>LR738715.1:438725253-438962075 GCA_902687465.1 Secale cereale
TTTTTTTTAGGATCTCGCGAGTATTGTTTGGATTGTTCCGATGTCTTTGTGACGAGAACATTGTTCTCGATGCCTCATGTCATTAGGGGTTGTGGCAGTGTCCCGGGGAGTTGAGCTCCGAGGTGTTGTCGTCACAAATCCATCGCGGCAGTACTAGAATACTTAAGACGGCCGACATCGAAAACTCTCCTATGCGGTTAGTGGCAAGATAACCCCGACATCACCCAGTACTGGGGAGGTAGTTCGGGAGTATTGCCATAGCTTGTATAGTGGATGCGTTTCGAAGGTCTGAGGTAAACGGTTTCCGAGAACAACTGGTTATGTGTTGAAGGATGGATACAGCTGGATGTAGGTTTAGAGTTGATTGCGCGGTGCTTCCCCTGTATCCCCAACACCTGATTGCATAACTGGAAACTTTCGGAAATTAATAGGTGGGTTCATCTAGTAGTTCTAGACATTCTTCCAACGGATGCACGATATGAAGTTTGGGGTTCTACATTGAGTGAAGTGGTTTTATGGACTTGTTCTGATCGGGAGTTGCATCTTAAAGGGTCCTTGGCTATGCTAATCCGGGGATTGCAAAACCCTTTTGTAACACGTTCCATAAGCTTTCAGCACGAAGATGTCGAACGAAGCTTCTATCTTGTATTTGTTCTATCTGATCCTTGTTCCTTTTTTGTTATTTATTTTTTCTTCTTCCAAGTGGCTTCTCGACTAGTTGATGTACCTGCGGAATTCATTCGTTCAATTCTCTGTTCGGATGATATTGTGAAGATCATGCTGCATATCTACCCTTTGTTCTTGTTTTGATTCTGGTATTCGAGTTGCTTCGATGTCGAATGTTGATTCCATACCTTCCTAAGAGATGTTCTCATACTTTTATGAGAGTGCTAATCCTTCTTGATCATCAAGATGTTCATGTTAATCCTTTTTCAACCGGTGTGCCTTCTCTTCAAGTTATTCCATACGGACGCCATTGAGAAATCCGTCGATTTGTCTGTTTCATTCATTCCAAGTTGTCTTGTTAACCCACCCTCCCACCCTTCTTCTTCTTGGAGCCAGCAATTCTCAGATGAAGTACCCATTTTATTCATGTGATGTTTCTTCATTCTTTCCTTCAATGTTCTTATCCGGTGTTTTATCGTGAAGATGCTCAAGAGCTTCAAGTTCATCATTCTTCGTTCTCGTTTCTTCTCTGGTGGATGTAATTCAAGATTTCGGTGTTGATCTTATCATTTTTCCTCTTTTCACAATGCTTTCTTATTCCGGTGCCCCAATTAATCATTCTCCTCTGGCTATTCATATCCGGAGTGCTGAAGATTCATAATTCCATTCTTAATCCGTTCAAGCTATTTTTGAGGATTGTCATCTTATTCAAGCCATTTAATTCAACCGGTGCAATATCTCTTAAGCAATCTTTTCAACGGTGATTTCTTTAGTGGGCCCTAACCCACAGGTCTTTTCCCAGGATCTTACCCGACTCTTCTATTTTCTGGAGTTATACTCAAATTCTTTTCAAAGTGTGACGTAAGTATGATTTCCATCAGTCACATGCCTTCTCCAAGCTTGTTTTCAATTATTTCCATCTTTAGCTCCACCTTCCTCTTGTCATTCCGGAGTGCTCAACAATTCTTATGGCATTTCTCGTCTTCACTCTCAACATTTGGAGATCGGAGAAGAGCTTCTCTTAAATTTTGACCCGTTCTCTTGATGAGTTGTGATTCTAGCTTCATGCCATCCTCATTATTGTTCCGATTGTGAGGAATCATTTTCATACCCACCCGAAGCTTTTCATGAATTCTTTTCTTGTGATCCTCCGAAGGCCATCATTTCAGAAGATTTCTTTGTTCTCAGTTTTCAACTTCGTCCTCCAACTATTCTTCAGTGATGTCTCTTCGTTCGTCTCCCTATTTTACGGTGGTTCTGTCAAGATTACTCTTCCGTTGTTATCGCATTAATTCATTTGTTCTTTCCATAATCCTACCGGTGCTTTGTTGAAGATTTATCCAAGTTTGTGCTAGATCTCTCTTTAATTCTTTGCAACGAGAATAAGTAGTTTGCCAAATCCTTTGGTTGTCATCAATTTAAATTGGTGAAGGAGATGCATGACGTAATTCTTATTCTTATTCCTTCAAGGTGATTTAATTCTTTTGTCTGGAGATTGTTCATCATATATATTCTCCATTCTAAGTTGTTCATCTTGTTTTCCGGAGCTCCAAGTCATTTCAATTATATCATTTCAAACCTCCATCTAATTCATCACAGGCCTTGAATCTTATTCTTTTCATCTTTCACTTCTCATGCTTTCATTACCGGAGTTCTCATGGTGCTTCATCATGTTTTAATTAATCCTCGAGGTCTTCATCAAGTTTCTTGTTGGAGGAGCTCAAATATTTCTTCTTCTTGCATTTTGAAGTGCAATTCTTTCTACCTTGTCTTTTCAGATGGTGTTATGTCATTCTTGACAAATTCCTTCATGTTTCATGATTCACGAGTTATCAAGAATGAGATAGTTAAAACCATCATTTCTGTCTCTTTAGGAGATCCTTTCAACCCCTCATTTTTATCTCTTGGAGTAATCTTGGGTTGTATTTCACCTAAAAGCGTTCCCTAAGGATTGTTGCTATTATGATGCTTATTAAATGACACAAGTTCTTCATTTATCATTCCGGTGAAATAAGTTTTTCATCTGCTTGTTGATCTTAATCCAAGCAATTCGTTTCTGTTAGTGGCTGGTTGTCACCTCTTAATTTTGAGATGTTTTCCATAAGCCCACATCGAGCTTATTCTTTTCATTGTTGATTTTTTCCAACAACTCCGTTCAACCATTCTTCTTAAGGATGCTCTTTCAAATTCATTCGTGGGAGAAGTTGTCATCTTCTTCTCCGTTCTTTCTTCTCAACGATTTATATGCTATTCTTTCATTCCGGAGGCATTGTGATGATCTCTCTTTGACCATCATCTCGTTTTTATCAAGATCATATTCTCCCTTGCTTGTCTATTTATCCGGAGTGTTGTGTCCTCCATTCTAATTCTCTCACCTTTTCATGTTTTGCCTCTCTTTCAACCGGAGTGCTGTCGGAATCTTTCTTACCCCTTGTGCCATCCTTTCAATTGTTTCAGAGGTTGTGTGTTGTTGTTTTCATCAAGTATCTTCCCATCTCCTCAAGTTCTTGTTAATTCCTTCCATTTTCAGATGGAGTGCTGTCCAAATCATATCATTCTTATTCCTTGGCTATACCATTGCAGTTTCATATTCTTTTGGTCCGTGAGCTCTTGTTTCATGTCTTTCAACCTACAAGGTTCTCATAATGTTCCTTGTTCATCCTTTTACCGGAGTGCTCTTAACTTCGTTCATCTCCGTTGCATTCTTTCTTTCAACTTGTTTAACCTCTCAAGGTTCGTGCTTTCACTCGTCTGTCAAAGAAGCAACTTTGTTTTACCTCTTCCTCTTCCGTTTTTACCCGGTGATATCTCCAGGATCTCGGGTCGAGATCCTCTGTTAGTGTGGGAGAGTTGTGACGCCCAAGACCGACGTCCCAGAAGATTCCAGAAGATTCCCGAAGATTCCAGATGTCCGGGTTCCCCCGTGTGTTTCATTGTGCTTGTGTTATTTTTTTTTGCATTGCATCATGTCATCATGCCATCATGTCATATTTATTTTGCATCTCAACCTAAATAAATTGTGTGGACCTTCGGTCCATTTAAATCGAGGGAAGAATGTCTTCTCTTTAAAACATATCATCCCAATATTTAGGGAGCTATATAAGAAATATTCCATTGTTTGGAATTACCCGCAACACACGTGCATAATTTCCCCATGCTTTCCTACTTCGAGTTTCTCCTTCAAAAACCTTGTCAATAATTCTTTTCCGTTGTTTCGAGGTTCCTCCAAAAATTCGAACATTTTTGGGCACTTCAATAATCAAGTCTTAGTTCAAACCCATTTGAATTAAATTCAAATATGTTTGAATTATATCTCGTTCATGCCTTTTATATTTTTCTCGGACCGCGCTCATTTTATGATTCCCGAGAAAAATAACCTCTTGTTCAACCTTTGTCATAACCCTTCCTTCTCTTTTCTCTTCTTTCTATTTTTTTCCCTTTTTCTTTTTTCCTTCTGTTTTTATTTTTCTTCTTGGATGAGCAGCCGCAGCTGAGGCCCAGCTGGCTGCCCAGCCAGGCTCCCAGGCCGGCCGACTCCCTCCGAGCGCCCAGCCGGCCCAACAACACCGAGGCCCAGGCCCAACCTCCTCGCTCGAACCCTAGCCAGCGAGCTGCCCGCATCGCTCCTCTCCCTCTGGATCCCTCAGCGCCGCTGCCGCTATTCCCTCGATCCCCCATCAGCCCGTTTCCCTCTCCCCCTCGCCACCTCTCGTTCCCCCGACCGCACCCCGATCCTCCCACTCTTTCCTCCCTTCGGTCCCCTTCTCGCCGGAGTCCCTCGTCCGCCCCGAGCTCCTACTCGACCCCCCGCGCAGGTCCTTCGCCTCCTGCCTCGCCAACCTCCGCGCCTCCCTCCATCGCAGCTGCCCCGAGCCCGCGCCAGGAGACCAGAGCCCCGCCAGGCCGCTCCCGTCTCCCTCGGCCGCCTCTCCAGCCTCCTCCCGCGAGCTGGCCATAGCCCTGCCTCCTCGACAGCCGCGCCTCTGCACCCAGGCGACCCCGCGCCCGAGTGCCCTGCCGCGCCAGAGGAGCCGCTCCCTGCTTCGTCCAGGCGCCAGCACGCCGTGGCCTCCCTCCGTCCGCGCCCTTCGGCCCGGATCGCCCGCACCGAGCGCCTCCGCGTCCAGCGCCGGCGTCCCGTCTCCGGCGTCCGCGCGTGGCCCCTCCTCGCTAGCCGTGACGGCTCCCTCGTCCCTCAGCGCCGTGCCTCCATGCTGCCTCCTCGCCGCTTCCTCGCCAAGCAGCACGAGCAACACCTCCTCGCCATGGCGCACAGCCAGCCGCTGCCATGGCCTCGTCGCCCCTTTGCTGCTGCCGTTTTTTTTTGTTTTGTGTTGCTTGTGTTGTTGACCTTGACAGAGGACCGTGTACGCCTACGCGCCAAAGACCGCAACGACCCGAACATCTACGGAAAAAAAACGAACATGTACCACTACTTTCACTACCGTCGCCGGAAGCGCCAAGTACCACGACGACCCTCGAAGAGTTCGGATCCGTCTAGTTCGACTACCGTCGCCGACACCAAGTACCACTACATAACGTGTACCCCGACGTCGCAAGTACCACGACATGTGACGTGAACGTCTACCGTCGCCGAAGACCCGTGTACCACTACTTCCTCTACGAACGTGTACCACGACGACCTCGTTACCTCGTGTACAACTACTTCCTCTACGACCCGCAAGAACGCCTTCTTCCTCTACGTCTCGAACCGTCCCGAAACGCACGCTTCAAAGGTATAACGAGACGACCCCGTGGATGACCCGTGGATGCTTGTTGTGGTTGTATGAAATGTTTCCCGTGTGTGCTTCGTGCCCGTTCCGACCTTTTGGCATGTTCCTCGGTTGCCTCGTCGCCGACTCGTGGGAACCCGGTGACGGGATCGCCCCACCTTTCATCTCGTTTGACTCGCTCACGCCATCTTTCCTTTTGCACCGGACTCTCAACGAGTTACCGGAACCGATATGTTGCGTGGCATCATTTCGGACCGTTGCCGTGGCACCCTTTCTTCCACCACGGTGACAATACTTCATATCTCTTCATGTCAACTTTTAATAAAATTGCATAAACTTGATCATGTCATCCGCATCATGTTAACAACATTATAATGTTAATTGTTGTTGCTTTGATAATTGTTAAACATGCTCATGGGGATTTTCCCGGATATGTTGTTGTTATTTCCGGCCTCATTTAAAATGTCTTAATAGTGTAGTTTATTATGCTTCACCTCTTGCTATGTTAAAAACATTTAATCTTGTCTTGTAATTAAACAAATCACTAAATAAATAAATGTGGTGTTTCGTCAATATGCAACTCGTTGCATATTGAGCTCCACTTAACTTGTAGTATTGTTTGTGCACTTTGCCATGCCATGCTTTTAAATCGGACATGCATCATACTTGTTTGTGCATCGTATGCCATGTTTATGCTTGTGTGTTTACCGTGTTGTTTTGCTTCTTTCCGGTTGCTTCTCTTGTTAGCTTCGGTTTCGTTCCGGAGTTGTGAGGATTCGCTCGACTTTGTTGCTTCGTCTACTTCATGGACTTGATCTTCTTCCTTGCGGAATTCCAGGCAAGATGACCGAACCCGGATACCATTACTATCTTTGCCTATTGCTAGAGTATCGCTCTTTAGTATTTTTTCCTCGATGCCCTTGTTTTTCCTGTCAGCCTCCTACTGTAACCATCACCATGTTTAACCACCCTACCTACGCAAACCGTTGCTTGGCTAAGTACGCTTCGCTCAGCCCTTCTTATAGCATTGCTAGTTGCAGGTGAAGATTGAAGATGCTTGCTTCATGTTGAAGTTTGGTTGGGTTATATCACACTATATAAATGCTTAAATGAAATCATCTATATACTGGCAAGGGTGGAAGGCTAAGCCTTTTGCTTGGTGATTTGTTCCACTCATGCCGTTAGGAACCGTATAAACCGGTGTTATGTTCCTTGATTATGCGTTCCTAACACGGTTGGGGTGTATGGGACCCCCTCGATAAACCGCTAAGTGCTAAGTCTTTTCCAGCAAATCCCAACATTGGTACTATTTGCCTCATAATAACAACTTAATTAATTAATTAAATTTGCATAGGGGGTCGCGTCCCCGAGGATTCTTAATTCTACATAGCAGGGGGGGCCAGTGCTGATGGTGTTGGTCCCAAACGGGGAGCCTGCGGGAACCACCACGGGGAAACTCGAGGATTGGGTCCTGTAGCATCACCCATCCGGTCGTGTCCTGAGACTTAGATACGCGCGGCTACTATCAGGGTGTCGACACGCCGGGAGGATTTGCTGGATTAGTCTTACCTTGGTTCGGTATATCTTGAGCACGGGATTCCGAGAATACTCGGGTCTTCCCACCTATGGAGTTGCGACTCCGAGGATCGTGGGCTTGTAATGGGTCAAGTTGGAACACCCCTGCAGGGTTTGAACTTTCGAAAGCCGTGCCCGCGGTTATGTGGCAGATGGGAGCTTGTTAATATCCGGTTGTAGATAACTTGACACAATGTTCCAATACACTACCAGCGTGAGTACCGTGACTGTCATTTTCCGGAAGGGGTTTCGGGAGATGAACACGGTGGGGTTATGTTTGACCGGCTTTAGTTAGGATCACTTCGTGATCATCTCTCGACCGAGGCTTTCTCTTCTCGCTCTCTATCACGTAAGCTAGTTGCTAGTTGCTGCTGCAGACACTACTCTTTTCTTCAGCCTTATCCTCTCCCAAGGCTTAAATAGTCTTGTTACCCGGGAACGGGATTGCTGAGTCCTCTGTGGCTCACAGTTACTTCACCACACCAGATGCAGGTTCAGCCAAGTTTGATGCAGAAGCTGGTTCAAGTTCTTCACCGGGAGCTCGAAGAAGAGAGGGGCCGTTTGCTTGTGACGTTTCGACGATCAGTAGTGGTTTCTACTAGGATTCGATCCTGACCTGTGGTTTTATGTTGTTTTGGTATCTTTCTTCTGGATCTTCGCCCGTAGTCGGGTTGTGATGTTTTTGCTTATGTAATGTATTGTGTGAAGTGGCGAGTGTAAGCCAACTATCTCCTTTTGCAATTTAATCCCTCTTTTACATGAGTCGTGCAAAGATACCAAACTTGAGATCATTCTAGGATGGGCTTATATCTTTAAGTCGTGCCTCGACACGTAGGAGATATAGTCCCATCCTGGGCATTACACCTCTCCTTGAACCGTCGCCGGGTCGTCCCTTTATATAGAGGCGACGCCCGGTCCGGTTTACAGAGTCCTAAGGCCGGCTCATATTTGTGTCCGCCTCGGTCTCTGCTCTTTCTTCCTTGTATCTCAAGTTTACATAATAGGACGGTTTATAAACCGTGAACTTTACATATGGGCCCTAAGCCTTCATGGGCCGTAACCTCTACTGAGCTTACAATTATACAGCTATATTATCATAATCCGGTTTACTCTAGCCGGTTTACACCTGCTAGTAATATCCCTGACATTAGGCCCCACAATGATTTGAACTTGTTCATGTCAGTCTTCTCAATCTTGCATAATCTTCTTTTTTGTATCTTGTTAGTTTTTGTAAACCGGCGATGACGTCATCCCTGTAAATCACTTGATTCGATCGTGACATCACTTCCACATTTATCGCGCACAGCTGTTTATTATCTTTGCTTTAAAGGCCATCCCAAGAATCGAGGCGACAGGGAATCTTTATCCAATCTCTTTCTTCCTCAAATCCCGCGCTTACCGTTTCGTCTCTCCTCGGCCTATAAATACCATTGAGACCCATCTCTTTCCCCTTCTGCTTCTTCTTCCTCCGTCTCCGCACCCGAGCTTCCGCCGTCGTCGGTCGAGCTCACCGTCACCAGCAAGTCCGGCCGCTGCATCAACCTGAACGCGACCAGATAACTCGCCGCCTGTCATTTCCTTCTGCTTGAGGTATCTCTTTTTCCCTCGCTGTAGATCTGTAGCTTAGGGTTCTTCCATGCCTCCGCCATTAGACCTCAAAAGCTTCGGCTGTTCATCCTATACGCCATGCTCGTAGTAGTTTTAACCTTAGATTTATCTTCGAAACGTGCTCCTGCTCCGCAACTTTATGCTTAGATCTATACTTCTCAGTTCACCCTTAGATCCATTTGCTATGTATAAGACTCCCGCAGTTCTTCTGTAATAGACCTGCATAAATTTCCTCTTTTCCTTACCGCTTAGATCTTTTTTACCTTAGCTTTTTGTAGAAACCCGTTTCTTCATCCTCATAGATCTGTAAGATGCTCGCCGGTTTAGTCAATCATGCATTGTTTCTGCAACGCATCAACCATGAACCCGACGGTTTAGCTGCTTTCTTTTTTGTTGTCATAAACCGGTAGCAGCCCCTTTCCCGCTTGCTTCCGGGTTGTCAATGCCATTAGTCCCTTGTCTAAACCGTCGTTCTGATTTTGCATATGTGATCCGGTTTATGCCTTTGTACTCGAATAATCCGGAATTTATACTTCACCTTTTCAGCACTTTCCTTCTGCTACTATGTCTGCCAAGCAGTTTGTTTCTTGCGACTGGGTCGCTTCCGTTATTACGGAAGAAGATTTAGCTAATGCTGCTGTAATTGGCACTCTGGGCCCACAAGCAGTTCTGAAATGGCAGGCCCCAGGAAATGAATGCCCCCCTACTCCCAAAGAAGGAGAAGTTATTGTTTTCTTTGATCATATAGCCCGGGGTTTCAGTCCTCCTGGTTCAAAATTCTTCCGGGACGTACTGGCCGCTTTTCAGCTTCATCCTCAAGACATAGGCCCAAACTCCATATCAAACATCTGCGACTTCCAAGTCTTCTCCGAAGTGTATCTTCAAGAGGAGCCATCAGTCGACTTGTTCCGGGATTTTTTTCACTTGAACCGGCGAACTGAGTTTACTGGCGGACCTCATCAAGAACTGGGTGGGGTAAGCATTGAAAAGAAAAGAGATGCAGTCTTTTCTCACGCTGCTCTCCATACACACCCCAAGGATTGGAACAAATCTTGGTTCTACTGCCACGATACTTCACCGGAAGGAGAGAACCCACTGCCGGGTTATCGCGAACATCGTATTCCTAAAGATCATCCACTGCCACAGCGTCTCAGCTCTTCAGAACGGCCCCGGTTCGCCTCTCAACTCGCCAAACTCAAAGCCTTTATGGCCAACGGATTGACTGGAGTTGATGTCATGCATTGCTGGCTTGCCTGGAGTATCCTCCCTCTGAGCAGGCGCTCCGGTTTGATGTATCAATATACCGGAAAGCCGGATGATCCTCAACGGTTTTCCGATGTAACACTTTCTAAAACGGAAGTTATTGAATCTGCCAAGAAAATGCTCAACATCTCCCTGGAGGAATGTAGCCAAACCGGATTGGCTCCATACTATAAGAAGAACAAACTGCCTGCGGTAAGCCTTAATCTCTTCTGTTTGTTCTAATCTGTTCCTTTAAATTATCTTCCATTTATCTCTCATCTTTTGCACAGGCCGACGATCCTTTCTGGAAAAGAAAACCTCAGGATAAGTCAGGCAAACAGCCGCGCCGGAAAACCTTCGTTGTTAAGAAGAGAAAGGCGGCTGCTGGCTCCGCTTCACATGTTGAAGAAGATGATCCGGACTCTGAGGTATGAATCAATCCTGATATGCTGTGTTATTCTTTTATCCCGATTTATGTTAATAGTGTCTTTTCACAGGACTTGGCTAAAGCTGATAAAGCGGCCGAAACTGAGGTAATCACTCTTTCTTCAGATTCTGAACCGTCGGTGCCCAAGATTCGTAAGGCATCTCGGAAGTATCCTTTTTCTCACCCTTACGCTGAACTGGACCCCAATTTTCTTTTGAAGAAGCAGCAACATGAAGCCCGCCGGACTACACGCCATAGTGGCCATGTAGTCGAGTCTTCCGGAATATCTCTCACTCCGGCTCGGAGGCGCCGCTCTGAGGTTTTACTTTCTCCAACTCTCCTTCATCCCAAGGCCGGACTTATACGCAAACCACTTAAACCGTCTGATCCTAACTATCAGGAGACTCCTTTATCATCTTCTGGCGAATCAACTGCCACACAGGTCCCAACTCTGAAGACCGTCCCTGGGTAAGTCCTTTACCTCATCCGGTTTACTTTTGTATTTGCTTTTGTGATTCTGATTTCTTTTCCAATTCGTTTCAGCAAGCCTAAGCCTAGCAAAAGGGCAAAGGCCAGCAAAACGGCTGCTGAGACTGCCACTAATGATCCGGCGGCTGATCCGGATACAGTCATCCCTCTGGAAAATGAGCCTACAGTTCAGTTGGAAGATCCCGCTCCCATGGATCATAATTATGCCACTGCTCCTGAGAATCCCAACGCTGAAGATGTCCATGAACCGGCGAGTCCTGCCCGGGCCAACCCTCCTCGGGCTAGCCCGGCTCCCGCTAGTCCGGTTCATACTGCCACTCCACAACCGACCGCTGCTTCTTCTCCGGATATTCAAATAACCGGTACAGGTTATACCGCTCCTGTTGAGCCCGTTGTTTTTGCCAAGCATACTGCTAAAGCGGAGAAACTCCAGCAAGAGAAGGGTAAGTGGAGTACAGACTTGTCTAGTTATGCCGAGCTGAGTGCCCAGGAGCTTTATTCCGGGTATTTGAACCGGCTGCATACCAGTCGGGACTATGAAGCAGGCTTGGTCAACATGATGAAGGACAAGCACGAGGTATCTTACTTGTCTTTTGCTTTTGCCTTTGTTGTATTTCTGTCTATATCATGGTAGCCCCCAAGTTCCGGTTTAGCTATGTTAGAAGATGAACCGGTACTTTCAAATGTAAGCAAATAATCTTACATTAGCCCCCAAGTGCCAGGGGCATAACTCGGTTTATGTGCCTGGGACTTGTCTGAATCTTTCTTTTGATGTTTCAACTGCCCATTAGCCCCCAAGTGTCAAGTAGACAACTTGTTTGTGTGCTTGAGACTTGTCTTTAATTGTCACTCTTTGATACTTCAATTTCCCATTAGCCCCCAAGTGTCAAGTGGATAACTTGGTTATGTGCTTGAGACTTGTCTAAATTTTGTCCCTTATTCCACCTGATTTCCCTTGCAGGATGATTTGAACCGGAGGGCTGAATAAATAATTGAACTCCGGAATAGACTTGCTGAAACTGAATCTGCTGCAGCCAAGGCCAAAAAAGATCTGGCGCTGAGCTTAACCACTGCTGAACAGTTGAAGAAACATTTTGAATCAGAACGGTCAACCTGGGAGGTGCAGAAGAACGCTCTTGAAAAGAGAGCAAAGGATGCTGAGGAAGCTCTTAATCCGGTGACAGAAGAGCTGACCGGTTTAAAGCGGCAAATAGAACTTATGACTTCTGTTGTCTTTGGTAAATACTTAAGTTGTATGTGCTTTTCATCTCTGCAACTTTTAATTCATTCCGGCTTAATTGTGATATCCATATGCAGGGCGACGCGTCACCCATCTTGGGGATGATCTCCGGAAGAAACTCAAGGCCTCTTATACTCTGGTTGAGCAGCTGTATTCCGACGCTCAAAGGATTATAAGTGCGATGTCTTTTAATAAACCGGCCCCCACCACTATCCAAGGTACTCTGGAGAAGTTGTCTATCTTGCCTGCACGCTTGGAAGAGGTGAAGAAGTCTACTGCCCGAGCCGGTTCACTTGTAGCGCTGACTAGAGCTAAAGCGTGGGTTCCGGATTTCGATCCGGAAGAAGCCATGAATGGGTACCCCAGCACCAATGAAAACAGATCGGCCTTCACTGGCAAAGACCTTCATGCTTTGACTAAGGAGATGCGTCCTCTCTCTAGCAAGCTTGCTGTCGAATCAGACTTGACCAGGTATCAGCCGGCGTACGATTTAAAGAATGAGCGGGTGGATTGGCCGGTTTATGATACCGAAAATCTAATCCCACCAGTGCGCCCCCACACTTTCGCCCCAGATATTGATCCGTCTGATCTAATTAATGAAGAGATGTACTTCCGTGCTTTATCAAAGATCGATTGGCGCGTTCCTGACTTTCAGCCGCTTCAGGAAGATGAAGAAGCTCCGGAACGAGTCGATCCTCAGCCGTCGCAGCAGGAGGAAGCATAGGCCACACAATTTAACTTTATAGCTGCTGTATTCTGTTTGTCGAGAAAAAACTTTAATCCGTTCAGGCTTGTGATGCCTTGTAATAGGATAGCTCGAAACATTGCTGTTTTGATCCAGATGTTCCAACTTTTGCTTTGGCGTCTGCCAATTCAAATTCTTTGCCTGCTATGGTTTATCTTTCATATTATCTGTATCTGCATAGACAACATTGAAAAGATGTCCTAGCGGTTTTACCGCCGGACCGATTAAATCGTTCTCATATATATCAAATGAACGGCTGCGTTATACCAAAAAGAATTTCATACCTTGGATTAAGTATGCTTGATATCCTAATCCGGCGAATTTTGCAGTTTTCTGAGGGAGCTCTTGGCTCTGTTGGGATAAACCCAATAATAATTCCGGGTTTACAGAAGCTACCGGTTTAAATAATGCTGGAACTCTGTGTCCAAATTTTTGAAGATATGTGGTCAACTTTGAAGTTGTCCCACTCCAGATCAAAAAATCATAGAAACACATGAGAACACAAACACAAAAACACAGGTTTGCAAATAAAACCATGTAGTCGAGGCTTTTTGCGAGATGCCAGGCTCCAAATCAAGACTTCTGATTTGAATACGATCAGTAAACCGGATCACCAGGGGCTAAGCTATGATTCGAATACGATCCGTAGCCCCCTAGTGACCGCGAAATTTTAGCCAAGCAATGGATTCGAATACGATCCAAGGAGCTTATGATTCGAATACGATCATATAAACCGGACCATAGGGGCTAAGCTAGGATTCGAATACGATCCGTAGCCCCCTAGTGGCCTTAAAACCTTTAGCCAATCAATGGATTCGAATACGATCCAAGGAACTTATGATTCGAATACGATCATATAAACCAGACCACAGGGGCTAAGCTAGGATTCGAATACGATCCGTAGCCCCCTAGTGGCCTTTGCTATGTTTTCTTTGGTTCGAATACGACTTATATTTGAACAGGAATGGCTATGTTCTCTTTGGTTCGAATACGACCTATGTTTGAACAGGAAGCCCTTTAGTGATTATAGAGGCAGAGTACCTATACGGGAGTTGTCCTGCATAACCAGATAGACTGATCAAAGCATCTTATTTTCTTAATGAAAATGATATTGTCGGGGAAACTGGACGCCCACGAACACCTATGGGACCGGAGCCCCTTTCTATGTTGCGGTAAGGGAGCGGAGGGAGCACGGAGAGCAGATCGAGGAGCACACACGGGCAGTTTACCCAGGTTTGGGCCGCGATGACGCGTAAAACCCTACTCCTGCTTTGGTTATATTGAGTTCTTGGGCTCGGGAGCTTGAAGATCTATAGTAATAGCTACCCCGAGCGTGGGAGTGAGCGAGTTTCTGGGATCGAACCCCCTCTACGTTGTGCATGGGCCTCCTTTTATAGCTCAAAGGGGTCACCGACAGGTGTCAACGTAGAGGAGGGTAAAAATGTAAAATCGGTGGTAGTTGCAACAGTGCATGAACAGTGTGTAAATAGTGGATGAACAGTGGTCTTCACCTAATCTTGACGGTGGGGGACAAAGGCATTGAATGCCCGTCGCCGTCGTCCCAAAAAGTGTCCGTCCATGCGTCTCCGTTCGCCACGGCGATATCCTCGTCACCGCGGCTTGCCACCATGTACCCCAGGCTGCACAACCATCTGCCACGTGCCCCTGGAAGGGCCCCAGGGCGACGCGTGGCCAGATGAGCTAGAGCGGAGGGACATAGCATAGGCTTCCCCGGCAAGCACCTTGCCGGGGTCGCAACCTTGCCGGGCCCGGAAGCTTGTCGTGCTCCGGGTCCTGCCGGGGCGCGCGATGCACCACGATATTCTTCCTTGAAGTGCCGTTCTTTTGGCCTTCCTGGCAAGCTCCTCTTGCCAGGGTCTTGTGCTGGAATGATAACTTTGAGCCTGGAGCGGCCTTCCCGGCAAGCTCCTCTTGCCGGGGTCTTGTCTCTTAACTTGAATACTTTGTTCTTGAATGGCTTCATAGGGACCAGAGCGGGCCTTGGCGAGCGCGTGGTAAGCCCTGCCACGGGAAGCTGCTACTGCCCGTGCACAAGTTGGGGTACTGAGGTACCCCTACCTTAGTACACCGACAGGAGCCCCCGGGCCTGGGCCACACACGGTGCCGAGCGCTGTTGGGCCAGGCCCAAGACAGTGCACGGGCACACGCGGCCCACGGCAAGCCGTATCCCTCTCCGTATCCGCCGCATCCCTCCCTAACGGCACGCGTCGATTGCGGCGTCGTGGGAGAGATCGTGGCCTGTTCTTTAATGGGAAATGCGGAACGTCCCCCACTTCCCCGTTAAAAGCAGAGGAAGCAGGGGCAGTTTCCCCCCATCGCCTTCATTCTGTCTTGAATCTCCAGAAACCCCCGCCGCTCTCTGCCTCCCCTCAGGTCGACAGAGAGCCGAGCTCCTCCTTCCTCCGCCGTCCCCAGCATCCGCGGCGTCGTCGACCTCCTCGCCTCCTCCCTCGTCGCCCCCACCATGGCTCCGAAAAGCGACAAGGCGAAGAGCGACAAGGCGAAGAAGGAGAAGTCCGAGCAAGCGGCGAAGCTAGCAGCCATGTAAAGAAGGAGGGTGGTCTTCCCGCCGAGGCTCGGCACGAGGGAGCTGCGGGACAAGTATTACTTGTTCTAGGCGAGGGAGACGAAAGCTCATCCCCGCACCAGAGTCTTCCCCGCCGTCGCCGTCGACATGTTCCCGGGAGGTTACTACTACTTTGCTGCATTTTTTCACTGCGGTCTCTGCCCTCCGTACTCGGAGTTCTTCTGTGATGTGATGAACACGTACGGCCTCCACCTCCTAGATTTCACCCCCAACACCGTCCTTACGATGGCTGTTTTCGCACATCTGTGCGAAAACTTTGTCGGGGTCCACCCAAATGTAGCTCTTTTCCGCCACTTCTTCACGCCTAGAGTAGAGTCCGGATCCCCACTCTCCGGCGGCATCTCCTGGATCTTCAGGCTGAACAAGAAGGAGGCGTACTTGAAAGGGGAGCTTCGCGGCAAGTGGGAGGAGTGGAGAGCTGACTGGTGCTGGGTCTTGGAAGAGGAGCCCCAGCAGTTTACCTCGCCGCGCCAGACTGCCATAGTGCGCGGCAAGGATTGGAGCGAGTTGGCCCCGGAGGACGACAAGCTTGAGATTGCCTTGACTAGGATTCTTCGCCTCCAGGCCGCCAACCTGACTGTAGGTGAAGTTGGGGCCGATTTTCTCCGCCGCCGCATTGCTCCCCTGCAGGAAAGGAAGAGGCCTGCCTGGGAGTTCGGCAATGCGGCGGATCGTATGAGGCTGCGCCCCGGGCTGAACTATAATTTCACTGTCTTGGAGCTGAAGGGGATGGTCCGGGAGCTGTTTAAGCATGACCCCAACCACCCGGAGTGGTTCAGACCATCCCGAGGAGTGGTGCCGCTGTGCAATAACACCGCCCTTAGTGCCATACGCGCGGTGATGCCCTAGTGCGACTCCCACGGGGTCGTCCCCACTTGGCTGGTGCCTTCAGCGGAGACCGTGCAAGCCTTCTTTGACAACTTGGTCGAAAAGCCCCGCAACGCCGAAGAGAAGAAGGGCCTCACCCGGGAGACCACCGAGCGGGACGTGGCATACATTGCCTCCAGGATGGAGGAGGCCACTGCGGCTGCAGCGGCAGGCGAATTTGGATACACTGTGGACGAAGCAGAGGCAGCGGACGCGGTGAGCCAAGCCGAGGAGGCGGAAATCCTCAAGCTGCTGAAGATTGCGCCCGAGGAGTTCGCCGTGGAGCCTTCCGGGAAGCTTGCCGGGGCGAGCGAGGTTACCGGGGCGAGCGAGGCCGCCGGGCAGGGTACCGAGTCCAGCGGGCCTGCCGAGGAGGAGGAGGACGCCGAGTCCGGAGATTCTGACGAAGACTCTGGCGGGTCTCTGAATCTCGACGACGACGCCTCATCATCCTCGGAGAACTCTCCGCCACCACCAAGCCCAAGCCCTCCGCCGCAACCGAAGAAGCGCCTCCGCAAGGCCGTCGAGACGGTGAGGCCGCAGGCGCCCCAACAACAACCGAAGCGCCGGGCGACGCGCGCCACCACGACGAGCAAGCTCGTCAAGGAGGCGCCCCGTGCCCGAGCGACAAGCGGAGGGGGGTCTTCCGGGAGTGACTCTGGGGTTCCTTCTGCTCCTCGGTCCTCAGCGGCGACCGGTGCTGGGTCTTCACAGCCCGCAGCTCCGGAGCCCGCCAAGCGCCCGAGGGAGCCCTCTCCTCCAGCTCCTCGCGCTGGAGCACCTGAGGCGGGATTTGACTTCTCCGCTCTCAGCTCCGACAAAGAGGAGGAAGAGTAAGTACTTGCAATTTTCATTTCCTTTGATTTTGTCTTGATTTCTCTTGCTTGGTTCTGATCTTGTTTTGGCTTCCAGGACCTTGACCCAGCGGATGGCGAAGAGGGCCAAGATCCCTGTGGTCGATATTGACGACGACGAGCCCGTCGCAGCGGCAGGAGATGCGCCAGCGACAGACTCGCCGGATCAGCCTGCTGCTCCGAGGAGCAGCCCCCAGCGCAGCCCCCAGCGTAAGTCTGGTATTCATTTTTCTGCTTGACAGGCGCGCTTGAGGTTGTT
This sequence comes from Secale cereale, assembly GCA_902687465.1. Lineage (NCBI taxonomy): Eukaryota > Viridiplantae > Streptophyta > Magnoliopsida > Poales > Poaceae > Secale > Secale cereale. Next base: position 438,742,567 of record LR738715.1, read on the forward strand.
GTCCGTACTGATTTCTTGTTGTCTTGTGCAGAAGTGGAGCCGCAGCCGCAGGAGCGTCAGGAGGCCGCCCCCGAAGAGCCGCTTGCTCCACCCTCCCCGCCAAGGACGAGCTCCCCGGCAAGGGATGGCACTCCGCCAAGGACGGGTACTCCGCCAAGGGCGAGCACCCCGCCAAGGGCAAGTAGCCCGATAAGGGTGAGCACCCCGCCAAGGGAGGGCGCAAGTGGCCCTCCGCCAGCGAGGGCCACTTCTACGCCGCCAAGGGAGAGCTCCCCGGTGAGGGACCCCGTCATCGAAGAGGCCCGCGCAGGTAAACCCTTGTACTTTCTTCTTCTTAGATTCTTCTTTTTGGATATTTGCTTGACAAATCTTTCTTTTCTTTTTCTTCTGCTAGATCCGCCCGCCCCGGAGTCGATGGAGACGGAGACCATCGCCGAGGAGGAGGTGCGTGGCGACGCTGGCGACGCCCCCGCCGCAGAGGGGACGGTTGGCGTCGACGAGCCAGCCGTCGAGGAGACCGCCCCGACCGCTGACGCCGCGGCTGGGGAAGGGACCGGCGACCGCACTGCTGGCCCGGAGGCCGCAGGAGCGCCGGACGCTGCACCGGCCGCCGATCCTTCCGCTTCCGCGGCTGGCTCGGGCGTTTATCTGGAGGCCGCCAACGGGGTATTCATTCAAGTCCCGTGGGCGTCCTCATCAAGGGCACCCGCGGAGGGAGAGACGTTTGACGGAGAAGTCCTCGCCTCGGAGAAGTCCTCGCCTCCGCCGGATTGAAGGTTGTTGATGCGCCCGGCAGCAGCGACGAGCCCGAAGAGGAGCGACTCCTTCGCCGGCTCCTGTCCTTGTACCGGGCCAGGCAGGCGAAGTTGGAGTCTCGGGAGGCTCTGGCTGCCAAGGCTGGTGCTGACCTGGAGAAGCGCGCCGCGGAGCTCCGTGCCGCCAACCAGGCGGCCCTCCGGAACTTGGCGGAGGAGCGCGAAGAGCTTGCCGGGGCGCAGCAAGCATTCGTCCTCGAAAAGGCCGAGGTCGAGGAGCAGCAGCGACTGGCCGCCGAGGAGCTGTCTCGGCGGGAAGGAGAACTCAACCAGCGGAAGGTCGACCTCGACAACCACGAGGACGACCTCACCGCCCGGGAGCAAGCCATCGGCGGGGCTCTGCAGGAGGCGAGGGACGCCGTTGCTGCCGCGGAGACTGCCAAGAAGGATCTGGAGGCCAGGGTGGCGCAGATGGAGCTGTTCTTGAAGGCGAGTGAAGACAGGGTCACCGCGCTCAATGTGGCGCGGGAGAAAGACGCTCACACCAACTCGGAGCTGCAAATCCGCCTCTCCGAGAGGGGCAAAGAGCTTACTGATGCTAGGGACTCCATTGCTGATTTAGAGCTGAAGGTCTCCACCCTTACTGACTCGCTTGACGCTGCCCGGGACCGCGAGACGAAGCTGAAGGACGATCTCCGCACTGAGAGGGCCCTACTGGAAAGCACCGCCGTCTCGCAAAACCACTTCCAGCAGACGGTGGAGCGATGGACTGAGGAGCTCGTCACCTCCGCCGCCAACATCGACATGGAGATGATGGCGTTGAGGGCGGAGCATCTCGTGTACTCCCCCGACGAGAACCTCCCTCACAGCGCCAAACTGAGTCTGTTCTTCAGGGGAGTGGCGCCGGCGCTTGCGCGGCTGCGGGAAAAGATCCCCGTGCAGCTGGACGACGAGGCGTGCCGGCTCTGCATGGGCACCATGGAGCGGGTGCTGTCGAAGATTGTCTACCACAACCCCGGGATCAACCTCGTCAACGTCCTCCGGACTCTGCCGCCCGAAGCTGACCAGGAGGCGTTGAAAGCCCAAGTGGCCCACATCGTAGCCAAGGTGGGCAAGATCCAGAGGATCGACGGGGACCAAAGAGACTAGGCACCTTGCTTCCCTCGCCGCTGTCAATTAAGTCATAGGCAGTAGTTGTTTAGAACAGCGGCAAGTTATCTCTGTAATATATACTTTTATTTTGGGTAATCAATGTAGTGTTATCTCCCTTGCTTTTGGTCCTTCACTTTGTATGCTTTTCACCCTACGCTTTTAGGGGAACTTGCCGGTAAGGGGCCCTTGCCGCGAGCGCTGAGTGCGGGACTTTTAGCAGCCTGCTAGCAAAGACCTTGTCGGTAAGAAACCTTGCCGCAGCTAGTCGCAGCACACTTAGATTGCTGAGCGAACTCGAAAACGAAGTAAGGGCGCGACACTTGTCGCAGCTCACTTAAGCCGTTGAGCGTGCTCGAAAGAAAGTAAGGGTGCGGCTAGCCACGGGTAGGTTCCTCCGCGCACAGGTTTTCCACACAAAGTGTGGTTGTTCAAGGAAGATAACTAAAATTTAAAAATTTGAATGCTCAAACTTTGGTAACTTAGCTTTCATTGGGTTGTTTACTTCCCGGCAAGACTTTTCTTTCTTGAACAGCACTTGGTCCATACTTCTATCTCCTACCCTCCGGCAAACTTGTGCGCAAGGAACACTCCTTCTGTTTCAGAGAGAAAGACAAAAGAGAAGGAAATACAAGTACGGAGCCTTGCGGCTTGTTATTGCTTACCGGGAGTGTGTGCTGCACAAAATGTCAGATGACACATGCAAGTAAAATAAAGAGCACGAAATGACAAATGGTGCGAAGCACAAAAGTTTTACTGATGCACGGGGTCTGCGCCCGGCTTTGTACAAAGGTTTACATGCGACAGCGGCAAGACTTGTACAAAAGGTGGTTGCCGGAGCGGATCACGGCAACCGCGCCTTATGGGTGAAACTTGCGAAGATGCTCTATGTTCCAGGAGTTGCTCACCGGTAAGCCTTCTTCGGTCTCAAGGCGGACAACGCCATGCCTTGTGACTTGTCTCACCCGATAAGGGCCTTCCCACTTCAGCGTCAACTTGTTGGAGCCCTTGGCGGACTGAACGCGCCGAAGAACAAGGTCGCCTTCCTCGAGACTCCTGGCCTTGACCTTGCGGCTATGATAGTGACGCAAGGCTTGCTGGTATCGAGTAGCTCGTACGGCAGCCTGGAGACGTTCCTCCTCAAGGAGCAATGCATCATCTTGTCGCAGTTGCTCTTGCTCGAGCTCGTCGTAAGCGAGTACTCGAGGAGATCCGTATACGAGTTCCGTGGGGAGAACTGCCTCTGCTCCATAGACAAGAGCAAAGGGTGTCTGTCCGGTGGCTCGATTTGGTGTCGTCCTAATTGTCCAAAGAGCCGCCGGCAACTCCTCTATCTAGTTTCTTCCACACTTGTGCAGCCTGTCAAAGGTTCTTGTCTTCAGTCCGCGCAACACTTCAGCGTTTGCCCTCTCCGCTTGACCATTGCTCCTTGGGTGAGCAACAGAAGCGAAGCAGACCTTGGCGCCAAGGTCTTGGACGTATTGCATGAAGGTGCGGCTTGTGAACTATGTGCCGTTGTCGGTGATGATCCTGTTAGGGATCCCGAAACGGCAAACTATTGATCTGAAGAACCTGACTGCTGACTGTGCTGTCACCTTTCTCACTGGTTCCACTTCTGGCCACTTTGTGAACTTGTCGATTGCGACGTACAAGTAATCAAAGCCCCCGACAGCGCGGGGAAAGGGGCCGAGGATGTCGAGCCCCCAGACCAAGAAGGGCCAGGACAAAGGGATCGTCTAGAGAGCTTGAGCTGGCTGGTGAATTTGCTTGGCATGGAACTGGCACGCTTCACACTTGGTTACTTGTGCAGTTGCATCTTGGAGGGCTTCTGGCCAAAAGAAACCTTGCCGAAACGCCTTCCCGGCAAGTGCTCTTGCGCCAATGTGGTGACCACATATGCCTCCGTGTATCTCTGCCAATAGCTTCCGTCCATCTTCCCGGGAAATGCACTTCAATCTGACACCATTGAGTCTTCTTCTGTATAGTTCGTTGCCAACGAACTGGTACATACTTGACTGCCTGGTTATCCTCTCTATCTCTTCTGGTTCTTCGGGAGGTTCTCCGGTCTGAAGAAAGCGGACGATTTGCTGTGCCCATGCTGGAGCTTGAGGCTCAACAACAAGGACTAAAGGCATCAGGGCTGCTGCGGGAACCTCAGCTTCTACGGCAAGAACGTGCGGCTCTGCCGGAGCTGAGGGTTCCCCGGCAAGCCTGCCGGGGCAAGGCTTGTCGGGAACGCCTGCTTCAACTGTACAGACCCTTGGGTCCGCAGGAGCAGACCGTTCCTCAGCACTTTGGTTGCTGATCTTGGGGACCTTGGCGGCGGCTTCGGGAAGATCCGCCGGCAAGTAGTCGCCGGAGACCAACTTCCTCTTCTTGCCCTGCCCAACTGACGGTGTAACGGATGGCTGAGTTAGCTTGAGCTCGAAGATCCCTGGTTCCACAGGTAACTTCGTTGCAGCACACTTTGAAAGGCCATCTGCGGTGTCATTCTGAGCTCTTGGAACGTGCTCCATCTGTAGGCCTTCAAAGTGTTCTTCAAGCTTCCTCACTTCATCGACATAAGTTTCCATCAGAGGGCTCTGGTAACTCTTGTTTACTTGTCGGACCACCAACTATGAGTCTCCCCGCACAATCAGTTTCTTGATCCCAAGTTCGGCAGCGATTCTGAGACCGACAAGCAAACCTTCATACTCGGCAGTATTGTTTGTTGCTTGCTCCTTGGGAAAGTGCATTTGAACAACATACTTGAGGTGCTCTCCGGTGGGCGCTATAAGTAACACGCCAGCGCCAGCGCCTTGCAGCGAGAAGGCACCATCGAAGTACATTATACACTCCTTGCTTGCTTCTTGGACGGGGATGCTTGTCTCTGGGACTTCTTCATCTGGTGTTGGGGTCCATTCCGCTATAAACTCTGCCAAAGCTCTGCTCTGTATAGTTGAAGTACTCTCAAACTTGAGGCCAAAGCTTGACAGCTCCAGTGCCCACTCAACGATCCTGCCTGTTGCTTCTGGATTTTGCAATATCCTTTTCAACGGAAAGCGAGTGACCACTGTTATCTCATGTGCCTGGAAGTAATGGCGCAGCTTTCTCGAGGCCATGAGGAGGCCGAAAAGTAACTTCTGCACTCCAGAGTATCTTGATCTAGCCCCCTGCAAGAGGGAACTTACAAAATAAACTGGGCGCTGCACCATCTTCTTTCGCACTTCTCCTTGCTCTTGCGCAGACTTGTCCTTGTCGGGGCCCGAGCTTGTTGGGGGAGCCCCCTGCTTGTCGCTGGGTGCGCTTGCCGGGGATGTGGGTTCCTCATCTGCCTCCCTCTCCGCTACTAACGCAGCACTAACCACTTGATTGGTTGCTGCTAAGTACAGCAGCAACTTCTCTTGTGGTTTAGGTGCGACAAGTATTGGAGTAGAGGATAGGTATCCTTTCAAGTCTTGCAGCGCAGCCTCCGCTTCTGGAGTCCATTTCATAGGACCTGCCTTTTTCAAGATTTTGAAGAAAGGCAGGGCGCGTTCTGCAGATTTCGAAATGAACCTGCTGAGGGCAGCCACACAACCAGCAAGTCTCCTTACGTCCTTGACGCGCTTCGGGGCTTCAATCTGCTCGATGGCTTTAATCTTGTCGGGATTGGCTTCAATCCCCCTCTGGGACACGAAGAATCCGAGAATCTTGCCGGAGGGGACTCCGAAGACGCACTTCTCGGGATTCAACTTGAGTTGTATCTTGTGCAGATTCTCAAAGGTTTCTCCCAAGTCTTGAATCAGGGTATCCTTGCTCTTGCTCTTGACCACTATATCATCCATGTAGGCTTCTACATTCTTGTGTATCTGTGGCTCAAAAGCAGTGTGTACCACCCTTGCAAATGTTGAGCCTGCATTCTTCAATCCAAAGGGCATGCGTATGAAGCAATATGTGCCACATGGAGTAACGAATGCAGTCTTTTCCTCATCTTCCTCAGCCATGAATATCTGGTGGTAACCTGAGTATGCATCGAGAAATGAAAGCAACTCACATCCAGCCGTGGAGTCCACAATCTGGTTGATGCGCGGCAAGGGAAATGGATCCTTAGGACAAGCTTTATTCACATCAGTGAAGTCTATGCAAAGTCTCCACTTCCCATTAGCCTTGCGCACAACAACTGGATTGGCCAACCACGTAGGATGGAGTACGCCTCTAACCAGGCCTGCTGCTTCCAACTTCTTTATCTCTTCAGCTATGAACTCTTGGCGCTCCACGGCTTGCTTCCTGACCTTCTGCTTGACAGGCCGCGCATGAGGACAAACAGCAAGCTTGTGCTTAATTACCTTCCTGGGAACGCCGGGGATGTCAGACGGTTGCCACGCAAACACGTCCACATTCGCCCGCAGGAAGGCAACGAGCGCGCTTTCCTATTTGGGGTCGAGTGTAGCACTGATGGTGAAGGTACCACCAGTGCCGTCCTCCCTGGCGGACACCTTCTTGGTTGCCGGTGGAGCTGCCATTCCTTTCTTGCACTTGCCGGTGGAGCTCGATGGTGCGTCCTCGACGGCAGCGCAGCACTCCGAAGAGGTGCGTTTGCCGGAGTGGGCTCCAGAGCTCTTGCCGGACTTGGTCTTGGTCTTCCCCCCGGGAGCTTCAGCGGCAAGTGTTTTGCTGTCTGCCGCGGCTGCTGCATCCCGGTAGATCTTGTCGGCGCAAATAAGCGCATCCTTCTTGTCGCCAGGGACACAGATGACCCTTATCGGCCCTGGCATCTTGAGCATGTTGTATGCGTAGTGGGAAGCTGCCATGAACTTGGCGAGCGCAGGACGGCCAAGTATCCCATTGTACGGCAACGGGATATCGGCTACGTCGAACGTGATCCTCTCCATCCTAAAGTTGAGCTCCCCACCAAAGGTCACTGGCAGTGTAACCTTCCCCTTCGGCTTGCTCCTCCCCGGGTTGATTCCTTGGAACGTCCCGGTTTCCTCGAGCTCGCTGTCGGGGATCTGTAGTTTCTTGATCACAGCGGAGGAGATCAAGTTGAGGCCGGCCCCGCCGTCAACCAATATCTTGGTGACCTTGAGGTTGCGGATAGTTGGTGAAACCAACATCGGCAAGCACCCGACCGCGGTTGTGCGGTCAGGGTGGTCCTCAAGGTCGAAGATGATGGGCGTGCCGGACCATTTCAGGAGCCTGCGCGACTCGACGGGTGGCTCAGCTGCATTCACTTCCCGCACCCATTGCTTGAGTTGGCGGTGGGAAGTGTGCAGAGAGGCACCTCCATCGACGCACAGAACTTCTGTGGCCTTCTGGAACTCCTGCTCGCTGTTGTCTCCTTCATCCATATCGTCATCATCGTCTTCGTCTTCGTCCTTGTCGCAGCCCCGGGGAGGTCTGTCTCCTTGCCGCTGCTTGGCCTTGCCGCGGCGTCCTCCCCGGCCATTGAACGGCCGCTTCTTGCTGGGCTCCCCTCCGCCTCCTTGGGCCTTCTCCTTGTCGCGACGCTCGTATTCAGCCTTCTGCTGTTCTACGAGGTACTCTACCCTCTTGCAGTTCTGGAGATCGTGGCCCTTGGTGCGGTGGATCTTGCAGTACTGCTTGTCGGAGCCGTCCTGCTTGTCGGCTGCCGCTACAGGGGCGGGCTCCTTGCCGGAGCCACCAGCCTGTGTCTTCTTGGCGGGAGCCTCCTTGCCGGACTGCTCGACAACCAGTACCTCCTTGCTCTTCTTTTTCCTGTTGTTCCGTCGCCGGCCTTTCCTTGCCGGAGCGACATCCTCGCTGTCACTTCCTCCTGCGCCGGTATCCTCTCCGGGGAGTCTTCTCCCCTCTTCAGCACGGGCACACTTGTCAGCCAGAGCGTAAAGCTCGCTGACGTCTCGGATCTTGGTCATGGCCATCTCCTCCCTCATCCGGCGGTTACGCACGTTCTGGTGGAACGCACTGATAACCGCGGCAGGGTGGACATCGGGAATATTGTGCTGTACACGGCTGAAGCTTTGGATGTATTTGCGCAGGGACTCTCCCTCCTTCTGGGCAAGGATGTGGAGATCGCTCTCCTGGCCGTGGGGTTTGTGGCCGCCCGTGAAGGCGCCAACAAACTGGTGGCACAAATCCGCCCATGAAGAAATGGAGTTCTCCGGCAAGTGCATAAGCCAAGACCTGACGTTTGGCTTAAGCACGAGCGGGAAGTAGTTGGCTAGGATTTTCTCGTCGCGTCCCCCGGCAGCCTGCACCACAATGGTGTAGATGCTGAGGAACTCCGAGGGGTGTGTCTTGCCGTCGTACATCTCGGGTACGTCGGGCTTGAAGTTCTTCATGCTGGGCCACTGGACTTGCCGCAGCTCTCGGTTGAACACAGGGCAACCTGCCGCGTACGGCAAGTCGCCTGGTTCACCGGGCGCGTGCATGTCGACAGCGGTCCCAGCGCGCTGATCGGACTGTCTTCGAGCTTCTCTTCGACGCTCGATGCGGGTTCGAGCGTCCTCTTGTCGCCCGTCGTCTAGGACTTGGCGCTGATCGCGGCGATCTCGCGGATCCGACGACGCCGTGGAGTCGTCGTCGACGTTGATCCAGCGGGGTGGCGATTTCTGCTTCCGCGGCGGGGAGTGCACGGTAGTTCAACCCCCGGCGGTCTTGTCTCCATCGGCCTTCGCTTGGTCAACTTGCCGCGGCCGTGAAGTTGCCGGCTGCTGCAGCGCATCGTTGTTGGCGAAGGCGATGAGGCTCTGGATCGTCGCCGTCCAGTCTTCGGCCTTGTCCGCCGCTGGAGGGAAGTCGAGGAGCAGCTGAGCCCTGGCCAGGGCTTCTGCTGGAGAGGAGGGAAACGGTGGCGAACGGTGCGAGGAGCGGGACACGCTCGGACTTCTAATCGCGTTAGAAGGAGCATGTTCCCGTCCCGGCGACCGCGCTTTGCTTGTGCCAGGACGTTGGCCTTGAGCGTCCCGTGACTCGCCGGCCTGGCCACGTCCCAGCAAGTGTATGGTACCTCCGGTACCACGTCGTTGCTGGTCTGGCACCTCCTGAGAGGGACGTGGTGCGTGTACGGACACCGAGGCCTTAGAGTTCGCCCGGTCGTCCGTCTTGTCCTTGGACTTGGTGGCGCCGTGAGTGTCCCCACCGGCGTCCACCCTTCCGCCGGCGCCTCCCCCACCAACCGTCGGCTCTGGTGGCGGTGGTGGGATCGACGCGGACGGGCCTCCGACCTCCGAAGCCTTCTTCTTCGGAGGCATGTCGATGTAGTCGATGAGGTTGATGAAGCTGGTGAAGTTGCTGAAGGTTGCGCCCGCGTGAACGCCGGATCAGGTTCGCACAACCTCGACGCCCCCTACCTGGCGCGCCAAAGATGTCGGGGAAACTAGACGCCCACGAACACCTATGGGACCGGAGCCCCTTTCTATGTTGCGGTAAGGGAGCGGAGGGAGCAAGGAGAGCAGATCGAGGAGCACACGCGGGCAGTTTACCCAGGTTCGGGCCGCGATGACGCGTAAAACCCTACTCCTGCTTTGGTTATATTGAGTTCTTGGGCTCGGGAGCTTGAAGATCTACAGTAATAGCTACCCCGAGCGTGGGAGTGAGCGAGTTTCTGGGATCGAACCCCCTCTACGTTGTGCATGGGCCTCCTTTTATAGCTCAAAGGGGTCACCGACAGGTGTCAACGTAGAGGAGGGTAAAAATGTAAAATCGGTGGTAGTTGCAACAGTGCATGAACAGTGTGTAAATAGTGGATGAACAGTGGTCTTCACCTAATCTTGACGGTGGGGGACAAAGGCATTGAATGCCCGTCGCCGTCGTCCCAAAAAGTGTCCGTCCATGCGTCTCCGTTCGCCACGGCGATATCCTCGTCACCACGGCTTGTCACCGTGTACCCCAGGCTGCACAGCCATCTGCCACGTGCCCCTGGAAGGGCCCCAGGGCGACGCGTGGCCAGATGAGCTGGAGCGGAGGGACACAACATAGGCTTCCCCGGCAAGCACCTTGCCGGGGTTGCAACCTTGCCGGGCCCGGAAGCTTGTCGCGCTCCAGGTCCTGCCGGGGCGCGCGATGCGCCACGATATTCTTCCTTGAAGTGTCGTTCTTTTGGCCTTCCTGGCAAGCTCCTCTTGCCAGGGTCTTGTGCTGGAATGATAACTTTGAGCCTGGAGCGGCCTTCCCGGCAAGCTCCTCTTGCCGGGGTCTTGTCTCTTAACTTGAATACTTTGTTCTTGAATGGCTTCATAGGGACCAGAGCGGGCCTTGGCGAGCGCGTGGTAAGCCCTGCCACGGGAAGCTGCTACTGCCCGTGCACAAGTTGGGGTACTGACGTACCCCTACCTTAGTACACCGACAGATATATAGTAAGAGAAATAAACTTTAGATGGATATCACCATAACATATTTATATTGGAAAAGAGGCTGATCCCCCGGTTTATCGAGGGTGCCGGTTTATTCATTAATCATAATATATACATAGGATACAGCAGAGCTCATGGCTTAGGTATAGTAGGGCCGCAAGAGGGCGATGTTCCACGGCCTCTTTGTCTCTTCCTCCAATGTCCGTGAGTCCTTGTGTTCTCGAACGTCCACTAGGTAATATGAACCGTTGTGTAGATTCTTGCTGACCATAAAGGGCCCTTCCCAAGGCGGGGATAGTTTGTGCATGTCTGTTTGGTCTTGGATGAGCCGGAGTACCAAATCTCCCTCCTGGAACGTCCTGGTCTTGATCCGGCGGCTGTGATATCTGCCCAAGTCCTGCTGATAAATCGCGGATCGTGCTGCTGCTATGTCACGCTCTTCATCTAGCCGGTCCAAGCTGTCTTGTCTTGCCCGCTCATTGGACGCTTCAACATAAGCCGTCACCCGTGGTGAATCATGACGGATATCACTTAGAAGGACAACTTCAGCACCATACACCATGAAGAAAGGTGTATAACCTGTGGACCGGTTCGGCGTAGTATTGATGCTCCAGAGGACAGAAGGTAACTCCTCAACCCAGCACCCTGGTGTTCTTTGCAGGGGAGTCATAAGCCGGGGCTTGATACCTCGCAAAATCTCCTGATTTGCTCTTTCAGCTTGACCATTGGATTGAGGGTGTGCTACAGAAGATACATCTAGACGAATATGCTCTCGTTGACAAAACTCTTCCATCTCTCCTTTAGATAAATTGGTGCCATTGTCTGTGATGATGCTGTGTGGAAAGCCAAACCGGAAAATTATATTTTTGATGAATTTAACTGCTGTTGCCACATCACACTTGCTCACATGCTCTGCCTCAATCCACTTTGTAAACTTATCCACAGCAACCAGCAGATGAGTTTTTTGATCCTGGGATCGTTTGAAAGGCCCAACCATATCGAGCCCCCAAGTCGCAAACGGCCAAGTAATCGGTATCATCCGGAGCTCCTGTGCCGGAACAAGAGCACGTCGTGAAAATTTCTGACAAGCATCGCACCTCCGGACTAGATCCTCCGCATCAGCATGGGCTGTCAGCCAATAGAACCCATGTCGAAAAGCTTTGGCCACCAAGGATTTTGAACTGGCATGATGACCACAATCTCCTTCATGGATGTCACGAAGGATATCACAACCTTCCTCAGATGACACACACCGCTGAAATGCTCCAGAAACACTGCGATGGTGAAGTTCTCCGTTTACGATTGTCATGGATTTGGAGCGCCGGATTATCTGTCTTGCTTCAATCTCATCACCTGGCAACTCTCCACGGCTTAGATATGCCAAGTACGGGAGCGTCCAATCTGGAATAACATGAAGTGCCGCAACCAACTGTGCCTCCGGATCAGGAGCAACCAAATCCTCTTCCGACGGGACCTGAACTGATGGACTGTGTAGCTCATCCAAAAAAGTATTTGGTGGCACCGGTTTACGTTGAGAACCCAGCCGGCTTAGAGCATCGGCCGCTTCATGTTTTCGCCGATCTATGTGATCCACCTGATATCCTTTGAAATATCCCGCGACTGCTTCAACTTCTCGTCTGTAAGCTGCCATGAGGGGGTCTCTTGAATCCCACTTGCCGAATACTTGTTGTGCCACTAAATATGAATCACCAAAACACTTGACCCGGCTCAAATTCATCTCCTTAGCCATCCGCAGGCCATGAAGTAATGCCTCATATTCTGCTGCATTGTTAGTACAAGGAAACATTAGACGGAGGACATAACAAAACTTGTCTCCTCGCGGGGAAGTTAACACCACTCCAGCCCCCGAGCCTTCTAATTGCTTTGAACTGTCAAAGTGAATCGTCCAGTGTGTAAGATCCGGCTTCTCCTCCGGTGCTTGCAGTTCTGTCCAATCATTGATGAAATCCACCAATGCTTGGGATTTGATAGCGGTGCGTGGCACATACTTCAATCCGTGTGGGCTAACCCCAATGGCCCACTTCGCCACTCTGCCAGTTGCTTCCCTGTTCTGGATTATATCCCCCAATGGTGCTGAACTGACAACAGTTATTGGGTGGCCTTGGAAATAATGCTTCAACTTCCGGTTTGCCATAAACACGCCATATACCAGCTTCTGCCAATGCGGGTACCTTTGTTTGGATTCAATGAGAACTTCACTGACATAATAGACTGGTCGTTGAACCGGATATTCCTTTCCTGCTTCCTTGCGCTCAACCACAATTGCCACGCTGACTGCCCGTGCATTGGCGGCGATGTATAACAGCAATGGCTCATTATCAACAGGGGCAGCAAGGACCGGCGGCTCTGCCAGTTGCCGCTTCAAATCCTCAAACGCAGCGTTTGCCTCATCACTCCATATAAACCGGTCTGTCTTTTTCAGCATCTGATAAAGCGGAATTGCCTTCTCTCCCAGACGGCTGATGAACCGGCTCAACGCTGTGATCCGGCCAGTGATACGCTGAACATCATTGATACAAGCTGGTTTAGTCATGGACGTGATTGCCTTGATCTTCTCCGGATTGGCTTCTATTCCTCTGTTTGACACCAAGAACCCAAGGAGTTTGCCCACCGGAACACCGAAAGCACACTTCTCCGGATTAAGCATCATTTTATAGGCTCGAAGGTTGTCAAAGGTCTCTTTGAGGTCCTCTATCAGCGTCTCCTCCTTCCTTGATTTCACCATAATATCATCCACATAAGCATGAACGTTTCTCCCTATCTGCCCCTTTAGACAATTCTGTACGCAACGCTGGTAAGTTGCTTGGGCACTCTTGAGCCCAAAAGGCATAGACACATAGCAAAAAGCACCAAAAGGGGTTATGAAGGCTGTCTTCTCCTGGTCCTTAACTGCCATCTTGATCTGATGATATCCTGAATATGCATCCAAAAAACATAGCCGCTCACATCCTGCCGTAGCATCAATAATCTGATCAATACGGGGGAGAGCAAAAGGATCGGTTGGACAAGCTTTGTTTAGGTCTGTGTAATCCACACACATCCTCCACTTTCCATTTTTTTTAACACCAGCACCGGATTAGCCAACCACTCCGGATGAAAAACTTCAACTATGAACCCTGCGGCCAAAAGTCTGGCCACTTCTTCTCCTATAGCCTTGCGCCTTTCTTCGTTGAAGCGGGCAGATATTGCTTGACTGGTTTAAACTTCGGATCAATATTAAGAATGTGCTCAGCGAGTTCCCTCGGTATACCTGGCATGTCAGAAGGTTTCCATGCAAAGATATCCCGATTCTCACGGATGAACTCGATGAGTGCGCCTTCCTATTTAGGATCAAGGTTAGCGCTGATAGTGAACTGCTTGGATGAATCACCTGGCACAAAGTCAACTTGCTTGGTTTCCTCTGCAGACTTGAATTTCAAGCCGGATCATGCTCTGTAGTTGGCTTCTTCAACGGGGACATATCTGCCGGATCAACATTGTCTTTGTAAAACTTCAACTCCTCCGTAGCACATACTGCCTCCGCATAGGCAGCGTCTCCTTCTTCGCACTCCAACGCAATCTTGCGACTCCCATGAACCGTGATGGTTCCTCTGTGACCCGGCATTTTGAGCTGTAGATAAACATAGCACGGCCTAGCCATAAACTTGGCGTAAACCGGTCGTCCGAACAAGGCATGATACAGGCTCCGGATCTTGACAACTTCAAAGGTCATCATCTCCGAGCTGGAATCCAGTTCATCTCCAAAGGTAACTTCTAGGTCAATTTTCCCAACCGGGTAAGCTGATTTACCTGGCACCACTCCATGAAACACCGTGTTTGACTGCCTTAGCTTCTTATCTGTCAGCCCCATGCGACGGAAAGTCTCATAGTACAATATATCGATGATGCTGCCGCCGTCCATGAGAACTTTGGTGAATTTGTAGCCCCCCACCTGTGGTGCTACCACTAAGGCCAATTGTCCCGGATTATCAACTCGCGGCGGGTGATCCTCTCTGCTCCACACAATAGGTTGCTCCGACCAGCGCAGGAATCGCGGTGTCGCCGGTTCAACCGCATGGAGCGCCCGCTTCAAGATTTTTTGATCCCGTTTGCACAAACTTGTAGTTAACACATGATAATGTCCACTTCTCAGCTCCTTTGGATTACTCTGATATTCGGATTGCGGCTGTTGTTGACGCTGCTGATTGCCTTGATTGTTGCTATTACCCTAGCCTTGCTGTTGGTTGTTTTGGTTATTGTGACCGCCCTGACCATACTGATGGTTGCCTTGGTTATTGTAACCGCCCTGACCATACTGATGGTTGCCTTGGTTGTTGTAACCATTGTTGTTGCCACGATATCCTGATCCGGAGCCGTTCCCCTGATGACCCGAACCATAAAACCCGGGGCTTGATCCGCCGCCTGGTGGCCTGTTGTTAGATCTGACCCGGTTCATGGCCTCCATCATGGCCTTGCATTCTCCCCAGGTATGTTTAGCTGGATGTTCTTTTGATCCGTGTTTCGGGCAAGGCTCATTCAACTCTTGCTCCCAACTAACGAACCCCCCGCCGGTTTGTGGGGGCGGTTTACCCTTGTTGCTTTGAAAACTCCCTTGGACTTGGGTGTTGGCCACGAAGTCAGAACCACCCTCTGCCTTTCGCTTGCCTAAGAAGCTTGTTCCGACCGGATTAGCCTGCGTCGGTTTACCGGGTTTATTTGCCTTTCCGGATTCATCTCCATCCGCTTCTGGGTACTTGATGTTGTGAGAGTCCCCATACTTTACCAAAGTACTCATGAGAGTTCCCATGTCATTACAATCCCGTTTGAGCCGTCCCAATTTCAACTTCAGGGATTCAAACCGGCAATTGTTTTCCAGTGTCACTATTGCCGTACTGGGATTGATACCATTCGAAAGTGCAAGATTTCTGACACTCGCCGGACCCATGCACTCGT
Organism: Secale cereale; assembly: GCA_902687465.1. NCBI lineage: Eukaryota > Viridiplantae > Streptophyta > Magnoliopsida > Poales > Poaceae > Secale > Secale cereale. The sequence goes on from LR738715.1 coordinate 438,757,718, forward strand.
GGGCTCCTGCTCTCCTTGTATACATGCCGCTAGGTCCACCACTGACATCGGCTACTTGCATGTGTCCTTGAAATTTTTGATAAACTGGCGGCGTAACTCTCCCCATGATCTGATGGAATTAGGTGGTAAGCCCTTTAACCAGGTCCGGGGTGTACCCTCAAGCATCATGGTAAAGTACTTCGCGCAAGCCGCTTCATCCACGTCCAACATCTCCATAGCCATCTTGTAAATCTCAACCCAAGCGTCTGGAGCCAAATCTGCTGTGTAATTAGGCACTTTACGTGGACCCTTGAAATCCTTGGGTAATTTCACGCTCCGTAGAGCGGGGACAAGACACTGCACCCCAAAGGAACTCGTTGTGACTCCTGTCTCTGCTATGGTTGTGTGAACCGGCGTCGTTTGGCGGATCTCCTCGCGGGCCACAGATCTAACCCGGTTTGCTGCCTCCTGAGCTTGCGCCTGTGCGCCCGCCGGATTATCCTGTCTGTGACGGTGCCGCCTCCGTTCACTACTGGACACCTCCTGTTCATCCCGATGCCTAGTATAACTCCGGCTGTGGCGGGGTGTTGAATGAAGCCTCTCCCTGCTATAGGAATACGCTTGCTACCGTGTCAACGCTGTGTTAAGTAGATCCTTGACCCTACGCGCCTCCATTACCACGGGGGATGTCCCCTCAATGGGTAAAGCGGCCAGGCGTGAAGCGGCAGCAACAATATTATCCAAAGGGTTTGAGTAATGACCCGGAGGAGTGGGGATGTGAGGCGTGGATATAATCCGTCGATCTTGCTCCGCAGTGGGCTGCTGAACCGGCTCACCCCTCACTGGAGCTGTCCTCCGGTTTACCCCTGGATCATTGCTGGCTCCTGCTCCTGGCGTCCCGAAGAGATTCATTGCCTCATAGACCGGCGGTAGACGAGACTGATACCTCCGACTTCTTACCCCCTGCGCCGAGGCCTAATCCATCCTCAGCTGGAAGGCCTGAGAATCCAGCTCTGCCTGCCTTGTTGCTATCATAGCTGTCTCTACCTTCAGATCCTCTCTTGCTTGCTCGATCCGGCCCCTCAGCTGAAGGAGTTCTGCATCGTGTTGCGCCTTGTCTGCTGGAGCCACCTCTGCTACTGCCCGGGTTGTGAACTCCTCGACCAAGGCGGATAGAGCGTCAGAGGGCGAGAGGGCCTGGCCGCTCCCCCTACACCAGCTTCTGCTGTGATCGCCCCGTTCACCGTGGACTGCGGCGTAGGTTGTGATCCGGCCATAAAGACAGCCACCCGGTTTGGCAGATCAAGGGGGTCCGGAATACTGTCTCCGTCGGACACACCCTCAGATCGGCCGTCCCGCAACAGATACAAGGATTCATTCTCTTCGGATGAGGATTCATCGTCGGAATAGATAACTGTCTCGCCACCCGAATCCGATCCGTCCTCGGCTTGGACTCCGTGAATTGCTCTGACGAAGACGCGCTTCATGGCAGGCTGAATCCGGGCCGATCTCGCACGCTGAGCCGGCTCGACGACGTTGGGGAAGACGTCCGGCTCAGGTCCCGGTTCACCAATCTTGCCGATGAAGACGTGCATGCTGCCGAAGGGAACCCGATACCCGTATTCGATTGAATCGGCCTCCGGGCCCCAACCTGCGTCGTCGATGTAGATCCGGCCGCGGCGACTCTTGGTCATCCGGCCGACTGCGTAGTCCTTGAGTCCTTCAAAGCTGCCCTTCAAGAACTCGAAACCATCGTGCGGAGGCCCCACGGTGGGCGCCAACTGTCGTGGAATTAGCACGACAGATGTCCGGTTTAATGGACTTAGTGATGGAACCATCACACGGGTTAGCTTGAAGGGGTTAAAAGCACACAAAGGACACAGAGGGTTTATACTAGTTCGGCCCCTTCGAGGAAGGTAAAAGCCTACGTCTAGTTTGGTTTAGTATTGCTTGGGCGTCGATGAACAGGGAGCGGATTGCTTGCCTGTGTCTCGACGGGTTGTTTTCCTCTCCTTGAACTGTCGCCGGGTCGTCCCTTTATATAGAGGCGACGCCCGGTCCGATTTACAGAGTCCCGAGGCCGTCTCATATTTGTGTCCGCCTCGGTCTCTGCTCTTTCTTCCTTGTATCTCAAGTTTACATAATAGGACGGTTTATAAACCGTGAACTTTACATATGGGCCCTAAGCCTTCATGGGCCGTAACCTCTACTGAGCTTACAATTATATAGCTATATTATCATAATCCGGTTTACTCTAGCCGGTTTGCACCTGCTAGTAATATCCCTGATAGGTCATGTACCTCAGGTGGTGGTGCAGCCCTACCGTTGCGATGATATGCATGAGGATGACCTGGTGGTGGTGGTGCTGGTGGTTGCACGTAGTTTTGATTTTGGTCAACCTCATCCTCGTAATGGTCCTCCACCTCTGCAGTAGCAGCGGGAGCTACAGAAACATCAACAGCGGCACCCGAATTTTGACGAGGCTCAAGGGGAACGCGCTGTGCTCGTCCCACTTGATTTGGAAGGCGATGTTGTTGTTGTTGTTGTTGTTGTTGTTGTAGAGGTGCGACAACTGCAGCAGCCGGTGGTGGTGGAAAACGCAAAAGCAATTCAGGAAACTTGTTATCGAGCTTTGTTTCAAACGTCTTCTCCAAGGCCTCATCAAATCTGTTTAACACATCTTGCACCTTTTCACTCATCATTTGCTGAAACTTATCATGAAGCTCCTTGTTCGTCAAGTTCTCCCAGTCAGTCTCGTCGGCTTGTGATCCTGGCATCGTTAGCAGCAATAGAAACACACAAGAATATGATCCTATAGACTACTAGAAAATGTTGGTGGTCGGGCGTCACAAATCCGTCAAGCAAATCTCAAATTCTTACCAGTTCTTACCCAGCAGCAGGTGGTGATCGGCAACCGTGGTAGTCAAAACTCTCAAAGGTTGGATAAAGCGATTAACAGGGAGAGTCAAAACGCACGACGTAGATGTATGTGGAGCTGGGAAGGCTTATAAGATGGTCGCAAAAAGGGTCAGTAATAATCAATTCAGAGATGCAAAGTTGAATAAACGCTCAACGACGGTACTATGTTGGTCCTAGGCTAGACTGTACTAGGGACGCGAGCCTAGAACACTAACCAAATCACGGCGCTGCACGTAATCAAGGAGAAAGCACACTCTGAATTTTTTTCGCCTTTTTTTGCGCTGTTTTTTTTGGCCAAAAATCACTATAATGGCGAGTGTCTCAATACACTTTCCAAGTCAAACTAAGATGATAAACACGAAAAAATTTTGACGAATTTATTTTTCGGAATCAGGGCAGCGATGACGAAAAAGTGCGGTAAAAAAACAGTATGGTGGCACGTGTCTCAAAAGACTCAGAAAAGCCCAAAAATAGGATAGGGAAAAAATATTTTCACCTGCCGAAATTTTGGCCTAAAAACTGCCCGGGGGTCTCCAGACTCTTTTTTTTGCTTTTATAAGCATGTTTGAATCATGTGTTGATATGTGGCGCCAGCGTTTTTGAGTCCAAAGGGCATAGTGTTGAAGCAAAAAGGGCCGTACGGGGTGATAAATGCCATTGCGGCCTGATCGGATTCCTTCATTTTTATCCGATGGTATCCAAAATAAGCATCAAGGAAGCATAGCGAGTCGTGCCCGGCCGTTGCATCAATAATTTGGTCAATGCGGGGCAAAGGAAAGGGATCCTTTGGGCAGGCCTTATTCAGGTATGTGAAATTGATAGAGGCAAAGGTGTCCCGTCTTTCAACGAGATGGTGGCTATCGTTTTGGAGGAAGTCGACTTTGATGATCCGACTACGAATGTGCAAGGACGTCGCGCCTTAGCAATCACTAAACCAACTCCGAGAGGTTATTGACCACGCCGGAGCACGATCAACCTGACCACGGAGGTCTGTTTCCTGCAGGCAAACGAAGAACAAGCAAGAAACTGAGATTGCAATCTGGATATTGCGAATTCAAGAGGAAATCTTTATTGATCAAGTGGGGTTCTCTGACGTCTTTGTCTGGTCGTTGAACACAAACGAAGTACGCGAAGTTGCAGCTATGGCGAACTTTAATCTAAACAAAACCCAAAGTCTAAACGACGCCCTAAGGGCTGCATATATGGGGGAAAGAGGGGGGAATTTTGTGGCCCTTGGTGGAGAGGTCCGAAACCAACCCTAACTCTTGTTTCCCCACACATACGGACTCTAAAAACAGCCTATACTCAAGTATTTCGAATGGGCCTGGCCCAATAATAAGGTGACGCAGCACTTATAATAGCCTCTGGACGAAATTTATGAAGTGGCATCTTGTATATTTCGTCCAAGGCTTTAGGCACTCATTATGGTGGCTTCAAAGTCCTGAAATCATCACTTGTAACTACATTCTTATTCCCCTTGCGCATGCCATCATCTCCATGCTTGATCTTGCTCCAATGCTCATCTTTCTTGTCCAAGCTAGGCCCTTCATTTGTAAGCAATACAAATGTATCCAATTTAGGCAGCATCATATTCTCATGAACATTAGATTCATACGAAGAAACGAAAGTATCAGGTAATTTAATTGGCATGCGCGAGCTCTAGTAATTGGTCCTGTATATGTGTCAGTTGGAGCTGTGGGTGTAACCTTGTTAGTGATGTCCTCATCAGAAATCGACGCAGAGGTGCCAGGATTTATCCTTCTTCGGTACCATGACTAAGTTAGCTAGCCAATATGGCTGTTTAATTTCTTAGATGAATCCGGCTTCTAATAGCTTGGCTAGCTCTTCTCCCATTACTTGTATTTTGGGTTCAGAAAACCTCCGCAGTGACAGCTTGACCGGTTTGAATCCTTTGATAATGTTGAGGTTGTGTTGGGCCAGCCTGCGTGGGATTCCCGGGATATCTGAGGGGTGCCAGGTGAATATATCCCAATTTTTCGGAAGGAAGGCGCGTAACACGCTGTCTATCACCGGATCCAGCTGTGTTATGATGGATGACGTTTTATTTGGGTCCGTTGGGTACACTTGGAATTTGATGATCTCATCTGCTGGTTTGAAGGAGGTAGACTTCGATCTTTTGGTGAGGTTTACATCATCCTTATCTACCTTTGATCGTAGGGTAGTTAGTTCTTCGGCTGCGAGGGCTTCAGATAGTGCCTCTAAGGCTAAGGATGCCGTTTTGTTTTCGGCGCGGAGTGCTCTATCCGGATCACTTATTGATGTGATCACCCCATTCGGCCCTGGCATTTTAAGCATCATTTACCCATAATGGGGTATATCTTGAAAGCGTGAGAAAGCGTCCCATCCTAGAAGGGCGTGGTATCCGCTATGAAAGGGCACAACATGGAAGAGTAGTTCCTCCGATCTGTAGTTGTCGGGTGTGCCGACCACTACATCGAGTTTAATGCTTCTCGAACACTGGGCCTCGCAGCTTGGTATAATTCCTCTAAAGGTTGTGCTGGTGCGCCCAATGCGGGATTTTTCTACCTGCCTTTTTGCAAGTGTTTCCTCATATATGAGGTTTAGCCCGCTTCCTTCGTTGATAAGTACTTTAGTGAGGCGGAAGCCATCTACTATTGGGTCTAGTACAAGAGCTGCTGATGGTCGGATCGGCCGGACTCGAGGTGCGTCTTCGACAGAAAAACTAATTGCCGTGTCACTCCATGGGCTTGCAGAGCTAATTTGGTAAACCTCGGTAAGTTCGCAATTTGCTCTCTTGCGACGGTTATTTGAGGAGAATGTCTCGAAGACAGTGAAGACATCGATGTCCTTCTCCCTTGGTATGGTGGTAATAATTGCCATACCACTCTTTGCTACCTACCGGAGTACCCAACATGCTCTAAGGCAATGGTTAGGGACGTTGTCCGGGTTGCATGTATTTGGCAAGGTGTATCGAGTACTTCGTCCAGTACGGACCTTCTCTTTAAAGATGACTTGTTCTTCTTGCCAATAGGCGTGTTATCGGATGACCTACTAGGGTATGTCCATTTAGCCTTGATAATGTACTGTCCATATATGGACTGTTCAAGACGTGTATTCTGGGCTTTCCAAGTATTTTCCATTGCGCAGTACTTCTGTACTAACTGCGATAATTCTGAGAAACTCAGAACACGACATCGGTTGAGGGCGTTCAAGACTCCCTCGTCCGTGCAGTTGTGGTAAAATAGGGAGACCGCTTTATCTTCGCAGCAGTCCCTGATCTTGTTTTTGACAAGTAGGAATCTGGCCCAGAAGTGGTTGACAGTTTCCTCGGGCTGCTGTTGTATGTTCGCGAGGTCATCTATCTCTGGGTGTACGGATTTACTTGGAGAGTTTTTCCCAGGGTGGGTGGGTGTTGGTAATTTTGAATCCCGACCCAAAGTGGTATTCGGGGTTTTAACAACCTCTGATGGTGAGAATCCGGGTTTAACAGGAACCAATCGCCCCGTGGGCCCGGTGTTAGTCCCAGAGCTCGAAGAACACACAGTGCCTCCCGATAGGAGAGTGTTCGGCTCGATGGGTTCGGAGATCCGAACCGTGACGGTCTCCATCTCAAGAGGAGAAGAATCTATGGCTCTGTCCTCAACTGCTGCCACCAGGTGAGTGATCGGGGTAGGATCGATCTCATTGTGGCCGGATTTAAGTCCGATCTGATCTCTTGGCGATGAAAGCCCCATGGCGGCGATGCGATCCAGCAACTTGTTTATGGGCGAGAGTTCTGCCGGGGTCGCGTCATCGGAGTGGCTGGAATCGGCATAAAGGTGATGCTCGACGACCGCGGGGAGTGCGGCCGGCCCAGAGGCCATGTGGGCGCATACAGCGAACCCGCCGAGCTGGAGAACCTGACCGATAGCCAGGTTGTTTCCGAAGGTGACCCCGTCATTGATGTCGAGACACGCCATCGATCGCTCATTGCGAGCGCATAATAGACTCTCAATGAAAGCACCATTGTCGGTGTCAAAACCGGCTGGTCTCAGGTAGGGGGCCCAAGCTGTGCGTTTAGAGGATCAACGGTAACAGGAGGCTAGGGACACGATGTTTACCCAGGTTCAGGCCCTTTCGATCAAGGTAATACCCTACTTCCTGCTGTATTAGTATGGATGAATATGAATACAAGAGTTGATCTACCTCGAGATCGTAATGGCTAAACCCTAAGTCTAGCCTATGAGGATATTGTGATAATGATGATCCCCTCTACAGACTAAACCCCTCGGCTTATATACATGCCAGAGGGGAACTAGGGTTACAAGGAAGACTGGGGGAGGAAGTAATTGATACATCCAGACTCTACACTTGCTTTTCTACACACATAAGAGTCCTGACCGAACACGGGGGATGGTCTTCTTCTTCTTCTTTATGCGGACCATCAGTGTGGCCCAGCTTAAATGACCCGGATGACTGAGGAACCCTAAATACAGGACTCCCTCAGGGGGTACCCAGACTTGCCTGCCTGCGGCACAGAGCGTGGCTCATCCAGCGGCCTGGTACGACCCAACTTCGTCAGCAACCACTCAAGACCCTCGCGAAGGGCCAAGCCTTGTGAGGCGGACGAGGCAAGACCTCCCTTGGGGCGGCCTCACTAGGCAAGCTCCCGAGGAGCGGAGATATCAAGGCAAGGGGCACCTCTCGAGGTTCCCGTGACGTGAGCCATGATGACCAAGGCCAGGCGAGCGCCAACAGCCGCATGATGCCATTTTCCTCTTTTGTGCTAAAGGAGCAAGCGCATGCGAAGAGTCCCGAGGCATCAGGCAAATGTTTCCATATCGGTGCAACAAGACCAAGACCAGCAGGACGACAGAGCGAAGGTCACCACAGAGCCCACGGAGGTGTCACCACCAGAGCCTTTGGCACGCGAAGACCACCTTTTGTCGGGATAGCTTGTACTAGCTGTCCCCCTTCAAACTTGGCCGTTGTGGGATCCCTTCCCGCTCAATATTTGGGAATAGGACCCGGGCCTCTATAAATAGGACTAGCCACCACCATATGTGGCTTCTCATCGGATCCGGAGCTAACCCAACCTGGGATGATCGGATCATTGAGACCACCCTTACACCCACTAGCTCTCCAAGCACAAGAACACCTCTTCTCAGTAGACTGTTCTTCCCATGTACTAGTTCGTCCTCATCCCTCAAGGCAATCCACCACACCACACTAGATTAGGGTAATACACCACAACGGTGGCCCGAACCAGTATAAAACCTTGTGTCCCTTGTTCTTCGGGTTCGACGAGCTAGGCCTAGGAATCGGTGCGAGAGCGAGCTAGAGCGGAAAGGAGAGATCTTCGTGCGCACCCCAGTGTTCGAACCTCAAGGGTTTGCCCGAACCCATGATCCGACATTTGGCGCGCCAGGTAGGGGTGTGCCGAAGCTTCCCTTCCGTCGATCCATGCACCGTCATCCCGCCGGTTCCATGGCCGACGCTCGCCGAGCCCATGCTGAGCGGCGGGCCACCCTTGCCGCCCGCGTCGCTCAGATAGCTCCCGTCGGCAGACCTCCTCGCCGTTCTCCATCGCCCGCAGCCAACGCCGCCACCGTCCCGGCTCAGCACGAGCATCAGGCCTCGTCCCTGCACCCCTCCATGCGGCGAGACGGACACATCGCAACCCCGTCGGTGACCCCGACGGGCTCGTCGTCTCACGCTCACCGCGGATCCGCGGGCGCGCAGGCTACGTTGCTCATGGCACGCGAGCTCCTGCGCTATCGTCCGGTCGACAACTTCTACGAATACTAGCTCGACCGCATCGCCAAGCTCGTCCGCGCCGCTCGAGGCTCCCCTGCACCGTCCCTCCCGCCGCCTCGCTCGCCTCCCCATGCGGGAAACATGGCCCATGAAGCGCCTCGACCACCACCTCCACATCAAGGCGTCGACCACGACCAAAGGCTCGCGGCCCCACGACGCGAGCCCCCGCGTGCGGCGCCCATGCACGAAGAAGGAAGCTGCCAAGAGATCCAGCGGCCTCGAGGAGGAGCGCCAGCACTCCCTCCACCACCGTGTCGAGACCGCGCGCCCCCTGTTGTGGTGGCGAGCGAGGACCATGACCAAGCTCCGCCTCCACAACAAGCTCAAGTGTCAACAGCAGGCTGCAAGGCCCTCGCCCCCGAACTGCGCAACGTCAACTGGCCCCGGAAGTTCAAGCCCGACCTGCCTCCACGCTGCGACGGCACCCCCGATCCTGCTGAGTTCCTGCAGCTCTACGAGCTGAGCATCAAGGCATCCGTCAGCAACGAGAAGATCATGGCGAACTGGTTCCCCATGGCTCTCAAGGATGGTGCGCGCTTGTGGCTCCTGAACCTGCCCACGGGATCGATCTCCACCTATGGTGAGATACGCGAGCGGTTCATTGCCAACTTCCAGGGCACCCATGACCGCCCCCGGCCACAGGTGACTTGCGGCGCATCAAGCAACAACCAGGAGAAATCCTGCAGAAGTTCATCCAGTGCTTCAACAACGTCCACGACAAGATCCCCAAGGTCATGGACGAGGCCATCATCTTAGTGTCTCAGATGGCGCCTGCGATGTCAAGATGAAGGAGGAGCTCACCATCCATGAAGATCTGTGCATGACCCTGGAGCTGTGCAACCTTGCGACCAAGTGCGCCCGAGCTGAGGAGGGGTGCCTCTCCCTCGTCGAGCCCCCCACTGTTGAACCTGAAGACAAGAAGGCCAAGTGCAAGGACGTGAAGCGCAAAGGAGTGCATGTGCTCGCGGCTGAGCCAGAGATGAAGCGTGGCCGCGACTACCTGAAGTCATCCAAGAATAGCCGTCCGTTCTGCGCCTTCCAAAACATGCACATCCATAACACCAATGACTCTCAAGAGCTCAGGGCCCTCCGCGAAGGGCGCATCGGCCAACGCCCCGAGCGCAGCAACCGTGGCTACGACCGTGGAGGAAGCCAGACCGGGGGCGCTGGGACGACCGCGACCCCCGTTAGGAGTGGCGTGACCAGCCTCGTGAGGATGCCTGGAGGGACCAGCCTCGTGATGGTGCCTGGAGGGACCAGCCTCGCGAGGACCGACCTTAGGGCAAGGCCGGCCTCCCTCCGCTGCCGCCACCAAGAAGGAACGACGACCAGGATGAGGGGCCTAGGGGCTTCCAGGAGCCTCGCGCCATCGCCTGCATCTTGGGCGGAGTGCAGGCCCCAGCCTCTCAGCGCCTCTTCAAGCAGTTCGCCCGAGAAGTAAACATGGCTCTCCCCAAGCTCGAAGCCACGCGCCCACTCAGGTGGTCGAAGTGCCCCATCACCTTCAGTTCAACAGACCAGCTCAAGTGCGCGGCGACTGCCGGCGCCCTCCCGATGCTCTGTTCACCCGTCATCAGCAACATTCAAGTTACCAAGACCCTCATCGATGGTGGCACAGGGCTCAATGTTCTGTCCGTCGAGACATTCGATAGCCTCCAAGTACCGTACGATCAGCTGCTGCCTACCAGGCCCTTCTCCAGAGTGACCGACGGCTCCACCACCCCAATAGGGCAGGTCTGCCTGCTTGTCACCTTTGGCAAGCGTGACAACAACCACACCGAGCTCATCGACTTCGATGTCGCCCACATTCATCTTCCCTACAATGCCATCCTCGGGTACCCAGCCCTGGCCAAGTTCATGACAGTGACTCACCACGGCTACAACGTCCTCAAGATGTCAGGAAGCGACGGCGTCATCACCATCGCTTCCGAAGAAAATGATGTGATGTGCTCGCTCGAGCATGCTTACGAGGCTGCGACGGTCGAGGATCCAGACAACGATGGCGCTGTCTACCCACCTGAGGCCGTCCCCAAGAAGAAGAAGCATCTGCTCGCCCTGGAGCCTCACGAAGTTGCAACACCCGGTGGCCGTACCTCAGAACATGCGCCCAGGGATGGGGTGCCTCCCTCCCTCGCATAGGAAGGCGCGCCCGGCACTACTTTTAGGCTGGGCTCGCGGGCTCTCCTCTGGAGGGCCTCTGACCTAGCCAATGTATCGAGGGAGGCGCTCGGGCAGCATGTGGAGGCGTGCTTCGCTGCACGTTTCCCTCCGGAGGCCTCAAGGCATGAGGCACCAAGCGCTCAGGAGTTTATCAGCCAGACCATCGAAGACTTGCAGGTGCCAAGAGCAATGCGGGGCGAGCGCCGCCCGACACTTTGAAGTGCAGCTGTCGCCAAAGACTCGGGCGACGGGCTGCGCATGTGCGTCAACATCCCGACACTCAACAGGATGGTGTCTCAGGAACTCTACTGGCCCTCCCAGGAGGGTCGGTGCGAGGGTCCCCATCACAGCTACATCTGCATGCCCTTTGGCTTGCCGAACCAGGCGACCGTGCGCCAGCGCCACATGTAGTAGGTCCTGGCGACTCCCGAGGCCAGGCAACAAGAAATCTTGGCGGAGGTGGCCTCGGTTTATCTTGAGCTCTGAGAACCTCCGGAGCCTCGCGAGGCCCCGGAGTCAAGCGGCTCGTGAGGAACGACATCTGCATCGAGTGTCTTCAGCTACATCAGCACTACTTCAGCAACTGTGCCGGGTGACATTTTCTAGTTTTGTTCAGCTAGGGAGCGCCCCTTGGGCTGCATTATTCCCAGGTCGCACGGGCTTGTCCCTGCATCTTTATCTTACCCTGTTGGGGGGTGCTCCCTCGGGCCGCATCATCCTCAGGCCGCCTGAGTCCATCCCGGTGGCATGTATTGTTCTGGCATCTTACCTGAACTAGCCTTACCTCCCCCATCAGCAGTTTCAAAATTACTTACCTGCCTGACCGGCACCTCGATGCGATGAACATTGTACGCCCTTACTAAACTGCTTGTGCCCGCCTCATGATTAAGGATATGCATGTCGTTTGTGCTCGGGTCCGTCCCTGCAGCGTCGCCAAATCTAAGCGGCTGAGCTCTGCCTCGCGGGCCAGCCCTATGTACGTCACCTCCCATGGTTCTTGGTGCCTCGCCCTTGCATGAGCTGGGTGTGAACAGGTGATACGTCTCCAGCGTATCTATAATTTTTGATTATTCCATGCTATTATTTATGAAGTCTTGGATGTTTAATGGGCTTTATCATTCACTTTTATATCATTTTTGGGACTAACCTACTAACCCAAAGGCACAGTCCAGATTGCTGTTTTTTTGCCTATTTCAGGGTTTTGCAGAAAAGGAATATCAAACGGAGTCCAAACAGAATGAAACCTTCGCGAGAGATATTTTTGGAGAAAATCACGCACGGGAAACGTCAGGACCAAGTCAGGGGACAGCTGGGCTGCCCTCGAGGGTGGGGGGCGCGTCCCCCTGCCTTGAGGCTGGCCCGTGTGGGCCCTGGTGCCCTCCTTCTTCCTATATATATCTACGTACCCTAGAAACTCCATACGCAGAGAGAAAACCCTAATTCCACCGTCGTAGCTTCTGTTCCCGTGGAGATCCCATCTTGGAGCCTGTTCCGGGAGGGGGATCCATCACGGAGGCCTTCATCATCATCATCATCGCCCTCACCATGAGTTGTGAGTAGTTTACCACACACCTTCGGTTCCATAGTTAGTATCTAGATGGCTTCTTCTCTCTCTCAGGATCTCAATACAAAGTTCTCCTCGGTCTTCGAGGAGATCTATTCGATGTAATCTCTTTTTACGGCGTGTTTGTCGAGATCCGATGAATTGTGAGTTTATGATCAAAGTTATCTATGAAAGATATTTGGTTCTTCTCTGAAATTTTTATGTGTGCTCATAATATCCTTGCAAGTCTCTTCGAATTATTGGTTTGGTTTGGCCTACTAGATCTATAGTTCTTGCAATGGGAGAAGTGCTTGGCTTTGGGTTCAATCTTGCGGTGTCCTTTCCTAGTGACAGTAGGGGCAGCAAGGCACGTATTGTATTGTTGCCATCGAGGATAAAAAGATGGGGTTTACATCATATTGCTTGAGTTTATCCCTCTACATCATGTCATCTTTCTTAAGGCGTTACTCTGTTCGTATGAACTCAATACACTAGATGCATGCTGGATAGCGGTCGATGTGTGGAGTAATAGTAGTAGATGCAGAATCATTTCAGTCTACTTGTCTTGGACGTGATGCCTATATACAATGATCATGCCTAGATAGTCTCATAATTATTCGCTTTTCTATCAATTGCTCGACAGTAATTTGTTTACCCGCCGTAGAATATCGCTATCATGAGAGAAGCCACTAGAGAAAACTATGGCCCCCGGGTCTATTCTCAACATATCAATCTACATCTACTTTACTTAGACCAAAAATACTAAAAATATAATTATCATCTCTATCAGATCTCACTCTCGTAAGTGACCGTAAAGGGATTGACAACCCCTTATCGCGTTGGCTGCTAAGCTCTTATTTGCTTGTGTAGGTGCGAGGGACTAGCGTGTGGTGTCCTACTGGATTGATACATTGGTTCTCAAAAACTGAGAGAAATACTTACGCTACTGTGCTACATCTCCCTTTCCTCTTCGAGGGAATACAACGCAAGCTCAAGAGGTAGCAACAGGCGGGTAAGGGTGCGCAACATGGTGCCTCGTCGCTACAGGAGCTGCGCGCTGGTTGTCTTTCCTTAGGATATCCACATGAGAAGACTAGGCACAGCGTGTGTGCTCGGGTCCGTCCCTGCAACGTCGATAAACCCAATGGCTGAGCTCTGTCTGGCGGGCCGGCCCCATTCACGTCACCTCCTGGGGTCGTTGGTGTCTGGCTTTCTCATGTGGCAACCTCGAGGGATTCACTCGCCACAGGTTGCCTAACCATCTTGCAGGATCACCTCAGGCACTCCCTATCGAGACCAGGCGCAACCCGCCTTGAGGTAGGTCCCCATGAGTCTCGCGCTGGCTCACGGGTGCCCAGATACACCTCATCTAGCCCTGCCGTGCAAGCTACGTGTCAGGGCGGGGATGTACACGCCCGGGGGCTCTCCGAAGTAGGGAGTCCCCTCCCACATGCCAGTGGAAGCACCATGCTCCATGCTGGCAGTCGACACAATCAAGGAGCAGCTATGCCCGTGCAAGAATGGTAGCGCCATGCTCCGTGCTGGTGATAAACAACTGGGGGTGGCCTCGCGGCTGCTTTAACCTTAGGGAGCCACCAGGATCGGTGGCCAGCCCCACCGCGCCGCTCTCCCCTCGGGAGGGTAGCACGAGGGGCCTAGGCATGGGGGCTACGCTCAGGTCATGCCTGGTGTATGCCCCACTAGGTCCCTCGAAGCTGGTCGTCACGCAACCCTCCCGAGGGAAAGCCCGGCGAGGACATGTATGAGGTCTGTTCGTACGTCAAGGGGGACCCTTGGGCATCGCGACCCAAGGGCCTAGCTGGTCTCGTAGCCCCTCAGCTCTTGGTCTCGTCCTGGTGATCCGGACGACCCAACGGCTGCTGAGGTACGCGAGGGACCGGGCTCTGCCGATGCAGAACATTAAGGCCTGCTCTCGCATTACTTTCCCAAGGGCTGTTCGTACGTCAAGGGGGACCCTTGGGCATCGCGAACCAAGGGCCTAACTGGTCCTATAGCCCCTCACTCCCAACGGAGGCTGAGGTACGCGCAGGGCCGGGCCCTGCGGACGCAAAACGCTAAAGCCTTGTTTCGCGCTTCCTTCCTAGAGGCCGTTTGCACGTCAAGGAGGACTCCTGAGCATCGCGACTCAGGAGCCTAACTGGTCACGTAGCCCCTCACCCCTTGGTCTTGTCCCGGTGATCCGGACAACCCAACGACGGCTGAGGTACGCGCGAGGCCGGGCTCTGCCGATGTAGAACAACAAAGCAAATAGGAAGGGGACCACGAATAGCTATCAATTATTACAAGACAAATTGTTCTTCAAGCATCAAACAAAAGTTTTCACGCCTCCACGAGGCACGTCGCATGTCGCATGCAGGTTCACAGGAAAGTAAAGATAGGAAGGAGCACTGTCGTCCACCAGCAGGCCCATTCTTCAGCCTTAAGCACCGCCATCAGGAAGCGCTTCTACATCAGCAGCATCACCATGCACTGCGGAGTCGGCCTCGACTGCAGGATCGGTGGCGCCGTTGGCTGGAGGTGAGGGGTCGATGGCAAGGAACTTCTTCAGCAAGGCCTCCACCTGGCCCTTCACGGCTTCAGCGGTGGCCTCACATCGCTCTTCATCCACACGCTCGAGCAGTGCACCAAGGTCATCATCGGGATCGCGAAGATGCAGTGATGTAGGGCGGAACCCTAGGTGGCCGATCTTTCACGAAATGGAGTGGATCCCATGAAGAACACGAAGAACACGAGAGGGGAACACGAGGGGAAACACGAGAGAATCACTCAAACCAATAAGAACAAGTCACACATATGCTAGATCCTCAAAACACAAAGAGATACAAGATCCATGATCAACAAGGGACGATACAAAGGGTAACCGGTTCTTCTCCGTGAGGAGGTCTTGGGGGGTATCCCGCGGGATCTTCTCCGTAGCGGAGGTCTTGCATCCGTGTGGATCTTCTCCGTAGAGGGGCCGCAGTCACTCACAAGGAGATGAACCACTAGATGAGCAAAGCTCTAGGTATCAAATGAGCTATCACTAAGCTAACCCTAACTAGGAGGAGGTGGAGGGGTATATATAGTCTAGGTCCACAAAGGGGTAAGTGGGAGAGGGATACATGGGCCTCAGGCCCGATACACTGTGCGCAGACAGGGGCCGGATGTCCGGGCGGGGGCCGGATGTCCGGGCCTTCCCGAGACGCCGGATGTCCGGGCCGAGGGGCCGGATGTCCGGGCTGGAGGGGTTGAGCCACGGGTGTCTTCTGGACAGTGGCGCCGGATTTCCGGCCAGGGCCCGGATGTCCGGGGCGCCGGATGTCCGGGCCTGGGGGCCGGTTGTCCGGGGCCTGTAGGTGCTGGCCCTTCTTCCTTCTCTCCCGCGCGCACTTGGCCTTGGTCCTTGGGTTCTCCATGGTCTCCTTGGGTGTTCCTGAACATGCATAGCACATATATTTGAGGTAGTAGGCATGTCTCACATGTAGAAAGTGGAGGTTCAGAGAGGAGCGAGTGAACCTTGTGTCCAATTGTGTGTAGTTGAGGTCTCGTCGAGTGAACATGGGGATGATCATGGGATACTCCGTATCATCTCCCCTCCCTTGGGGAAGATCCGATCTCGGATCAAAAACCTCATCACCATGGAAACGGTAGTCGTGAAAGGACAATGCTCGATGTCGTGGCATGAGTGAAGGTCCGAAGGTGCATCCAATACCGCCTTGTGAATCCTTCAAAATGAAAGAACATGACAAACACTCGGAAAAACAAATGAGGTTAGCGTGAATGCAAAACCTAGCATTCGTGAGGGAAAATACCCAACAAGTGCTAGCATCATTCTTATCATAAGAAAGGACAAGGTAATGTGGCATGGCATGTAAGCATATGATGCGAGAACAACCAAGTGCAATAGGCTCAATCAAGCAAGTATGCATCTCAAGAAGGGTGTCAAAGTCTCCAAGATCAACAAACATAGCATTGTTGCACTCAATACAAGTGATGAGAGATGCAACTAATGGAGACAAGTGACAATGATCAATATATATCATGTGAGTGGCATGAACATATATGTCATCAACCCAAGAAAGCAAGTAAGAGTGGAACATGGGTGATGCAATAGAGCAAGCAAGCATATCAATCAAGTCAAACAAGCTAGTAGTGCAAAGATGCAACGTACTAGAAGCAATCATGGCAAGCATGTCATGTGTGCAAATTGTAGGCATGAATAATGCACATGGCATAGCACAAGCATGTAAGCAAGATATGGGCAAAGTCTCATCATTGTGGTGGCAAGAAGTCCTATGTAAATAGCAATGGAGTATCATGACTCTCCCAACACAAGAATCAACAATAGCATGTGGCACAGAGAGATCATGGTAGTAGCTACAAGTATCTCCACCAAGCATGCAAATACACATATAAGTAACATAATGGTGAATCATGTGTAAAGGCAAGCAAGGGTCACAATTGCATGGCAAAGTCATAGCAAGAGGCATAACATGCAAAGTGAACACGATAGTATGGGCATAATGTGAGAAGTGGCAAATAGCCCATAGCCGTGTGAGAGCCAAGTAAAAGAGAGGCGCGTAGTGGTTGCGCAAAGAGACTGGTGGTAAGGAGATTCCACGGAATCCCAAGCCATCGTTGCTCTCAAGAGCTCTTTTCGTCAACTCATGGGATTGTGAGGTTGACGAGTTTGCAAAAGTACCTACACAAGACAAAGGCAAAGGAAAAATTGTATGTGCGTGGTATATGTACACATCATCCATCATGATGCGCACGTGCAAGTGTTGGTTAGCACATAATATCCAATGCTCAAATAAATGAGATGCGTGGTATAGAAACATGTCATCCATCATGAGAGGTTTGTTGTTATGTATGGCATAATGGAGACTCAAGTTGTGTGATGCATCACGAGAAATATCATTGTGATTCATGGAATGCATATGGTGCACGCAATTATGGGAACTATGCAAAGTATGGAATGCATCGAGATCTCCTAGTATGTATGAGGAAACTATGGGGGTCTCCTCATGAGCATCAATGGAAACATCACATGGAGAATATTGATAACATCCAAAACAATGCATATCTGGAGCAATGTGATCATGGCATGGTATATTAGATGAATTGCGCAAATCATGTAAAGGAAGCATGGCAATATCATCGCAAGAGAAACACATTCCAATGACCATCATCTTGTCATCTATGCCACAAGTGCAAATGGGATTTACTTTAATTTGGCATGCATAGTTACTATGTTGCGATTGAAATGAAACAATATGAGAAATCTCACTCATAGCATATGACAAGTTTAAAGGATTCTCAAACATGATGTGACCAAAAGAATTTTCACATGATATCCTATGGAGCATGACACCACAACTAGGCAACTCAACATGCTCATCATCATATTCATCATAAATAGGTAAGTCAAGACATGATAAGTTCGCACTAGCATGAAGCATGGGAATAGGTGTGTCAACATCATGCAAGCAATCATTCTCAAGATAGTCCACTAGTGGGACGAGAGAAGCACCGTCACCTATGTTACCTTTGGAGTTCCACTCATGTGGTGTAGGTGAGGTTTTCAAGATCCGATTGTTTTCATCTTTCTCTTGATGGAACCATGTGGGTGGTGCATCTTCTTCCACCATGGCCATCGGGTTATCCAATGGAGGGACGGACTCATCGAGGGTAGGCATGTCCTCTTGTAGGAGACCTAGCACCAAATAGAACACACTCGGAGTAGAGGTTAAGTCGTTAGAAATCATAGTGGCCTCACATGCCCTATCAACTACCTCACTCACTAAGTGGTGTGGCTCACTCACTCCCTCATGGATGCTCTCACTTGTATGGTTGGTGGAGTCACTCAAATGGCTCTCAACCTCACATATGATGTGTGGCATGCTCTCATGTGTGGGGATAGTGGTGATCACTCTCGTCCTCTCAAAAGAAATGCTCTCAATCTCACATATGGTGGAGTCACTCATGTCACTCATATGGTGGTGTCTCTCCTCACATGGAAATTGGGGCATCTCATGATATATGGGTGTCGGAGAGATGTAGGTGCAAACGTCTCCAAACTCAACTTCTTTCGCCGCCTCATCCATAATGCCTCCAAAGGTGAATGTCGTAGTCGAAGGGGATGGCCCTTGATCGACCATCTTGTCGTCGTCTTGATGTGGGGAGCTTCCGAAGATGGAAGTGTCGCCCTCGCTCGTAGGTGGTCGCCTTGTAGTTGGAGATGTCGATGTAGGCAAACTCATGGGAAGTAGGCGAAGATGCCGTACGTCCGAAGGCGAAGATGCCTTGATACCACTTGGCGAAGATGCCGAAGTGGTGGTTGTAGCCGTAGCTCCGTCTTGGGTGTGCTTGTCTCGCGGTCTTCTCTTTTGCTCTTGAAACATGGCCTTGGCGTGATGTAGAGCTTCTTCGGACTTGTAGGTATGCGCTTGTCGAGCATCTTCATGATGATGATGTTGTTGTCGTGCTTGAGCTCTTGGTAGATGTCTTTCGTCGTCGTCGTGCACATGATGCTTGGAGGTGACTTGCCCTTCATGACGATGTCGATGGTCGCCATGGCGGTGTGGACGTGGAAGACTTGCACTTGCATCATGTCTGCGCTCCGAAGACTTGTGACTTGAACGTCGCCGCCGAGAGGATGACGAAGGGGAAGAAGACTTGTAATCGACCACCAAGTGTCGGAGCTCCGCCATTTGTTTGTTGAAGGAGTCGCACATGTCGTCGAAGGAAGCCATTGTCCTTGTCTCGAAGTGTCGTTGTTCGATGGCGATGTTGCCCAAGCACTCTTGCATTTCTCGTTGTAGTCCGATGGTTTTCGCGTGGATGTCCTTGTTCGCGCCGTCGATGTCGAAGACCGGAGATGAAATGCCTTGCCTATCCATCACAAGACGCTAGCAAGTATGAGTGGGAGAAAGAGAAGAACTATACCAAATGTACCTTGACCGATGTTGAAGATGGATCAATGATCACTCAAATGTGGAACAAGGAAATAGCACAATTGGTACCAATTCTTGTCGGTTTCTCACACCTACACAAGTAAAGCTTATGGTGGAGCTCGGTGAGGATAGTGGCACAAAAATTTGAAGCGAAATGTTAGCAAGACTCAATAATGTTGAAAAAGATTCACAAATTTGCAAATGCAACAAGTAGACCAATAGCAAGATGGGTGGCACACGGAAACACACACACGGATAGATAGATGGGGTCGTGCAACCAAGGAATGCGCCAAAATGTGGAATCCACGGAAAACGCTCGTGTTGTACAACTCAAGAGAGACGCTAGCACGATTGCTCTATAGGCGGATACGACACTTGTGCACAACCTATATGATGCAAAATGTATGAACTTTCTATCCCAAGTGATGAGGACATGATGAGGACATCACTAACAAGGTTACACCCACAGCTCCAACTGACACATATACAGGACCAATTACTAGAGCTCGCGCACGCCAATTAAATTACCAGGGCCTAGCTTGGACAAGAAGGATGAACATTGGAGCAAGATCAAGCATGGAGATGATGGCGTGCGCAAGGGGAACAAGAATGGAGTTTCAATTGATGATTTCAGGACTTTGAAGCCACCATAATGAGTGCGGGAAGCCTTGGACGAAATATACAAGATGCCACTTCATAAATTTCGTCCAGAGGCTATTATAGGTGCTGCGTCACCTTATTATTGGGCCAGGCCCATGTAATTTCGAAATACTTGAGTATAGGCTGTTTTTAGAGTCCGTATGTGTGGGGAAACAAGAGTTAGGGTTGGTTTCGGACCCCTCCACCAAGGGCCACGAAATTCCCCCCACTTTCCCTCATATATACAGCCCTTAGGGCGTCGTTTAGACTTTGGGTTTTGTTTAGATTAAAAGTTCGCCATAGCTGCAACTTCGCGTACTTCGTTTGTGTTCAACGACCAGACAAAGGCGTCACAGAACCCCACCTTGATCAATAAAGCTTTCCTCTTATATTCGCAATATCCAGATTGCAATCTTAGTTTCTTGCTTGTTCTTCGTTTGCCTGCAGGAAACAGACCTTCGTGGTCAGGTTGATTGATATAGGGTGGAACCCTAATCAGCGGATCTTTCACGTTTGGAGGTTGGCACACGATGAACACGGGGAAAACACGGAGGAAGATGGGGAAAACACAAGAGAGAACACTCAAATCAACACGGAAGCAATCACACAAGTGCTAGATTCGCGATACAAGGTCGAGATACATGATCCAAAGTCAACAACGGTGATACAGATAGTCTTCTCCCGGAGGAGGTCTTGGAATCCCGTGGGATCTTCCCGTTAGGGGTCTTGAATCCAGAGGTGGATCTTCTCCGTAGAGGCGCACCGGTCTCGTGGGAGAAATCCACACAAGTGTCAAATGAGCTAAAACCACAGCTGACCCTAAACGGAAAGAGGAGAGGAGTATATATAGTCTACGGGGCGAATGGGTACATGGGCCTCGGCCCGGGGGATGCGCGCAGGCAATTCAGGGGCCGGACGTCCGGGCGGCGGGCCGGATGTCCGGGACTTCACAGGACGCCGGATGTCCGGGGCGGGGGCCCGGATGTCCGGGCTGGGGCAGTCGAGCCTCGGGCGCTCTCTGGACAGAGGCGCCGGATTTCCGGGCCCGGGGCCGGATGTCCGGGCCGTGCTTGGCCGGATGTCCGGGCCCTGGCCGGATGTCCGGGCCCTGTAGCTTCTGCTGCACGCGGCCTTCTGTAGCTGAACGCCCAGGGGCCGGATGTCCGGGCCAGGGGGCCGGATGTCCGGGGCCTGGAGCTCTCTTCTGCTCTTCTCGATGCATTGGCTCGTCCACGACCTTGGGGACTTGTCCATCTTCAAGCTCTTCTCCGAAGTGGTCTCCTTCACACCTGAGTACACAAAGCACACTCGCTTGAGGTAGCAACCATGTCTCGCAAGATTCATAAGGAAGTAGAGCTAGGAGTGACGTCACCTCGGTCTCGAAAGCTCTCGTATGAGCACGTGTCATCGGTCCTTGAGGCACTTGAGGGGGTGAAGGAGGGTCCATGGGGATGGCCCTAGGATACACCGTATCACTTCTCTTGATCATAAGCTTGAGGTTCTTGTGGGCGAAGATGCCGCATATCCAAAGGCGAAGATGCCTTGAAGTTGCTTGGCGAAGATGCCAAGGTGTACGGTGAAGTCGTTGAGCGGTTGTTGGTGTTGAGCTCTTGACCTTCACGTTCTTGTCGTTGATGGTGTCGATGCCGATGTGATCTCGCCGAAGATGGCAGCTCGGAAGGATGTGCACTAGAGCGTCTTCTCGAAGATGAGGGAGACCTCTTGCGGTTCTTGATGAGGGCTTT
The DNA here is from genome assembly GCA_902687465.1 of Secale cereale. Lineage (NCBI taxonomy): Eukaryota > Viridiplantae > Streptophyta > Magnoliopsida > Poales > Poaceae > Secale > Secale cereale. The sequence continues at coordinate 438,779,437 of LR738715.1, forward strand.
GAGCTCCTCCATTTGAGCATTCATGTTGGCGCACAAGTTGTTCGTCATGGCATCGAACTTGTCGTTGTTGGTGTAGACCGGAGATGAAATGCTTTTCCTATCCATCACAAGACTCGAGCAAAGGTGAGTAGGAGATGAGATAAACAATACCAAGTTACCTTTTCCCAACGTTGAGGATGTATCCCGTTTCACTCGATGTGAAATGAAAGAATAGTGGAATTGGTACCGGACTTGTTCACTCACACCTATCAAGTAAAGCTTATGGTGGAGCTCGGTGAGGATAGTGGCACAAAAATTTGATGCAAGATGTTAGAAAGAGTCAATAATGTTGAAAGAGATTCACAAATTTGCAAATGTAACAAGTAGACCAAAAGCAATATGTGGCACACGGAAACACACACACGGATAGATAGATGGGGTCGTGCAACCAAGGAATGAGCACAAAATGTGGAGTCCACGGAAAACGCTCGTGTTGCACAACTCAAGAGAGACGCTAGCACGATTGCTCTATAGGCGGATACGACACTTGTGCACAACCTATAAGATGCAAATGTATGAACTTTCTATCCCAAGTATGCTATGTGTATGATGTTCCGTTGTTGATCCAAGATGATCGGATATGATATCATATGATGCGATGCTATGGCTCTTGCTTACAAGCTTCTTTGTGGCTCTTTTGCTTAAAAGCTTATTCTCTCTTTTTTTTTGTATATGGCCACGATGCACAAACCAAGATAGCAATTGTGTATATGCGGGAACAATCTTGTGACACAAGGGATGATATGATGATACCAATATGATATGGTATATATGCAATGGAAGGGCGGATCGATGATCACTAATGTGCACAAGTAACGTTGCCGGCAATACTCAAAGGCTAGTCTCGATAGGCAAGTGACGCAAAATGGGCTAGGGGTTAACAATGCAAATGCAAGGGAATATACAATGATGTCGTCGAGGTTACCGTCCGTGTCGATGATGAGAGATGGTGCTCTTGAAGTGACCCGTTCCTAATTAGCCGAAACACCTTAGGAAACGGAAAAACCACAACTCAAAATCTCAAGGACAAATATCAAATGGTGGTAGCGGCAATGCCGTGGTGGTTGCGGAAGTGAAATGATGGGCTATACACGATGTCGGAGTTGAAGTCACGGTCCCTAAGTAGCCGAAACACCTTAGGAGACACAAGCCACAACTCAAACAAGCTCAACAAAATTGGGTTAAGTTGGGTTGGCTATGTATAATGGGCAATGGGTATGCGGAAGTGGTGGTGGTGGTTGATGAAGAAGCAATGGTCCCTAAGTAGCCTAAACACCTTAGGAGACTCAAATCACTACTCAAGCAACCACAAATGCTATGGGGGACAAAATGGTTAGGTTGCGGAAGTCGGTGGTGGTTATGCGGATGGTATGGTGGAAGCCCTAGGCAAAGATGCCAAAATCCACAAAATATGATGGAGTCAAATGATGATGGTAGTATTTTTGTGTTATGGGGGATGTCAAGAGCTTCAAAACGAGCTCAAGAACGTCGAAATCGGAGTTCGGATGAATTAGTTATGGACAAAACGGTGAAACACGGGTGGCTGAAATCCCAGGGGTCGGACATCCGGGGTGGAGCCCGGATTTCCGGGGCCTGTTGTCCAGAACCGCGCGGGATTTTTCACTCCAGGAGCCGGATGTCCGGCCCGATGGCCCGGATGTCCGGCCAGTGGCCCGGATGTCCGGCCCGAAGTTTCCAGATCTGAATCGGGACGAACTTTTCGAATTGTGGGCGGAAATTGATGATTTGGGGCTCAAAATTTGAGGGATTTTGTGGAGGAAAGATGGGGAAACTTGGGGAAATGCTAGATCCACTTGAAACCAAGCAAATCCACGGATCAAAATCAACAAAATGTCATCAAACCAACAGATCACAAAATTTTTTGGGGCTATTTTTGGTGGGGAATTTTCGAATTTGGGGAAGAACACAACAAAACAAGGCTAGAAAACGGTGGGGAGGCTCCAAATTCGTGAGAAACCTTGGCTCATGATACCATATGATACAGGGTGGAACCCTAATCAGCAGATCTTTCACGAAATGGAGGGGATCCCACGATGAACACGAAGAACACGAGAGGGGAACACGAGGGAAAACACGAGAGAATCACTCAAACCAACAAGAACAAGTCACACATATGCTAGATCCTCAAAACACAAAGAGATACAAGATCCATGATCAACAAGGGACGATACAAAGGGTAACCGGTTCTTCTCCGTGAGGAGGTCTTGATGATATCCCGTAGGATCTTCCCGCGAGGGGCCTTGAATCCCGTAGGATCTTCTCCGCAGAGGTCTTGAATCCGTGTGGATCTTCTCCGTGGAGGGGCCGCAGTCACTCACAAGGAGATGAACCACTAGATGAGCAAAGCTCTAGGTATCAAATGAGCTATCTCTAAGCTAACCCTCAAATGGAGGAGGGGGAGGAGGATATATAGTCTAGGTCCACGAAGGGGTAAGTGGGAGAGGGATACATGGGCCTCAGGCCCGATACACTGTGCGCAGACAGGGGCCGGATGTCCGGGCGGGGGCCGGATGTCCGGGCCTTCCCGAGACGCCGGATGTCCGGGCCGAGGGGCCGGATGTCCGGGCTGGAGGGGTTGAGCCACGGGTGTCTTCTGGACAGTGGCGCCGGATTTCCGGCCAGGGCCCGGATGTCCGGGGCGCCGGATGTCCGGGCCTGGGGGCCGGTTGTCCGGGGCCTGTAGGTGCTGGCCCTTCTTCCTTCTCTCCCGCGCGCACTTGGCCTTGGTCCTTGGGTTCTCCATGGTCTCCTTGGGTGTTCCTGAACATGCATAGCACATATATTTGAGGTAGTAGGCATGTCTCACATGTAGAAAGTGGAGGTTCAGAGAGGAGCGAGTGAACCTTGTGTCCAATTGTGTGTAGTTGAGGTCTCGTCGAGTGAACATGGGGATGATCATGGGATACTCCGTATCATGCAGGTGGCTGAAAAAACGTGTCTGGGCTGAGGAGGAAAGCACGCGGGCTTCCCCCTCCACCATGGGGCCAATCTCATTGACGACACCCTCGAGCGCCATAACAACATAGGAAGCAGCTGGGCAGGGCCTTCGTCGTCCGTCACCAGCGGCTTCTCCAAGCCCTTCTCGTAGAGTGCCCCGAGCGCTTGGCGAGACCTTTCCTCAAGGGACTTGAAGGCCACGCGATCCTCGGCCAGAACCTTCGCCTTGGGTTCCAGCTGGGCCTTTGATACGTCTCCAACGTATCTACTTTTCCAAACCCTTTTGCCCTTGTTATGGACTCTGACTTGCATGATTTGAATGGAACTAACCCGGACTGACGTTGTTTTCAGCAAAATTGCCATGGTGTTGTTTTTGTGCAGAAATAAAAAGTTCTCGGAATGACCTGAAACTCCACGGAGATTTATTTTGGAAAATATAAAAAATATCTGCAAGAAGATCCATACCAGGAGGCCCACACACTGTCCACGAGGGTGGGGGCGTGCCCCCCTGCCCAGGGCGCGCCCCCTGCCTCATGGCCCCCCTGGTGCTCCACCGACGTATCCCCAGATCCTATAAGTTCACTTTCAGGGAGAACAAAATCAAGGAGAAAGAATTATCACGTTTCACAATACGGAGCCGCCGCCAAGCCCTAATCTCTCTCGGGAGAGTTGATCTGGAGTCCGTTCGGGGCTCCGAAGAGTGAAGATCGTTGCCATCGTCATCATCAACCTTCCTCCATCACCAATTCCATAATGCTCACCGCCGTGTGTGAGTAATTCCATCGTAGTGATAGAGGCAAAGGTGTCCCGTCTTTCGATGAGATGGTGGCTATCGTTTTCAGTGGAGTAGACTTTGACGATCCGACTACGAACATGCGAGGACGTCGCGCCTTAGCAATCGCTAAACCAACTCCGAGAGGTTATTGACCACGCCGGAGCACGATCAACCTGACCATGAGGGTCTATTTCCTGCAAGCAAACGAAGAACAAGCAAGAAACTAAGATTGCAATCTCGATATTGCGAATATAAGAGGAAAGCTTTATTGATCAAGGTGGGGTTCTGTGACGCCTTGGTCTGATCGTTGAACACAAACGAAGTACGTGAAGTTGCAACTATGGCGAACTTTTAATCTAAACAAAATCCGAAGTCTAAACGACGCCCTAAGGACTGTATATATGGGGGAAAGAGGGGGGAATTTCGTGGCCCTTGGTGGAGGGGTCCGAAACCAACCCTAACTCTTGTTTCCCCACACATACGGACTCTAAAAACAGCCTATACTCAAGTATTTCGAAAGTACATGGGCCTGGCCCAATAATAAGGTGACGCAGCACCTATAATAGCCTCTGGACGAAATTTATGAAGTGGCGTCTTGTATATTTCGTCCAAGGCTTCACGCACTCATTATGGTGGCTTCAAAGTCCTGAAATCATCACTTGTAACTCCATTCTTGTTCCCCTTGCGCATGCCATCATCTCCATGCTTGATCTTGCTCCAATGTTCATCCTTCTTGTCCAAGCTAGGCCCTTCATTTGTAAGCAAGACAAATGTATCCAATTTAGGCAGCATCATATACTCATGAACATTAGATTCATTACCAAGAAACGTAAGTACCTGGTAATTTAACTGGCGTGCGCGAGCTCTAGTAATTGGTCATGTATATGTGTCAATTGGAGCTGTGGGTGTAACCTTGTTAGTGATGTCCTCATCATCCTCCCCTTCTTGAATTGAAGTCGTCCTCGACGAAAGGTCATCTTCCTCACCCAAGTAAGGCTTCAAATCTGCAATGTTAAATGTGGGACTAACCCCAAAATCTGCAGGCAACTCAAGCTTATATGCATTATCATTTATTTTCTCTAGCACCTTGAAAGGACCATCAGCACGTGGCATTAGCTTTGACTTGCGCAAATTAGGAAACCTATCCTTACGCAAATGTAACCAAACAAGATCTCCAGGTGCAAAGACAACACGTTTTCTACCCTTATGTCCAACAAGTTTATATTTAGCATTCATGCGCTCAATATTTTCCTTAGTTAACTCATGCATTTTTAAGATCAATTCAGCATGTTGTTTAGCATCAAAATTAACCTTCTCCGAAGATGGAAGAGGCAACAAATCAATAGGTGCACGAGGTAGGAAACCATAGACAAATTCAAAAGGGCACATCTTAGTAGTAGAATGCAACGAACGATTATAAGCAAATTCAATATGAGGCAAGCATTCTTCCCACATTTTCTTATTATTCTTCAAAACAGCCCTAAGCATAGTAGACAAAGTTCTGTTGACTACTTCAGTTTGACCATTAGTTTGGGGGTGACAAGTAGTACTAAAAAGCAGTTTAGTCCCCAACTTAGCCCATAAACATCTCCAAAAGTGGCTAAGAAATTTAGTATCACGATCTGAAACAATAGTATTTGGCACACCATGCAAGCGAATAATTTCATGAAAGAACAAATCAGCAACATTAGCAGCATCATCGCTTTTTATGACATGGTATAAAGTGTGCCATCTTCGAGAACCTATCCACGACAACGAATATGCTATCCCTCCCCTTCTTTGTTCGAGGTAAACCCAAAACAAAGTCCATAGATATATCTTCCCAAGGAACACTAGGGACAGGCAAAGGCATATATAAACCATGAGGATTGAGTCATGACTTAGCTTTTTGACATGTAGTGCAGCGACCAACAAAACGCTCAACATCCCGTCGCATCTTTGGCCAAAAGAAATGTGTAGCAAGTACGTCCTCCGTCTTCTTCACGCCAAAGTGTCCCATTAATCCTCCTCCATGCGCCTCCTGCAACAACAAAAGACGAAAAGAGCTAGCTGGAATGCATAGCTTGTCAGCACGAAACACAAATCCATCATTAACGACGAACTTGTTCCATGTTCTCCCTTCTTTACAATTCTGCAATACATCTTTAAATTCAGCATCATGCACATATTGATCTTTGATGGTATCCAAACCAAATATTTTAAAGTCAAGTTGTGAAAGCATAGTATAACGACGAAACAATGCATCAACAATAACATTTTATTTTCCCTTCTTGTGTTTAATAACATAAGGGAAAGTCTCTATGAATTCAACCCATTTAGCATGTCTACGGTCCAGTTTTGCTTATCTTTTAATGTGCTTTAAAGATTCATGATCAGAATGTATAACAAATTCTTTGGGCCATAAATAATGTTGCCATGTCTCCAAAGTCCGAACAAGAGCATATAATTCCTTATCATAAGTAGAATAATTCAGACTAGCCCACTCAATTTTTCAGAAAAATATGCAACAAGTTTACCATCTTGTAATAACACACCTCCTAACCCAATTCCACTAGCATCACATTCAAGCTCAAAAGTCTTATCAAAATCAGGAAGTTGGAGTAAAGGAGCATGTGTCAACTTATCTTTCAATACCGTGAATGATTCTTCCTGTGCAGTACCCCAAACAAAAGGCACATCCTTCTTTGTAAGCTCATTGAGAGGTGCAGCAATGGTGCTGAAATCTCTCACAAAACGCCGATAGAATCCAGCGAGGCCAAGGAAACTCCTCACGTGTGTGACCGTTTTGGGCTGCGGCCAACTCTCAATAGCTTCAATCTTGGCTTTATCAACCTCAATTCCCTGTGGAGTAACAACATAGCCAAGAAAAGATACCCGGTCGGTGCAAAAGGTGCACTTTCCAAGGTTACCAAACAAACGTGCATTACGTAGAGCAATAAAAACAGCACGTAAATGTTTTAAATGTTCCTCCAAAGATCAGTTAAAATCAATATATCATCAAAGTAAACTACCACAAATCGTCCAATGAAAGCACGTAAAACTTCATTCATTAATCTCATGAAAGTACTAGGTGCATTAGTTAACCCAAAAGGCATGACTAACCACTCATATAATCCAAATGTAGTTTTAAATGCTGTTTTCCATTCATCTCCCAATTTCATACGAATTTGATGGTATCCACTATGCAAATCAACTTTGGAGAAAATTGTAGAGCCACTCAATTCATCAAGCATATCATCTAGCCAAGGAATAGGATGACGATAACGAATAGTAATATTATTAATGCCTCTACAATCAACACACATACGCGATGTACCATCCTTTTTCGGCACTAGAATAATAGGAACAACACAAGGACTAAGGAATTCGCGTATATAACCTTTGTCGAGTAGCTCATGTACTTGACGCATAATCTCCTTCGTCTCTTCTGGATTGGTACGGTATGGTGCGCGGTTGGGTAGCGATGCACCGGGAATTAAGTCAATCTAATGATGAATCCCTCAAATAGGTGGTAATCCCAGTGGCACGTTGATGCGGAGCATCCCAAGATCATCCCCATGGACCATCAATCACCTCACCAAGTGCTCGGACCAATGACACGTGGTCGTGCTAGAGCACTTGAATCCGAGGTTAACTCTCTCCTTGTTGAATTCCCATTTGACCACCTTGAGACATGGCTACTACCTCAAACGGAGATACTTTGTATGCTTAGGTGCCAAGGAGAAGTTACGGCGCAAGACGGATGCCAAGAGCATGAACCAGGATTCTCCCAGCGTAGAGAAAGAGGTACTACCGGTCCAACTACCGGTCCACCGGTACTACTGGTCCAACTACCGGTCAACTACCGCTCCACCTTCTGTAATCGACCGGTGCAAGGCCGATGCAAGGCCGGAACTTCCGGTAAAACCGTGAAGACCGGTACTACCGGTCCCAGGACCGGTACTACCGCCTTGCCTGCACGCAGATGAAGGGTTTTCACCCCATGTATCCCCCCAACTTACCCCTAGACTATAAGTACTCTTTCCCTTCCATCTTTTAGGGCAGCTTTTGGATAGCTCATCATAGACCTTTGTGGTTCCTCTCCTACGAGACCGCCGCCTCTTTGGAGAAGATCCACCTCGGATCCAAGACCTCCACACCGGAGAAGATCCCAAGGGATACCCCAAGACCTCCTCCGGGAGAAGACTATCTTTGTACCACCGTTGTTGACTATGGATCGTGTATCTTGATGTGTATCGTGGATCTAGCACCTGTGTGACCGTATTTGTGTTGATTTGAGTGTTTTCCCTCGTGTTTTCCTCCGTATCTTCCTTGTGTCTCCGTGTTCATCGTGGGATAACCTCCTTTCGTGAAATATCTGCCGATTAGGGTTCCACCCTACATTATTATGGTATCATGAGCATAGGTTGATCACGAATTTGGAGCCCCACACCTCGTTTTTTAGCTTGTTTTTGTTGTGTTCTTCCCAATTTCGAAAATTCCCCACAAAAATAGCCCCAATTTTTTTTTTATCTTTTGATTTGGCAAGATTTTGTTGAATTTGTTCCATGGATTTGCTGTGCCACAAGTGGATCTAGCATTTCCCCCAGTTTCCCAACTTTCCATCCACGAAATCCACCCAATTTCGACCCTGAAATCATCCATTTCCGCCCATATTCCGCCCCGACCCAGTTCTGAGAATTTTCCTGACACCAGCGGTACTACCGGCCTCACTAGCGGTACTTCCGCTGAGCACCACAAGCGGTACTACTGGCCTTCCAAGCGGTACTTCCGCCCCACCCAGTTTCAGCCTTCCGCGTTTCACCGTTTTGACAATATGGTTTCACTCCCGAACTCCGATTTGAGTGTTCTTTGGCTCGTTGAAAAGCTAGCGACGTGCCCGAGCTGCTCATCTTGGTTTTACCACCATTAGACTCCATCAAATTTTGTCAAATTTGGCAAGTTTGCTAAGGCCCTCCACCATATACACCTTCCGCATACCACCATCACTTCCGCAACCACCATCGTTTCAACCCTTCGATTTTGACAATTTTGTCTCACTTTTCCTTGGATACTTGAGTTGTGGTTTCACCGTTTCCTTGGATGTCTCGGCTACCTTGGAACGGAACGACATCGACAACACCATCGCTCACCCTCGGCAAGGACGGTAACATCGACGACACCTTGTTCATCCTACCTTGCAATTGCATTGTCACCCTATGGACCATCTTTGCGTAGCTTTCCCATTGAGACTAGCCATTTGAGTATTGCCGGGCCACGACACTTGTGCACATTAGTGATAGTTATAGATATTGTATACTACATCATCATATCTCCGTGTGACACAAGAGTGATCCGCATACATAATAGCTACCTTGATCGGAGAAGCATGCATAAGTGGCCAAAGAAGAGCTCACAAGATTTTAAGCAAAAGAGCCAACCAAAGCTTATAAGCAAAAGGGAAATAACATCTTACGCCTTGCATCAAAAGAGATCATATGACATATCAATCTTGTGCTCAAGCATCGGCACATCATACACTCATAGTATACTTGTGATAGGAAGTCGTTACGTTTTGCCCCTTATAGGTTGTGCACAAGTGCGTATCCGCCTATTAAGCAATCGGCTAGCGTCTCTCTAGTGTTGTGCAACACGAGCATTTTCTGTGGTTTCCACATTATCGCTCACCCTTGGTTGCACAACCACATTTATCTATCCGTGCGTGTGTTCCGTGTGATACTTCTTACTTGTGATCTACTTGTTGCATGAGCAAATTGTGAACCATTTTCAACATCATTGAGTCACTTTGACAATTGCATTGAATTTGTACCACCATCCTAACCAAGCTCCTCTCAAAGCTTTACTTGTGTAGGTGTGAGAATCGACACGAAGTGGTACGAATAGTGCTATTTCCGGGTTACATTATTGAGTGATCATTGATCCATTTTCAACTTCGGTTAAGGTACATTTGGTATTGTCTTATCCTTTCTCCCACTCACATACTTGCTTGTGATGATGGATAGGCCAAGTACATCTTCGAACCCGATCTTCGACGATCCTCAAGAAGCGAACAACTACGTCACCAAACTACATCTCTTCGGTGTTCAACAAGCTCTCCATCAAGAAAGTGAAGCTATGCGCGAGTACATTGGACAAGTCGCCGCCGACGCGCGCCAATTTGAAGCACGAACGCAAGAGCAATTCGACATCATCAACACCAACATATCTACTCAATTCGACGAGCTACGGACTTTGATAGTCAACCGACGTTCTTCTTCCACATCTTCTCAAAGACGAAGTCGCTCAAGTCGACATACCAACTCCACGGATGGCTCAAGTACCCCTACATCAAACACTCTTCGTCAAGCCGCACATCAAGCTCGACATGACAACCGGAATCCACTTCATGACAAGAGTTCACAAGAGCTATTTGAAGAACAAGAGAGTCGACATCGTCAAAACCAAGCTACACTTGACCAAGCACAAGAATGGCAACGACTTCGCCAACAACAACAAGAGCGAGCACGTCAATACCAAGAAGAACAAGATGCTGAGGCTGATCGTCAAGCACAACAATGCCGAGAAGCTCAAGCTCTTGAAGCGCAACGAGCATTACGTGATTCACATCGCAATGTGGCAGCCCGCACTCGACACACTCGTCAAGAAGAGGATTTCCTTCGCGATGGGATGCAAGAGAGGCGCCACCAAGCAAGAATGCAAGAAGAAGCTACTCCTCAAGCGCGACAAGAGCAACAAGCTCACCAAGAACCTCAAGCTCGGCAAGCACACCATGACAATGGACATCTACTTTGACAAGAGCAACATGAGATTGCCAATCGCCAAAATCAAGAGCGCCCTCCCAATAGGCAAGCAAACAATGAAGAGCATCGCTACGGCAAGCTCAAGTTCACCATGCCAAAGTTTTTCGGAAGAATTGATCCCGAAGACTACCTCTCATGGGCATTGAAGGTTGACAAGATCTTTCGCCTTCACAACTTCGATGAAGAGAAGAAGATCGCAATAGCCTCCCTTGAGTTCCAAGACTATGTTCTCATTTGGTGGGAGCAAATCATAGAGAGAAGAGAAGCAAAAGGCGAACCTCCTATCACCACTTGGGCTCAAATGAAGGAAGTCATGAGAGCACTCTTTGTGCCAACACATTACAACCGTGACTTGTTCAAGAAGCTACAACTCCTCAAGCAAGGTACCAAGTTGGTTGAAGAGTACTACATGGAGATGGAGATTGCCATGATACGAGCAAACATCACGGAAGATGAAGAACAAACGATGGCGAGATTCTTGAATGGACTCAACTATCCTATCAAGAAAATTGCAGACTTTCAACCGTACACCAATCTCCTCGAGCTAATACACCAAGCAACTAAAGCGGAGCGACAAGTTCAAGAGGACTACAAGTACTCCAAGTTCAACTCCAAGAACTTCGGCTCCTACAACCAAGCTTCAACGACTTCGGCTACTCCTTCTACCTCTACCAAGCCATCTACAAACTTCGGTGACAAGTCAAGCTACAAGAATGCGACTACATCAAGTCGGCCCCCTTCTACCAACAATTTCAAGCCAAGAGCTTCATCATCTACGACTCCAACCGAGGACAACTCCAAGACGAGTTCCATCAAATGTTTCAAGTGCCAAGGGCGAGGCCACAAGTCATTTGAGTGCAAGACCGTTCGCACCATGATCATCAACGATGACGGATCTTATGACTCAATGAGCGACGATGAGATGGAAGCCCTTGAGCATGTAGCTATGCATCGCCAAGTGAATGAGGAAGAAGACCATCAAGTGTTTTGCGACAATGACTCAAGTCCCAATCTTGTTGTCTCTAAGGTCTTGACACTCCAACACCAACAAGATGATGACCAACGATGTCATATCTTCCATACCAAGGCCGGCATCAATGGACGCTCCGTCAAGGTTATAATCGATGGAGGAAGTTGTCATAACTTGGCAAGCGAAGAGCTATGTGACAAGCTTCAATTGGTCAAGACGGAGCATCCTCACCCCTACAAGGTCCAATGGCTTAATGACGCCGGAATTCTTCGAGTCGAGCACACCGTGCAAGTCTCCTTCAAGATAGGCGCCTATGAGGACACACTTGAGTGTGATGTGATCCCCATGTCCGCGTGCCACCTTATTCTTGGACGACCATGGCAATATGATCGTGGAGTCACACACAATGGACGGACCAATCACTATAGCTTCAAGATGAAGGGCAAGGAATTCGTGCTACGTCCCATGTCACCAAATCAAGTAGCCGCCGACAAACACTTATGATACGGTGTATCCTAGGGTCATCCCCATGGACCCTTCATCGCCTCATCATGTGCCCAAAGGACCAATGAATAGAGCTCTCGAGACCAAGGTGACTTCATTCCTTGCTCTAAATCCTTCCGATATGCATGAGACATGGCTTCTACCCTCATCTGGAACCCTATGCATACTCAGGTACTTGGGTGAAGGCCACGGGACAGCTCCACACAATGGTCAAGACGGCGAGCCCGACGAGTGCACGAGACAAGAAGAAGGATGGCTGAAGACGCTACAGGCACCGGACGTCCGGCCTGCACCGGACGACCGGCGACTCTCAGGCTCCGGACGACCGGAAGACACCGGACGTCCGGCCTCCCCCAGACGACCGGACGACCGGAAGCCCCCGGACGTCCGTGACAACGACTACAGAAGCTAAATAGCGGAAATCCGAGGATTACCGGACGTCCGGTCCCTCCGGAACCACCGGACGTCCGGTAACCCACGGACGTCCGCTACGACGGCGACCGCGTGTGTAATATAAATACTGTTGACTCCCCTCCGTTAGACTTAGCTGTGGTTTAGCTCATTTGATACTTGTGTGGATTTCTCCCACGAGACGGTGCGCCTCTACGGAGAAGATCCACTACGGATTCAGGACCTCCTTCACGGAGAAGATCCCCAGGGATATCAAGACCTCCTCACGGAGAAGACTATCTTTGTATCACCGGTGTTGACCTTGGATCATGTATCTCAACCTTGTATCACGAATCTAGTGCTTGTGTGATTGCTTCCGTGTTGATTGAGTGTTTTCCTCTTGTGTTTTCCCCCGTCTTTCCCTTGTGATTCCCCGTGTTCATCGTGTGCCAACCTCCAAACGTGAAAGATCCGCTGATTAGGGTTCCACCCTGCATCAACTTACCTACCAACCATTGTGGAGATAATGGTGAGAGAGTGAGCCACCAAAAGGAGAGTGAGAGCCACAAGCCAAATATGAGCGACTCCACGATGAACGACAAGAAGCAACTAGTGCTATTTGCCACCAAACGTGAGATGAGAGAAGTGTGTGAGAACCCATCGAGTGTCTTTCACCTTGTGCTTTTATGCAAAGGGGAAGCCAAACCTACTAACACTTCACCACCTCTACCTTTAGTGTTGCCTAATTTGTTGCAGGAATTCTTGGACGTCTTTCCCGATGAGCTACCTCCGGGTCTACCTCCACTTCGCGGAATCGAACACCGCATCGACCTCATACCCGGCGCACCACTTCCAAACAAGGCTCCTTACCGCGTCAACCCCGAGGAAACCAAGGAGATACAATGGCAAGTGCAACAACTCATCGACAAAGGTCATGTACGTGAAAGCTTAAGCCCTTGTGCCGTTCCGGTTATTCTCGTGCCTAAGAAAGATGGAAGTTTTCGCATGTGCTCCGATTGCCGCCCTATAAATGCTATCACCGTTAGATACCGTTATCCTATCCCACACTTAGACGACATGCTTGATGAATTATGTGGTGCCACCATCTTTTCAAAAATTGATCTTAAAAGTGGTTACTACCAAATTCGCATTCAAGAGGGTGATGAGTGGAAAACGGCTTTCAAATCCAAGTTTGGGTTATATGAGTGGCTTGTCATGCCAATGGGTTTATCGGAAGCACCCGGTTCTTTTATGCGTCTTATGCATTTTTGTCTACAACCCTACATAGGCGTCTTTGTAGTGATCTACTTTGATGACATCCTCGTTTTTAGCAAGTCGCTTGAGGACCATGTGACACACATCCGTATGGTTTTACAAACCCTTCGGAAAGAGCGCTTATATGCTAATATGGAGAAATGCACTTTTGGCGTTGAGAAGATTGTCTTCCTAGGATTTGTCGTTTCTTCACAAGGTGTTCACGTTGATGAAACTAAAATTGAAGCAATTAAAAATTGGCCTCAACCAACGAATCTCATGCAAGTGCGTAGTTTCCTTAGTCTAGCTGGTTTCTACCAACGTTTTGTGAAGGACTTTAGCACTATTGCTATGCCTCTACACGCCTTGAGCAAGAAGAACGCACCCTTCATTTGGGGTCCTTCACAAGACACCGCGTTCAATGAGCTAAAAAGCTTGCTTACCCATGCACCACTTCTAGCCCTACCAAACTTTGATAAACCTTTTGAGATTCATTGTGACGCTAGTGGTACCGGCATAGGTGGTGTGCTCATGCAAGAAAAGCGCCCAATTGCATACTTTAGCGAGAAGCTATCCGGAGCGCAACTTAACTACCCCATTTATGACAAAGAGCTTTATGCCTTGGTGAGAGTTTTACGTGTTTGGGAACATTATCTTAGACCACATGAATTCATTCTTCACACGGACCATGAGACTCTCAAGTATCTCAAAGGTCAAACTAAGTTGAACAAACATCATGCTAAGTGGAGTGAGTTCATTGAGTCGTTTCCCTATGTCATCAAGTACATTAAAGACAAAGAAAATGTTGTGGCGGACGCGCTTTCTCGCAAATGTATGCTTGTTACGCAACTTGAGTTGAATGTTATTGGCTTTGAGCACATAAAAGATTTATATGCACATGATCCTTTCTTTGCAACTCCTTATGCTAAGTGTTTGACTCACACTTCTTGGGAACATTATTACATAAAGGATGGATATCTTATGAGAGCTAACAAACTTTGCATTCCCGAGTCTTCGCTTCGTGTGCTCCTTTTGCAGGAATCTCATGGAGGAGGACTCATGGGACACTTTGGACGCGACAAGACATTTGCTACGCTCTCGAAGAACTACTTTTGGCCCAAGATGCTCCGTGACGTCTCACGCCTCACCAACCGATGTTCTACATGTCGCAAAGCTAACTCAAAAGCTCAATCTCATGGTCTTTACATGCCACTTCCTATTCCATACCATCCATGGGAAGACATAAGCATGGATTTTGTACTTGGATTGCCTAGGACTCAAAATGGCAAAGATTCCGTGTTTGTTGTCGTGGATAGATTATCTAAAATGGCTCATTTCATTCCTTCAGAAACACATGCCTTTTCCGCCTAAACCATCCAAGAAAAAGGATGATGAGGATTTTGAGCGCTTTGTTGAAATGATTCGACCTATCTTTTTGCGTATGCGTTTGACGGATGTGCTTAAAACAAATCCTTATGCTAAGTATATGAAAGATATTATTACCAACAAAAGAAAGATACCCGAAGTAGAAATTTCCACCATGCTTGCCAACTACACTTTTAAAGGTGGAATGCCTAAGAAATTAGAAGATCCAGGAGTAGCTACTATACCTTGCTCCATTAAGAAAAACTATGTTAAAACTGCTTTGTGTTATCTTGGAGCCGGTGTTAGTGTTATGCCTCTCTCTTTATATCGTAGACTTGACTTGAGTAAGTTGACACCTACTGAAATATCCTTGCAAATGGCTGATAAATCAACTGCTATACCTGTCGGTATTTGTGAGAATGTGCCTGTTGTAGTTGCAAATGTTACTATTCTAACGAACTTTGTTATACTTGATATTCCCAAGGACGATAGTATGTCTATTATTCTTGGAAGACCCTTTTTGAATACTGCAGGGGCTGTTATTGATTGCAACAAAGGCAATGCCACTTTTCATGTCAATGGTAATGAGCATACGGTACACTTTCCGAGGAAACAACCTCAGGTCCACAGTATCAATTATATTGGAAAATTTTCAACTATTACTATTGGAGGTTTTGAATTTCCTCTTCCTACTATCAAGAAGACGTATGACATCCTTATTGTTGGGGACATACATATCCCCATTGAGTTAACCTAGTGTTATTCAAAAATTATCTGGTTTCATGTTACTCGAAAAGAGTTTATTAACAAGACCTGATCAACCTTGTTAATGGATTCCTTTTGATGAGCATGGGATAGGTGAATCTAGATAGCACAACCTTCTGTACCCTCTTTTTACTTTCTGTTAATTAGGATAAATAAAGCAAAAATAGTATTTTCTGTCTTTTTCCAGACTTATCCGTGCAATAAAAAATATATCCCGAAAATAAAAGTTCTCCAAATGCCATGAAAATGAAATATGATTTTTTCTAGAATATTTGAGGAAATATGGCACATAACACACATCGAGGGAAGCCAGCACCTGGCCACGAGGGTCCAGGGCGCGCCCCTTGCCCAGGGGGCGCCCCCCTGCCTCGTGGGCCCCACGTGGCCCCCCTCCACTTATTCCTGCACCCATGCTCTTCTTCTTCCTCCCAAAAAAAATCATCAACCAGCTCAAACCCGAGTTCTAGCTCATCTTGCTGCCATTTTCAATCTCCTTGCTCAAAGCACCATTCCCCAAACTGTTTGGGGAGATTTTTCCTTGGTATGTGACTCTTCCAATGGTCCAATTAGTTTTTGTTCTAGTGCTTTATTTGTTGCAAACTTATGCTGCTGTGGTGACCTTGTTCTTGAGCTTGCATGTCAAATGTTCTTGGTCCCAAGTAGTTCTAATGCATGATATAGTCTCTAGGCACTTATAGGAGTTGTTGCTATCAATCTTGTTGAGTTTGGTTAACTTTTATTGTGAGTTACTAAAAATTTCAGAAAAATGCATAAGAAAAACTTCCAAGGTGGTTCTTCAAGGAAGAAAGAACTGAGGCTCGCGTTCCGTGAGCCGGACGATGAACCACCGAGGGATGCTGACGTACGGCCTTGTGAATGGCCGTCAGATGACTTTATGGATCAGGCTGGCATCAAGGATGAATTTTACGCATATGTGCGCAATGCTGACCTCGAGGGCTTCATACAAGATAAGTGCCCTCAATACCATGGCTTAACTGATAGCTTTGTGAGAAGGTTTATATTTTCATCTTCGCGTAATTCTCACACTGTCCTGTTTGACCTATATCATAAATCTTATACCATGGACTTAGAGGATTTTAATGATGCTTGTAAGCTCCCACAGTGGGGCAGTATGGGTGATCCTCGTAAATCTAAATTTAGAGAGTTTATTGCTAGTATTACAGTGGAGGAATCCATGGAAATCACACAGGCTACCATAGGGAGCATTCATTTTCCTGCTATTCATTACTTTGCTCTCTTTATCGGTAGATGCATAAACGGTAAGGATGAGGCTAGCCACATGTGTGTCCTTGATCTTAGTGTTCTCAAGAGTGCTGTATTAGGTGATAGACAATATAACTTGGGAGCCATTGTTGCACGTAGGCTACACCATAATGGTTTGCATGGAGATTTATTTAGTGGGATCTATGACACTCGCATAACTCGCTTTCTTGGTGTGCATGTGCACGAGAATGATGACCTTTACCTCCTGCTTATTTAGATTGCCATGCTATGACTAGTCACCGGTTTATAGAGTGGGATGATCAAACCCTCAAATATCGACTAATCTTTAGCAGGCAGCATGCCATCCCTATTGCTCTTCCTGCCCCCACTTTGTTTAACTTCCAGGCAAAAGGGAGATACACTATAACTATGGAGGAGGCAAATGCTTATTATAACATGAAGGAGGCAGCCCGCCTTCGAGCTACAGCTCAACATGCGGTGGCTGCTGCATCTCATTACAACCCCAACTACAACTTTGGATATCCGTGAGGCCAATACTGGCCATAGACCAACTTAGGCCAAAAGCCTAAGCTTGGGGGAGTACGTGTTTCTCACCGACTTTACATTCATGTTCACATACTTATTCTAGTTGTCGGTGCTCACACTCTTTCACTGTACCATCCATGCTTAGTTTCAATTTCTTTTTCTTAGTCTTTTTCTTGTGTGCTAGAAAAACTCAGAAAAACAAAAAAATAGTTGTAGCTTCTAGCTAGTTTACTTTCTTTGCTTGTAGTAGTAATTAAAATGAAAACCCAAAAAGATTTCCCATTCTTCTTTTGCTTGTTGGGAGCATTCCCGTGTAAATAGTTTCTTTTATTTTCTTTGGGGATTAAGAGTAGAAGACCATGATTGAAATTGTTTAGTGGCTCTCATATGCTTTGTTGTTGATTTAACCTTGAGCCATATTACCTTGTCTTCTCTCTTGCATTAAATGTCTGCAGATTCCAGCTTAGTCCAATGCACGTGCACTATTATTATTATCCACACCGTTCGGTCATGCGAGTGAAAGGCAATAAGGATGATATATGATGAACTAATTGAGATGAGAAAAGCTGGTATGAACTCGACCTCTCTTGTTTTTGTAAATATGATAGTTCATCGTTCCTGATTCAGCTTGTTATGAATGAAACATGCTTGCAATGAAAATTAGAGATCGTAGCTACTTGTGCCATGCTTAATTAGCTGCGAGCTTATAATGGTCTATCTTCCGTGCCAACATACACCCACAGCTCCAACTGACACATATACAGGACCAATTACTAGAGCTCGCGCACGCCAATTAAATTACCAGGTACTTTTGTTTCTTGGTAATGAATCTAATGTTCATGAGAATATGATGCTGCCTAAATTGGATACATTTGTCTTGCTTACAAATGAAGGGCCTAGCTTGGACAAGAAGGATGAACATTGGAGCAAGATCAAGCATGGAGATGATGGCATGCGCAAGGGGAACAAGAATGGAGTTACAAGTGATGATTTCAGGACTTTGAAGCCACCATAATGAGTGCGTCATGCCTTGGACGAAATTTACAAGATGCCACTTCATAAATTTCGTCCAGAGGCTATTATAGGTGGTGCGTCACCTTATTATTGGGCCAGGCCCATGTAATTTCGAAATACTTGAGTATAGGCTGTTTTTAGAGTCCGTATGTGTGGGGAAACAAGAGTTAGGGTTGGTTTCGGACCCCTCCACCAAGGGCCACGAAATTCCCCCCCTCTTTCCCCCATATATACAACCCTTAGGGCGTCGTTTAGACTTTGGGTTTTGTTTAGATTAAAGTTCGCCATAGCTGCAACTTTGCGTACTTCGTTTGTGTTCAACGACCAGACAAAGACGTCACATAACCCCACTTGATCAATAAAGCTTTCCTCTTGAATTCGCAATATCCAGATTGCAATATCAGTTTCTTGCTTGTTCTTCGTTTGCCTGCAGGAAACAGACCTTCATGGTCAGGTTGATTGTAATGTCCCGGATGTAATACTTTCCCTTTTGGGTATATAATATATCTCCGGCTTCATCTATTTCCATTCCGGGTTCTTTGTCTTTCGGGTTTTCGTCGTTTTGTTGTGTGAGTGTGTGGCATTCATTCATATCATGTAGACATGTGCATCGCATTGCTTTTGTGTTGTCGGTTGCATCCGGTTCCACGCGCTCCTTCCCGTTGTCCGTTTCGCGTTCCGGAGCTCCCTCACGTGTCCGTGACGTCCCGTAGGCCTACTTTGGTGTTTGGGCGTGTTACGTTACCGGTGTGCCGCGAGGTTGTTGTGTGTGTTGTTGTTTTGTTGTGTGCAACCCGCCTCTCAAATCTCGTCGCGTTTGGACTCCGTTGGCTATCCCAACAGTTGTTCGTGTGGGTCCAAAGTGCCTCCACTTGTAGCTCGGAAACACCCCTACTGCAGTCTACTACTCCCTCCTAGGCCCTTCTAGACTACCCCCGCGATCGGATCCGTCGGATCGCGATCGGAGGGCTCCTAACACCCCCAGATCCCCTAACCCTAAATTCTGCTATATAATAGACCCTAGTCTATTTGGGCATCTAGCTTCTTCCTCCTCCTTCCCCTAAATTTCTGGATCTAGCCCCCTTCCTCTCCATCTGGCCAGTTCCCGAGGGAACCAGCCAGATCCGCCGCTAGTCCCTCGATCCCGCCGAAGTCAACGGCCGATTCCTCCCTCGAGCCCAACTTCGCCCGCTGGACCACTTGGCCGGGCGCATCGCTCCCGCAGCTTCCCAGATCGATCGCCTCCCGCAGCGCTGGCCCGAGGCCCGGTCCCCACTTCACCGCACCAGCGCCTCCGACCCGGGCCCAGGCCATCTCCACGCCACCGCACCGCCGCATCGCCACCGGGCCGCTCCCGCGCGCCGTCGCCAGGCCCATCGCCACCGCGCCGCTCCACTTCGCCGCGCGCCAGATCGGGCCCAAAGCCACGAGGCCCACGCCGCCGCCGTTCCGCGTCGCCTCCGCCGAGCGGGCCTCGCCGCCTTCGCGGGTCCAAGCCGCCTGGGCCCCAGCCTCGCCAGGCCAGACCGCGGGCCGCCCCCCGCATCGCCTCCCGCCTCGGGTGGGCCGGCCGCCTCCGCTCCGGGCCGCTCCGCACCGACCGGGCCGCCCAGCCGCCGGGCCGCACCGGATACAGATCCGGGCCGTGATTCCTTTTTTTTCAGATCTGAGAGAGAGGTTGCTCGTTTTTTCCTCGAAGTCCCTGTTTTTCTTAATCTGTGATGCAATGTTCAACTGTGGATAACTTTTTGTGTGTTGCTCCGATTCGCGCATATAGCATGTCCAGACGTTCGTGGGATCGTGCACTACGTTTCATCTTTTAGTGTCATGCATGTTATAGTTCATCTAGGTGCTTGTTTTGCTGTTGCAAGAGTGCATCGTGATATAAACTGCTGTTATGTGATGTTTTTATGCCACCTTTGCATAGTGATAACTTCTAGCTCGTTTGTCCGAATGATGCAAATGACATGACCACGTGTTCGTCTTGCCATGCTCTACATGTTGTATGTGCTAGGTTGCATGTTAGATTTATTCTTGACATGTTTATCATCGTTGCACAGTGCCATGTGGTTGTGATGTTATTTCACTTGTTATGAAATGCCATCTTGTTGAGCTCGTTGCTATCGTTGTGTATATCTCCATGAAGCATGCTTGTGTGTTTCGGAATCACCATCATGTGTACTTTGATGAGGTACTTACCACTTGCCATGTTTAGTTTCGAGGTGACTTAAACATGCTCTTTTAGATGCCATGATGAAATTGCTGTTTTAGGACTTAGTGGATTTTCACTAAGTCTGAAATCTGTAATGTTCCGATGCCATTTTCGTGTGATGTTCTAGGACAAACCATGATAGTTTTGGAGTGGATCTTGATTGTTCCTTGTAGTATATATTGTTGTCTTTCCATCCATGTCCTCACATGCCTATTTGAGTGGCTGTAACATGTTTATCTTTTGCTCCAAAGTTTCAATAAAATTCTGCTGCCAGAATTTTATTGTCAAGTTCAATATGTCCAAGATCATTGCTATTGATCCGTGACTCCTTTGGGGGTGCACCTTTGGACTTAGTTGCTGTAGTATATGTATAGTTTGTGTTCATGTCCTTTGCCATGATATTTGAGTGCTGTAGCTTAATTATTTTGTGCTCCGAAGTTGCTATGTTGCTGTAATTTTCAGCTTTCGCTCATTTCTTGTTTCGGGCATAACTTTTAGCCCGTAACTCCGATTTGAGCGAATCTTATATGTAACTTGATTGATTTTCTGTGTAGATTAATAATATCAGATTGTTATCATGTTTTGAGGTGTTTTGCTTGAGTTATATTTTACGTGCTCCGTGTGCATCCTTAGTGCATCCATCATGCATTCATCATTTTCGAGTGCGCATTGCATCTTGTTGATTTGTGCTTGGTGTGATTGTTTTGTTTAGAGCCGGAAGCAGAGTCCGAGTTCGAGTACGAGCACGAGGTTTCCAACGAGGTTGAGCACGAGGACCCTTCTTACGATCCGAACGACTTCTCTTCAGGCAAGATGACCGAACCCCGATAACAATACTATCTTTGCCTATTGCTAGTAGTTCCGCTCTATAGTTTTGCCTCGATGCCCATGATCTTCTTGTCAGCCTCCTACTTGTAACCAGTGCATGTTTAACCAACCTACCTATGCAAACCGTTGCTTGGCTAAGTACGCTTCGCTCAGCCCTTCTTATAGCGTTGCTAGTTGCAGGTGAAGATCGAAGATGCTTGCTTCATGTTGAAGTTTGGTTGGGTTTTTATCACACTATATAATTGCTAAATGAAATCATCTATATATTGGCAAGGGTGGAAGGCTAAGCCTTTTGCTTGGTGATTTGTTCCACTCATGCCGTTAGGAACCGTATAAACCGGTGTTATGTTCCTTGATTATGCGTTCCTAACACGGTTGGGGTGTATGGGACCCCCTCGATAAACCGCTAAGTGCTAAGTCTTTTCCAGCAAGTCCCAACATTGGTACTATTTGCCTAATAACAAACTAAACTTGCATAGGGAGTTATAAACCCTTTTTCTTAATCAACAACCCCGGGCCAGTGCTCCACATGAGTGTTGGTCCGAAACGGGGAGCCTGCGGGGCCACTTCAAGGAAACTCGAGGTGTGGTAAAAACCCGTAGCTTCGCCCATCCGGTCGTGTCCTGAGACTTAGATACGCGCGGCTACTATCAGGGTGTCGACACGCCGGGAGGATTTGCTGGATTAGCCTTACCTTAGTTCGGTATATCTTGAGCACGGGATTCCGAGGATACTCGGGTCTTCCCACTTTGGAGTTGCGACTCCGCGGATCGTGGGCTTGTAATGGGTCAAGTGGGAACACCCCTGCAGGGTTTTGAACTTTCGAAAGCCGAGCCCGCGGTTATGTGGCAGATGGGAGCTTGTTAATATCCGGTTGTAGATAACTTGACACAATGTTTCTAATGCACTACCAGCGTGTGTTCCGTGATCGTCAATTTCCGAATAGGGATTCGGGAGTTGAACACGGAGGGGTTATGTTTGATGAGCTTGTAGCTAGGATCACTTCGTGATCACTTCTCGTTCGAGGCTTTCTCTTCTCGCTCTCACTCACGTAAGCTAGTTGCTAGTTGCTGCTGCAGACACTTATTCTTTTCTTCAGCCTTTATCCTCTCCCAAAAGCTTAAATAGTCTTGTTACCCGGGAACGGGATTGCTGAGTCCTCTGTGGCTCACAGTTACTTCACCACACCAGATGCAGGTCCAGTTGTGAGCTATCCAGGTGATGGCACCGAGCTAGACTGGGAGTACGACGAGGAGCGTAGTCGGTACTATGTTCGATACCCGGATGATCAGTAGTGGAGACTCTTACTAGGATTCGATCCGCCTGTGGTTTATTTATCTAAGTTTGGTATCTTGACATTTGGTTTTGCCCTTAGAGGGTTGTGATATTCTTAATGTATGATGATTGAGACATGTTATGTAATTGTGTGACGTGGCGAGTGTAAGCCAACTATTTATGTTTACAATCCCCTCTTTTACATGAGTTGTGCAAAGATTACCAAACTTGAGATCATTCTAGGATGGACTTATGCCTTTAAGTCGTGCCTCGACACGTAGGAGGTATAACTCCATCCTGGGCATTACAAGTTGGTATCAGAGCCTTCTCCGACCTAGGAGCCCCCACTGTTTGATCGAATCGTTGACGGTCGAGTCTAGGCACACACTGAAAACATTTTGAGTCCTATATTATATCGGAGAGTAGGATTTCTTTGCTTCTCATCCCTTTTCTCTCTGGTGAGGACTCCTGACGACTACTCTTGTCTCTCCTATCTTCAAAAATTGCACAAATTTTTTTTTAGGAATCCCGCGAGTATTCTGGGATTGTTTCGATGTTCTTGTGACAAGGATATTGTTCTCGATGCCTCCTGTTCCCGGGGAGTTGAGCTTCGGGGTATTGTTGTCACAAGCATATCGCGGCAGTACTAAATACTTAAGACGGCCGACATCGAAAATCTCTCCGATACGGCCAGTGGCAAGATAACCCCGACATCACCCAGTACTGGCGAGGTAGTTCGGGAGTATTGCCATAGCTTGTTATAGTGGATGCTTTTCGAAGGTCCGAGATACACAGTTTCCGAGAAAGACTGGTTATGTGTTGAAGGATGGATACACCTGGATGTAGGTTTAGAGTTGATTGCGCGGTGCTTCCCGTGTATCCCCAACACCTGATTGCATAACTGGAATCTTTCGGAAATCTATAGGTGGGTTTATCCAGTAGATCGTAGGCATTCTTCCAATGAATGCAGGTTAGTGAGTTCGGGGTTCTACATTGAGTGAAGTGGTATTATGACCGATGTTACTATCAGGAGTTGCATCTTAAAGTGTCCTTGGCTATGCTGATCCGGGGATTGCAAAACCTTTTCGTAACGCGTTCATATGCTTTCAGCACAAAGATGTTAGAACGAAGCTCCTATCTTGTGTTTGTTCCCGTCTGTACCTTGATGTTTTCTTATTTTATCCTTTTGTTCCCTATGTGGCTTCCCGTGAAGATTGATGTTATCATTTAACTGAGAATTTCATTCGTTCCTCTTGTTCGAATGATTTCATTCGTTCTTATTGTTCGAATGATTATTGTGAAGACTTGTTGCAATTCATTCCATTGATTCAGCTTATACATTTTGTCAATCAATTGCTGATTCGTGGTCATCTCTTACAGGATGGCTCTGAAAAAGGTTCCCAACGCTAACCCAGAGGTGGAAGAGGTCCCAGAACATCCTCCTTCCCCTCCTCCTCCGCCTGAGGCTTGGAGAGCAATTATGCAGACTACAGCTTAGAACACCCAGTTGTTGATGCAGATGATGCAACAGATGCAAGCTAATCAAGCTAATCAGGGTGTTCCAGGGAACCAAGGCAACTTCTTCAACCAGCAGCACCATGCTACTCTCAACCAATTCTTGGCCAACAATCCTAAAGCTTTCAGTTACTGTGTCGACCCTCTTGATGCTGAAGATTGGTTAACCGACATAAAGAAGCATTTTGAGTGCAGTAACGTGAAGGAAGATGATTATGTGAAGTTTGCAGCCTTCCAACTGAAAGATCAAGCAGCTGATTGGTGGCAGCAGTACAAAGACTCCAGGCCAGGTCAAGTGATCTCTTGGGAGAATTTCTGCAAGGATTTTCGCTCGCACCACATTCCAACAAGTGTCATCGAGGGTATGCGTGAGCAATTCCGCAACCTGAAGCAGGGCTCCATGACAGTCTATCAGTATAATGTCAAGTTCCAAAACCTCGCTCGTTATGCTAAGCAAGACATTCCTGATGCCAAGAGCAAAATCTACCAGTTCCGTGGAGGTCTCAAAGATGAACTTCAGCTTGCTCTCACCTTGTTCGAGCCCGATGAATTCGACAAGTTCTATAACATGGCTTTGAAACAAGAAGCAGCTCAGCTCAAGATAGAGGCTTCTAAGAAGAGAATTCGAGATGCCGTTCACTCTTCCTCATCGTCTCAGTTGGTCTCGAAGCATCAGAAATTCTGGCTTCCTCCTCCTCCAGTGATTCGAGCTCCATACAACAACTCCAACAACTCCAACAACTCCAACAACAAGAACTCTAGTGGTCGTGGTTTCTCCCACCCACCCAACCCGAGCAACCAGTCGAAGAAGCAGTTTCAGTCTCAAGGCTCCAAGTCAAGTGGTTCTCATTTCCGTCCTCTCTTAGAAGTGACTTGCAACAAATGCAGTCAGAAAGGTCACTATGCCAACAGATGTCCGAATCCGAAGCGTCTTCCACCTCCTCCACCTGTGAGTTCAGCTATTGTCAGGCATGATCCAAAGGCAGCAAGGGTCAATCTGATGAATGCAGCACAAGCGGAGAATTCTTCTGATGTCATTTTGGGTAACCTTCCAGTAAACTCTTTTCCTGCTAAAGTTTTATTTGATTCGGGTGCTTCATGCTCTTTCATGTCTCAACCATTTGCATCCAAGCACAATATTGCCACTTCAAATTTGCCTCAGAGGTTGTCATTTCTCCGGGGAGACGTATGTCTTCTACTGTCTATGCTCCGGATGTTTCTATTCGCATGGGAGATTATCGTTTTCTGGCTAAACCGGTGGTTCTTGGTAATTCTGACATTGACCTCATCCTCGGAATGGATTGGCTTTCTCAGCATGATGCTCACATTGATTGTGCTCAAAAGGAAGTCAAGTTGACTCATTCTGATGAAGATGTGATTATCTTCGCCTCCAGGGATAACACTATCAGACTTTTCTCTCTCAACGATAAGGGCGAAATTAATGCCATATCTCAAATTCCGGTGGTGAACGAATATCAAGACGTCTTTCCTGAAGAACTTCCAGGCATGCCTCCACACCGTCAGGTGGAATTCGTTATTGAACTCGAGCCGGGTACTGAGCCAGCATACCGGCGTCCGTACAAGCTCTCTCCGGATGAATTGAAGGAATTGAAGAAGCAGCTTGATAAGTAGGAGAGTATGGGTCTCATCAGGCCTAGTACGTCTCCGTGGGGTTGTGGTGTCTTATTTGTCAAGAAGAAAGATGGCACGGAGCGTCTCTGTGTTGATTACCGGCCATTGAACAAGAAGACGATTAAGAACAAGTATCCGCTCCCCAACATCAATGAACTCTTCGAGCAGCTCAAAGGAGCTAAAGTGTTCTCTAAGCTTGACCTCCGAATGGGCTATCATCAAATTCGCATTCGCGAGGAAGACATTCCCAAGACGGCCTTCAGAACGAGCTACGGTTCGTACGAGTATACCGTCATGTCCTTCGGTCTCGCCAATGCTCCTCCTACCTTTTCGAGGATGATGCATTACATCTTCAACCCCTATACTGGCGAGTTTGTGCTTGTGTATCTGGATGATATTCTGGTGTTTTCCAAGAATGAAGAAGATCACGAAAAGCACTTACGTCTGGTTCTTGATCGACTCCGAGAGCATAAATTCTATGCCAAGTTCTCCAAGTGCGAGTTTTGGCTCGATAAGGTTTTGTACCTGGGCCACATCATCTCAGCTGACGGTATTGCGGTTAATCCCGAGAAAGTTGAAGCAATTGTCAACTGGGAAGCTCCTCAGAACGTCAAGCAGCTCCGCAGTTTTCTGGGTCTTGCCAGCTATTGCAGAAGGTTTGTTGAGAATTTCTCCAAGATTGCCAAGCCTCTTTCCAACTTGCTTCAGAAGAATGTCAAATACTTTTGGTCTCCAGAGTGTGAAGTGGCATTCAAAACTCTCAAAGAGAAGCTTGTCTCTGCTCCAGTTCTGACTCCTCCAGATGAATCCAAGCCCTATGAAGTTTTCTGTGATGCTTCTCTTC
Source organism: Secale cereale (assembly GCA_902687465.1). Lineage (NCBI taxonomy): Eukaryota > Viridiplantae > Streptophyta > Magnoliopsida > Poales > Poaceae > Secale > Secale cereale. The sequence goes on from LR738715.1 coordinate 438,806,347, forward strand.
AAGGTCTTGGTGGTGTGCTTATGCAAGATAAGAGAATTGTGGCATACACTTCTCGTCAGCTCAAGCCAAGTGAGAAGAACTATCCCACTCATGATCTCGAGCTAGCAGCTGTGGTACATGCTCTGATTACGTGGAGACATCTGTTGTTGGGCAGAAAGGTCGACATCTTCACTGATCACAAGAGCTTGAAGTACATCTTCACACAGCCGCATCTGAACCTCCGCCAGACTCGTTGGGTTGAAATGATCCAAGAGTATAATCCCAGCATTGAATACACTCCTGGCAAGGCGAATGTGATTGCAGATGCTTTGAGCAGAAAGGCATATTGCAACAGCCTTCTTATCAAGCCGTGCCAGCCTGAGCTTTGTGAAGCATTCAGGAAACTCAACCTTCAAGTTGTTCTGTAGGGTTTTCTTGCAAATCTCCAAGTTGCTCCTACCTTGGAAGATCAAGTCCGTGAGGCCCAGCTTAGTGATACCATGGTGAAGAAGGTGAAACATGGTATTGCAAAGGGCACTCCAAAATACAAGTGCTTCCGTGTTGATGAGAGAGATACCTTGTTCTTCGAGGACAGACTCGTTGTTCCCAAAGGTGATCTCAGGAAGCTCATAATGGAAGAAGCTCATGATTCTCTCCTTTCCATTCATCCTGGTAGTTCCAAGATGTACCAAGATCTCAAGCAGTCTTACTGGTGGACACGCATGAAAAGGGAGATTGCCCAATTCGTGAACGAATGTGATGTGTGCAGAAGAGTGAAAGCAGAACATCAACGTCCAGCCGGTCTTCTCCAACCTCTTCCTATTCCCGAGTGGAAGTTCGACCACATTGAAATGGACTTCGTCACTGGCTTTCCTAAATCCAAGCGAGGAAATGATGCTATCTTTGTGGTGATTGACAAGCTTACCAAAGTCGCTCACTTCCTGCCAGTCAAAGAATCAATCAATGCAGCTCAACTTGCAGAGCTGTACACTTCCAGAATTGTGTCCCTACATGGCATTCCTCAAGTTATATCCTCAGACCATGGAAGCTTGTTCACATCAAGGTTCTGGGACTCCTTTCAGTCTGCCATGGGCACTAAGATCAGGTTCAACACTGCATTTCACCCTCAGACTAGTGGTCAAGTCGAGCGTGTGAATCAGATTCTAGAAGATATGCTCAGAGCCTGTGTCATCTCCTTTGGCATGAAATGGGAAGACTGCCTTCCATTTGCCGAGTTCTCTTACAACAACAGCTTTCAAGCAAGTGCAGGCAAAGCACCATTTGAAATCCTATATGGCAGAAAGTGTCGTACCCCTCTCAACTGGTCTGAAACAGGCGAACGTCAACTTCTTGGCAATGACTTGATCTCAGAAGCCGAAGAAATGTGCAAAGTCATACGTGAGAATCTCAAGGCCGCTCAGTCGCGTCAGAAGAGCTACTATGACGGCAAGCATCGTGATTTGGCTTTCAACATCGGTGATCATGTCTATCTCCGTGTGTCTCCGATGAAAGGCACCCAAAGATTCGGTATCAAAGGAAAGCTTACTCCTAGATACGTCGGGCCTTTCAAGATTCTTGGCAAAAGAGGCGATCTAGCCTATCAACTTGAGCTCCCTCCCAACTTCGCAAATGTTCATGATGTCTTCCATGTGTCTCAACTCCGCAAATGCTTCAAGGCACCTGAGCGCATGATTCCGTTTGAAGAGATTGATCTTCAACAAGACATGTCCTACCGAGAGCATCCAGTTGCTATTCTCGAAGAAACCGAACGCAAGACCCGCAACAAGTCCATCAAATTTCTGAAAGTCAAGTGGTCACATCACACCGACCGAGAAGCTACCTGGGAACGAGAAGATCATCTTCGTTCCGAGTACCCTTCCTTTTTCCAGTCCTAGATCTCGGGACGAGATCTTTTTGTAGTACAGGAGAGTTTGTAATGCCCCGGATGTAATACTTTCCCTTTTGGGTATATAATATATCTCCGGCTTCATCTATTTCCATTCCGGGTTCTTTGTCTTTCGGGTTTTCGTTGTTTTGTTGTGTGAGTGTGTGGCATTCATTCATATCATGTAGACATGTGCATCGCATTGCTTTTGTGTTGTCGGTTGCATCCGGTTCCACGCGTTCCTTCCCGTTGTCCGTTTCGCGTTCCGGAGCTCCCTCACGTGTCCGTGACGTCCCGTAGGCCTACTTTGGTGCTTGGGCGTGTTACGTTACCGGTGTGCCGCGAGGTTGTTGTGTGTGTTGTTGTTTTGTTGTGTGCAACCCGCCTCTCAAATCTCGTCGCGTTTGGACTCCGTTGGCTATCCCAATAGTTGTTCGTGTGGGTCCAAAGTGCCTCCACTTGAGGCCCGGAAACACCCCTACTGCAGTCTACTACTCCCTCCTAGGCCCTTCTAGACTACCCCCGCGATCGGATCCGTCGGATCGCGATCGGAGGGCTCCTAACACCCCCAGATCCCCTAACCCTAAATTCTGCTATATAATAGACCCTAGTCTATTTGGGCATCTAGCTTCTTCCTCCTCCTTCCCCTAAATTTCTGGATCTAGCCCCCTTCCTCTCCATCTGGCCAGTTCCCGAGGGAACCAGCCAGATCCGCCGCTAGTCCCTCGATCCCGCCGAAGTCAACGGCCGATTCCTCCCTCGAGCCCAGCTTCGCCCGCTGGACCACTTGGTCGGGCGCATCGCTCCCGCAGCTTCCCCGATCGATCGTCTCCCGCAGCGCTGGCCCGAGGCCCGGTCCCCACTTCACCGCACCAGCGCCTCCGACCCGGGCCCAGGCCATCTCCACGCCACCGCACCGCCGCATCGCCACCGGGCCGCTCCCGCGCGCCGTCGCCAGGCCCATTGCCACCGCGCCGCTCCACTTCGCCGCGCGCCAGATCGGGCCCAAAGCCACGAGGCCCACGCCGCCGCCGTTCCGCGTCGCCTCCGCCGAGCGGGCCTCGCCGCCTTCGCGGGTCCAAGCCGCCTGGGCCCCAGCCTCGCCAGGCCAGACCGCGGGCCGCCCCCCGCATCGCCTCCCACCTCGGGTGGGCCGGCCGCCTCCGCTCCGGGCCGCTCCGCACCGACCGGGCCGCCCAGCCGCCGGGCCGCACCGGATACAGATCCAGGCCGTGATTCCTTTTTTTTCAGATCTGAGAGAGAGGTTGCTCGTTTTTTCCTCTAAGTCACTGTTTTGCTTAATCTGTGATGCAATGTTCAACTGTGGATAACTTTTTGTGTGTTGCTCCGATTCGCGCATATAGCATGTCCAGACGTTCGTGGGATCGTGCACTACGTTTCATCTTTTAGTGTCATGCATGTTAGAGTTCATCTAGGTGCTTGTTTTTCTGTTCCAAGAGTGCATCGTGATATAAACTGCTGTTATGTGATGTTTTTATGCCACCTTTGCATAGTGATAACTTCTAGCTCGTTTGTCCGAATGATGCAAATGACATGTCCACGTGTTCGTCTTGCCATGCTCTACATGTTGTATGTGCTAGCTTGCATGTTAGATTTATTCTTTCCATGTTTATCATCGTTGCAAAGTGCCATGTGGCTGTGATGTTATTTCACTTGTTATGAAATGCCATCTTGTTGAGCTCGTTGCTATCGTTGTGTATATCTCCATGAAGCATGCTTGTGTGTTTCGGAATCACCATCATGTGTACTTTGATGAGGTGCTTACCACTTGCCATGTTTAGTTTCGAGGTGACTTAAACATGCTCTTTTAGATGCCATGATGAAATTGCTGTTTTAGGACTTAGTGGATTTTCACTAAGTCTGAAATCTGTAATGTTCCGATGCCATGTTCGTGTGATGTTCTAGGACAAACCATGATAGTTTTGGAGTGGATCTTGATTGTTCCTTGTAGTATATATTGTTATCTTTCCATCCATGTCCTCAGATGCCTATTTGAGTGGCTGTAGCATGTTTATCTTTAGCTCCAAAGTTTCAATAAAATTCTGCTGCCAGAATTTTATTGTCAAGTTCAATATGTCCAAGATCATTGCTATTGATCCGTGACTCCTTTGGGGGTGCACCTTTGGACTTAGTTGCTGTAGTATATGTCTAGTTTGTGTTCATGTCCTTTGCCATGATATTTGAGTGTTGTAGCTTAATTATTTTGTGCTCCGAAGTTGCTATGTTGCTGTAATTTTCAGCTTTCGCTCATTTCTTGTTTCGGGCATAACTTTTAGCCCGTAACTCCGATTTCAGCGAATCTTATATGTAACTTGATTGATTTTCTGTGTAGATTAATAATATCAGATTGTTATCATGTTTTGAGGTGTTTTGCTTGAGTGATATTTTACGTGCTCCGTGTGCATCCTTAGTGCATCCATCATGCATTCATCATTTTCGAGTGCGCATTGCATCTTGTTGATTTGTGCTTGGTGTGATTGTTTTGTTTAGAGCCGGAAGCAGAGTCCGAGTTCGAGTACGAGCACGAGGTTTCCAACGAGGTTGAGCACGAGGACCCTTCTTACGATCCGAACGACTTCTCTTCAGGCAAGATGACCGAACCCCGATAACAATACTATCTTTGCCTATTGCTAGTAGTTCCGCTCTATAGTTTTGCCTCGATGCCCATGATCTTCTTGTCAGCCTCCTACTTGTAACCATTGCATGTTTAACCAACCTACCTATGCAAACCGTTGCTTGGCTAAGTACGCTTCGCTCAGCCCTTCTTATAGCGTTGCTAGTTGCAGGTGAAGATCGAAGATGCTTGCTTCATGTTGAAGTTTGGTTGGGTTTTTATCACACTATATAATTGCTAAATGAAATCATCTATATATTGGCAAGGGTGGAAGGCTAAGCCTTTTGCTTGGTGATTTGTTCCACTCATGCCGTTAGGAACCGTATAAACCGGTGTTATGTTCCTTGATTATGCGTTCCTAACACGGTTGGGGTGTATGGGACCCCCTCGATAAACCGCTAAGTGCTAAGTCTTTTCCAGCAAGTCCCAACATTGGTACTATTTGCCTAATAACAAACTAAACTTGCATAGGGAGTTATAAACCCTTTTTCTTAATCAACAACCCCGGGCCAGTGCTCCACATGAGTGTTGGTCCGAAACGGGGAGCCTGCGGGGCCACCTCAAGGAAACTCGAGGTCTGGTAAAAACCCGTAGCTTCGCCCATCCGGTCGTGTCCTGAGACTTAGATACGCGCGGCTACTATCAGGGTGTCGACACGCCGGGAGGATTTGCTGGATTAGCCTTACCTTAGTTCGGTATATCTTGAGCACGGGATTCCGAGGATACTCGGGTCTTCCCACTTTGGAGTTGCGACTCCGCGGATCGTGGGCTTGTAATGGGTCAAGTTGGAACACCCCTGCAGGGTTTTGAACTTTTGAAAGCCGTGCCCGCGGTTATGTGGCAGATGGGAGCTTGTTAATATCCGGTTGTAGATAACTTGACACAATGTTTCTAATGCACTACCAGCGTGTGTTCCGTGATCGTCAATTTCCGAATAGGGATTCGGGAGTTGAACACGGAGGGGTTATGTTTGATGAGCTTGTAGCTAGGATCACTTCGTGATCACTTCTCGTTCGAGGCTTTCTCTTCTCGCTCTCACTCACGTAAGCTAGTTGCTAGTTGCTGCTGCAGACACTTATTCTTTTCTTCAGCCTTTATCCTCTCCCAAAAGCTTAAATAGTCTTGTTACCCGGGAACGGGATTGCTGAGTCCTCTGTGGCTCACAGTTACTTCACCACACCAGATGCAGGTCCAGTTGTGAGCTATCCAGGTGATGGCACCGAGCTAGACTGGGAGTACGACGAGGAGCGTAGTCGGTACTATGTTCGATACCCGGATGATCAGTAGTGGAGACTCTTACTAGGATTCGATCCGCCTGTGGTTTATTTATCTAAGTTTGGTATCTTGACATTTGGTTTTGCCCTTAGAGGGTTGTGATATTCTTAATGTATGATGATTGAGACATGTTATGTAATTGTGTGACGTGGCGAGTGTAAGCCAACTATTTATGTTTACAATCCCCTCTTTTACATGAGTTGTGCAAAGATTACCAAACTTGAGATCATTCTAGGATGGACTTATGCCTTTAAGTCGTGCCTCGACACGTAGGAGGTATAACTCCATCCTGGGCATTACATTGATCGTGCTCCGGCGTGGTCAATAACCTCTCGGACTTGGTTTAGCGATTGCTAAGGCGCGACGTCCTCGCACGTTTGTAGTCGGATTGTCAAAGTCAACTTCCTCCAAAATGATAGCCACCATCTCATCGAAAGACGGGACACCTTGCCTCTATCATGATAACAACATTAAAATGATTAAATTGTTGTTGCTTCAATAATTTCTAAACGTCATGAGGGGTTTCCGGAATTGTTCTTGTTATTTCCGGCCTCATTTAAATTGACTAGATCGCTTAGTTTTGCTCATGCTTCACCTCTTGCCATGTTTAATAAAAAAACATTTAATCTTGTCTTGTAAATAAAAAAGAGTCAACTAAATAAATAAAATGAAGTGTTTTGTCAATGTGCAACTCGTTGCATATTGGGCTCCACTTAACTTGTAGTATTGTTTGTGCACTTTGCCATGCCATGCATTTTAAACCGGACATGCATCATACTTGTTTGTGCATTGTGCCATGTTTGTGCTTGTGGTTTACCGTGTTGTTTGCTTCTTTCCGGTATGCTTCTCTCGTTAGCTTCGGTGTCGTTTCCGAGTTGTGAGGTTTTTGTTCGACTACTTCATGGACTTGTTCTTCTTCCTTGCGGAATCCCAGGCAAGATGACCTTACCCAGATATCACTACTATCTTTGCCTATGCTAGTTGTCTCGCTCTTTAGCTTATTGCCTCGATGCCTATGTCTATTTGTCAGCCTCCTATTGTTGCCATGAACCTCTCTTACCACCCACCTAGCAAACCGTTGTTTGGCTATGTAAGCATCGCTCAGCCCCTCTTATAGCATTGTTAGTTGCAGGAGAAGATTTGAAGATTCTTGCTCCATGATGAAGTTATTGTTGGGATATCACAATATATAATCAGTTAAACTAAATCATCTATACATTGGTAATGGGTGGAAGGCTAAGCCTCTTGCTTGGTGTTTTGTTCCACTCATGCCACCCTAGGAACCGTTAAGACGGTGTTATGTTCCTTGATTTTGCGTCCCTAACACGGTTGGGGTTTATGCCCCCCCCCCCTAGATAACCTGCTTAGCGCTAAAGCTTTTCCAGCAAGGCCCAACATTGGTTTTACATTTTCCTAATAACTAAAACTTGCATAAGGGCGTTGCAAACCCGAGTTCTTAATTAACAACCCTGGGCCAGTGCTCCACATGAGTGTTGGTCCAAACTGGGCGTGCTGCGGGGCCACCTCGAGGAAACTCAAGGGCTGGTAAAAACCTGTAGCTTGTCCCATCCGGTCGTGGCCTGAGACGAGATACGCGCGGCTACTATCAGGGTGTCGGCACGCCGGGAGGTCTTGCTGGATTAGTTTTACCTTAGTCGGAATATCTTGAGCACGGGATTCCGAGAATACTCGGGTCTTCCCACCTTGGAGTTGCGACTCCACAGATCGTGAGCTTGTGATGGGCTAAGTTGGGACACCCCTGCAGGGTTTGATCTTTCGAAAGCCGTGCCCGTGGTTATGTGGCAGATGGGAATTTGTTAATATCCGGTTGTAGAAAACTTGACACTATGTTCAAATACACTACCAGCGTGAGTAACCGTGACGGTCTCTTTCAGAAGGGGTTCGAGAAGTGAACACGGTGGGGTTATGTTTGACGTGCTTAGATAGGATCACTTCGTGATCACTTTGACGATCGTTGGCACTTTCTCTTCTCGCTCTAAACACGTAAGCTAGTGCTTAGTGCTGCTGCAACCTTATTTAAACCTTTTCCACACCTAAGGCTTTGTTAGTTTTGATACCCGGGAACGGGATTGCTGAGTCCTTTGTGGCTCACAGATTACTACACACACCAGATGCAGGTACATCCGAGAACAGTGCAGGAGGTGGATCAGAACTTCAGTGGGAGTTCGTTGAAGAGCGTAGCCATATGTATGTGACGTTTTCGACGATCAATAGAGGTTCCTACTAGGGGCGATCGGGACCTTGTGTTATTTATTTATGGTATCTTTCATTTGGATCTTCGTCCGTAGTCGGACTCTGATGTTATTTGGATGATGATTTCTTATGTAATGTATTGTGTGACGTGGCGAGTGTAAGCCAACTACTCTTTTGCATTTTCATCCCTCTTTTACATGAGTCGTGCAAAGATACCATACTTGAGATCATTCTGGTATGAGCTTATACCTTTAAGTCGTGCCTCGACACGTGGGAGGTATAATCTCATACTGGGCATTACAAGTTGGTAATCAGAGCCTTCTCCGACCTAGGAGCCCCCACTGATTTATCAAATCGTTGACGGTTGAGTCTAGGCACACACTTGAAGATGTTTTCAGTCCTATATATATATCGGAGAGTAGGATTCCTTTTTGCTCCTCGTCCCTTTTCACTCTGGTGAGGACTCCTGACGATTACTTATCTCTTCTACTCTCAAAAATTCACTAAATTTTTTTTAGGATCACGCGAGTATTGTTTGGATTATTCCGATGTCTTTGTGACGAGAACATTGTTCTCGATGCCTCATGTCATTTAGGGGTTGTGGCAGTGTCCCGGTGAGTTGAGCTCCGAGGTGTTGTCGTCACAAATCTGTCGCAACAGTTCTGGAATACTTAAGACGACCGACATCAAAAACTCTTCTATGCGGTTGGTGGCAAGATAACCCCGACATCACCCGGTACTGGGGAGGTAGTTCGGGAGTATTGCCATAGCTTGTATAGCAGATGCGTTTCGAAGGTCCGAGGTAAACAGTTTCCGGAAATAACTGGTTATGTGTTGAAGGATGGATACAGCTGGATGTAGGATTAGAGTTGAGTGCGCGGTGCTTCCCCTGTATCCCCAACACCCGATTGCATAACTGGAAAGTTTCGGAAATTAATAGGTGGGTCCATCTAGTAGATCGTAGGCATTCTTCCAACGAATGCATGATATGAAGCTCGGGGTTCAACATTGGGTGAAGTGGTTTTATGGGCGTTGTTCCAATCGGGAGTTGCGTCTTAAAGGGTCCTTGGCTATGCTGATCCGGGGATTGCAAAACCCTTTTGTAACATGTCCATGAGCTTTCAGCACGAACATGTGGAACGAAACTTCTATCTTGTATTTGTTCTATCTGCTCCTTATTGTTCTTTATTTACCTTTTGTTCTCCCAAGTGGATTCTCGACAAGTGTTGTACCATTAAGCTATGGAATTCATTCGTTCAATTCTCTGTTCGGATGATATTGTGAAGATTATGTTTCAACATATCTATCCGTTGTTTTTGTTTTGATTCTGGTATTCGAGTTGCTTCGATGTCAAATGTTGATTCCATACCTTTCCTAATCGGTGTTCTCATATTTCTATGGGAGTGCTAATCCTTCTTGATCATCGAGATTGTTATGTTAATTTCTTTTCAACCGGCGTGCTTCGCTTCAAGTTAATCCAATCTCTTCATCAATTACAAGATCAACTCTCAATCTTTTCTCAACGATGCCTGTTTCATCCATCCCAAGTTGTCTTTGTTTCCCCCACCCTCCCACCCTTTTCTTATGGAGCCAGAATTCTTAATCAAGTATCTATTTTATTCTCATGAAGTTCTTCATTATTTCCTTCAATGTTCTTATCCGGTGATTTCTCAGGAAGACGCTAAGGAAGCTTCAACTTCATTGTTGTTCCATTCTCATTTTGTTCTCCGGTGAATTTAATTCAAGATTTCGGTGTAGATCTTATCCTTTTCCTCATTTCACAATGCTTTCTTATTCCGGTGCACCAATTATTCAACTCTCTCTTGCTATTCATATCCGGAGAGCTGAAGGTATCTCAGAAGATTCGTGTTTCTATTCTTAATCCGTTAAAGCTATTTTGAGATTGCTATCTAATTCAAGCCATTTAATTCAACCGGTGCAATATCTTTTGAGAAATCTTTTTCAACGGTGATTTCTTTTGACTGGGCCCTAACCCACATGTCTTTTCCCAGGATCTTACCTGGCTCTTCTATTTGTCCGGAGTTATTCTCAAATTCTTTTCATGTTTGACATAAGAATAAATTGTCATCAGTCATATGCCTTCTCCAAGATCTCTTTCAAATTCTTTTCACCTTTGGTGCAACCTTTTAATTCTTCATTCCGGAGTGCCTCAACAATTCATGGTGGTGTATCTCATCGTCTTCTCAGATTGTGAAGACCGGAGAAGAGTTTCTCTTAAATCTTGGCCCGTTCTCCTGAAGATTCATGGTTCTAGCTTCATGCCATCTCATTATTGTTCCGATTGTGAGGAATTCTTTTTTTATAACCATCCGAAGCATTTCATGAATTCTTCCCATTATGATCCTCCGAAGGCCATCATTTCAGAAGATTCTTCGTTCTCAGTTTTCAACTTCGTCCTCCCACTATTCTTAATTGATGCCTCTTCGTTCGTCTCCATATTTTTACGGTGGTTCATTCAAGATTACTCTTTCGTTGTTATCGTATCAATTCATTTTTTCTTTTCATAATCCTATCGGTGGTTCGTTGAAGATTTACCCAAGTTGGTGCGAGATCTCTCTTGGATTCTTTGTAACAAGAATAAGTACTACGCCAATCCGTTGCTTGTCATCAATTTAATTTGGTGAAGGATAAGCATGCAGTAAATCTTATTCTTATTTCCCCGAGGTGATTAATCTTTTTTCTCCGGAGCTTGTTCATCATATCATATCCTTGGTTCCAAGTTGTTCATCTTGTTTTCCGGAGCTCCAAGTTATTTCAATTATACCATTTCGAAGCTCTATCAGAATCATTGCATGCCTTGAGTCTTATTCTTTTCATCTTTCACTTCTCATCCTTTTTTTACCGGAGTTCTTGATACAGGGTGGAACCCTAATCAGCGGATCTTTCACGTTTGGAGGGTGGCACACGATGAACACGGGGAATCACAAGGGAAAGATGGGGAAAACACAAGAGGAAAACACTCAATCAACACGAAGATAATCACACAAGCACTAGATTCGCGATACAAGGTTGAGATACATGATCCAAAGTCAACACCGGTGATACAAAGATAGTCTTCTCTGTGAGGAGGTCTTGATATCCCTGGGGATCTTCTCCGTGAAGGAGGTCCTGAATCCGTAGTGGATCTTCTCCGTAGAGGCGCACCGTCTCGTGGGAGAAATCCACACAAGTATCAAATGAGCTAAACCACAGCTGAGTCTAACGGAGGGGGTGTCAACAGTATTTATATTACACACGCGGTCGCCGTCGTAGCGGACGTCCGTGGGTTACCGGACGTCCGGTGGTTCCGGAGGGACCGGACGTCCGGTAATCCTCGGATTTCCGCTATTTAGCTTCTGTAGTCGTTGTCACGGACGTCCGGTGGCTTCCGGTCGTCCGGTCGTCTGGGAGGGGCCGGACGTCCGGTGTCTTCCGGTCGTCCGGTGCCTGGGAGTCGCCGGTCGTCCGGTTCAGGCCGGACGTCCGGTGCCTGTAGCATCTTCAGCCATCCTTCTTCTTGTCTCGTGCACTCGTCGGGCTCGCCGTCTTGACCATTGTGCGGAGCTGTCCCGCGACCTTCATCCAAGTACCTGAGTATGCATAGGGTTCCAGATGAGGGTAGAAGCCATGTCTCATGCACATCGGAAGGATTTAGAGCAAGGAATGAAGTCACCTCGGTCTCGAGAGCACTATTCATGGGTCCTTTGGGCACATGGTGAGGCGATGAAGGGTCCATGGGGATGACCCTAGGATACACCGTATCATCTCCCCTCCCTTGGGAAAGATCCGACCTCGGATCGAAATCTTCATCACCATGGAGCACCTTGAATGGTCCGCCGGCGCGAGGTAGAAGCTTGGACTTGCGCTCTTGTGCGAAGTGGTCCTTGTGAAGATGTAGCCAACTAAGATCTTCCGGGTGAAACGCCATTGTTGCCTTGTTGACGTTGATCTTGGTGGTGAAGCGATGTACTTGTCGCTCGATTGTTGCCCGTGTTTGTTCGTGCACCTTCTTGAGTAAATCACTACAAAAGAAAGTGGCAACATGTGAAGCATCGTCGATCTTGTTATCGGGAATGAAATGAGCCATTTTAGAGAATGTGTCGACCATGACAAGCACGGAATCATGTCCATTTTCAGTCGTAGACAAGCCAAGTATGAAATTCATGCTTATGTCTTCCCATGGATGATATGGAGTAGGAAGATGCATGTCAAGACCATGAGATTGAGCTTTGGACTTAGCTTTGCGGCATGTCGACCATCGGTTGATTAGGCGGGAGACGTCACGAAGCATCTTGGGCCAAAAATAGTACTTAGAGAGGGTAGCAAACTCCGTGTCGCTTCCAAAGTGTCCCATGAGTCCTGCTCCATGAGATTCCTGCAAAAGGAACAATCGAAGCGAAGACTCGGGAATGCAAAGTTTGTTAGCTCTCATAAGATATCCATCCTTGATGTAATAATGTTCCCAAGAAGTGTGAGTGAAGCACGTAGCATAGGGATTTGCAAAGAGAGTATGATGCTCATATAAATCTTTTAGGTGCTCAAAGCCTATCACATGCAACTCAAATTGTGTAACAAGTAAGCATTTGCGTAACGAGCATGCATTTGCGTGAAAACTTCCATGTTTCGTAGGCAATAGAATAACCGGAGCGGCACAAGTGCTAAAGCTGTCACGTACATGACTTTTGTCGATGAGTTTGGGCACTTGCCGTTGTATCTCGTGGTTGACACGGTAGAGAGCTTTGTTGGGAAATGGTGCACCGGGTACGAGCTCGATGCGGTGTTCTATCCCGTGAAGTGGAGGTAGAACCGGTGGTAGCTCATCGGGAAAGGCGTCCGAGAATTCCTGCAACAATTGAGACAACGCAAAAGGTGGAGGTTTTGAAGTGTTAGTAGTTTTGTCTTCCCCTTTGCATAAGAGCACAAGGTGAACGACGTTCGATGGGTTCTCACACACTTTCCTCATCTCACTTTTGGTGGCAAATAGCACTAGCTTCTTCGTGTAGCTCATCGTGGAGTCGCTCATATTTGGCTTGTGGCTCTCGCTCTCTTTTTGGTGGCTCGCTCGCTCACCATCCTCTCCACGATGGGTGGTATGTAAAAGCTTGTCGGCGGCTACTTGACTTGGAGTCATTGGTCGTAGCACGAATTCCTTGCCCTTCATCTTGAAGTGATAGTGATTCGTCCGTCCATTGTGTGTGACTCCACGATCATATTGCCATGGACGTCCAAGAATAAGGTGGCACACTGACATGGGTATCACATCACACTCGAGAGTGTCCTCGTAGGCGCCAATCTTGAAAGAGACTTGCACGGTGTGCTCGACTCGAAGGATTCCGGCGTCATTGAGCCACTGGACCTTGTAGGGGTGAGGATGCTTCGTCGTGACCAAATTAAGCTTGTCGCATAGCTCTTCGCTTGCCAAGTTGTGGCAACTTCCTCCATCGATGATAACCTTGACGGAGCGTCCATTGATGGCGGCCTTCGTATGGAAAATATGACATCGTTGGTCGTCATCTTGTTGATGTTGGAGTGTCAAGACTTTGGAAACAACCAGGTTGGGGCTTGAGTCATTGTCGCAAAACACTTGACGATCTTCTTCTTCATTGATACGCAGGTGGATGGCCAAGTGCTTGATGGCGTCCACTTCGTCTTCGCTCATTGAGTCATATGTGCCATCGTCGTGGAAGATCATGGTTCTCTTGTTGGTGCACTCGAATGACTTGTGACCACGACCACCACATGTGAAACATTTGATGGAGCTTGTCTTGGGGTTCTCTTCGTTTGGAGTTGTAGATGATGTAGCTCTGGGCTTGAAGTTGTTGGTAGAATGTGGATGACTCGATGTATTCGCGTTTTTGTAGCTTGACTTGTCGCCGATGTTTGTAGATGGCTTGGTAGAGGTAGGAGTAGTATCCGGAGTCGTTGAAGCTTGGTTGTAGGAGCCGAAATTCTTGGAGTTGAACTTGGAGTACTTGTAGTCCTCTTGAACTTGTCGCTCCGCTTTGGTTGCTTGATGTACTAGCTTGAGGAGATTGTTGTATGGTTGGAATTCCGCAATCTTCTTGATGGGATAATTGAGTCCATTCAAGAATCTCGCCATAGTTTGCTCGTCATCTTCCGTGATGTTTGCTCTTATCATGGCAATCTCCATCTCCTTGTAGTACTCTTCAACGGACTTGGTACCTTGCTTGAGGAGTTGTAGCTTCTTGAACAAGTCACGGTTGTAGTGTGTAGGCACGAAGCGTGCTCTCATCACTTCCTTCATTTGAGCCCAAGTGGTGATAGGAGATTCGCCTTTGGCTTCTCTTCTCTCTATGATTTGCTCCCACCAAATGAGAACATAGTCTTGGAACTCAAGTGATGCCATAGCGATCTTCTTCTCTTCATCGAAGTTGTGAAGGCGAAAGATCTTGTCAACTTTCAATGCCCATGAGAGATAGTCTTCGGGATCAATGCTTCCGGAAAACTTTGGCATTGTGAACTTGAGCTTGCCATAGCGATGCTCGTCATTGTTTCCTTGCCTATTGGGAGGGCGATCTCGATTTTGGCGGTTTGCCATATCGTGTTGCTCTTGAGGATGTAGACGTTCTTGTTGAGGTTGTTGTTCATGTCGCGCTTGAGGAGGAGCTTCTTCTTGCATTCTTGCTTGATGGCGCCTTTCTTGCATCTCATCGCGAAGGAAATCCTCTTCTTGACGATTGTGTCGAGTGCGGGCTGCCACATTGCGATGTGCATCTTGTAGAGCACGTTGCGCCTCCATAGCTTGAGCTTCTCGACGTTGTTGTGCTTGACGGTTAGCCTCGGCATCTTGTTCTTCTTGATATTGACGAGGTCGCTCTTGTTGTTGTTGGCGTAGTCGTTGCCGTTCTTGTGCTTGCTCAAGTGTAGCTTGGTTTTGACGATGTCGACTTTCTTGCTCGTCGAATAACTCTTGTGAACTCTTGTCATGTCGAGGATGCCGGTGGTCATGTCGATCTTGACGTGCGGCTTGACGAAGAGTATTTGACGTAGGTGTACTTGAGTCTTGCGTTGAGTCGGTGTGTCGACTTGAGCGGCTTCGTCGATGAGATGATGTTGAGGAAGAACGTCGGTTGATGATCAATGTCCGGAGCTCATTGTATTGGGTAGACATGTTGGTGTTGATGAGGTCGATTTGCTCCTTAGTGCTTTGTTGGAATTGTCGCGCGTCCTCGGCAACTTGACCAATGTACTCTCGCATAGCTTCACTGTCTTGATGTAGAGCTCGTTGGACACCGAATAGATGTAGTTTGGTGACGTAGTTGTTTGCTTCTTGAGGATCGTCGAAGATCGGGTTCGAAGATGAACTTGGCCTATCCATCATCTCAAGCAAGTATGTGAGTGGAGAAAGGAGAAGACAATATCAATGTACCTTAACCGAGGTTGAAAATGGATCAATGATCAACTCAACAATGTAACCCGGAAATAGCACTATTGGTATCACTTCGTGTCGATTCTCACACCTACACAAGTAAAGCTTTGAGTGGAGCTCGGTTAGGATGTGGCACAAATTCAATGCAATAGTCAAAGTGACTCAAAGATGTTGAAAATGGTTCACAAATTTGCTCATGCAAGAAGTAGATCACTAGAAAAGGTAGCACAAGGAACACACACACGGATAGATAAATGTGGCTGTGCAACCAAGGATGAGCGAAAAATGTGGTAGACCACGGAAAATGCTCGTGTTGCACAACGCTAGAGAGACGCTAACCGATTGCTTAATAGGCGGATACGCACTTGTGCACGACCTATAAGAGGCAAAACGTAACGACTATCTATCACAAGTATGCTATGAGTGTATGATGTGCCGATGCTTGAGCACAAGATGATGTTGCTATGTTGTATGATCTCTTTGGATGCAAGGCGTATGATGCTATTGTTTCTTTGCTTGGATTGGCTCTTTTGCTTAGAAGCTTTTGAGCTCTTTCTTTGGGCACATATGCATTCTTCTCGGATCGAGGTAGCTATTGTGTATGCGGAGCACTCTTGTGGCACATGGAGATATGCAAAAAGATGTGGTATGCAATATCTATGACGTTCACTAATGTGCACAAGTGTCGTGGCCCGGCAATACTCAAATGGCTAGTCTCAATGGGAAAGCTACGCAAAGATGGTTCATAGGGTGACAATGCAATTGCAAGGTAGAATGAGCGAAGTGTCGTCGATGTTACCGTCCTTGCCGAAGTTGAGCGGTGGTGTTGTCGAAGTCTTGCCGTCCCAAGGTAGCCTAAACATCCAAGGAAACGGTGAAACCACAACTCAAGTATCCAAGGCAAAGGGAGACACACTTTTCAAACTCAGAGCGGGAAAACGATGGTGGTTGCGGAATGTGGATTGTATTTGCGGAAGGTGGGTGGTAGCGGAAGGTGGAACTGAACAAAATCAGCAGTTTCAGGGTTTGTCGGACGTCCGGCAGGTACCGGTCGTCCGGTCGTTCTGGCTGGGTCGGACGTCCGGTGGAGACCGGAAATCCGGTAAATCATTCTGTGGTCGGGGTGCCGGTCGTCCGGTGTTTAGCGGACGTCCGGTGTCTCGAGGGGTTCCGGACGTCCGGTAAACGTCGGTCGTCCGGTAGGTTTAGGACTGGGTTGGTGGGATCCGTGGCGAAAACGGTTAAACGTGGTCGGATTTGCGGTGGAAAAACGGTGAAAAGGTGGGGGAATGCTAGATCGACACGTGGCACAGCAAATCCATGGAACAAAGTCAACAAAATCTTGCCAAATCAACAGATCACAAAAAAAAAATTTGGGGCTCTTTTTGTGGGGAATTTTCGAAATAGGGAAGAACACGACAAAAACAGGCTAGAAAACAAAGTGTGGGGCTCCAAAATCATGAGAAACCTTTGCTCTTGATACCATATGATACAGGGTGGAACCCTAATCAGCGGATCTTTCACGTTTGGAGGGTGGCACACGATGAACACGGGGAATCACAAGGGAAAGATGGGGAAAACACAAGAGGAAAACACTCAATCAACACGAAGATAATCACACAAGCACTAGATTCGCGATACAAGGTTGAGATACATGATCCAAAGTCAACACCGGTGATACAAAGATAGTCTTCTCCGTGAGGAGGTCTTGATATCCCTGGGGATCTTCTCCGTGAAGGAGGTCCTGAATCCGTAGTGGATCTTCTCCGTAGAGGCGCACCGTCTCGTGGGAGAAATCCACACAAGTATCAAATGAGCTAAACCACAGCTGAGTCTAACGGAGGGGGTGTCAACAGTATTTATATTACACACGCGGTCGCCGTCGTAGCGGACGTCCGTGGGTTACCGGACGTCCGGTGGTTCCGGAGGGACCGGACGTCCGGTAATCCTCGGATTTCCGCTATTTAGCTTCTGTAGTCGTTGTCACGGACGTCCGGTGGCTTCCGGTCGTCCGGTCGTCTGGGAGGGGCCGGACGTCCGGTGTCTTCCGGTCGTCCGGTGCCTGGGAGTCGCCGGTCGTCCGGTTCAGGCCGGACGTCCGGTGCCTGTAGCATCTTCAGCCATCCTTCTTCTTGTCTCGTGCACTCGTCGGGCTCGCCGTCTTGACCATTGTGCGGAGCTGTCCCGCGACCTTCATCCAAGTACCTGAGTATGCATAGGGTTCCAGATGAGGGTAGAAGCCATGTCTCATGCATATCGGAAGGATTTAGAGCAAGGAATGAAGTCACCTCGGTCTCGAGAGCACTATTCATGGGTCCTTTGGGCACATGGTGAGGCGATGAAGGGTCCATGGGGATGACCCTAGGATACACCGTATCAGTTCTTCATAGTGGTTCATCATGATTTAATTCATCCTCGAAGTGTTCTTCAAGATTCTTGTTGGAGCTCAAGCATTCTTCATCATGCATTCCCAAGTGCAATTCTGTCTACCTTATTTTTTTGAGGTGGTGTTATGTCATTCTCGACAATTTATTTCATGTTTCATGATTCACAAGTTATTAAGAATGAGATATTTAAAACCATCATTTCTTTTCTTTAGGAGATCCTTTCAACCCCTCATTTTTATTTCTTGGAGTTATCTTGGGTTGTATTTCACCTAAAAGCTTTTCCCTAAGGATTGTTGCTATTTATGGTACTTATAAATGACCCAATTTCTCCATTTATCCTCTCCGTGAATAAGTTTTCCGTCTCCTTGTTGATCTCAATCCAATCAAATGTTTTCGTCAGTGGCCGGTTGTCACCTCATAACTTTGGAATGTTTTCCATAAGCCCACATCAAGCTTATTCTTTTGTTGTTGATTGTTTCAACAACTCCGTTCAACCCTTCTTCGTAAGGAGGATTTTCTAATTCATTTGTGGTAGAAGTTATCATTTTCTTCTACTTTCTTTCTTCCTAACGTTCTAGCTTCTATTCCGGAGGTATTGTAATATTGATATCTTCGTTCCATCATCTCTTTTTGCCAAGATCATGTTCTTTTCCTTTATGGTCCATTTAACAAGAGTGCCGTGTCCTCCATTCAAGTTCCCTCATCTGATCAAGTTTTAACCCTCTTTTAACCGGAGTGCTATCTGTAATCTTTCTTACCCCTTGTGCCATTCTTTCAATTGTTTTGGAGGCAATATGCTGTTGATTTCATCAAGATCATCCAATCTTCTCAAGCTCATGATAATTCCTTCCATTTTCAGACGGAGTGCAGTCCAAATTATGTCATTCTTATTCCTTGGCTATACCATTGCGGTTTCATATTCTTTTGGTTCGTAAGCTCTTGTTTCATGTCTTTCAACCTACAAAGTTCTCATAATGTACCTTTTCCTCTTTTTCTAACGGAGTGTTTTCATCTTCATTCATCTCTGTTGTATTCTTCTTTCAATTTGTTCAACCCTCCAAGGTTCGTGGTTTCACCAGTTTGTCGAAGAAGCAATGATAAAGGCCAAGGTGTCCCGTCTTTCGATGAGATGGTGGCTATCGTTTTGGAGGAAGTCGACTTTGACGATCCGACTACGAACGTGCGAGGACGTCGCGCCTTAGCAATCGCTAAACCAACTCCGAGAGGTTATTGACCATGCTGGAGCACGATCAACCTGACCACGAAGGTCTATTTCCTGCAGGCAAACGAAGAACAAGCAAGAACTGAGATTGCAATCTGGATATTGCGAATTCAAGAGAAAAGCTTTATTGATCAAGTGGGGTTCTGTGACGTCTTTGTCTGGTCATTGAACACGAACGAAGTACGCGAAGTTGCAGCTATGGCGAACTTTAATCTAAACAAAACCCAAAGTCTAAACGACGCCCTAAGGGTTGTATATATGGGGGAAAGAGGGGGGAATTTCGTGGCCCTTGGTGGACGGGTCCGAAACCAACCCTAACTCTTGTTTCCCCACACATACGGACTCTAAAAACAGCCTATACTCAAGTATTTCGAAATTACATGGGCCTGGCCCAATAATAAGGTGACGCAGCACCTATAATAGCCTCTGGACGAAATTTATGAAGTGGCATCTTGTATATTTCGTCCAAGGCTTCACGCACTCATTATGGTGGCTTCAAAGTCCTGAAATCATCACTTGTAACTCCATTCTTGTTCCCCTTGCGCATGCCATCATCTCCATGCTTGATCTTGCTCCAAAGTTCATCCTTCTTGTCCAAGCTAGGCCCTTCATTTGTAAGCAAGACAAATGTATCCAATTTAGGCAGCATCATATTCTCATGAACATTAGATTCATTACCAAGAAACAAAAGTACCTGGTAATTTAATTGGCGTGCGCGAGCTGTAGTAATTGGTCCTGTATATGTGTCAGTTGGAGCTGTGGGTGTAACCTTGTTAGTGATGTTCTCATCAAGCAACTTTGTTTTACCTCTTCCTTTTCCGTTTTATCCGGTACCATCTCCAGGATCTCGGGTCGAGATCCTCTGTTAGTGTGGGAGAGTTGTGACGCCCGAAGACTGACGCTCCAGAAGATTCCAGATGTTCCGGGTTTTCCTGTGTGTTTCATTTGTCCTTGCTTTATTTATTTTGCATTGCATCATGTCATCATGCCATCAAGTCTTTTAATTTCAAAACTCAACTAAATAAACCATATGGATCCTCGATCCATTTAAATTGAGGAATACTCACTATGGTGAATTATCTTTATAACATATAAAAGCCTCTCAATATTATTAGGGAGCTATATTAAATTATTCCATTAGTTTGGAACCACCCTCAAACACACTTGCAGCTTAAATTATATGCCTTTCATAATTTCCTTTCCAACCTTCTCTCCAAACCCTATGCCCAATTCTTTCCCTAACCTTTACTCTTCTCTCCTTTTCTCCTTCCTTTTTTCTGTAAAAAAAGAAAGGAGGAGGGCAGCCGCAGCCCAGCCTCCTCCCTGCAGCCAGGCCGACCCTTTTGCCCCAAGGCCCAGCCGGCCTCTAAGGCCCAACGGCCTCTCTCTCTCTCCCTTGCTTAATCCTAGGCCCAAGGCCCAGCCTCCCTCTCCCCTCCTAACCCTAGGCCGACCGGACCCGAGCTCATCTCCTCTCGATCTCCCCTCAACCCTGTGCAGCGCCGCCAGACCCACGCTCGATCTCTCCCCTCCCCATCGCTCTCTCTTCCTCTGCCCGATCTCGTCCGCCTTCATCGCCCGACTGCACCGCTGCCACCGTCTCCCTCCGCGCCACCTGCGGCCTCCTCCCTGCTTCGTCGACCGCCGCGTCCCCGCCGCGCCTCGCCATGGCACCCTGCGGCCGGCCTTGCCGCGTCCCCGCCGCGGCCCTGCAGAGCGTCGCCGACCCCGCCACCCAGGGGCTTCGACCTCGAGCCGTGATAGAGGCGAGGGGCCCAATCTTTCGATAAGATGATAACTATCGATTTGGTGGAGACGGCTTTGACGATCCGACTACAAACATGCACGACGTTGCGCCTTAGCAATCGCTAAACCAATCTTCAGGGGTTACTGACAATGCCAGAAGCACGATCAGCCTGACCACGAAGGTCTATTCCTGCATGCAATCGAAGAACAAGCAAGAATATGATAAAGCAATCTGAATATTGAAAATATAGATGAAGTATTGATAAAGGTGGGGATCTGTAAGCGGTCTTGGTCTGGTCGTTGGACACAAACGAAGTACACGAAGTTGCAATGGCTAACTTTTGACTAAACAAATCCCAAAGAAAAGCTACTAGATGGATCTACTTATATAGGAGCAAGGGGTGGCGGCCAAGGAGGTGGAAGGACGTCCCAAGGCAGCCTAAAACTAACCCTAGGTTGTACAAGGCTCATGTGCCCAAGTGGAGGTGATGCAAAACCTTTGGACTTGTAGTTTGACTCGGATTCTGCTGCAGTGTCAGATTGTTTCGTTGGTATCTCAACGCTCCGGAAAATTTGAAGGTGAATCCAATTGGGTTGGAAAGTGTATGAAATCTAGTTTCCAACAAAAAAAGAATCACCCTATTCGGAGTCCGTATGAAGGAGTTCTTGTCGTTTTGAGTCAGGTATGTCTGTGCAGTACGAATCTGGATGCAGAACGTGAGAGACTTGGACTCTATCTTCTCTTGGCCCAAAAGTGACGTGAGAGAACTTTTTGAACAGCACCTAAACTTCTCTTTTCCCCTTATCTTCATATGTGGATTGTACAAATGTCCCATACACCTGGAATTAGACATGGCACAAAAGTCTATGAAGTATTTTTTGTCCTGGATGACATAAATAAATTGTTGCATAGTTTGCATTAGAAATCACCTCACAAATATACATGTATGCAATATTTTTGGTCGTATCCAAGGTAATTATGTCCTCATCATCCTCCCTTTCTTGAAAATAAAGCCGTCCTTGGCGTTGCTTAATCTGAAATGTGGGTAAGAAAATAGACAGGGTGTACATGTTGTATATGTATATGTCATCCATTTTTACTTCCCTTAATTTTCGCACATATGACACATGTATAGATGAGTAACTTTCGTAGTTCATAAAATATAAAGCCAAAATATTATCACAATAAGTAGAAGGCATGAAAATATTGCAACTCAATTTTCTCATATAAGTGAAGCTCTTAATCGTTACAAAAGATTGGCAATGCTCATCATTAAACCATCCCAACCTTGATGAACCATCACCAAGATTAGAGGTCATATCAAAATGATTAAACATTGGCACAACTATTTTCACACGTATTTGATCCAAATCTGATTTATTCCCTGATTCAAATGGTTCTTTCGCATCAATAGTTAATTGATACGGTGTATCCTAGGGCCATCCCCATGGACCCTCCTTCACCCCCTCAAGTGCCTCAAGGACCGATGACACGTGCCCGTACTAGAGCTTTCGAGACCGAGGTGACGTCACTCCTAGCCCTACTTCCTTATGAATCTTGCGAGACATGGTTGCTACCTCAAGCGAGTGTGCTTTGTGTGCTCAGGTGTGAAGGAGACCACTTCGGAGAAGAGCTTGAAGATGGACAAGTCCCCAAGGTCATGGACGAGCTGATGCAACAAGAAGACCAGAAAGCAGCTCCAGGACCCGGACATCCGGCCCCCTGGCCCGGACATCCGGCCCCTGGGCATCTCTCTACAGAAGGCCAGCCACAGGGCCCGGACATCCGGCCAGGGCCCGGACATCCGGCCAAGCACGGCCCGGACATCCGGCCTCGGGCCCGGAAATCCGGCGCTCCTGTCCAGAGAGCACCCGAGGCCCGGCTCTTCCCGCCCGGACATCCGGGCCCCCGCCCCGGACATCCGGCGCCCCGTGAAGTCCCGGACATCCGGCCCGCCGCCCGGACGTCCGGCCCCTGAAATGCCTGCGCGCATCCCCCGGGCCGAGGCCCATGTACCCATTCGCCCCGTAGACTATATATACTCCTCTCCTCATTCCGTTTAGGGTTAGCTGTGGTTTAGCTCATTTGACACTTGTGTGGATTTCTCCCACGAGACCGGTGCGCCTCTACGGAGAAGATCCACCTCTGGATTCAAGACCCCTAACGGGAAGATCCCACGGGATTCCAAGACCTCCTCCGGGAGAAGACTATCTGTATCACCGTTGTTGACTTTGGATCATGTACCTCGACCTTGTATCGCGAATCTAGCACTTGTGTGATTGCTTCCGTGTTGATTTGAGTGTTCTCTCTTGTGTTTTCCCCGTCTTCCCCTTGTGTTTTCCCCGTGTTCATCGTGTGCCAACCTCCAAACGTGAAAGATCCGCTGATTAGGGTTCCACCCTGCATCATATGGTATCAGAGCAAAGGTTTCTCACGATTTTGGAGCCCCACACTTTGTTTTCTAGCCTGTTTTTGTCGTGTTCTTCCTAATTTCGAAAATTGCCCCACAAAAAGAGCCCCAAAAATTTTCTGTGATCTGTTGATTTGGCAAGATTTTGTTGAATTTGTTCCATGGATTTGCTGTGCCACGTGTGGATCTAGCTTTTCCTCCACTTTTCCCCAAATTTCATCCGAAAAATCCGCCGAATTTTTGCTGGCTCGGGCACCCCGGACATCCGGCCCGTGCCCCGGACATCCGGCCCGGCCCGGACATCCGGCCTTTGGCCCGGACATCCGGCCTCCCGCAGCCATTTCCCCACCTCCCCGCCATTTGCGTTCGGTGCTCCACCATTTCTTCCGCATACCACCACCTTTTCCGCATCCACCATCGTTTACCCGCTTCGAGTTTGGAAAATTTGTCTCCATTTGCCGTGGATACTTGAGTTGTGGTTTCACCGTTTCCTTGGATGTTTAGGCTACCTTGGGACGGCAAGACTTCGACGACACCACCGCTCAACTTCGGCAAGGACGGTAACATCGACGACACTTCGATCATTCTATCTTGCAATTGCATTGTCACCCTATGAACCATCTTTGCGTAGCTTTCCCATTGAGACTAGCCATTTGAGTATTGCCGGGCCACGACACTTGTGCACATTAGTGATAGTCATAGATATTGCATACCACATCATTGTGAGTAACATCACATCATCTTGGTATCTTGCATATCCCCGTGTGCCACAAGAGTGCTCCGCATACACAATAGCTACCTTGATACGTGAAGCATATATATATGTGCCCAAAGAAAGAGCTCAAAAGCTTTGAAGCAAAAGAGCCAATCCAAGCAAAGAAACAATAGCATCATACGCCTTGCATCCAAAGAGATCATACATAGCAACATCATCTTGTGCTCGAGCATCGGCACATCATACACTCATAGCATACTTGTGATAGATAGTCGTTACGTTTTGCCCATATAGGTCGTGCACAAGTGCGTATCCGCCTATTAAGCAATCGGTTAGCGTCTCTCTAGCGTTGTGCAACACGAGCATTTTCCGTGGTTTACCACATTTTTCGCTCATCCTTGGTTGCACAACCACATTTATCTATCCGTGCGTGTGTTCCGTGTGCTACTCTTTGCTAGTGATCTACTTGTTGCATGAGCAAATTTGTGAACCATTTTCAACATCTTTGAGTCACTTTGACAATTGCATTGAATTTGTGCCACGTCCTAACCGAGCCCCTCTAAAAGCTTTACTTGTGTAGGTGTGAGAATCGACACGAAGTGATACCAATAGTGCTATTTCCGGGTTACATTGTTGAGTGATCATTGATCCATTTTCAACCTCGGTTAAGGTACATTGATATTGTCTTCTCCTTTC
Organism: Secale cereale; assembly: GCA_902687465.1. NCBI lineage: Eukaryota > Viridiplantae > Streptophyta > Magnoliopsida > Poales > Poaceae > Secale > Secale cereale. The sequence continues at coordinate 438,830,902 of LR738715.1, forward strand.
TCCCACTCACATACTTGCTTGTGATGATGGATAGGCCAAGTTCATCTACCAACCCGATCTTCGACGATCCTCAAGAAGCGAACAACTACGTCACCAAACTACATCTATTCGGTGTCCAACGAGCTCTACATCAAGAGAGTGAAGCTATGCGAGAGTACATTGGTCAAGTTGCCGAGGACGCGCGACAATTCCAACAAAGCACCAAGGAGCAAATCGACCTCATCAACACCAACATGTCTACTCAATACAATGAGCTACGGACATTGATCATCAACCGACGTTCTTCCTCAACATCATCTCATAGACGAAGCCGCTCAAGTCGACATACCGACTCAACGCAAGACTCAAGTACACCTACGTCAAACACTCTTCGTCAAGCCGCACGTCAAGCTCGACATGAACATCGGCAACCTCTACATGACAAGAGTTCCCAAGAGCTATTCGACGAACACGAAAATCGACGTCGTCAAAACCAAGCTACACTTGAGCAAGCACAAGAACGGCAACGACTACGCCAACAACAACAAGAGCGAGCTCGCCAATATCAAGAAGAACAAGATGCCGAAGCTAACCGCCAAGCACAACACCGTCGAGAAGCTCAAGCTATGGAGGCGCAACGTGCTTTACAAGATGCACACCGCAATGTGGCCGCCCGCAATCGACACACTCGTCAAGAAGAGGATTTCCTTCGAGATGAGATGCAAGAACGGCGCCATCAAGCAAGAATGCAAGAAGAAGCTACACCTCAAGCGCGACAAGAGCAACATGATATGGCAAACCGCCAAAATCGAGATCATCCTCCCAATAGGCAAGGAAACAATGACGAGCATCGCTATGGCAAGCTCAAGTTCACCATGCCAAAGTTTTCCGGAAGCATTGATCCCGAAGACTACCTCTCATGGGCATTGAAAGTTGACAAGATCTTTCGCCTTCACAACTTCGATGAAGAGAAGAAGATCGCAATGGCATCACTTGAGTTCCAAGACTATGTTCTCATTTGGTGGGAGCAAATCATGGAGAGAAGAGAAGCCAAAGGCGAACCTCCTATCACCACTTGGGCTCAAATGAAGGAAGTGATGAGAGCACGCTTCGTGCCTACACACTACAACCGTGACTTGTTCAAGAAGCTACAACTCCTCAAGCAAGGAACCAAGTCCGTTGAAGAGTACTACAAGGAGATGGAGATTGCTATGATAAGAGCAAACATCAAGGAAGATGAAGAGCAAACAATGGCGAGATTCTTGAATGGACTCAACTATCCTATCAAGAAGATTGCGGACTTCCAACCATACAACAATCTCCTCGAGCTAGTACACCAAGCAACCAAAGCGGAGCGACAAGTTCAAGAGGACTACAAGTACTCCAAGTTCAACTCCAAGAACTTTGGCTCCTACAACCAAGCTTCAACGACTTCGGCTACTCCTCCTACCTCTACCAGGACTTCTACAAACTTCGGAGACAAGCCAAGCTACAAGAATGCGACTACATCGAGTCGTCCACCTTCTACCAACAACTTCAAGCCAAGAGCTTCCTCTACTACAACTCCTACCGAAGACAATAACAAGACGAGCTCCATCAAATGCTTCAAGTGCCAAGGACGAGGCCACAAGTCATTTGAGTGCAAGACCGTTCGCACCATGATCATCAACGACGACGGATCTTATGACTCCATGAGCGATGATGAGATGGAAGCACTTGAGCATGTCGCTATGCATCGCCAAGTCAATGAAGAAGAAGACAATCAAGTGTTTTGCGACAATGACTCAAGCCCCAACCTTGTTGTCTCCAAAGTATTGACACTCCAACATCAACAAGATGACGACCAACGATGTCATATTTTTCATACGAAGGCCGGCATCAATGGACGCTCCGTCAAGGTTATCATCGATGGCGGAAGTTGCCACAACTTGGCAAGTGAAGAGCTATGCGACAAGCTTCATTTGGTAAAGACGAAGCATCCGCACCCCTACAAGGTCCAATGGCTCAACGACGCCGGAATTCTTCGAGTCGAGCACACCGTGCAAGTCTCTTTCAAGATTGGCGCCTACGAGGACACCCTTGAGTGTGATGTGATACCCATGTCCGTGTGCCACCTTATTCTTGGACGCCCATGGCAATATGATCGTGGAGTCACACACAATGGACGGACAAATCACTATCATTTCAAGATGAAGGGCAAGGAATTCGTGCTTCGGCCAATGTCCCCAAGTCAAGTTGCCGCCGACAAGCTTATACCTACCACCCATCGTGGAGAGAATGGTCAGAGAGCGAGCCACCAAAAAGAGAGTGAGAGCCACAAGCCAAATATGAGCGACTCCACGATGAGCGACAAGAAGCAACTAGTGCCATTTGCTACCAAACGTGAGATGAGAGAAGTGTGTGAGAACCCATCGAGCGTCTTCCACCTTGTGCTTCTATGCAAAGGGGAAGCCAAGCCTACTAACACTTCACCACCTCCACCTTTTGTGTTGTCTAAATTGTTGCAGGAATTCTCGGACGTCTTTCCGGATGAGCTACCACCGGGTCTACCTCCACTTCGTGGGATAGAACACCGCATCGACCTCGTACCCGGTGCTCCCCTTCCAAACAAAGCTCCTTACCGCGTCAACCCCGAGGAAACGAAGGAGATACAACGGCAAGTGCAAAACCTCATCGACAAGGGTCATGTACGTGAAAGTCTAAGCCCTTGTGCCGTTCCCGTTATTCTCGTGCCTAAGAAAGACGGAACTTTTCGCATGTGTTCCGATTGCCGCCCGATAAATGCTATCACCGTTAGATATCGTCACCCTATTCCTCGCTTAGATGACATGCTTGATGAACTTTGTGTTGCCACCATCTTTTCAAAAATTGATCTTAAAAGTGGTTACTACCAAATTCGCATTCAAGAGGGTGATGAGTGGAAAACTGCTTTCAAAACCAAGTTTGGGTTATATGAGTGGCTTGTCATGCCAATGGGTTTATCGGAAGCACCCGGCACTTTTGTGCGTCTTATGCACTTTGTTCTTAGACCCTACATAGGTGTCTTTGTTGTGGTTTACTTTGATGACATTCTTGTGTTTAGCAAGTCGCTTGAAGAACATGTTGACCATGTTCAACTAGTTTTGCAAGCACTTCGCAAACAACAATTGTATGCTAATATGGAAAAATGCACTTTTGGCGTTGACAAGGTTGTCTTTCTAGGATTTGTCGTGTCTTCTCAAGGTGTTCACGTTGATGAAACTAAAATTGAAGCAATTAAAACTTGACCTCAACCAAAGAATCTTATGCAAGTGCGTAGTTTCCTTGGTCTAGCCGGTTTCTATCGACGTTTTGTGAAGGACTTTAGCACCATTGCTATGCCTCTACACGCTTTGAGCAAGAAGAACGCACCCTTCATTTGGGGTCCTTCGCAAGACACCGCGTTCAATGAGCTTAAGAGCTTGCTCACGCACGCACCGCTTCTAGCCCTACCAAACTTTGACAAACCTTTTGAGATTCATTGTGATGCTAGTGGTACCGGCATCGGTGGCGTGCTAATGCAAGAAAAGCGCCCAATTGCGTACTTTAGCGAGAAGCTATCGGGAGCGCAACTTAACTATCCTATTTATGACAAAGAGCTTTATGCCTTGGTGAGAGTTCTACGTGTTTGGGAACACTATCTTAGACCTCATGAATTCATTCTTCATACGGACCATGAGACACTCAAGTATCTCAAAGGTCAAACCAAGTTGAACAAGCGTCATGCTAAATGAAGTGAGTTCATTGAGTCTTTTCCCTATGTCATCAAATACATCAAGGGCAAAGAAAATGTTGTGGCGGACGCGCTTTCCCGCAAATGCATGCTTGTTACACAACTTGAGTTGAATGTGATTGGTTTTGAGCATATTAAAGATTTATATAAGCATGATCCTTTCTTTGCAAATGCCTATGCTAAATGCTTGACTCACACTTCTTGGGAGCATTACTACATCAAAGATGGATATCTTATGAGAGCCAACAAACTTTGCATTCCCGAGTCGTCGCTTCGTTTGCTTCTTTTGCAGGAATCGCATGGAGGAGGACTCATGGGACACTTTGGACGAGACAAAACGTTTGCTACACTCTCTAAGAACTATTTTTGGCCCAAGATGCTTCGTGACGTCTCACGCTTCACCAACCGCTGTTCTACATGCCGCAAAGCTAAGTCCAAAGCTCAATCTTATGGTCTTCATATGCCTCTTCCTATTCCATATCACCCATGGGAAGACATAAGCATGGATTTCATACTTGGCTTGCCTAGGACTCAAAATGGCAAAGATTCCGTGTTTGTCGTGGTAGATAGGTTCTCCAAAATGGCTCATTTCATTCCTTGTAACAAGATCGACGATGCTTCACATGTTGCAACTCTCTTTTGCAGGGAGATACTTCGTCTACACGGCGTGCCCAAAACGATCGTATCCGACCGGGACGTCAAGTTCCTGAGTCACTTTTGGAAAACACTATGTGCCAAGCTCGGAATCAAGCTTCTATTTTCTTCGGCGTACCATCCACAAACGGACGGCCAGACGGAGGTGACGAACCGCACGCTATCCACTCTTCTTCGTGTGTTGATCAAGAGGAACATCCGGGAATGGGAGCATTGCTTACCAATCGCCGAGTTCGCCTACAACCGCGCAAGACACTCCACAACCGGCAAGTCTCCCTTCGAGATCGTCTACGGCTTCAACCCGTTGTCACCTTTGGACATCCTACCGCTTCCTCTCCAAGAGCGCACGAACATGGACGCAAGTGAAAGGGCAACTTATCTCAAGAAGGTGCACGAAGACACAAGGGCGATTATCGAGCGACAAGTCCACCGTCGCGCCACCAAGCTCAACGTCAACAAGGTACCGATGGTGTTCCAACCGGGAGATCTTGTTTGGCTTCACCTTCGCAAGGACCGCTTCCCACTCGAGCGCAAGTCCAAGCTTCTACCTCGCGCCGACGGACCCTTCAAGGTGCTAGCACGCTACAACGACAACGCCTACAAGATCGACATCCCAAGGGACAAGTACTCCGTGAGCGATACTTTCAACATCAAGGACCTCTCTCCTTTCCATGGTGATGAAGATTTCGATCCGAGGTCGGATCTTTCCCAAGGGAGGGGAGATGATACGGTGTATCCTAGGGCCATCCCCATGGACCCTCCTTCACCCCCTCAAGTGCCTCAAGGACCGATGACACGTGCCCGTACTAGAGCTTTCGAGACCGAGGTGACGTCACTCCTAGCCCTACTTCCTTATGAATCTTGCGAGACATGGTTGCTACCTCAAGCGAGTGTGCTTTGTGTGCTCAGGTGTGAAGGAGACCACTTCGGAGAAGAGCTTGAAGATGGACAAGTCCCCAAGGTCATGGACGAGCTGATGCAACAAGAAGACCAGAAAGCAGCTCCAGGACCCGGACATCCGGCCCCCTGGCCCGGACATCCGGCCCCTGGGCATCTCTCTACAGAAGGCCAGCCACAGGGCCCGGACATCCGGCCAGGGCCCGGACATCCGGCCAAGCACGGCCCGGAAATCCGGCGCTCCTGTCCAGAGAGCACCCGAGGCTCGGCTCTTCCCGCCCGGACATCCGGGCCCCCGCCCCGGACATCCGGCGCCCCGTGAAGTCCCGGACATCCGGCCCGCCGCCCGGACGTCCGGCCCCTGAAATGCCTGCGCGCATCCCCCGGGCCGAGGCCCATGTACCCATTCGCCCCGTAGACTATATATACTCCTCTCCTCATTCCGTTTAGGGTTAGCTGTGGTTTAGCTCATTTGACACTTGTGTGGATTTCTCCCACGAGACCGGTGCGCCTCTACGGAGAAGATCCACCTCTGGATTCAAGACCCCTAACGGGAAGATCCCACGGGATTCCAAGACCTCCTCCGGGAGAAGACTATCTGTATCACCGTTGTTGACTTTGGATCATGTACCTCGACCTTGTATCGCGAATCTAGCACTTGTGTGATTGCTTCCGTGTTGATTTGAGTGTTCTCTCTTGTGTTTTCCCCGTCTTCCCCTTGTGTTTTCCCCGTGTTCATCGTGTGCCAACCTCCAAACGTGAAAGATCCGCTGATTAGGGTTCCACCCTGCATCAGCAGATACACATCAATAGTTAATTCATTTGGTTCACTCACAATTGTTTGATCACATGGCAAAGTCAAATCACGAACATATTCCTCTAAAATAGTTGGTGTGATCAAAGTAGTGGATAGCTCATCGCATGGTTCATTTAAATTGACAAGGCATTCATCATACTCATGTGGAGGTGGAAGATCGGTACCTTTGTCATTACCTCTTATGATCAACTCAGATGATCCAGGCACTGTCGGAGGTGATGTGTCACATGGTGGAGGTGATGTAGTCCTCACAACAACGGATGTGTCTGTCATAGTACGCCTAGTAGTGGAAGGAACAATCGTATCTTCTCTTGGAATGTGCACCTGGCGCTTATTCTCCTTATGGACAATACGTCGTTTTATTTCCTGTTCAGCACTACAAGCAAGACGAAACAAATGGTCCATAGGATAACACTCTTCATGAATTAGCATCTCCTGAATATCACGGTTTAATCCTCCCCAAAATCTATCCATAAAATCATCTTCACTTTCCTCTAAAAAGGAGTGCAACAAGGTAGTTCGTAAATCATCATAATATTTTGTTACGGTGTCACTACCTTGTTTCAAATGTTGTAGTTTTTTAATCATGCCACGAGTATAATAAACATCGATAAATCTATCTCTCATCACAAGCTTTAAATCATTCCAAGTAGTAGGTACATGATTAGGGTATAACCGACAATATTCACTCCACCAAACTAAAGCATAACCACTGAAAGAACCAACCGCAACCTTAACTTTTTTACGTTCATCAAAACTATGGGAAGCAAATATATTATTGATGTTGAACTCCCATTCAATATATAAATCAGGTTTAAAACGACCATGAAAAGGTGGCATGGAAATAAGAACCTGTTTGTGCGCATTTTGATGTCTTTGTACCTCTTGTGATGGTGGTTGTATTTTCTGAGGTGATGACACGTCTCCCACGATCGATGAAGCCCAACTGACTCTTGAACCTGCCATGATTAGTAGAAACAAGAAACAAAATCCAAAAATAATGTTCCTATAAACTACTAGGATGTGGTGGTAAAGCGCTCACAGTAAAGCAAATATCAATATCTTACAAGTTCTTACCATGCAGCAGGTGGTGATAGGCAACCAGCGGTGTCAAATAACTCCAAAGATTGAGTAAAGCGATTGCCAGGTCAACGTACGTAAACACGGTGTAGAAATATGTGGAGCTGGGTTGGCTTTATATATGGTATCAAAAGATTAGCAATAATCAATTCAGAGATACAATGTTGAATAAACGCTCAACCACGGTACTGTGCTGGTCCTAGGCTAGACCGGACTAGAGACGCGAGCCTAGAACACTAATGAGGTCACGGTGTAGCACAAATAGCATCAATAAAGGATACGAAGTAGCTCTGGACAGCAAGATATAAGTGAAGATCACAACGGCAGTAAAGATAATGATGAAAACAACTGCCAATCAGAATATACAACAACTCTCTCTCCAACTTTCTTTTTCTTCTTTTTCTTCTTCTTTTTTCTCACAGTTTTTTTCTTTTTCTTTCTCTCCTCTTTTTTTTTTACTTTTTTTCTCCATCTTTTTTTTTCTTTCTCTCATTTTTTTTTTACTTTTTTTTCTTTCTCCCTCTTTCCAAGAAAAACTAGATAAGATGCAGATTGGATCAAGCAAATATGCGAACGACTTCAACTATGATTGTGACAATGAACGATGGGTAGCACGAGGTGGAAATTGATGGATGAGGTGGTGGACAACGAAAGCGATAACGATGTAGCGGCGACGTGACTAATGCGAACAGAACTCGAAACTCTAACGAACTAGACACTAAGACCAGCCACTCGACACAACGATGCAACCGATAATTCAATAATGCAAACAATGAAAAGAAAATTGCAAAGGCTCAGACTGGCTAGGACAAAGGATGAATAGATCTAACTTTTTTGTGGCTTTTCCTTGGACAATAGGTAAGAAAATAAATCTAATCTAGTAATAACTGGAAATTCTCACCGAGCAACCTGAAAGCTGATACCACTTGATAGAGGCGAGGGGCCCGATCTTTCGATGAGATGATAACTATCAATTTGGTGGAGACGACTTTGACGATCCGACTACAAACGTGCACGACGTTGCGCCTTAGCAATCGCTAAACCAATCTTCAGGGGTTACTGACAATGCCAGAAGCACGATCAGCCTGACCACGAAGGTCTATTCCTGCATGCAATCGAACAACAAGCATGAATATGATAAAGCAATCTGAATATTGAAAATATAGATGAAGTATTGATAAAGGTGGGGATCTGTAAGCGGTCTTGGTCTGGTCGTTGGACACAAACGGAGTACACGAAGTTGCAATGGCTAACTTTTGACTAAACAAATCCCAAAGAAAAAGCTACTAGATGGATCTACTTATATAGGAGCAAGGGGTGGCGGCCAAGGAGGTGGAAGGACGTCCCAAGGCAGCCTAAAACTAACCCTAGGTCGTACAAGGCTCATGGGCCCAAGTGGAGGTGATGCAAAACCTTTGGACTTGTAGTTTGACTCGGATTCTGCTGCAGCGTTAGATTGTTTCATTGGTATCTCAACGCTCCGGATGAATTTGAAGGTGAATCCAATTGGGTTGGAAAGTGTATGAAATCTAGTTTCCAACAAAAAAGAATCACCCAATTCGGAGTACGTATGAAGGAGTTCTTGCCGTTTTGAGTCAGGTCTATCTGTGTAGTCCGAATCTGGATGCAGAACGTGAGAGACTTGGACTCTATCTTCTCTTGGCCCAAAAGTGACGTGAGAGAACTTTTTCAACAGCACCTAAACTTCTCTTTTTCCCTTATCTTCATATGTGGATTGTACAAATGTCCCATACACCTGGAATTAGACATTGCACAAAAGTCTGTGAAGTATTTTTTGTCCTGGATGACATAAATAAATTGTTGCATAGTTTGCATTAGAAATCACCTCACAAATATACATGTATGCAATATTTTTGGTCGTATCCAAGGTAGTCATGTCCTCATCAAGCCGACAGCGCCGCCCCAGCCATGATAGATGCAAAGGTGTCCCATCTTTCGATGAGATGGTGGCTATCGTTTTGGAGGAAGTCGACTTTGACGATCCGAGTACGAACGTGCGAGGACGTCGCGCCTTAGCAATCGCTAAACCAACTCCGAGAGGTTATTGACCACGTGGGAGCACAATCAACCTGACCACGAAGGTCTGTTTCCTGCAGGCAAACGAAGAACAAGCAAGAAACTGAGATTGCAATCTGGATATTGCGAATATAAGAGGCAAGCTTTATTGATCAAGGTGGGATTCTGTGACGCCTTTGTCTGGTCGTTGAACACAAACGAAGTACGCGAAGTTGCAGCTATGGCGAACTTTTAATCTAAACAAAACCCAAAGTCTAAACGATGCCCTAAGGGTTGTATATATGGGGGAAAGAGGGGGAATTTTGTGGCCCTTGGTGGAGGGGTCTGAAACCAACCCTAACTCTTGTTTCCCCACACACACGGACTCTAAAAACAGCCTATACTCAAGTATTTCGAAATTACATGGGCCTGACCCAATAATAAGGTGACGCAGCACCTATAATAGCCTCTGGACGAAATTTATGAAGTGGCATCTTGTGGCACTCCATTCTTGTTCCCCTTGCGCATGCCATCATCTCCATGCTTGATCTTGCTCCAATGTTCATCCTTCTTGTCCAAGCTAGGCCCTTCATTTGTAAGCAAGAGAAATGTATCTAATTTAGGCAGTATCATATTCTCATGAACATTAGATTCATTACCAAGAAACGAAAGTACGTGGTAATTTAATTGGCGTGCACGAGCTCTAGTAATTGGTCATGTATATGTGTTAGTTGGAGCTGTGGGTGTAACCTTGTTAGTGATGTCCTCATCAAGCCATCTCCGACGACTCCACCGAGCGCCTTCCCCAACCTGCGACCTCCTCCTCTAGGCTGCCCCGTGCCGCGGGCCCTCCAGCAACGCCGCCCCACCTCCTTGCTTCATCCCGCCAGCGCCCTACAGCCACATCGCTGGGCCTCATGTTGTCTTCCTCTGCGCCGGCAAACACGAGCCACCGCGACAGCACCGAGCCGCCGCGAGCCACCCTTCGGCCTCCTCGTCCTCTGCATCATCTCGGCCTCGTCATCCTCGCTGGAGGACGCCACCAGCCAGAGTTCCTGCTGCCGGCCGTCTCCATGGGTTCGAGGAGCCCCAAGTCGTTGATGCGGAGCATCCTAAGGACATCACCATGTCAAGAGTCCGTTTGGCAAGTGACACGTGCGACCTCTTCTTCTCATACATAAAGGTGAATCATCTCCTTTACATGTGTTCACTTGACCCCTTCGAGGACGGTATACTACTTGACACTCCACTCGTGTGCATGCATAGGTATTGTCGGAGCTTCACGGACGACGACGAGGAGTGCAAGCGCCGAGGAACACCTACACCATCCGCGAGGGAAGCTTGGAAGAGAAGACGGAAGAAGACGGAGCTGCTGATACTACAGCGGCCGGACATCCGGGCCAAAGGCCGGACATCCGGCGCTTCAGCAACGGCCGGACATCCGGCACTCCTCCCGGAAATCCGGACCCTCCTATCCAGAGAGCATCAGGGCCGAGCCCCTTCAGCCCGGACATCCGGCCGTGACCCCGGACATCCGGCTGGCCCCAAAGCCCCGGACATCCGGCCGCCCGCCCGGACATCCGGCCTTGCCTGCGTGCATGTATCCGGGCTGATGCCCATGTACTCGTTTCGCCCCTCACTTACCCCTTCATGACCCTAGACTATATATACTCCTCCACCTCCACCATTTTAGGGCAGCATTGATTTAGCTCATATGTGAGATAGAGCTTTGCTCATCCATCCCGGATCTACTCCACGAGAGAGACCGCGGCCCCTCTACGGAGAAGATCCACCTTGGATTCAAGACCCCTAAACGGGAAGATCCTTCACGGATTCAAGACCTCCTCTTGGAGATGAACTCTACCTTGTATCTTTCCCTTTGTTGTTCATGTATCTTGTGATCTTGTGTGTTTGATTGTCTAGTGGATGTGTGATTGGACTTGTTCTTGAGTGTTCCCCTCGTGTTTCCCCTTTGTGTTCTTCGTGTTCATCGTGGGATCCCCTCCATTTCGTGAAAGATCAGCCACATAGGGTTCCACCCTACATCATATGGTATCATGAGCCACGGTTACTCACGAATTTGGAGCCTCCCCACCGTTTTCTAGCCTTGTTTTGTTATGTTCTTCCCCAAATTAGAAAATTCCCCACCAAAAATAGCCCCAAATTTTTTTGTGATCTGTTGGTTTGATGAGATTTTGTTGATTTTGATCCGCGGATTTTCTTGGTTTCAAGTGGATCTAGCATTTCCCCAAGTTTCCCCATCTTTTCTCCACAAAATCCGTCAAATTTTGCCCCCAAAATCATCAAATTCCGTCCCCAATTCGAAAAGTTCGTCCCGATTCAGATCTGAAATATTCGGGCCGGACATCCGGGCCACTGGCCGGACATCCGGGCCATCGGGCCGGACATCCGGCTCCTGGAGGGCAAAATCCCGCGCGGTTCTGGACTTCAGGTCCCGGAAATCCGGACCCGGCCCCAGATGTCCGACCCCTGGGAATTGAGACTTTTCCGTTTCACCGTTTTGTCCATAACTAATTCATCCGAACTCCGATTTCGACGTTCTTGAGCTCGTTTTAAAGCTCTTGACATCCCCCATACCACAAAAATACCATCATAATCATTTGACACCATCATAGTTTTGGAATTTTGGCATCTTTGCCTAGGGCTTCCACCACATCATCCGCTACACCACCACCGACTTCCGCAACCTAACCAATTTTGTCCCCCGTTGCATTTGTGGTTGCTTGAGTAGTGATTTGAGTCTCCTAAGGTGTTTAGGCTACTTAGGGACCATTGCTTCTTCATCAACCACCACCACCACTTCCGCATAGCCTAGTCCACCATACATAGCCAACCCAACTTAACCAAATTTTTGTTGAGCTTGTTTGAGTTGTGGCTTGTGTCTCCTAAGGTGTTTCGGCTACTTAGGGACCGTGACTTCAACTCCAACATCGTGTATAGCCCATCATTCCACTTCCTCAACCACCACGGCATTGCCGCTACCACCATTTGACATTTGTCCTTGAGATTTTGAGTTGTGGTTTTTCCATTTCCTAAGGTGTTTCGGCTAATTAGGAATGGGTCTACATCAAGAGCACCACCTCTCATCATCGACACGGATGGTAACTTCGACGACATCATTGTATATTCCCTTGCAATTGCATTGTTAACCCCTAGCCCATTTTGCGTCACTTGCCTATCGAGACTAGCCTTTGAGTATTGCCGGCAACGTTACTTGTGCACATTAGTGATCATCGATCCGCCCTTCCATTGTATACATACCTTATCATCTTGGTATCATCATATCATCCCTTGTGTCACAAGATTGTTCCCGCATATACACAATTGATATCTTGGTTTGTGCATTTCGCATCGTGGCCATAAAAAAAAGAGAGAATAAAGCTTTTAAGCAAAAAGAGAAAGACAAAGAAGCTTGTAAGCAAGAGACATAGCATCGCATCATATGATATCATACTTGATCATCTTGGATCATCTTGTGCTAAAAGCACCGGAACATCATACACATAGCATACTTGGGATAGAAAGTTCATACATTTGCATCCTATAGGTTGTGCACAAGTGTCGTATCCGCCTATAGAGCAATCGTGCTAGCGTCTCTCTTGAGTTGTGCAACACGAGTGTTTTCCGTGGATTCCACATTTTGTGCTCATTCCTTGGTTGCACGACCCCATTTATCTATCCGTGTGTGTGTTTCCGTGTGCCACATATTGCTATTGGTCTACTTGTTTCACTTGCAAATTTGTGAATCTCTTTCAACATTATTGACTCTTTCTAACATTTTGCATCAAATTTTTGTGTCACTATCCTCACCGAGCTACTCCATAAGCTTTACTTGATAGGTGTGAGTGAACAAGTCCGGTACCAATTCCACTATTCTTTCATTTCACATTGAGTGAAACGGGATACATCCTCAACATTCGGGAAAAGGTAACTTGGTATTGTTTATCTTATCTCCTACTCACCTTTGCTCGAGTCTTGTGATGGATAGGAAAAGCATTTCATCTACTTCGGTCTACAACAACAACGACAAGTTCGATGCCATGACGAACAACTTGTGTGCCAACATGAATGCTCAAATGGAGGAGCTCAAAGCCCTCATCAAGAACCGCAAGAGGTCTCCCTCATCTTCGAGAAGACGCTCTAGTGCACATCCTTCCGAGCTGCCATCTTCGGCGAGATCACATCGGCATCGACACCATCAACGACAAGAACGTGAAGGTCAAGAGCTCAACACCAACAACCGCTCAACGACTTCACCGTACACCTTGGCATCTTCGCCAAGCGACTTCAAGGCATCTTCGCCTTTGGATATGCGGCATCTTCGCCCACAAGCACCTCAAGCTTATGCTCAAGAGAAGCTCCAAAACCTCAAGTCCGCGACTTCCACGAGCTTCAACGACCTCGACAACAACCACGAGATTCCTTTCTATGGGACTCAAGACCCCGAGGAGTATCTCGAGTGGGAGCGCAAGATGGACGACTACCTCAAGCTACACCAAGTTCCCTATGAAGATCAAGTGAAGTGCGCCACAAGAAACTTCCACGACAACGCGTCAACATGGTAGCTTCACACACCTTCGACGAGCTTCAACGTGAATTGGCCTAAGACGAAGAGAGCTTTGCGGCGAGAGTTCGTGCCTCCCACCTACACGGAACATCTTCTACGCCAATTGGAGAACACCATACAAGGATCCAAGTCCATCGACGAGTACTTCAAGGACATGAAGATTGCCTTGCGACGAGCCGGCGTGGACGACCCCATTTCGATGAAGCTCCACTTCATGATGGGATTGCACAACGACATCTACAAGACTATCTTCTTCGAGAACTACAAGTCCCTCGACGACAACTACATTGGTGCTCTCAAGGCGGAACAAGAACTTATGAAGGCCAAGGCTTCTCCACCGCAAGCAAACTTCTCGAAGACCAAGCTCCAAGACGGCGAGCATGAGGGTAGTACCACCACGATGTCCAAGCCCAACGAGCTCCAAGACGATGCTCCCAAGTTTGACTCCACCGCCAACCCTCCTTGTGGCATTGATGATGCCGAGTCTACGTCGACTCTTTTTCAAGATGGTGCGGCGACGACTACGACTACGGAGCCATTCGAGGACCAAGCTTTGGAGGCGAACGACATGGTGACGAGCAAGGATGATGCTTCCATCTTAGGAGGCGAGAGTGATGATGTGCCATCTTCGGCCTTCATCCACGACGACGATGAGGAGATGGTTGAGCATGGGATTTTCCCTTCGACCACGGCGATGTATGATGACTTGAGTGACCTGTGCCACCATATTGAGAGTGAGAGCGAGTTCACCACTAGCCCCATATATGATGAGCTGCCCCAATTCCCATGTGAGGAGAGCCACAACCCCCACCACTTGAGTGAGATGATTGACTCCACCATATGCGAGCTTGAGTGCACCTACCTTGAGGGAGTGAGTGAGCCACCACATAGAGAGAGTGAGATAGTTGATACGGCATGTGAGGCCAATTTCAACACTAACGACTTAACCTCTACCTCTATTGTGCCTTCTCATTTGGTGCTAGGTCCCACATATGATGACGCGCCGATTCTCGACGACTTCGTCCTTCCATTGGACAAGACGATGGCCATGGTGGAATATTATGCACCCCCACATGGTTCCATCAAGATGAAGATGATGACCACCATTCGGTCTTTTCCACCTCACCTACACCACATGAGTGGAATGAGAAAGGTAACAAGGGTGAAGGTGATGAACTCGTCCCACTAGTGGACTATGTTGACATTGATTGCTTGCATGATGTTGATCCACCTATTGCCATGCTTCGTGCTAGTATGATTTCCCCATGCGATGATTTACCCATTTATGATGAGTTTGATGATTGCCATGTGGAGTCTATTAGTTGTGATGCCATGTTGCATAGTATTTCTTGTGATAATTCTATTGGTCACATCATGTTTGACATCCCCCTTGACTTGTCATATGGTATGCATGAGATCAACAATATGTCATATTTGCAATCTCATCGTAGTAACTATGCATATGCCATTAAGATAAATCCAATTTGCACTTATGGCATAGATGACAATCCCATGGTTATTGGCATTTGTTTTTCTTGTGATGATATTGATATGCTTCCTTTGCATCATATCCATCATATGCCATGCCATGATTACCTAGCTTCGGATATGCATTGTTTTGGATGTTGTTCCACTTCTCCATATTATGCTTCCACTTTTGCTCATGAGGAGACCCCCATAGTTTCCTCATATATTTTAGGAGATTTTGATCCATCCCATCCATTGCATGATCCCCATACTTGTGTGCACAATATGCTCCCCATGAATGCAAATGCTATTGTTGTGCCACATACTTGCTCTAATTTATGTCCCCATCGTGCTATACATGACAACTATTCTTTCATGATGGATGACATATTTCTCTATCGTGCCTCAAATTTCTTTGAGCATTACTTATCTTGTGCTAACTCTAACGTGCACATACACATCATGATGGATGATGTGTACATTTACCACGCACACAATTTCTTTGGTTTGTGTGTCTTTTGTGTAGGTCCCCATACTTACTCGTCAACCTCGCAAGAGCACGAGTTGACGAAAAGAGCTCTAGAGAGCACCGATGACTTGGGATTCCGTGGATTATCCTTCCCACCGCTCGCTTCGCGCAAAGACTTCGCGCATTTCTTCTACTTGGCCCTCACATGGTTATGGCTAATTGTTCGTTATGTATCATTTGCCCATATTGCCATGTTCACATTGCATGATATGTCAATCCCTTTGCCTTTGCCATGCATTTGTGACCCATGCTTTGCATTACACATGATGATTGATTCTCATCCTTGTATGTGTATTAGCAAGCTTGGTGGAGATATCACTTGTTATTGCCATGATTCCTTTGCACACCATGCCTATTATGATGCTTTGACCTTGATTTGTGATCGTGCTTGCGATATGTCATGTGCATTGCCTATATCCACTATTTGCTCACATGACATGATTGCCATGCCTTCTCCTAGTGTGTTGCATCTTCGCTCCACTAGTTTGCACAACTTGATCACCATGCTTGCTTATGTTGCATCATCGATGATTCATACTTGCTCCTTTCATGCGGTTGATGACAACCACTGCCATGCTTTGCACATGATTGATATTGCTTGTTTTAGTCTTGCCAATGAGATTGCCCTCATAGCATTCTCTCATTTATTTGGAGATTATGACATCATTCTTGTGAAGCATGCTTGTCTTACCTCCTTGCACCATATGCCTAGTGCCATGAATATAGCCATTGTTGCACCATATTATTCTTACACTTTTGCTTCTAATGGTTATGTGCAAGAGAAGAGAACCATCATGATGGATGATGTTTTTATCTACCATGCGCATACGTTCTTCCTTTTGTTGTGTGCATGTGTAGGATACTTGGACTATGTGTCGACTTCCACTTCACGTGAGTTGACCATTCGAGCTCTTGAGAGCGAACCACTTTCTACCACGACGCTTCTACATCGCACTTGCTTGTGCTTCAGCATTGTGAAGGATGCACAAGGACACGTTTTCAAGGTGATATCCTTCTCATTCGAGGAACCAAAAACCATGTGCATGCATATTGTGGATCACACTACTTGTGTTGCTTGCACCATGACACTTTGCACACATGTTAGAGATCTCACTTCGACTTGCCATTGTCACATTGCCATGCCTCATGTTATATATGCCTTGTGTGTTGCATCCAATTCTTGGATTACTTCTCCCTATCTTATGCTTGGTTGCAACAATGTCATATCTTCACATATGCCGTGTCCCATTGCTTGTCACATGCTTCGCTTGATTGCCTCACACATGTTGAACAATTTCTCTTTCTATTGTGTTGAGTGCCACACGACTTTCACTACACCATATGCACACTATGATTGGATTGTCTTGCACTTGACTCATGTGTTTAGACACTTCATTTTATTTGGTATTGTGATTGATTCCTATGCCTACCATAGACCTTTCATTGAGCGCTTTATGCATGCTTGCTACGACTTTGAGGTAGATGCTTACTCTCTTGTCACACATATGTGCATCTCTACCTCACATTTACATGCTTGCTTCCATGATGACCTTGATTGTGCTCAATTCATATGCTTACATGCCCTGTCACAATCCTTTGTCACACCACATGCTATGCTTGATGACCACACTTGTTGGGTGAATCACCTCTTGAATGCTTGGTTTTGCACTACCGCTAACCACATTTGTTTTTCCAAGTGTTTGTTGTCCTTGCTCCTTTTGAAGGAATCACTAGATGGTGCGACATTGGAGAGTGTCCATTTCGAGCTTCAAGATGATGAGTGTTTGGTGATCGACCGCTTCGACATGGCGACGCCATCTCTTTCCCATGGTGATTTGGCTTTCGATCCGAGGTCGGATCTTTTCCAAGGGGGAGGGGATGATGCGGAGCATCCTAAGGACATCACCATGTCAAGAGTCCGTTTGGCAAGTGACACGTGCGACCTCTACTTCTCATACATAAAGGTGAATAATCTCCTTTACATGTGTTCACTTGACCCCTTCGAGGACGGTATACTACTTGACACTCCACTCGTGTGCATGCATAGGTATTGTCGGAGCTTCACGGACGACGACGAGGAGTGCAAGCGCCGAGGAACACCTACACCATCCGCGAGGGAAGCTTGGAAGAGAAGACGGAAGAAGACGGAGTTGCTGGTACTACAGCGGCCGGACATCCGGCGCTTCAGCAACGGCCGGATATCCGGCACTCCTCCCAGAAATCCGGACCCTCCTATCCAGAGAGCATCAGGGCCGAGCCCCTTCAGCCCGGACATCCGGCCGTGACCCCGGACATCCGGCTGTGACCCCGGACATCCGGCTGGCCCCGAAGACCCGGACATCCGGCCTTGCCTGCGTGCATGTATCCGGGCCGATGCCCATGTACTCGTTTCGCCCCTCACTCACCCCTTCATGACCCTAGACTATATATACTCCTCCACCTCCACCATTTTAGGGCAGCATTGATTTAGCTCATATGTGAGATAGAGCTTTGCTCATCCATCCCGGATCTACTCCACGAGAGAGACCGCGGCCCCTCTACGGAGAAGATCCACCTTGGATTCAAGACCCCTAAACGGGAAGATCCTTCACGGATTCAAGACCTCCTCTTGGAGATGAACTCTACCTTGTATCTTTCCCTTTGTTGTTCATGTATCTTGTGATCTTGTGTGTTTGATTGTCTAGTGGATGTGTGATTGGACTTGTTCTTGAGTGTTTCCCTCGTGATTCCCCTTTGTGTTCTTCATGTTCATCGTGGGATCCCCTCCATTTCGTGAAAGATCGGCCACATAGGGTTCCACCCTACATCAGTCGTGCCTCCATTTTGGTGTGTTTTGTTTTGTTGATGCCAAGCCACGGTTACCAGACCTGCAACCGGATCGCCAAGTCTGTGTCCGTGTTTTCGCCAAGTTCTGTCGGGCTGAACGTGTTCGACTACATGTTGACCGCGAGACCGATGCCCCAAGGACGGCGAGAATGATTACACGGCGACACTATTGAGTACCTCTTCTACCATCTACGAAATCGCCAAGTTCGACCACATGACGAAGCACCAAGTACCTCTACAACGAACCGAACATCTACAGAAAATGAGTACATCTACCGACGCCAAGTACCCCTTCGAGTCGCCAAGTACGACTACCCCGTGTACCCCTACCGTCACAAGAATTGAGACCGGCAAGTCCGAAGACGCCAAGTACCTTGACTACCGACGCCCGAACGGCTACGATGACATGTACATCTACGGGTCGTGTACGACTACATGACGATACACCTAGTACCTCGACGACCGCTGTTTTCGAAGACCGCCAAGTTCCATGACGAGAGTGTACCACTACCGTTGCCATGTTTTTTTTCACCAAGTGCAACGACCCCGAGAACGACTACTTACCTCGACGACTCGAATCGCCCCGAGAAAGCTCGCTTCGAAGGTATACCGCCGAAACGACGCCCGTGGACGAATGCTATGTGATGTATGAGTTGTTCCCCTTGTTTGCACCGTGCCCGTTTTAACACTCGTTTCCTTGCCACCGTCTCGTGGGAACCCGAAAACCGGGAGCACCCCATCATCTTGCATGACACGCTCTCTGTCATCTTTTGCACCGGACTCTCAACGAGTTACCAGAACCGATATGTTGTGTGGCATCATTTTCAGATCGTCCCCATGGCACCCTTTCTTTCCACCACGGTGACTAATACTTCATATCTCTTCATGTCAACTTTTCACTAAAATTACATAAAACTTGCAAATGGCATCCGCATCATGATAACAACATTAAAATGATTAAATTGTTGTTGCTTCAATAATTGCTAAATGGCATGAGGAGTTTCCGAAATTGTTGTTGTTATTTCCGGCCTCATTTAAATTGACTAGATAGTGTAGTTTTGCTCATGCTTCACCTCTTGCCATGTTCAATAAAAAACATTTTTTTTAATATTTACTGTGAGGCAAAGCCCCACAGCCCTTTATTAAAAGAAAAGAGAACTGTACAAACAAGTACACAAACTATACATGAAAAAGTTGTAGAAACTACGTAATACTAAAAAACCCTACCTCCTTTACAACATAGAATTAACCCATGCCAGAAGTTTTGGCTTTATACAGTCCTTCACTCTATGAGCAAGTAAAAATATATCATGGATGAATTTGCACTTCCGAAGGTGGCTCTCTGAGCTCTGAAGGTTCTGCCATTTCTCAAGATCCAAATATTCCAAGCAGCAGTTAGCATGACCTCAAAGAAGAAAGGGTGTCTGAAGCTGGACCTTGCATGCATGATACATTGCCAATTATCAAAGCCTCCTGACCAATCGATACCCAGATAATTCCATACTCTGCAGCTGAAGACGCAGTTAAAAAGCAGGTGCAATCTATCTTCATACACTAGCTCACTGCAGATGAGGCAAAGATTGTCATCTTGGTTAGAGCGCCAGTGCCTTCTAACCAACATGTCTTTGGTGTTTAATCTGTCAAAGAAAAGCAGCCACCCAAAAACCTTGATTTTCATGGTACACCTACTCTGCCACAACCGTTTGCAAGGATATATTGTCGGTAGATGTGAATGCATGACCGTATAAAAGCTCTTGGCAGTGTACTCCTTTGATTTGCCCGGCCATATCCAAACATCAGGTATAAGAGGGTCTCTTTGTAGTTGCATGATCCAGCCTTCCAAAATGAGCAGCTCGTCAGCAGCTTCATGAGAAATTGGCAAATGGAACATGGAGAATAGATCCTGGGATTAAAGGAATTCCTGAACGGATATCCTATCATTATTGACAAAGGAGTATAACCTTGGTAATCTCTAGCATAGTGGCCGCGCAGAGCCCCCAATGTGCCAAGAGTCGGTTCAGAACACAACAGAGTCTCCCATGTTGATGTGCACCGAAGTGATAGGAATGTAAGCCTCATGGAGTTTAAAAATATCCCTCCACCAGAAAGATCCAACTGCAGCTGTTGCATGTGGAACACCATGATCATAGTAACTGCTCCATATTAAGGTCACCCAGGGAATGTCAACGTTGTTATAGAATTTATGAAGATGTTTGATAAGTAGCCCTTTGTTCTGGATGTTCAGGTTTAAAACTCCTAAGCCCCCTTTGTCCTTTGGCCTGCAAACGAGCTCCCATGCAGCAAGAGACTGTTTGGGAGCATCACTGTTGCCTCTCCAAAAGGCATTGCCTGAATATTCTGTCAAGCTGCTTGATTATCCCTGGTGGAATGGTGAGGCTGCACAGAAAATATATGGGCATAGAAGTGAGAACAGAGGTAAGTAATTGCAGACGAGAGCCTTGATTCAACATGGAAGAACTTGCTGTTAATCACCGCTCAAGACTATCAACCAAGGGCATTAGATCAATGATTCTTGGCCTTGTGGTTCCCAAGGGTAAACCCAGATAAGTAAATGGGAGCGTGCCAATTTTGCAACCCAAAATGGCAGCAAGCCTTGAAGCCTCCTCATCACTCATATTCAAAGGGATCATTGAGGATTTGGCAAAGTTGACCTTCAACCCTGTGGATTGCTGAAAGGTCAGCAGCATGTTCTTAAGTGCAACAAGTTCATTGTCTTTAGCCGCGAGGAACAGAATCGTATCATCTGCATATTGGATGATGGGAAATCTCTGTCATGGGTCTGAATAGGCAAGGAGAGAGTGCCATGCTCTAGCATTTTGTTAACCACAGACTGTAACAAGTCAGCTGCAAGGACAAACAACAGAGGTGATAGGGGGTCACCCTGTCTGACGCCACACTTGCACTTAAATTGCTTTCCAGGGATACCATTCAACAACACAGACAAAGAACTCGTGGACAGCAGTTGTTTCACCCAAGAAATCCATTTGGCATCAAACCCCTTATGCTGGAGCATTTGAATAATAACCTCATGCTCAACAGTGTCAAAGGCCTTAGCAAAATCCAACTTAAGGATGATCACCGGACGTTTGGATTGTTTACATTGATGTATATATTCAAAGCTCCAGGCCATACAATCTTGAATTGACCTACCCTTAAGAAATCCATACTGATTTTTGTGGATGCACTTGAGAATAACCTTCTGCAACCTGTTGGCCAACAACTTAGTTAAAAATTTAAGACAAGTGTTGGTGAGGGAAATTGGCCTAAAATCATCAGGCCCAACCGGAGAAGCAATCTTGGGTATAAGTGTAATGAGAGAGCCATTAATATTTTCCAACGAAAGCTTCCCTTCATAAAAATCCCGAATCAGCCGCAGAAAGTCCTGTTCAATTATAGGCCAGCAGCGCTTAACCAACATCCCATTAAAACCATCCGGGCCAGGCGCCCGATCCACTGGTAATTCTTTCAAGACCACTTTAATTTCATCATCAGAAAAAGGTATGGACAGTTCTTCCAGACCTGAAATGGGTTGAATTAAACGGCTGAGATCAAAGCCCATATTGATCCCTTGTGACTGGCCCATTCTGGATTTGAATGAGGCCCAGAGAATTCCCGACATTTGATCATGACCCGTCACAGGAGCTGCCATGGAGTTAGTCATTATACTCGAGATGGAATTCCTTCTCATGCGCTCCGATGCCATTGCATGAAAGAATTTCGAATTCTCCTCGCCCACTTTAATGTACCGAATGGTGCATCTTTGTTTCCAGTAAATATAGTGGATTTTCAACAACTTCTCATAGTGAAGTTTCACTATTCGTCTGAAGTTGAGCTCTGGCCTGGTTAAGGGTCTCACTTCCTCTAGCTGGTCGAAGTGTAGAATGACCCTCGAGCAATTGACAGTAAGCTTTTTGAGGTATGATAACTGTTTGCTCCAAGATCTCAAATCGTATCGCAGCCTTTTAAACTTCTTTGTGAGGACCACAGAAGCCAATAGGTCAGAAAAAACCGGAGCATTCCAAGACTTGGTTACACAATCCATGAACCCTGGCATTTCAATCCAGTAATTTTCAAACCTGAAAGTCTTTGTTGCAGGAATGGTAGTGTCAATGGACACCACACACGGGACACGATCCGAGGAAGTTTTAGATAGAGGGTTAACCACTGTGTTAGGATATTGTGAGATCCAATCTACCGTAGTGAAGAACCAATCAAGTTGCTCCAGTAAGGGCTGCTGCTGCATGTTGGACCAGGTGTAGCTACGGCCCTTCAAAGGTAGCTCTAGAAGACCAAGGTGACCAATTATTTCATTGAAAAGAAAAATATCAGTGGGGTCACCACCCGGAAGGTTAATCTTGTCTTGTAAATAAACGAGAGTCAACTGAATAAATAAAATGTGGTGTTTTGTCAATGTGCAACTCGTTGCATATTGAGCTCCACTTAACTTGTAGTATTGTTTGTGCACTTTGCCATGCCATGCATTTTAAACCGGACATGCATCATACTTGTTTGTGCATTATGCCATGTTTGTGCTTGTGGTTTACCGTGTTTTTTGCTTCTTTCCGGTATGCTTCTCTCGTTAGCTTCGGTGTCGTTCCGGAGTTGTGAGGTTTTTGTTCGACTACTTCATGGACTTGTTCTTCTTCCGTGCGGAATCCCAGGCAAGATGACCTTACCCAGATATCACTACTATCTTTGCCTATGCTAGTTGTCTCGCTCTTTAGCTTATTGCCTCGATGCCTATGTCTATTTGTCAGCCTCCTATTGTTGCCATGAACCTCTCTAACCACCCACCTAGCAAACCGTTGTTTGGCTACGTAAGCATCGCCCAGCCCCTCTTATAGCATTGTTAGTTGCAGGAGAAGATTTGAAGATTCTTGCTCCATGATGAAGTTATTGTTGGGATATCACAATATATAATCTGTTAAACTAAATCATCTATACATTGGTAATGGGTGGAAGGCTAAGCCTCTTGCTTGGTGTTTTGTTCCACTCATGCCACCCTAGGAACCGTTAAACCGGTGTTATGTTCCTTGATTTTGCGTCCCTAACACGGTTGGGGTTTATGGGCCCCCCTCGATAACCTGCTTAGCGATAAAGCTTTTCCAGCAAGGCCCAACATTGGTTTTACATTTGCCTAATAACTAAAACTTGCATAAGGGCGTTGCAAACCCGAGTTCTTAATTAACAACCCTGGGCCAGTGCTCCACATGAGTGTTGGTCCAAACTGGGCGTGCTGCGTGGCCACCTCGAGGAAACTCAAGGGCTGGTAAAAACCTGTAGCTTGTCCCATCCGGTCGTGGCCTGAGACGAGATACGCGCGGCTACTATCAGGGTGTCGGCACGCCGGGAGGTCTTGATGGATTAGTTTTACCTTAGTCGGAATATCTTGAGCACGGGATTCCGAGAATACTCGGGTCTTCCCACCTTGGAGTTGCGACTCCGCAGATCGTGAGCTTGTGATGGGCTAAGTTGGGACACCCCTGCAGGGTTTGATCTTTCGAAAGTCGTGCCCACGGTTATGTGGCAGATGGGAATTTTTTAATATCCAGTTGTAGAAAACTTGACACTATGTTCAAAAACACTACCAGCGTGAGTAACCGTGACGGTCTCTTTCCGAAGGGGTTCGGGAAGTGAACACGGTGGGGTTATGTTTGACGTGCTTAGATAGGATCACTTCATGATCACTTTGACGATCGTTGGCACTTTCTCTTCTCGCTCTAAACACGTAAGCTAGTGCTAGTGCTGCTGCTACCTTATTTAAGCCTTTTCCACACCTAAGGCTTTGTTAGTTTTGATACCCGGGAACAGGATTGCGGAGTCCTTTGTGGCTCACAGATTACTACACACACACCAGATGCAGGTACATCTGAGAACAGTGCAGGAGGTGGATCAGAACTTCAATGGGAGTTCGATGAAGAGCGTAGCCGTATGTATGTGACGTTTTCGACGATCAGTAGAGGTTCCTACTAGGGGCGATCGGGACCTTGTGTTATTTATTTATGGTATCTTTCATTTGGATCTTCGTCCGTAGTCGGACTCTGATGTTATTTGGATGATGATTCCTTATGTAATGTATTGTGTGACGTGGCGAGTGTAAGCCAACTACTCTTTCGCATTTTCATCCCTCTTTTACATGAGTCGTGCAAAGATACGATACTTGAGATCATTCTAGTATGAGCTTATACCTTTAAGTCGTGCCTCGACACGTGGGAGGTATAATCTCATACTAGGCATTACAGGGGGGCACCGCACACGGCTAAGAAATCAACTTTTGTGTCTATGGGGTGCCCCCTGGCCATGTATATAAAGGAGAGGAGAGGGTCGTCCCTCCTATTGTGCGCCCAAGGGGGGAGTCCTACTCCCACTAGGAGTAGGATTCCCCCTTTCCTTGTAGGAGTAGGAGAAGAAGGAAGGGGAGGAAGAGAAGAGAAGGTAGGAGGGGGCGCCGCCCCTCCCCCTAGTCCAATTTGGACTAGGCCATGGGGGTTGCGCGGCCTGCCCTATGCTGCCTCTTTCTCTCCCCTAAAGCCCGATAAGGCCCATTTACTCCCCGGGTGGTTTCGGTAACCTCCCGGTACTCCGATATTTATCCATTGACCCTCGGTACCCTTCCGGAGTTCGAATATAACCTTTCAATATACACTACTGGAATCAGCTTCTTTGCCTTCCGCCATGGCGGACGGCAAAGGCATGCACGACGGACGGCAAATTCCTTTGCCGTCCGCTAGCAGACGGCAAACTGTCCGTCTGAACGAGTGCCAGCAAAGGCCTTCTTTGCCGTCTGATTCATAGAAGCAGATGGCAAAGGGCTTTGCTGTCCGCCGTCTGTGGCCAGCAGACGACAAAGAACGTGGATGGCAGTGGGGTGGGTTGAGCACCGTTAGGGGTTAACGGCGTGCTTTGCCGTCTGCCAGCAGACGATAAAGAGCTTTGCCTCTTTGCCATCTGCTGGCAGATGGCAAAGAGCTCAGCTCCGACATCATTGGGAAGCTGCCATGTGTCCAGCTATGCCGTCTGCCAGCAGACAGCAAAGAGCATTGAATCTTTGCCGCCTGCTGACGGACATCATAGTTGGCCCTGTTTGCCAGTCCTGCTTGGGCACTTTGCTGTAGGCTGGCGGATGGCAAAGTTCCTAAATAGGCAGCCCGGTGTTCCCAGTTTGCACAGGTGGCTCGCACGTGGCCTCTTTGCCGTCTGCTAGCGGACGGCAAAGAGCTTTGCCATCTGCTAGCAGACGGCAAAGAGGCTATATGTAACATCCCAAATTTTCAATTTGGAATGTTATACATAGGTCATATTGCATATCATATTTTATTGCATTCGTGCTTGCGATCCTCAAAATTCGAAGCAACTCAAGGACCTGCGGAGAGAGTTGGGGATTTTACCGTTTTCGTATTTGAGTTTTCTCAAATACCGGTACGAGGATCACTTTGGTTTTAATTGTTTTTCTCTCCGAAAATATTTCCTAATAAAATATATGAGCGGAGATAATATGACTTCTCCAAAACAAAAGAAATATTGGAGGAAAAATGTTAAAATCAATTTTGGTGTTTTATTTGGATTTATTTGCAATTTTATTTGCATAGGAAAAATGCGCGTTTTTCAAAATTGCATTTAGGTCAGGGAAAAATGTTCACTTTTTCCTAAATATTATTAGAGGACGGTGAAAATTTTATTTCGGAATTTTTCAAGTCCGTTTAGTATTTTTTTTGTCTGTTTTGCCGCGTGAGGACTGTTTAGAAAAAAACCGACCTAACCGGGTCGTGTCCGGCTCGGACACTACACCCGGGCCTTTAAAAGCCCGCAGGAGCCCCGCCGCCCAACCCTAGCCGCCCGAGCCGCCCACCTCAAAAAGCGTGCCGCCGCCGCCGGACGTCACCCGCGCCGCCGCCGTCTTGCGCCGCCGGAGCCCCGCCGCCAGCCTGCCGCCCCGCTGGAGCATCGCCGCCGCCAGCCCGCCGCCCAGCCGGAGCACCGCCGCCGCCAGCCCACCGCCCCGCCGGAGCACCGCCGCCACCAGCCCGCCGCCGCTGAGGTAGTCGCCGCCGCCGCCGTCGGTTTTTCTAGGAAAACCGATCGGTTTTTTAGAACCCTAGATTGGTTTTTTTTGTTAGATCAGTTCGGCTTTCTCGGTTTAGTTAAATAGCGGACGTTCGTCCGTACATTCGTTTTAATGAACGTTGTTCACCCGTTAGTCACAGAGAACGAATATTCGTTAGCATGTTCGTCAGTTTTTCTTTTTCAGGGTTTTTCCGCGATTATTTTTTATCGTGATTTCTGCCCTGATTTTCGTTTTAGTTTATCTTTTCGCTCGTAAGTCGGAATCAGGCGATTCAAGCACCTAGATCTTCTTCTCGAAGCCCTCTTTCTGTTTAACCAACTTGAACAAGGTTTTGATACTGTAAATTTTGACTTTAGTTCAATCTAGTAAACGGATCTTGTTTCTTTCGTAGTTTGAGTTTCGTTGCTCCGTTTGATTTGATTCTTTTTGCAAACCGGAGTTCTTCAGTTGAACTTTCTGGTTAGATCTTCTTTTTTGAGTTTTACACGTGCATCTTTGCTTGGTTGCTTATGTCTGCTATTTTTTGCTTGCGATAGGATTCCCGAAGTGCGAAGCGTGCTACTACGAGTCCCTAGGTTTTGCGAATCGTCAGCAAGGCAAGTAACACTTTGATCATACCCTTTATTACCCAGTTTATATGCATTAGATCAAACCATCATACATTGCATGAGTAGGATCTATTAACTTGTGGGACTGGGAAGTATATTGAGGTAGAACCTATTACGTGCATTATTTTCAAACCCCTGGGAGTTACTTCTACGTTATGCTTAGGTTGACATGCTATGCTCGTAGACGTGGTTTGGGTTTGAGAGAATCCATGACAGACGTGAGATGTTAATTAATGGTTCAACTTAAGGTGGCTACTTTAATACACATCTGGGTGGATTGGTTGCAGGGCACCTGGAGAATCCAATGTTGTCCTAGAATATCCCGGAGGAACCGTGTGATTATCCTATGGAATGCCACCCAGGCTCAAAGGGATCATATGACTATTCATGCTAGAAACTTCCGTGTGTAGCCACAATGCCATTATGGGCCCTGGCATAGTTGAGTATGTTGTGTGAGCTCTTTCAGTGGTGGACTAGAAGATGTAGGGGAAAGTAGGTGTACCGGTCCACCCGGGGTAAAGAGTAAATGCTTTTGAAAGACTATGTCTCGGTCATCCGTTTCTCAAACACCATGCAGTGCGAGAAATCCAACGGAGGAGATCGAGTCTTGTGGGGAAAAGTGCGCAAACCTCTGCAGAGTGTACAAACTAATCATGATTAGTCGTGTCACCGGTTATGGATATCTTGAGTATCTGGTACTTGAATTATTGGTTGATCTCATCACTTTAAAACTAATTTGCTAGGTTGATAATGACTACTTTAATTGGGATTGAGTTGGAGGAACCTTCTCAATGATGTTTCAAATACCACGATAGTTAAAATAAAATTTATTCCTTTGTTGTAGGGAAAAATTGGCTTTATGCAAAAACTTTAACCTTAGAGCCTCCACCAGCCATATATGCATGTAGTGCTAGCCTTTATTCTGTTACTTGCCCTACTGTGTTATCTTGCCAACATATTCCATGTGCTAACCCGTTTCGGGCTGCAACATGAATTGTTG
The DNA here is from genome assembly GCA_902687465.1 of Secale cereale. Lineage (NCBI taxonomy): Eukaryota > Viridiplantae > Streptophyta > Magnoliopsida > Poales > Poaceae > Secale > Secale cereale. The sequence goes on from LR738715.1 coordinate 438,859,200, forward strand.
TAGACTTTTCAAAAGAAGAGTAAGGTGCGCTAGGTCGTTTGTCATGCACTCAGCTATGTCGTTGGAGTTGATGGACTCACTTATCTTCCAAGCCTTCCGCTGTTATCGTGTTAGATGGCCTTATGCCATATTATTTTGTAATAAGTTCTCGCTTGAGACATTCGATGTAATAAGTGTGTGATTGCCACTCTGTTATAAATCCTTCAAGTACTGGGTGTGTCAGCATTACCGATCTAGGGATGACACAGAACACAGAGACTTCGGTCCATTCGGATCGTGGTCGCTACAAGATGGTATCAGAGCACACGCTGAATGTAGGACATGACCACTAAGATAAACCCTAGGTCACTCTTCTCTACTCATTTCTGACTCCTCTCCATTTTCTACTCTTTAGGATAGTGGACCCAAGGAACCAGTTCACTCAACCGGATGAAGACACACCTTTTGGAAGACACTTGAAGGAAGTCACTAGGTACCTGAACATCGGAATACCAAGCTTCACCGGGACCTACACCGCCACTTTACCAGAAGGGGAGCGATGGATTATTCACGTTCAAATATCCGGGAGGACTTTCATGCCAGTCACAGAGCCCATAGTGTTTTCCTTTGATGCACCAACCTGGAGCCTAGGTAAGAGTATGGCATCCCACATTGCCATGGGACGTATTCGAGAAGTCTACAAACAGGAGCTGAAGGACACTATCTACCAGATATGCGGGCACCAAGATGAGCAATGGGACATGATCAGTACACGGAAGGACAGGTCCATTGCAGCTTTCATCCAGGAGTTAAACCAGCACATTCGTCGACAGGAGCACCAGATGTGCGCATGCATGATAGATTTGAAGAAGGCGTTAACCAGGAACTGAGAGCTAGAAGAGGAACTCAAGTCTACCCATGACGGATACGAGGAGGAAATGACAATACTTGTGGAGAAGAATGACGACCTGACAAGGAAGCTAGGAGTATTCATGGGAGATCCCGCGCCAGGAGGAGAAGAAGAAGAAGAACCCCAAGAGATTCATTCTGAGGACTACATCATTATCAACGGCACCGACTCAGACCCTGATTATAGTGATGATGACTATGCAGATGAAGCTGGAGCAGATATCATGGAATCTTCCGCCGATCAAAATTTCTAGACGACCTCCCTATGACTAGTAGTTTTCCCCCATAAATAGAATTTAGAGCACTTTTGTAACATTAGTTAGATCTTTTGTATGCCCTTTGCTTGAAACTGTTTGGTGTGAAATGATTGTGTTTGCCTCATGTGCATATGGGTAGTGAATTTCCCCTAGACCTCATTTCAATTCTAATCTCTCCCCTCTACACCATCAGATGCCTCCGAGACGTGAGCCCGGATTTTAGTTTCCCCTTGATCTCACTCAGTTGATCCAGCAGCAGAACACTTCGATCCAACTTCTTGTCCAGAACAACCAGAACAACCAGAACAATCAGAACAACAACAACAACCCTCCACCACCACCACCAGTGGACAACCTAACCCGTTTCCTAAGGTTGCAGCCGCCGGTGTTTTCTAGTAGCGTTTAGCCAATAGTTGCTGATGACTGGCTACGCAAGATTCGAAGGGAGTTGACCACCGCGAATCGCACGGATGCTGAGAAGGTGCGTTTTGCCGCACATCAATTGGCTGGACTAGTAGCAGCATGGTGGGAGAATTACACAACCGCTTTTCCTATAGCCAATGTCACTTGGGATCAGTTTTAGCAAGCTTTTCGCACCGCCCATGTCTCAACTGGAGCCATGAGCATGAAGAAGCATGAGTTTTGCAACTTGCGCCAAGGAAATCGTACTGTGGCTCAGTACGTAGATGAGTTTAGTACTCTATCTTGCTATGCCCCTGACGATGTGACCACAGATGCCGCGAAGCAGGAGAAGTTTATGGAAGGGCTGATTGATGAGATGAGCATACAGTTGATGGTGGCAACATTCAACAACTACCAGGAGTTGGTAGACAAGGCTCTTATGATTGAAGTGAAGCAGCAACAGATTGAGAGCCGCAAGAGGAAGTATGGACAAGGAAAGAATAATTCTGGAGCCCAGCAGAAGCCCCGTTTCACCCCGAACTCGGGAGGTTACACCCATAACCATGGAAGCCCCACCCATACTAGAGGGAGTTCTCATAACCACAATGGCTCCAAGAATGGGAATGGGAATGGAGCAAGCAGTAATAAGAACCACTCTACCCCATCCACACGCGCCAAGAGGGATTTAGGTCACATTACCTGTTTTAAGTGCGGGAAGAATTGACACTACGCCACGGAGTGCCCTAAAGCGAAGAATGGGAACGACAATGGAAGCGCTGGGAAGAAGACCAACCCTTTCAATAGGGGACAAGTGAACCACGTGAACGTGGAGGAGGTTGAAGAGCAGCCTGGTGCTATTGTCGGTAAGATTTTGGTTAACTCATTTACCGCAATAGTTCTTTTCGATACTGGTGCATCGCATTCATACATTTCAAGGGGATTCGTGAATAGATATAAGTTCCCCACCCAAGTACTTAAGACCCCCATGTTAGTAAGTTCCCCAGGAGCAGAGTATATGGCAAGTCAATGATGTTTTCTAGTGCCATTGACCATTGGAGGCCATGTTTCCCCCTCAGACCTGATAATTTTGGAGTCACAAGGATTGGATGAGATACTAGGTATGGATTGGCTATCGATGTATGGAGGGAACATCGATTGTGCCAGTAAGTCAATTTTACTTACCACCCTGGAGGGAAAAATGATCAAGTATATATCAAGGCATTCTCCTAGGAGGACACAAGTAAATTCTCTCTCGGGAGTTGTTCAGGAGGAAGTGCCGGTACTAAAGGATTACCTGGATGTATTTCTAGAGGAGCTAACAGGCTGCCGCCAGATAGGGACATTGAGTTTTTGATAGAGCTATTGTCGGGCACCGGACCGATAACGAAGAGACCATACCGGATGCTAGTGAATGATCTGGAGGAGATCAAGAAACAGATTAAGGAGTTATTAGAGAAAGGATTCATTCGACGAAGTTCGTCACCTTGGGGAGCCCTAGTGCTTTTGGTCGAGAAGAAGGATGGATCTTTAAGAATGGTCATTGATTACTGGGCACTGAACGAAGTAACAATTAAGAATAAGTATCCACTGCCGATGATGAATGATTTGTTTGACCAACTTCAAGGAGCGAAAGTATTCTCCAAGATCGATCTACGATCAGGATACCACCAGTTGAAGATCCGAGAGAAGGATATACCTAAGATAGCCTTCACCACAAGGTATGGGCTATATGAGTACACGGTTATGTCATTTGGATTGACTAACGCCCCTTCCTATTTCATGAGTATGATGAATAGGGTATTCATGGAGTTCTTGGATAAGTTTGTGTGGGGACCCCGACTCATAAGTTGAGATCACCGAATGCATGTGTATAGTGATCCCAGAGATCAATGCTCACTGAACACACAGAAGCTGAATAACAAGAGTCTTACATCCATACATACTGTGTTACACAAATTGTAACCTTTATGGTCAAGTCTTGAGTATATCATTGCAGCGAAAATCTTCAATAACAACTTGGACCCATGCCATCTGCCTTAACCCTACAGGCATTCTGACTGGGAAGCATCCTAGCTCGCATGTTCGGTACCAAGAAATCTTCATCATATCCTGTTCTTTCATGCATGGCCAATAAAATAACCAGTGGCAAGCCAATGAGTAATTTGAATGTACTCGCAAGCAACCCAAGAGTGATAACAGAATAATTATGCAAGGCTCTACCGCTAAATTGGCAGTTTTCCGGAAAGCTAGTTTTTCTCATGCAAGTATGATCAACATGTATCAATGATATGAATGCGTCTGCAACAAGTATCAGGAGGTTACAGACATCGACATCGAGAAAGAGTTATGAACAACTCTTGCTCAAGCTCATCGTGACTTTCTCACAAATCACGTCAATAGATTTACCCAAACCGTGTTGTTTTCCAGAACTTAAGGACATAGTCTAAGCAGCACCACCCAACTGTCCTTGACCGTGGACACGGCTATTCGAATAGTTTTACACTCTGCAGATGTTGCACACTTTACCCACAAGATCCGGGAAGCCTTCGTGTCATCCACGACCCGCGGTACCTCAAGTACCCGGGGTAAGCACCCGATCACTATCTTTCCCTAGACGACACTAACACAGAGTCCACTGATTGGTAACAGCTCCGTGCCAAACATTTCACGTCTTAAAATTGTGGAGCCTCGCTCCCATATTCATCACATACCACAAGCACGGGGTACTAACGGTGTGTCCGGTGCCCTGTAAAAACAGTCATGGCCGCCTATCCAAGCACGACCCCGTCCCAAGAGTGACCTCATGTCAACCCCATCACTAGTAATGCGGGAACCATGCTAGTATCGGCCTAGGTAATCAATAATGCCCTTTCCCATATAAGGGTAGAGTGGTTGCACATGTTTGGTTGGGACGGTCGACAAATCTTAAATCTAATCCGTCTCTGTAAATAACACTTTCATCGAGCCTCGGTACACTACTTCTCCACCAAGTAGTGCCCTAGTTCCTCATCATCTCCCAGGGATATTAGTGGCACCCACTAGGTTATTTGCAATTATGTCAAACCACACTTGTTTCTTTCAATGCATAACCCTGATCCATTCTGCGTAGCCAACTACTATAGCATATTTCTGCAACTCACCAACATAACTCTAAACACGGTGAGAGTCATGAGCGATGCAAGTATCAACGAGGTATGCAACGGAGGCAAGCCTAGCAAGGTTGCCACTCAAGATATATCATGCACTCGATGAAACAATGAAAATGCTTTCACGACATAAAAGGGTTCAACATGGTCAAAGGGCTGCTTGCCTTGTCCTTCAGAGTCTTCAAACCTTCTGGTCCATCTCCAAGTATTCCGTCTATTTCGTCAACTAACGATGAAAACAATCATAATAAGCAACATAACAAGGCAAAAATAAAAGTGCTCTAAAAATAGGAGTTGGACTTTTCTAGGATACCTCTGGTCATATGAAAAATGACCAAGGTGGTTTCATAGGCATTGGATCAATGGATAGTTTGGAACATTTCAATATGATGGAATCAAGTGGTTTAATGGATATGTAAGAAGTGCACAGAATAATTGTTTTGAAAAATGGGCAAAGCTACCCATTTAACAAGGAATGATTTTAGAAGAATCTAGGAGTTGGTTTCACTAGATTTGGAGTTCAAATGATTTTCCTATGATTTTGCAAAGTTGGCTATACATGGATAAATAGAATAATATTTGATGTGGTATAGAAAGCATTGGGAAAAATGTTCATAAACTAGGTTAGGATCTTAGAAGTGCCTAGAAATTTGAATCAATGGATTTGGATCATCTATGAGCTCTCTGTGATTTTCTAAAGTTCATCACAGAAATGGAAAAATAGCATTTTTATAAATATTTGTGAAGAAAATATTTCTGAAAAAATGTGCAAGTAGCACTACGTGATAGAGCATGATTTATAGAGTCACTAAAAATTTGAATCACCAAATTTGGAGTTCAAATTAATTGTTTATGGATTTTACAAGTTATCTGGAAAAATAAAATGAGAAAAAAAGGCAAAGGGCTTTACCCTTATCCAACGCACCGGGCGGTAGATAAAAGTGGGTCGGCCCAGTGTCTCAGCCGCGCGAGTGGGGAGAGGTGACGTCGGAGGCGGCTTCGCGGGGATGCGCCTTCACGCAGGGGAGGCGGATCTGGCTGAAGTCGTTTCCACTTAAACGGTCGGGCCCGCCCGCTGGGTCGCTGACACGCGAGGCCCAGCGGCAGGCCGTCTTCAACCTCCCACGGAGGTCCGGCCGCGGGGAGGAGCCGCTCCCGCTGGCGATTGCCGGGGCTATAGGGCATCTCCGGCAATGCTCCATCCACCAGCGTGCTCAGGAGGCCATGCCGCATCCATCCATGTGCTTCACGCATGCCGGGGAGGGCTGTAGCGGCGATGGCTTGGATGGCCGCGGAGGAGGCCATCGGTGAGATTTGCCATAGCGAAGCAGAGGCGGGGGAAGGAGGAACTAGAGGGCGGGGTGAGTCTGGGATGGTGCTGAGAGGTTGTTGGAGTGGCTAGGTGGAAGAGAAAGGGGCCGAGGTGCCCAAATTTTGGTGGCGGCCGGCGGCTCGGCTCCGGCCATGGGGAAGGTTGGAGGGCACAAGGAGGGGAGTGGGTAGGTTCAGGAGGCACGCCGGAGTGAGAGAAGGCAAATGGAGCATAGAGAGGGCTCGGGGGAGGCCTTATATAGGCCAGCCAGAGGTTCACCGCGGGGCCGTGTGCCGGCGAGGCCGTAGCCGTCTCTATAGGCCAAACTGGCTCTCGGGGTGTGCCCAGGGCGCTCGTGAACGTGGTCCAGGCCAAGGGAAAAGGAAAGGGGGAGCTGGGCGTGCCAGAGGCTCCGCGTGTGTGAGCTCACTCACTGGAGCTCCCGAGCGGCCGGTGCGCGTGCGGGAGGAGGCAGCAGGAGGGAGAAAGAGAAGGGGGCCGACAGTGTGCCGTGTCCCATACGTCAAGGCACCTCGACTGACGCAAGGGGGAGGCCCTAGGTGGTCAGCAGCCTCGGGCTGGACGCAGCTACTGTGTGGGAGCACACTGTAGCGCGCTCCAGAGCGCCCGTTTGGCCGGCATGGCCATGCTCCCATGCGCTCTGGACATGGCCACCTTGTACATTGGTATCTAGTGGGTCTGGGGGTGAGTAAACTAAGCACAGATGGCCTTGGATGCCCTGGTGACCCAATGGAAGAGAGGTGGGGTTGAGAGAGAGATGAACAGGGACTGCCCAGAAGGGTAAAATGAGGGTTTTCACCTCTCAATCATTGATCTCTGGGCTTGGGAGAGTTACAGGCGTTAGAAGAGGTCTAGGAGGAGCTTGGTAAAAAGCTTAGCTCATGGAGAACAAGGAAAGAGGTGAAAATAGTAGTTTTGGAAAATCACCAGAAGGTGTTTGATGATGTTTTGGGCAAGCAAATGGAGGCCAAATGACATGAGACTTACCAAGATCAAATGGCATATAGAAATAGGGTGCTCCACCAAGTTTGAGCTCATTTGAAGAAAGTTTCCAATGTAACTTTGGTAAACCCTAGAAATCAACAGAAATGACTTTTCCAAGATTTAGCCATGCAAATCATCCCTCATTGATGCACCACTTGGTGTAGTGTCATCATTTGGGGTTGTGAGCATGTCCACAAAATTTTAGGCCACAAGTAAGAAGTTGGTAATGTAGAGTTGTTCAAATTTGGATCTGGTCAGAAAGGGTTTTGGGGCACTTTGATCAAATTATACTTCTCCAATGCTTGTGCCATTTGCTCTAGATGCTTAATTATACCATTTTAGCATGTGCACCAAGTTTGAGAGCATTTGGAAAAGTTTGGCAATGTGAAGTTGCTCAAACTTCAAAATGGACAGAAATGGTTTTGAGGGGATTTGATGATGTTTTCTTGATCTTCAAGGCATGAGGCTTTGTAAGATCATCAAATATGTCATATTTGACATGATAGAATTTTCCTGGAATATTTAGAGAATATTTCTTTTGTAAATATTTCAAAAGCTTGAAATATCCAAAAAGGGTTTTTGAAGGATTTTTCCAATATTTTGAACATGTGTTGAAACTCTTATATATGGAGAATATATGTCCTATGAGTTTCCCTAAAGTTTTAAAAAATATTTTTGAAACAGTTAAATAATTTTAACCTATTAAAGACCATTTCTGGCCTAAATAAAAAGCCTTTAAATAAAATATAAAAGTAACTTTTAAAATTATAATTTTGTGGTTTATGGGAGTCCTATACCTACTAGGATTCAAATATACTTTTTGAAAGATTTTTCACACCCTAAATAAGGTACTTGCAGTACAAACCTCAATTCAGGGTTTTTTGGAAAAACTAATTTCAGAAAATACGATTTGGCCAAATTATTTTTATAAGAAAATACTATATTGTTCTATACACATGGCATGATCATTGGGAAAAGGTTTTGGATCAAGGAGATGAAGTATAAGAGTTGGATGATTTATTTGATTTTTAGAGCACTTGCAAACAGCAAACAGAAAACCAATCAAGCAAGGCCAAAAACACTCCAAAGTTTTTTGTCAAACCACATTTTAGCATGATTATTAGCTTAAGTGTTGTGGCATGAAAATCAGGGTGTGACAGACCTACCCCCCTTATAAGAATCTCGTCCCCGAGATTCCCAGACTAGGCGGGGAAAGGAATACGAAAACTTGGATATGGGGTAGTCTTCACTTCTTCATGTTGATTCTGCTTCAGAGTGGTGCTCCATGGAACCTTGAAGTACTTGGTGGTGTGGCTTCTCGCATGTTGCCCTTTTTGATGCAGGTTGCTGAGGGGTCTCTTGCATAGGTTAGGTTGGGCTAGATGTTAATGGCTCGGTGGTCGATGTCCTTGCAGGGACCGAGCTAGTTAGGAAGTAAAAAGTACTTCCAGACTCATGGAAAATTTGGTGCACGGCGGGTAACTCAGGTGGTAAATCTAGCCGGTAGCTGTCTACTATTTGTCTTGCAGTGATCTTGAAGAAGGTCGATAAATCTTGGTGTGAGCGTCCCTTTGACATGGAAATGCTTGGTCCCTTCGAGAGGAGTGGTTTGTAGATACGCCTGGTCTTCGACGCAGAAGTTTACTTCTTGACGATGGTGATTGGTGCAGTTCTTCCTTCTTGACATGGCGGTCTTCAAATGTCTTCTAACCAGCTGCACAACTCTTCTCCCGTCTTCGGGTAGTCAAGTATGTTGCCAAATAAAGATGACAACTAACTTGTCCAAGTACTCCATGAAGTCTATGGGGTACATGAGGTAGGATGGGGTATTGGTGGTGGTATCCGTTGAGTATTGGCGAAGGTTTCCTTGACTTAGAGCCAAGGCCCGTGGTCATGATCCGACCATGTTGTGGCTTGGTGAGGCTCAAGGGTTTCATGATTCTAGTGTGCGAGTGAACGTTTATTATCTTATCCTTAAGCACAGTTCCCGAGATGCCAGTAGTGCTAACTAGTCCTCTAAACAAATCACTTCATACCACCGAAAGCATCATTTTGCATAGGTCACTCCAATCATCACTCATGCTATAGATGTCCTCATGGCTCCCTAGAGGAGATCTAACAAAATTATACATGTCTATGATCCCCAAACTCATATGTATGTCTACCCCTAAAATCCATGGGTAGAGCATACATGCCGCTAAGCTTGAATTAAACACCACAATCCAAGCGCTCAGCCTATTCTTGCAAGGTTCAAGATAATGCATCTCTATTCTAAGGAAACACGTCATATGCCACTCCAAGATCTTGTTTCCTTCCTATGGATCAACTCCAACAGCCCGTTAACTTCCATCAATCACCACATAATCCAACAATTCTACAAATCCGATGTCTACGGTGTTCCACAAGACCTCAAGTCCCTATAATACCCAAATACTTGGAAGGGCTATGCATTATTATAGTAAGTCCACCAAATTCCCACCATCATGGTCAAGTAAACTCCAAGGTCGTGATTATATAGATCCCTAAATCAATTCCGACAAGTAATACAATCTCCTAGTTTGCCATCCACCGAGAAACATGGTATCATGTTCTGTCTAAATCCAATTTACTCCGAACCATGTAGACATACTCATCATCTATACTCAACTAGAATCACCTACTTAAAACTAAATCTCATGTCCAACAAAAATTCCTACATCCCCCCCCCCAAATCATTATCGTAACATCAACTATCTTCTATCAATATCCCCTGGCTAGGTCAAATCCTTATACCTCCAAGAATTTCAATTTGCGATCACAATTGCCCGGCAAATCCAAGTTACTCCAGGATGATGAAAGTTACGCTACTCTATTAATCATGATCCCACCAACATGAAAACCTCACAATCCATCAGGGTCTCAGATAATTCCTCAAGTTCACTGATATAAACTCATCAAGTCTTTTACCCTCTATTCATATATCCTCAATTTGGTCTCCCCTATGGCATCGTTAGTTCTTTTGCTATATTAGGATGAAAATGTGCTCTCTCACTGTGTCCACTAGTTCCATTACGAACCCAGTGTTGTGCAAGGTTATAGAGGCTTAACTGGTTCTCTTGTAATTCTATGGGCTAGGCACATGGTTAAGGATTCGTTCTGGGGTATCTGTGAAGTCTCGAAGGGTATGGGGATGGCTTTCTAATCTTGAGGGGTGAACATAACTTCACGGGGTTGCACATGGTCGTGGAGGTTGTAGCAGAAGTCTTCATTGTTAGTTGGTTGCCGGGTTGGAATCCTTGATTCTTCTTGTCTTGCTGGTCTTCAGTTGAGGAGAGGGAAGAAGTAGCATTGAGGAGGGGAATGCCTAAAGGGGGTTCTATAGTGCAAGTGCAAACAAACAGGTGCAAAAAGGGCGAAACAAAAGAAACAAGGCAAGGAAGGTGATATAGTCGTGTACTTGTTGCCCAGGGCAACAGTGCGACTTATACCAAAACTCAAACAATAAAAATAAGCAACACACCATCATGGTCCTATTCGAACCATCATACGGACTCGACTGCGCATAGGGGGTACGCGACTCATCCTACCCTAGGGGTTCTCGGACTCAGTAGTCGTGGCTTGTGCCTCGTGCAGTCTTCTGAATTTTCCTCAGGTGTTGCTATGTCCCTTGTAGTTGTTTGATGAACGATCCGGGTTGACCTTGAAGAATCTTCAACAACTTCTCACCTGATGAGGTGATGTGGTGAAGGTGTCTCCTCGTAGCTGGCGTTGACTTGGTCTCCTCTTGTCTTCTTAATCATAATGATCCCTTTTGTCTTCTAAGGCGTCGACGGTACTGGGTAGGTAATCCTTATGCAATGACAATAACAAGGCATAATAGAGGTCCAACATGCCGGTTACGTTGATGACAACATCGACACCAAGAGCGGGGGACAAAGAGAACTGTTTTCCTGCTCACTATAGTGAGGCGGGCCAAATGGCGAGGTTATCATCCACCGGTGGTTGCCAACACAACAACGGTAGTGAGAAGGTTACTCTATTAGCGATGTATATCATGATCTTGCATATCTTATGTCCTGATCATCGTCGGCAAAGGTCGCATCATCTTGGGGCAGTGTCAAGGGTGTCACCATCTTTTGGGTCTTCATGTCCTCATTCCTCGAGGATGTATTTTTTGTTGGTATCATCTTGTCGTGGTGTCGCCAATCTTGTGTTTAGAATAGGTGGGGAAGCTATCATCTTTCTAGATTATCCACGAGGATTACAAGGAATCTAGTGGTCAGGGGCATAGGGGTTCTAGCGACCAAAAGTTTTGAACGGGTAAGAGATCAATAAGGAAAGTATAGCCTAGTTTTTGAAAAACTGAGAAGGGAAGAGAAGTATAGATAGTTTTGAAAACTAGTAATAGTTTTGGAGATAGTTTAACCCTAACTAACGACCATGCTAACTAAGGCTTCCAACAGTCAGGATGGCTCTGATACCAGCTCTGTGGGGACCCCGACTCATAAGTCGAGATCACCGAATGCACGTGTACAGTGATCCCAGAGATCAATGCTCATTGAACACACATAAGGTGAATAACAAGCGTCTTACATCCATACATACCGTGTTACACAAATTGTGACCTTTATGGTCAAGTCTTGAGTATATCATTGCAGCGGAAATCTTCAATAACAACTTGGACCCATGCCATCTGCCGTAACCCTACAGGCATTCTGACTGGGAAGCGTCCTAGCTCGCATGTTCGCCACCAAGAAATCTTCATCATATCCTGTTCTTACATGCCTGGCTAGTAAAATAACCAGTGGCATGCCAATGAGTACTTTGAATGTACTCACAAGCAACCCAAGAGTGATAACAGAATAATTATGCAAGGCTCTACTGCTAAATTGAGAGTTTTGCGGAAAGCTAGTTTTTCTCATGCAAGTATGATCAACATTTATCAAAGATATGAATGCGTCTGCAACAAGTATCAGGAGGTTACAGACATCGACATCGAGAAAGAGTTATGAACAACTCTTGCTCAAGCTCATCGTGACTTTCTCACAAATCACGTCAACAGATTTACCCAAACCATGTTGTTTTCTAGAAACTTAAGGACATAGTCTAAGCAGCACCACCCAACTGTCCTTAACCGTGGACACGGCTATTCGAATAGTTTTACACTCTGCAGAGGTTGCACACTTTACCCACAAGATCCGGGAAGCCTTCGTGTCATCCACGACCCATGGTACCTCAAGTACCCGGGGTAAGCACCCGATCACTATCTTTCCGTAGACGACACTAACACAGAGTCCACTCGACTGGTAACAGCCCCGTGCCAAACATTTCACGTCTTAAAATTGTGGAGCCTCGCTCCCATATTCATCACATACCACAAGCACGGGGTACCAACGGTGTGTCCGGTGCCCTGTAAAAACAGTCATGGTCGCCTATCCAAGCACGACCCGTCCCGAGAGTGACCTCGTGTCACCCTCGTCACTAGTAATGCGGGCACCATGCTAGTATCGGCCTAGGTAATCAATAATGCCCTTTCCCATATAAGGATAGAGTGGTTGCACATGTTTGGGGACGGTCGACAAATCTTAAATCTAATCCGTCTCTGTAAACAACACTTTCATCGAGCCTCGGTACACTACTTCTCCACCAAGTAGTGCCCAAGCTCCTCATCATCTCCCAGGGATATTAGTGGCACCCACTTGGTTATTTGCAAGTATGTCAAACCGCACTTGTTTCTTTCAATGCATAACCCTGATCCATTCTGCGTAGCCAACTACTATAGCATATTTCTACAACTCACCAACATAACTCTAAACACGGTCAGAGTCATGAGCGATGCCAGTATCAACGAGGTATGCAACGGAGGCAAGCCTAGCAAGGTTGCCACTCAAGATATATCATGCACTCGATGAAACGATGAAAATGCTTTCAACACATAAAAGGGTTCAACATGGTTAAAGGGGTGCTTGCTTTGTCCTTCAGAGTCTTCAAACCTTCTGGTCCATCTCCAAGTATTCCGTCTATTTCGTCAACTAACGACGGAAACAATCATAATAAGCAGCACAACAAGGCAAAAATAAAAGTGCTCTAAGAATAGGAGTTGGACTTTTCTAGGATACCTCTGGTCATATGAAAAATGACCAAGGTGGTTTCATAGGCATTGGATCAGTGGATAGTTTGGAACATTTCAATATGATGGAATCAAGTGGTTTAATGGATCTGTAAGAAGTGTACAGAAGAATTATTTTGAAAAATGGGCAAAGTCACCCATTTAACAAGGAATGATTTTAGAAGAATGTAGGAGTTGGTTTCACTGGATTTGGAGTTCAAATGATTTTCCTATGATTTTGCAAAGTTGGCTATACATGGATAAATAGAATAATATTTGATGTGGCACAGAAAGCATTGGAAAAAATGTTCATAAACTAGGTTAGGATCTTAGAAGTGCCTAGAAATTTGAATCAATGGATTTGGATCATCTATGAGCTCTCTGTGATTTTCTAAAGTTCATCACGGAAATGGAAAAATAGCATTTTGATAAATATTTGTGAAGAAAATATTTCTGGAAAAATGTGCAAGTAGCACTACGTGATAGAGCATGATTTATAGTCACTAAAAATTTGAATCACCAAATTTGGAGTTCAAATTAATTGTTTATGGATTTTACAAGTTATCTAGAAAAAGAAAATGAGAAAAAAGGCAAAGGGCTTTACACTTATCCAACGCATCGGGCGGTAGATTTAATACTTTTCTCGTAGTTGCGGATGCTTGCGGGAGGGTTAATCATATGTAGGAGGTTTTTTCAATTAAGAATAGCACCTAAGCACTGATCCACCAACATATCAAATTATCAAAGTAGCGAACATGAATTAAACCAACATGACGAAAGTGACTATATGAAATCTCGTGTTCCCCCAAGAACGCTTTGCCTATTATAAGAGACCGTTTTGGCATGTCCTTTACCTGAAAAGGATTGGGCTACCTTGCTGCATACTAGCTACTATTATCGTTACTTGCTCGTTACAAAATTATCTTGCTATCAAACAACTCTGCTACTTACAATTTCAGCACTTGCAGACACTACCTTGCTGAGAGACACTTGTCAGTTCCTTCTACTCCTCGTTGGGTTCGACACTCTTAATTATTGAAAAGAGCTACAATTGATCCCCTATACTTGTGGGTCATCACAAGCGCCCATCTGTAGAGGATCAAGTGGCGCAAGCCGTGAAGACCAAGGCTAGGTAGGCGCCAGCGGGCGCAGAGCAGCAGGTTTCCTCTTTGGTGCTAAGGAGGCAAGTGCAGATGCAGAGTCCCAAGAAATCAGCCAAATGTTTCCATTCCCGTGCAGCGAGACCAAGACCACCAGGACGGCAGGATGGATGTCATGACCGAGCCCACCACGGCGTCACGACCAGAAGCTTTGCATGCGAGACCACCTTTCGTCAGGATAAGATGTACTTTTTGTCCCCTTTCAAATTGGCTGTTGTGGGATCCCTTCGCGCCTTCATTTTGGAGGAAAAGGACCCAGGCCGCTATATATATAGGCTAGTCACCACCATAGCAAGGGGACAAATCGAATGCCCAGCTGATACCCACACAAGAACATACCTCGTGAGGTTGTCCTTCCTTTGTACTAGTTCGTCCTCGGCCCCCGCGAGGCTAATCCACCACAAAGCAGTAGTGGGGTCTTACACTGCAAGTTGGCCTGAATCTAGGTAAACTGTTGAGTCTCTTCCCTTTCCTATTCATCGAGCTAGGCCATGAGAGCGACGAGTTGGTACGCTGGAGAGGTTGAGTTCTTCGTACACGCCACAGAGTTTGAACCTTTCTTAGCTCTGCGGAGCCCTGAATCCAACATTTTGTGCGCCAGGTAGGGGCGTGTCGAAGGATTGCCTCCTCATTGGCCGCACTCCATCCTCGCCGCTTTGTTTCCATGGCAGGCACTGCTCCACTCGTCAGACCGCCGGGCGCGTTCGGAGGCATCGCGGGCCTCCAGACTCTCTCCCCCGCCCTGCGACGGGTGCAGTGGCCGCCAAAGTTTAGGTCGGAATTGCCGCTGCAATATGATGGCACGGCGGACCCCGTGGAGTTCCACTAGGTGTATGCGAAGGCCGTTTGGGCGGCCGTCGGCGACGACAAGGTCATGGCGAATTGGCAACCTATGGCTCTCAGTGTCTGACGACCGGCTCCTCCCCACCAAGCCCTTCTCTGGGATCGTCGGTGGCTCCACCTGTCCTCTGGGGCAGATCCACCTCACTGTCACCTTCAGTACGCGCAACAACTACGGTACCGAGCTCATCGACTTTAACGTCACCCGCATTGGGCTCCCGTACAACGCCATCCTCGGGTACCCGGCCCTCGCCAAGTTCATGGTGGTGACTCACCCAGGCTACAACACCATGAAGATGTCGGGAAGCAGCGGTGTCGTCACCGTGGCTGGGGACACCGGGGACGCACTCGCGGCCCTCAAGCTTGCTTTCAGGGCCGTGGCGGCTGCGCGTCCAAGCGTGGGGGATGCCCCAGAGGACTCGGGGGCTGCACCAGGGAAGAAGAAGAAGTTTTTTTCTCAAGATCGGGCCGATACAAAGCAGGTGCCGGTCGACGAAGACGAGGGATCGGTCCCTACCTTCACCATAGGCGCCAGCCTCCCCTCGGACCAGGAGGAGGTGTTGGTCAGCTTCCTCCACGGGAACAAGGACGTGTTTGTGTGGGAGGCGATATACCTGGTCGGCTCTCGCGCGGGGTGATCGAGCAACACCTGATGGTGTGCCCCAACGTGCGCCCCGTAAAGCAGAAGGTGCGGCGGCAAGCCCCGAAGAAGCAGTCGTTCATCGTCCAGGAGACCCACAAGTTGTAGGAGTCCGGCATTATCCGGGAGGTGTGGCATCCAGATTGGTTGGCGAACCCGGTCATCGTCCCCAAGAAAGATGGGAAGGAGCGCATGTGCGTCGATTTTACGAGCCTCAACAATGCTTGTCCTCAAGACCCTTTCCCTCTTCCACGCATCGACCAGATTGTTGACTCCACCGCTGAGTCTGATTTGATGTGCTTCTTTCTCAGGCTATCACCAAATCAAGATGGCAGTGCAGGATGTCGAGAAGACGGCCTTCCTAACCCCGTGTGGGGTGTACTGCTACACCTGCATGCCGTTCAGGCTGCGCAACGCCGGGGCGACCTTCCAGCGGATGATGCACATCGCTTTGGCTCAGCAACTTGGGACGAATGCTGAGGCATACATCAATGACATAGTGGTCAAATCTCGAGAGGTGAGAACTCTTGTCAAAGATCTAGAGGAGACGTTTGCTAGCCTGTGCAAAGTAAACTTGCGGCTCAACCCGGAAAAGTGCGTGTTTGGCATCTCGTCCAGCAAGTTGCTAGGTTTCCTGGTGTCGCACAGAGGGATCAAGGCCAACTCGGAGAAAATCAAGGCGATAGAGAGGATGAGATCGCCGCAAACCCTCAAAGAGATGCAGAAGCTGGCGAGCTCCGTAACCTCACTGGGGCGCTTCATCTCCAAGCTAGGCGAGTGCGCCCTCCCGTTCTTCAAGCCGGTGAAAAAGAAGGGCCCGTCCGAGTGGACCCCGGAGGCCGATGCGTCCTTCGACCTCAAGAGGTGCCTCACCAGCCCGTCGGTGATGGTTGTGCCACACCCTCTTGAACCCCTGGTGCTCTACCTGGCCGCCACGCCTCACTCAGTGAGCGTGGCACTCGTGGCGGTCCGGGCAGAGCGTTTGGTTGAGGGCGCGCGGCGCAGCGCCCCATGCCTGACCAAGGTGTTGCAGCCTCAAGACGATGCCCTCGAGGCCTCAGGCACCTCACGAGACGGCAGGGATCACGAGGATATCGCTCCTGAGCTCGCGACCATCCCGCTAGACGACCAAGCTCCTGAGGCTCCCCTACCTCAGGAGGCACAGGACCCCACCGGCGCCTCCTACTTCGTCGAGCACCCCGTGTACTTCAACAACACGGTGCTGCGTGACGCGCGGGCATGTTACCCCATGCCATAGAAGCTCCTGCTCGCACTCCTTGTTGCCTCTAGGAAATTGCGGCACTACTTCCAAGGCCACCCCATCAAGGTTGTTTCAGCCTACCCCTTGGAGAGGGTGCTCCGAAGACCCAAGGCCGCGGGAAGGGTCACCGAATGGAACATCGAGCTGCAGGCATTCCAGCTAGAGTTCGGCACCACCAGAGTCATCAAGGGCATAGCCCTCGCTGACTTTGTGGCAGAATGGACTGACAGCCCTGGCCGCGAAGTGAGCGAGGATCGTTCTCTCATGCACGGAGATGGGGCACCAGATGGTTGGGTCATGTACTTCGACGGTGCGTTCGTGCGCCAGGGCGCGGGGGCTGGAGCCGTGCTCATCGCGCCCACCCAGGACAAGCTCTACTATGTTGTGCAACTCTGCTTCCAGCATGGGGAGAAGGTCTCCAACAACATCGCTGAGTATGAGGGCCTGGTCGCCGATCTCAAGGCTGCGGCGGCTCTGGGGGTTAGGCGCCTCACCATCAGGGGCGACTCCTAGCTCCTCGTCAACTTCTCCAACAAGGCATACACGCCAAAGGATGAGCACATGCAGGCATACTTGAGGAGGTATACAAAACTTATAAATGATTCTTAGGCTTGGAATTGCAGCACGTGTCACGCGGCACGAACAAGGAGGCAGATGACATCGCCAAGAGGGCGTCCTGGCGACAACCTCAGGAGCGTGGCATCTTTGAGGAGCAGCTCTTCAAGCCGTCAGCGGCTCCCGTGATACTGGCAAAGGTGTCACACCTTTTGATGAGATGGTGGCTATCATTTTGGAGGAAGTCAACTTTGACGATCCGACTACGGACATGCGAGGACGTCCCACCTTAGCAATCGCTAAACCAACTTTGAGAGGGTATTGACCACGCCGGGGCATGATCAACCTGACCACGAAGGTCTGTTTCCTGCAGGCAAACAAAGAACAAGCAAGAAACTGAGATTGCAATCTGGATATTGCGAATGTAAGAGGAAAGCTTTATTTATCAAGTGGGGTTCAGGACGTCTTTGTCTGGTTCTTGAACACAAACGAAGTACGCGAAGTTGCAGCTATGGCGAACTTTAATCTAAACAAAACCCAAAGACTAAACGATGCCCTAAGGGCTGTATATATGGGGAAAGAGAGGGGGAATTTCGTAGCCCCTTGGAGAAAGGGTCCGAAACCAATCCTAACTTTGTTTTCCCCACACATACGAACTCTAAAAACAGCATATACTTGTCTATTTCGAAATTACAAGGGCCTGGCCAAATAATAAGGTGACGCAGCACCAATAATAGCCTCTGGACGAAATCTATGAAGTGGCATCTAGTATATTTCGTCCAAGGCTTCTCGAACTCATTATAGTGGCTTCAAAGTCCTGAAATCATCACTTGTAACTCCGTTCTTGCTCCCCTTGCGCATGCCATCATCTCCATGCTTGATCTTGCTCCAATGTTCATCCTTCTTGTCCAAGCTAGACCCTTCATTTGTAAGCAAAACAAATGTATTCAATTTAGGCAGCATCATATTCTCATGAACATTAGAATCATTACCAAGAAACAAAAGTACCTGGTAATTTAATTGGCGTGCGCGAGCTCTAGTAATTGGTCATGTATATGTATCAGTTGGGGTTGTGGGTGTAACTCTGTTAGTGATGTCCTCATCATCCTCCCCTTCTTGAATTGAAGTCGCCCTCGACGGAAGCTCATCTTCCTCGCCCATTCTTCAAATCTACAATGTTAAATGTGGGACTAACCCCAAAATCTGTAGGCAGCTCAAGTTTATATGCATTATCATTTATTTTCTCTAACACCTTAAAAGACCATTAACACATGGCATTAGCTTCGACTTGCGCAAATTAGGAAACCTATCCTTATGCAAATGTAACAAACAAGATCTCCAGGTGCAAAGACAACACGTTTTCTACCCTTATCTCCAACAAGTTTATATTTTGCATTCATGCGCTCAATATTTTCCTTAGTTAACTCATGCATTTTTAAGATCAATTCAGCACATTGTTTAGCATCAAAATTAACCTTCTCCGAAGATGGAAGAGGCAACAAATTAATAGGTGCACGAGGTAGGAAACCATATACAATTTCAAAAGGGCACATCTCAGTAGTAGAATGCAACGAACGATTATAAGCAAATTCAATATGGGGCAAGCATTCTTCCCACATTTTCTTGTTATTCTTCAAAACAGCCCTAAGCATAGTAGACAAAGTTTTCTTGACTACTTCACTTTGTCGATCAGTTTGGGGGTGACAAGTAGTATTAAAAAGCAGTTTAGTCCCCAACTTAGCCCATAAACATCTCCAAAAGTGGCTAAGAAATGTAGTATCACGATCTGAAACAATAGTATTTGGCACACCATGCAAGCAAATAATTTCACGAAAGAACAAATCAACAACATTAGAAGCATCATCGCTTTTATGAAATGGTATAAAGTGTGCCATTTTTGAGAACCTATCCACGACAACAAATATGCTATCCCTCCCCTTTGTTCGAGGTAAACCCTAAACAAAGTCCATAGATATATCTTCCCAAGGAACACTAGGGACATGCAAAGGCATATATAAACCATGAGGATTGAGTCGTGACTTACATTTTTGACATGTAGTGCTGCAAGCAACAAAACACTCAACATCCTGTCTCATCTTTGGCCAAAAGAAATGTGTAGCAAGTACGCCCTCCGTCTTCTTCACGCCAAAGTGTCCCATTAATCCTCCTCCATGCGCCTCCTGCAACAACAAAAGACGAACAGAGCTAGCTGGAATGCATAGATTGTTAGCACGAAACAAAGATCCATCATTAACGACGAACTTGTTCCATGTTCTCCCTTCTTTACAATTCTGCAATACATCTTTAAATTCAGCATCATACACATATTGATCTTTGATGGTCTCCAATCCGAATATTTTAAAGTCAAGTTTTGAAAGCATAGTATAAAGACGAGATAATGCATCAGCAATAACATTTTATTTTCCCTTCTTGTGTTTAATAACATAAGGGAAAATCTCTATGAATTCAGCCCATTTAGCATGTCTACGGTTCAGTTTTGCTTGACCATTAATGTGCTTCAAAGATTCATGAACAGAATGTATAACAAATTCTTTGGGCCATAAATAATGTTGCCATGTTTCCAAAGTCCGAACAAGAGCATATATTTCCTTATCATAAGTAGAATAATTCAGACTAGGCCCACTCACTTTTTTAGAAAAGTATGCAAACAGGTTTGCCATCTTGTAGTAACACACCTCCTAACAGATAGCCACCATCTCATCGGATACCACTTGATAGAGGCAAAGGTGTCCCGTCTTTCGATGAGATGGTGGCTATCATTTTGGAGGAAGTCGACTTTGACGATCCGACTACAGACGTGCGAGAATGTCGCGCCTTAGCAATCGCTAAACCAACTCCGAGAGGGTATTGACCACGCCGGGGCATGATCAACCTGACCACGAAGGTCTGTTTCCTGCAGGCAAACAAAGAACAAGCAAGAAACTGAGATTGCAATCTGGATATTGCAAATTTAAGAGGAAAGCTTTATTGATCAAGTGGGGTTCAAGACGTCTTTGTCTGGTTGTTGAACACAAACGAAGTACGCAAAGTTGCAGCTATGGCGAACTTTAATCTAAACAAAACCCAAAGACTAAACGATGCCCTAAGAGCTGTATATATGAGGAAAGAGAGGGGAATTTTCGTGCCCCCTTGGAGAAGGAGTCCGAAACCAACCCTAACTCTATTTTCCCAACACATACAGACTCTAAAAACAGCCTATACTTGTCTATTTCAAAATTACATGGGTCTGGCCCAATAATAAGGTGACGCGGCACCAATAATAGACTCTGGACGAAATCTATAAAGTGGCATCTTGTATTTTTCGTCCAAGGATTCTCGCACTCATTATGGTGGATTCAAAGTCCCGAAATCATCACTTGTAACTCTGTTCTTGCTCCCCTTGCGCATGCCATCATCTCCATGCTTGATCTTGCTCCAATGTTCATCCTTCTTGTCCAAGCTAGGCCCTTCATTTGTAAGAAAGACAAATGTATCCAATTTAGGCAGCATCATATTCTCATGAACATTAGAATCATTACCAAGAAACGAAAGTACCTGGTAATTTAATTGGTGTGCGCGAGCTCTAGTAATTGGTCATGTATATGTATCAGTTGGGGCTGTGGGTGTAACTCTGTTAGTGATGTCCTCATCATCCCCCCACTGCGGGACCAATGTCGCCTCAGGAGGAGTTACCCTCGGCGCCCCCTCGGGTGCCCCAGCCTGCGCCCCGACCTCAGGAGCCAGCCTGTTTCTCGTGCTCGAGCCTCAGGAGGGGTGCTGGTCCAAGGAGTTCAAGGCATAACTGCTCTGGGGTGCCTTGTCGAAGAAGGCGGAAGACGCAGAGGGTGTGGCCCGCCAGGCCACCGCGTACTGCATCCAGGACGGTGAGCTCTATCGAAACCGCCCGAACGACGTTTCTCTATGATGCATCTCCAGGGAGCAGGGGTGCGAGCTGCTGGCTGACATACATGGCGGGGACTGCGGGCATCACTCCTCATCGCGCACCCTCGTGGGTAAAGCATTCCGCAATGGATTTTACTGGCCCACAGCGCTCAATGATGCCACAGAATTGGTAAGGTCTTGTGAGGCTTGTCAATTCCATGCTAAGTAGATCCACCAGCCGCTGAAGGCCTCCAGACCATCCCGCTCTCGTAGCCGTTCGCTGTCTTGGGGCTGGATATCTTGGCCCTTCCCTCGAGCGCCCGGGGGCTACCGCTAACTTTACGTCGCCATCGACAAGTTCACCAAGTGTGCGGAGGTGGAGGCCGTCCGCACCATCCTAGTTGGCTTGGCCGTCAAGTTCATCAAGGGCCTCGTGAGTCGTTTCGGGGTCCCCAACCGCATCATCACCGATAATGGCTCTCAGTTCATGGGCAACCTTTTCAAAACATATTGCGCTAACCTTGGAACGCAGTTATGCTACGCTTCGGTGGCAAACCCACGGAGCAATGGCCAGGCCGAGCGCGCCAACGCGGAGGTCCTGAGGGGCCTCAAGGCGAGGAGCTTCAAGAAGAAACTCAAGGCATGTGGCAGGGGCTGCCTCGATGAGCTCCAGTCCATGTTGTGGTGTTGGGCTCTACCGTAGGTTGCGTCGACTGCAAATTAAAAATTTCCTATGCGCAGAACATCCAGGCACATGCTAAGGGAGATGGATCATAGATCGTTACCACTAGATGCGTAGTGCCGTGCAGCGGAAGTAGAGTTGGGGCAGCGCATTCCCGGAGTCATCTCCTCCTCGTCAATCTCCCACGTAGCCGACCGGATCCCGTGAACAGGTTCACCGGAGCGGCGCAAGTGCACCGCCTCTAACGGTATCCACGCGTGCATGAGGAACATCGTGAGGCGGACTGCTAGGTCCGATCACACAACCGGCGATGAGTGGAGGTGGCTATTCGCAACACATGCAAACCCTAATGATGGCCCCAAAGTGATCAACCGAATGAGTGTGCCGCACCTCCACTATTTATAGGCATCCGTCGCGGGCTCAACACTTGGGCCTCGCACAGACCCTAAAGCCCAAAGTCCGTTCGGTCTGTATCCGAGTCCGAGTAGGACCAAGTCTGACTCGCGGAGTCAGACCCAACCTCACAGGTTCCTTCCCTTAAGCACGCGACCCCTTAGGTTCAAGTTGACTTGGTCGCAGGTTGGATAACCTCCGACCTGCACGGTTGGTAGCGGCCTCTAGAAAGGCGTGCCGACCACAAGCACACTATGAAGCTGTTTAGGCGAACCAGTACATCACACTTCCATTCCTTTTGCCACACAATATATGCTGTCAGGCTCAAGGCGAGTCTGTCATCCTTGTGCTAGGCCGACCTCTTTCTCGTTCCAGTGATGATGACCCAAACCGGGTTATCTCATAATCCTTGTCGCATGGCCATGCTTATCCTGGTCGGATCACACGAGGGGCCGAGAGTATATCTCTCCCGATCGGAGGGGCAAATCCCATCTTGCTCGACCATGTCTCGCAGCATGGGCCTGGACAAGCCCGAAACCTACCTTTGTAACTACCCAGTCAGGGAGTAGCGTTTGGTCGGCCCAAAGAAAGTCTGTCACCATCTCGAGTACATGCGTCAGCTCAGGTCTTAGGACATAGAACGTGTGTTGCACTAGAGACTCACAGATGACATATCGCTGCGTCTCATAGTTGGGTCTGTCCGACTCGGACCTTATCTCGACTCGGATCTGACCACGTACAATCCGACCAGACCTTTCCAAGTCCATATTATCCGGTTAGCATCCAAGGCCCCATGGCTAGTGAGACCCACCGTGTCATATGCTAGTCTAGTCTGACGTGTTTCCACACATCACTTACGAATAGGGACCAATTAGGATGTATCATACAACACAAGATCTCACAGACAAGTCACGTACTTGCCAACAAGTATCATTGATTACATCCAAGGACTATCATTATTCATAAACACATAGGAAATACCATCATACATGATTGCCTCTAGGGCATATCTCCAACAGTCTCCCACTTGCACTAGAGTCAATCGGTCGTATGCCCATAGCTCTAACGTGCCCCTCATGCTTGGGTTGTGGAAGGAACTTAGTCAAAGGATCTGCAACATTTGCATCCATGTGAA
Source organism: Secale cereale (assembly GCA_902687465.1). Lineage (NCBI taxonomy): Eukaryota > Viridiplantae > Streptophyta > Magnoliopsida > Poales > Poaceae > Secale > Secale cereale. Next base: position 438,882,846 of record LR738715.1, read on the forward strand.
TTTTGCATAACTCTATATCACCACTCTTTACGATCTTCCGTATCAGGTGATATTTCCGATCTATGTGTCTGGTCTTCTCGTGGTTCCTCAGCTCCTTGGCTTGTGCGATGGCACCAGAATTATCACAATAAATGTCCAACGGTTTCACCATGGCTGGGAAATACCAAGATCATCTAGAAAGTTCCGGATCCAAACACCTTCCTTTGCAGCTTCACAAGCCGCAATGTATTCGGCTTATGTGGTAGAATCGGACACCGTATCTTGCTTGGAACTCATTCGGCTCACTGTTCCTCCGTTCATGACATACACGAATCCAGACTGTGATCGACAATCATCTCTATCGATTTGAAAATTAGTATCGGCGTAACCCTTTACGACGAGCTCCTCCTCACCTTCATAAACGAGGAACATCTCTTTAGTCCTTTTCGGGTACTTCAGAATAGTCTTTACCGCCACCCAGTGACTCTCACCTGGGTTGGCCTGGTATCTACTTGTTAGGATTATTGCAAAACAACATCAGGCCGTGTACATATCATGGCATACATGATGGATTTGATTGCCGAGGCATACGGAATCCGACGCATCCTGCTTCGCTCATCAGATGTCGAAGGACTCTGAGTCTCGCTTAGCCTTATACCATGCGAGACAGGCAAGAATCCTTTCTTGGCCTCACTCATGTTGAACTACTTCAACACTTTATCTATGTACGTGCATTGGCTCAAGCCGAGTATCCTCCAAGATCTATCTCTATAGATCTTAATGCCCAATATGTAAACCGCTTCACTGAGTTCCCTCATCGAAAACTTTCTATTCAATGATTCCTCGACTGAGTTCAGCATCGAAACATCGTTTCCGATTAACAATATGTCATCTACATATAGTATCAAAAACACTATCGAGCTCCCACTCAACTTCTTGTATAAACAAGCGTCCTCTTCGCTTTTAATAAAACCGAGACCAGTGACGACCTCATCAAAACGAATGTTCAGGCTCCGAGATGCTTGTCTCAACCCATAAATAGATCTCTTGAGCTCGCATACCTTACTAGTGCTAGTCGGATCGACAAAACCCTTGGGATGTATCATATACACGTCCTTGGTTAAATTTCCGTGAAGGAAAGCCGTTTTGACATCCATCTGCCATATCTCATAATCGAAATAGGCAGCTATAGCTAGTATGATCCTTACCGGCTTCAACGTCGCTACCGGCTAGTAAGTCTTGTCGTAGTCAATTCCTTGAACTTCTCCATAACTTTAGTGACAAGCCGAGCTTTGTGGATCTGAACATTTCCATCTACATCGGTTTTCTTCTTAAAGACCCATTTGCAACATATGTCTTTTACGCCAGGTGGCGGATCAACCAAGTCCCAAACTTGATTTTCATCCATGGACTTCAATTCGGACCTCATGGCCTCCAGCCATGCCTCGGAATCTGGGCTTACCATCGCTTCCGCATACGTAGCCGGCTCGTCGCTTTCTAGCAACAAGACATCACACACTTTGCGTAATCTTTCCGACCTCCGTGGTTCTGATGCCGCTTCCACCTCGGGTTCCCTGACAAGCTCCGGTATGATCACATCATCCGCCGAGTTGTCCCCAAGTGGTTCTAGAACTTCTTCGAGTAGCACCTGCCTCCCACTAGGCTCTCGCCCGAGAAACTCTTTCTCAAGGAAGACCTAGTTTCGAGCAACAAACATTTTGTTCTTTTCGCGGTTGTAGAAGCTATATCCCAAGGTTTCCCTCCGATATCCCACTAGTATGCATTTATCCGACTTGGGTGTAAGCTTGTCTGACATAAGTCGTTTGGCAAATGCTTCACAACCCCAAATCTTCAAAAAAGACAAACTAGGACTCTTCCCAGTCCACATCTCATGTGGTGTCTTATCTACGGATTTAGATGGTACTTTGTTGAGTGTAAAAGCTGCATTTTCTAGAGCGTATCCCTAGAATGACAAGGGTAAATCCGGTTTGCTCATCATAGACCGAACCATGTCCAACAAGGTACGATTCCTCCATTCCGACACGCCATTACCCGAAGGTGTGAGCTGAGGTACTATACCTCGACTTTTCAGATGATCATCAAACTCCTGGCTCATGTACTCACCTCCACGATCAGATCGTAGAAGCTTTATAGTCTTGCCGAGCTGATTCTCTACCTCGTTCTGAAACTCTTTGAACTTTTCAAAAGTTTCCGACTTGTGCCTCATCAAATAGATATAGCCATATCTACTCAAGTCGTCGGTAAAAGTCATGAAGTACTGATAGCCACCTCTAGCAGTTGTGCTCATTGGACCACACACATCGCTATGTATAAGCTCCAACAGCTCGGACACCCTCTTGCAACTCTTTGCAAAAGAAGACTTAGTCGTCTTGCCGAGCAAGCATGATTCACATGTCTCGAACGACTCGAAGTCGGGAAAAGCTAGGAGCCCATCACTATGGAGCTTCTTCATTCGTTTCAGACTAATGTGTCCAAGCCGGCAATGACAGAAGTATTTCAGATTTATCTCATTAGGCTTATGCCTCTTGACATTCATATTATAAACAGGTTCCGTTTCCAGATTGAAAATAAATAGCCCATCAATAATGGGTGCATAGCCATGGAACATACCATTCAAAAATACCGAACAACCATTGTCCTTTAAATTGAATTCATAACCTTGACTCATCAAACATGAGGCAGGAATAATGTTTTGACTAAGTGCAGGAATGTAATAACAATTATTCAATTCCATAATGAATCCGGAAGGAAGCTGGAGCCGCATCGTGCCGACCTCCAATGCAGCAACTCTTGCTTTGTTGCCGACCCTGATGTCAATGTCCCCTTGTGCCACATGCCTAGTTCTTACCAGCCCCTGCATCGAGTTGCAAATATGAACAACTGATCCGGTATCAAATACCCAAGAGCTACTAGGTATGTCATCAAGATAAATGTCTATAACATATGCAACAAGTGTACCTTTGCCTGAAGCAGCATTTCAGCCTTCTTCCCATGCTCTGCAAGCCACCTGATACAGTTCCTCTTCCAGTGACCGGTCTCCTTGAAGTGATAGCAAACGGTCTCTGAGTTCGGTCCAGACTTCAGCGTTGCGGCGGAGATTGCCTTCTCCATGCCCTTTGCCTTAGCCTCTTTCTTAGACCAACTCTTCTTGAACTTAGCCGAGTTCTACACCATCAACACTTGAAGCATGCCTTTCTTTATATCATGTTCTGCCACCTTAAGCATACCATGCAATTCAGTGAGCTTCTTATCCATGCCATGCATATGATAGTTTGAGATGAACGTCCCATAGCTGGGCAGAAGAGAACCCAGAACTGCATCTGTAGCGAGCTCATCCATGAGCAGGAAGTCTAACCGATCCAAAGCTTGCACATATCCGATCATCTGGATCACATGTGTGCTCAATGGATCACCTTCCTTCAGCTTACAATCCATCAAGGACTGCCAGACGTTGAACCTTTCGGTCCTAGCCTAAACCTAAAACATGCTCTTGAGACTCTCGATCATATCGAAAGCCCCAACATCTTTGAAATGCTGCTGCAAATCGGGCTCCATACAAGCCAGCATGAGGTAGTTGATCTCGTTTGATTCATCGACAAGTTTTTGGTAGGCATTCCTGGTTGTGGCATTAGCAGTATCGGCATGTTCATCTGGAAGTGGATCCTCTAGAATATGTTCCTTCTTATCATGCTTGATAACAATTCTCAAATTTCTATACCAGGTGGTAAAGTTTGTTCCATTAAGTTTATCCTTTTCCAAGATTGATTTCAGTGCAAAGTTGTGTTGAGCAGGTGATGCCATTGATCTACAACATAAAATATGCAATCACTAAGAATGTGTTTATGTAGAGTAATTCAAGCCATAAACAGAAATGCTCCCACTGAAGTTAGCATCCCTCCGCAAACTCCCAGTGATGTAGGATCCGACTAGCACATGCGACTAGTGAGCTTCAGCATCACTGCTAGGCAACATGACTATCCGGTAAGCAACTCCTTGCTATTCGTATCTCTATACGACTCCCGTCGGTCGGGTAGGTATCTCATACCCCGGCTCTCGACCTCCTTTGCCACAAGGCCCAAAACCGTTTTGATAGCCTTATCAAGTTAACCTGATGCAGTGCATGTCCGCGTCCGACACGAACCCTTCGGTTCAAGGACACCTAGCAGCACCCCAATTTTAAGAGCCCACTACTAGACATACTTGACGTGCAAAGGTGCAACATTGGGAATGTCAATTTACTTGATATTCGTGAGGAGTCTTTCTACCATTCTAACATGCATAGAAAGTAAGAAGCATAACAATCACAAATAAACATATATTGTGAAATAGTATGGCTCCTTCATGGATGTTCTTCAAGGTCGGCTCCAACTCCGATGACCATCTTGGAACACCATCTTGTTTGTCACGTCGGGACGCCAAGCCACCAACCTGATCTCTATTATCCAACTACTACAACTAGTAATGAATTTACATAGAATCACAAGTCGACACGTAGGTCGTTATACATTATAATGACAGGACTTTGGCTCCTGGCGGCTGACAAACATGACACGCAGGCCATGTAAAATTAATTACACACATGCATCACATACACATGAGCCATACTATTCACATCAAACCTGCAAAACAAAGTCATGCATAGAATCGCATTCTACCGGTTTGTGTGTCGAGTACGAAATACATGGCGCAACGCACATGGCGGTTCCTGACGTTTTCGAAAATCCTATATCGCATCTGAACTCCGTTCACGCCGAATTTTCTGTTCTGACCGATCTGGTCGACCTCATCGATCATCGGGAATCCGATTCGGATTTACATTTCACTGTTAACCCCGATGGCGGATAACCGACCAGTAGGGGTAGATCGTGTCACGACCTCATCGATCCCAATTGACAAAAAACATAGCCTCAACAATCCCCATGTGCAGTTGATCTCATCAAGCGTGCACATAGCCAAACTCATAAATGACAACAAATCTCATCTGCCGCCTCCACATATCAAATATGCATATGATCTAAATCCAAATCCTATAGCAGAGGCTCTGATGCGGGGTCAACCCGTTCTAGGCCGATCTTTCACGATATGGAGGGATCCCATGAGGACATGAAGAACACGAGGGGGAACACGAGGGGAAACACGAGAGAATCACTCAAACCAACAAGAACAAGTCACACATATGCTAGATCCTCGAAACACAAAGAGATACAAGATCCATGATCAACAAGGGACGATACAAAGGGTAACCGGTTCTTCTCCGTGAGGAGGTCTTGGGGGTATCCCGTGGGATCTTCTCCATAGCGGAGGTCTTGAATCCATGTGGATCTTCTCCGAAGAGGTGCTGCAGTCACTCTCGAGGAGATGAACCACTAGATGACCAAGACTTTCGCTACGGAGAAGATCCACGGGATACCCCCAAGACCTCCTCACGGAGAAGAACTGGTTACCCTTTGTATCGTCCCTAGTTGATCATGGATCTTGTATCTCTTTGTGTTTCAAGGATCTAGCATATGTGTGACTTGTTCTTGTTGGTTTGAGTGATTCTCTCGTGTTTCCCCTCGTGTTCCTCCTTGTGTTCTTCGTGTTCTTCGTGTTCCTCGTGGGATCCCCTTCATTTCGTGAAAGATCGGCCTAGAACGGGTTGACCCCGCATCAAATGTTATCAGAGCCTTGGTTTCTCACAAATTTGGAGCCCCCTCACCGTTTTCTAGCCTTGTTTTGTTGTGTTCTTCCCCAAATTCGAAAATTCCCCACCAAAAATAGCCCAATTTTTTTTGTGATCTGTTAGTTTGATGAGATTTTGTTGATTTTGATCCATGGATTCGCTTGGTTTCAAGTGGATCTAGCATCTCCACAAGTTTCCCCACTTTCCATCCACGAAATCCTCTTAATTTTGAGCCCTTTCCGCCCCCAAATTCGTCCCCGAGAGGAAATCCCGAGTGGAGTTGACCCGGCCAGATCATCCGGACGTTCTCCCGGATCATCCGGACACCTCCCGGATGAGCTGGACAATCTCCCGGACGTCCGTGTAATTCGCGCACCCGAAAAACAGAACCGGAGCTGACGAACCCGGATCATCCGGACAAAGCCCGGATGAGCTGGATTTTCTCCCGGATGTCCGGGTAACCCTGAAACTGACGCGGCTGAAATTTTGTTTTGGCCATAACTAATTCATCCGGAGTCCGTTTTTTACGTTCTTGAGCTCGTTTTGAAGCTCTTGACATCCCCCATCCCACAAAAATACTACCATTATAATTTGACTCCATTAAATTTTGTCAAATTTGGCAAGTTTGCCTAGGCCTTCCACCATATCATCTGCATAGCTACCATAGCCTTCCAAAACCTAACCATTTTGTCCCCCATAGCATTTGTGGTTGCTTGAGTAGTGATTTGAGTCTCCTAAGGTGTTTAGGCTACTTAGGGACGATTGCTTCTTCATCCGCCACCACCACCACTTCCACATACCCATTGCCCACTATATATTTCCGCCACCCAAACCTATCCCAATTTTGTTTGAGCTTGTTCGAGTTGTGGCTTGTGTCTCCTAAGGTGTTTCGGCTACTTAGGGACGGTCACGATAACTCCGACACACATAACCCATCATTCCACTTCTGCTTTGCCGAGTGCATAACCACCACCGCTTTCCCGCTACCACCATTTGACATTTGTCCTTGAGATTTTGAGTTCTGGTTTTTCCGTTTCCTAAGGTGTTTCGGCTAATTAGGAACGGGTCTACATCAAGAGCACCACATCTCATCATCATCATCGGACGGTAACCTCGACGACATCATTGTATATTCCCCTTGCAATTGCATTGTTAACCCCCAGCCCATTTGCGTCACTTGCCTATCGAGACTAGCCTTTGAGTATTGCCGGCAACGTTACTTGTGCACATTAGTGATCCGCCCTTCCATTGCATACATACCATATCATCTTGGTATTATCATATCATCTCTTCTGTCACAAGATTGTTCCCGCATATACACAATTGCTATCTTGGTTTGTGCATCGTGGCCATATCATCTTGGTATTATCATATCATCTCTTCTGTCAAAAAAGAAGCTTTTAAGCAAAAAGAGAAAGACAAAGAAGCTTGTAAGCAAGAACCATATCATCATACCACATTGCATATAAGATTGTCATATCCGATCATCTTGGATCATCTTGTGCTAAAAGCACCGGAACATCATACACATAGCATACTTGGGATAGAAACTTGATATATTTTGCATCTCATAGGTTGTGCACAAGTGTCGTATCCGCCTATTGAGCAATCGTGCTAGCGTCTCTCTTGAGTTGTGCAACACGAGCGTTTTTCGTGGATTCCACATTTTGTGCTCATTCCTTGGTTGCACGACCCCATCTATCGATCCATGTGTGTGTTTCCGTGTGCCACCCATATTGCTATTGGTCTACTTGTTTCACTTGCGAATTTGTGAATCTCTTTCAACTTTATTGACTCTTGCTAACATTTTGCATCAAATTTTTGTGCCACTATCCTCACCGAGCTCCACCATAAGCTTTAGTTGTGTAGGTGTGAGAAACCGACAAGAATTGGTACCAATTGTGCTATTTCCTTGTTCCACATTTGTGTGATCATTGATCCATCTTCAACATCGGTCAAGGTACATTTGGTCTAGTTCTTCTCTTTCTCCCACTCACCACTACTTGAGTCTTGTGATGGATAGGCAAAGCATTTCATCTCCGGTCTTCGACATCGACGGCGCGAACAACTACATCCACGAGCAAACCATCGGACTACAACGAGCAATGCAAGAGCGCTTGGGCAACATCGCCATCGAACTACGACATTCCGAGACAAGGACAATGGCTTCCTTCGACGAGATGTGCGACTCCTTCAACAAACAAATGATGGAGCTCCAACACTTGGTGGTCGATTGCAAGTCTTCTTCCCCTTCGTCATCCTCTCGGCGGCGACGTTCAAGTCACAAGTCTTTGGAGCGCCAACATGATGTAAGTGCAAGTCTTCCACATCCACACCGCCATGGAGACCATCGACATCGTCATGAAGGGCAAGTCACCTCCAAGCATCATGTGCACGACAACGACGAACGACATCTACCAAGAGTTCAAGCACGACAACGACACCATCACGATGAAGATGCTCGACACGCACAAACCTACAAGTCCGAACAAGCTCTATATCACGCCAAGGCCAAGCTTCAAGAGCACATAAGAAGACCACGAGAGAAGCACACCCAAGCAGAGCTACGGCTACAACCACCACTCGGCATCTTCGCCAAGTGCTATCAAGGCATCTTCACCTTCGGACGTACATCATCTTCGCCTATTTCCCATGAGTTCGCCTGCATCGACGTCTTCATCATCAAGGAGATCATCTACGAGCGACGGCGACAAGACGGTCGAGCATGGGCCATCCCCTTCGACCAAGGCGACGAGCATGAACCTCTTCGACACCATGAAGACGGCGCCCATATTGGACTACTACTCCGGGTCAAGCTACGCGAGCAAGGATGAGACCTTCTCTTTGACCTCGGAGGAGCGTTATGATTTGCCACATCATATGGCATTCATCTTTGGAGGCACTACGGATGAGGAAGTTGAGCATGGAGACTATTGCACCTACACCTCTTCGACACCCACATATGACGAGATGCCCCAATTCCCATGTGAGGAGAGCCACCACCACATGAGTGATATGAGTGACTCCACCATATGTGACATTGAGAGTATTTCCTTTGAGAGGATGAGAGTGACCACTACTAGCCCCATACATGAGAGCATGCCACTTCTCCTATGTGAGGTTGAGAGCCATTCGAGTGACTCCACCAACCATACGAGTGAGAGCATCCAAGATGGAGTGAGTGAGCCACAACACTTAGTGAGTGAGGTAGTTGATAGGGCATGTGAGGCCACTATGATTTCTAATGACTTAACCTCTACTCCGAGTGTGTTTTCTTCGGTGCTAGGTCTCCTACAAGAGGACATGCCTACCCTCGACGAGTCCGTCCCTCCAAAGGACAACCCAATGGCCATGGTGGAAGAAGATGCACCACCCACATGGTCCCATCATGATGAAGAAGGGCATGATTGGATCTTGAACACCTCACCTACAACGCATGAGCGACGCCCCAAAGGTAAAATAGGTGAAGGTGATGCTTTTGTCCCACTAGTGGACTATCTTGACAATGATTGCTTGCATGATGTTGACACACCTATTGCCATGCTTCATGCTAGTGCGACTTCCTCATGTCATGACTTACCTATTTATGATGAATATGATGATGAGCATGTTGAGTTGCCTAGTTGTGATGCCATGCTCCATAGGATATCATGTGAAAATTCTTTTGGTCACATCATGTTCGATAATCCTTTGAACTTGTCATATGCTATGAGTGAGATCTCCCATATTGCATCATTTCAATCTCAACATAGTAACTATGCATGCCCCACTAAAGTAAATCCTATTTGCACTTGTGGCATAGATGACAAGATGATGGTCATTGGCTTTTGTTTTTCATGCGATGATATTGCCATGCTTCCTTTACATGATTTGCGCAATTCATCCACTATGCCATGCCATGATCAGATTGTTCCAAATATGCATTGTTTTGGATGTTGTCAATATTCTCCATGTGATGTTTCCACTAATGCTCATGAGGAGACCCCCATAGTGTCCTCATACATACTAGGAGATCTTGATGCATTCCATACCTTGCATGATTACCATGATTGTGTGCACCATATGAATTACATGAATAACAATGCTCTACCTACTAGTCATGATGCATTACACCATGTGAGTCTCCATTATGCCATACATAACAACAAACCTCTCATGATGGATGACATGTTTCTATATCACGCATCTCATTTATTTGAGCATTGGCTATTATGTGCTTCACCGTTTCACCGTTTCCTTGGATGTTTAGGCTACCTTGGGACGGCACGACTTCGACAACACCACCGCTCAACCTCGGCAAGGACGGTAACATCGACGACACTTCACTCATCCTACCTTGCAATTGCATTGTCACCCTATGAACCATCTTTGCGTAGCTTTCCCATTGAGACTAGCCATTTGAGTATTGCCGGGCCACGACACTTGTGCACATTAGTGAAAGTCATAGATATTGCATACTACATCATCTTAGTATCATCATTGTGAGTACCACCACATCATCTTGCATATCTCCATGTGCCACAAGAGTGTTCCGCATACACAATAGCTACCTCAATCCGAGAAGCATACATATGTGCCCAAAGAAAGAGCTCAAAAGCTTTTAAGCAAAAGAGCCATCAAAGCAAAGAAACAATAGCATCATACGCCTTGCATCCAAAGAGATCATACATAGCAACATCATCTTGTGTTCAAGCATCGGCACATCATACACTCATAGCATACTTGTGATAGATAGTCGTTACGTTTTGCCTCTTATAGGTCGTGCACAAGTGCGTATCCGCCTATTAAGCAATCGGTTAGCGTCTCTCTAGCGTTGTGCAACACGAGCATTTTCCGTGGTTTTCCACATTTTTCGCTCATCCTTGGTTGCACAACCACATTTATCTATCCGTGCGTGTGTTCCGTGTACTACTCTTTGCTAGTGATCTACTTGTTGCATGAGCAAATTGTGAACCATTCTCAACATCATTGAGTCACTTTGACGATTGCATTGAATTTGTGCCACATCCTAACCGAGCTCCTCTCAAAGCTTTACTTGTGTAGGTGTGAGAATCGACACGAAGTGATACCAATAGTGCTATTTCCGGGTTACATTGTTGAGTGATCATTGATCCATTTTCAACCTCGGTTAAGGTACATTGATATTGTCTTCTCATTTCTCCCCCTCACATACTTGCTTGTGATGATGGATAGGCCAAGTTCATCTACCAACCCGATCTTCGACGATCCTCAAGAAGCGAACAACTACGTCACCAAACTACATCTATTCGGTGTCCAACGAGCTCTACATCAAGAGAGTGAAGCTATGCGCGAGTACATTGGTCAAGTCGCCGAGGACGCGCGACAATTCCAACAAAGCACTAAGGAGCAAATCGACCTCATCAACACCAACATGTCTACTCAATACAATGAGCTCCGGACATTGATAATCAACCGACGTTCTTCCTCAACATCCTCTCATCGACGAAGCCGCTCAAGTCGACATACCGACTCCACGCAAGACTCAAGTACACCTTCGTCAAACAATCTTCGTCAAGCCGCACGTCAAGCTCGACATGAACATCGACATCCTATACATGACAAGAGTTCACAAGAGTTATTCGACGAGCAAGAAAGCCGACATCGTCAAAACCAAGCTACACTTGAGCAAGCACAAGAACGGTAACGACTACGCCAACAACAACAAGAGCGAGCTCGTCAATATCAAGAAGAACAAGATGCCGAGGCTAACCGCCTAGCACAACACCGTCGAGAAGCTCAAGCTATGGAGGCGCAACGTGCTTTACAAGATGCACACCGCAATGTGGCAGCCCGCACTCGACACACTCGTCAAGAAGAGGATTTCCTTCGAGATGAGATACAAGAGAGGCGCCATCAACCAAGAATGCAAGAAGAAGCTCCTCCTCAAGCACGACAAGAGCAACTACCCCAACAAGAACATCTACATCCTCAAGAGCAACAAGATATGGCAAACCGCCAAAATCGAGATCGCCCTCCCAATAGGCAAGGAAACAATGACGAGCATCGCTATGGCAAGCTCAAGTTCACCATGCCAAAGTTCTCCGGAAGCATTGATCCCGAAGACTACCTCTCATGGGCATTGAAAGTTGACAAGATCTTTCGCCTTCACAACTTCGATGAAGAGAAGAAGATCGCAATGGCATCACTTGAGTTCCAAGACTATGTTCTCATTTGGTGGGAGCAAATCATAGAGAGAAGAGAAGCCAAAGGCGAACCTCCTATCACCACTTGGGCTCAAATGAAGGAAGTGATGAGAGCACGCTTCGTGCCTACACACTACAACCGCGACTTATTCAAGAAGCTCCAACTCCTCAAGCAAGGAACCAAGTCCGTTGAAGAGTACTACAAGGAGATGGAGATTGCCATGATACGAGCAAACATCACGGAAGATGATGAGCAAACTATGGCGAGATTCTTGAATGGACTCAATTATCCCATCAAGAAGATTGCGGACTTCCAACCATACAACAATCTCCTCGAGCTAGTACACCAAGCAACCAAAGCGGAGCGAAAAGTTCAAGAGGACTACAAGTACTCCAAGTTCAACTCCAAGAACTTCGGCTCCTACAACCAAGCTTCAACGACTTCGGCTACTCCTCCTACCCCTACCAAGCCATCTACAAACTTCGGCGACAAGCCAAGCTACAAGAATGTGACTACATCGAGTTGTCCACCTTCTACCAACAACTTCAAGCCACGAGCTTCCTCAACTACAACTCCTACCGAAGACAATAACAAGACGAGCTCCATCAAATGCTTCAAGTGCCAAGGACGAGGCCACAAGTCATTTGATTGCAAGACCGTTCGCACCATGATCATCAACGACGACGGATCTTATGACTCCATGAGCGATGATGAGATGGAAGCACTCGAGCATGTCGCTATGCATCGCCAAGTCAATGAAGAAGAAGACAATCAAGTGTTTTGCGACAATGACTCAAGCCCCAACCTTGTTGTCTCCAAAGTCTCGACGCTCCAACATCAACAAGATGACGACCAACGATGTCATATTTTCCATACGAAGGCCGGCATCAATGGACGCTCCGTCAAGGTTATCATCGATGGAGGAAGTTGCCACAACTTGGCAAGCGAAGAGCTATGCGACAAGCTTCATTTGGTCAAGACGAAGCATCCTCACCCCTACAAGGTCCAGTGGCTCAACGACGCCGGAATTCTTCGAGTCGAGCACACCGTGCAAGTCTCTTTCAAGATTGGCGCATACGAGGACACCCTTGAGTGTGATGTGATACCCATGTCCGTGTGCCACCTTATTCTTGGACGTCCATGGCAATATGATCGTGGAGTCACACACAATGGACGGACAAATCACTATCACTTCAAGATGAAGGGCAAGGAATTCGTGCTCCGACCAATGACTCCAAGTCAAGTAGCCGCCGACAAGATTTTACCTACCACCCATCGTGGAGAGAATGGTGAGAGAGCGAGCCACCAAAAAGAGAGCGAGAGCCACAAGCCAAATATGAGCGACTCCACGATGAGCGACAAGAAGCAACTAGTTCTATTTGCCACCAAACGTGAGATGAGAGACGTGTGTGAGAACCCATCGAGCGTCTTCCACCTTGTGCTTCTATGCAAAGGGGAAGCCAAACCTACTAACACTTCACCACCTCCACCTTTTGTGTTGTCTCAATTGTTGCAGGAATTCTCGGACGTCTTTCCCGATGAGCTACCTCCGGGTCTACCTCCACTTCGTGGAATCGAGCACCGCATCGACCTCGTACCAGGTGCACCACTTCCAAACAAGGCTCCCTACCGCGTCAATCCCGAGGAAACAAAGGAGATACAACGGCAAGTGCAAAAACTCATCGACAAGGGTCATGTACGTGAAAGTCTAAGCCCTTGTGCCGTTCCCGTTATCCTCGTGCCTAAGAAAGACGGAACTTTTCGCATGTGTTCCGATTGCCGTCCGATAAATGCTATCACCGTTAGATACCGTCACCCTATACCTCGCTTAGATGACATGCTTGATGAACTTTGTGGTGCCACCATCTTTTCAAAAATTGATCTTAAAAGTGGTTACTACCAAATTCGCATTCAAGAGGGTGATGAGTGGAAAACTGCTTTCAAAACCAAGTTCGGGTTATACGAGTGGCTTGTTATGCCAATGGGCTTATCGGAAGCACCCGGCACTTTTGTGCGTCTTATGCACTTTGTTCTTAGACCCTACATAGGTGTCTTTGTCGTGGTTTACTTTGATGACATTCTAGTGTTTAGGAAGTCGCTTGAAGAACATGTTGACCATGTCCAACTTATTTTGCAAGCACTTCGCAACCAACAATTATATGCTAATATGGAGAAATGCACTTTTGGCGTTGACAAGGTTGTCTTTCTAGGATTTGTCGTGTCTTCTCAAGGTGTTCACGTTGATGAAACTAAAATTGAAGCAATTAAAACTTGGCCTCAACCAAAGAATCTCATGCAAGTGCGTAGTTTCCTTGGTTTAGCCGGTTTCTATCGACGCTTTGTGAAGGACTTTAGCACCATTGCTATGCCTCTACACGCTTTGAGCAAGAAGAACGCACCCTTCATTTGGGGTCCTTCGCAAGACACCGCGTTCAATGAGCTTAAGAGCTTGCTCACGCACGCACCACTTCTAGCCCTACCAAACTTTGACAAACCGTTTGAGATTCATTGTGATGCTAGTGGTATCGGCATAGGTGGCGTGCTAATGCAAGAAAAGCGCCCAATTGCGTACTTTAGCGAAAAGCTATCGGGAGCGCAACTTAACTACCCCATATATGATAAAGAGCTTTATGCCTTGGTGAGAGTTCTACGTGTTTGGGAACACTATCTTAGACCTCATGAATTCATTCTTCATACGGACCATGAGACACTTAAGTATCTCAAAGGTCAAACTAAGTTGAACAAGCGTCATGCTAAATGGAGTGAGTTCATTGAGTCTTTTCCCTATGTCATCAAATACATCAAGGGCAAAGAAAATGTTGTGGCGGACGCGCTTTCCCGCAAATGCATGCTTGTTACACAACTTGAGTTGAATGTGATTGGCTTTGAGCATATTAAAGATTTATATGTGCATGATCCCTTCTTTGCCAATGCTTATGCTAAATGCTTGACTCACACTTCTTGGGAACATTACTACATCAAAGATGGATATCTTATGAGAGCTAACAAACTTTGCATCCCCGAGTCTTCGCTTCGTTTGCTCCTTTTGCAGGAATCGCATGGAGGAGGACTCATGGGACACTTTGGACGCGACAAGACGTTTGCTACCCTCTCTAAGAACTATTTTTGGCCCAAGATGCTTCGTGACGTCTGACGCCTCACCAACCGATGTTCTACATGCCGCAAAGCTAAGTCCCAAGCTCAATCCCATGGTCTTTATATGCCTCTTCCTATTCCATATCATCCATGGGAAGACATAAGCATGGATTTCATACTTGGCCTGCCTAGAACTCAAAATGGAAAAGATTGTGTGCTTGTCGTGGTAGATAGATTCTCCAAAATGGCTCATTTCATTCCTTGCAACAAGATAGACGATGCTTCACATGTTGCCACTCTCTTTTGTAGGGAGATACTTCGTCTACACGGCGTACCCAAAACGATCGTGTCGGACCGGGACGTCAAGTTCTTGAGTTACTTTTGGAAAACACTATGTGCCAAGCTCGGAATCAAGCTTCTCTTTTCTTCGGCGAACCATCCACAAACGGACGGCCAGACGGAGGTGACGAACCGCACGCTCTCCACTCTTCTTCGTGTGTTGATCAAGAGGAACATCCGGGAATGGGAGCATTGCTTGCCCATCGCCGAGTTCGCCTACAACCGAGCACGACATTCGACCACCGGCAAGTCGCCATTCGAGGTTGTCTACGGCTTCAATCCGTTGTCTCCATTGGACATTCTACCTCTACCGCTACAAGAGCGCATCAACATGGATGCAAGTGCTCGAGCAAGCTATCTCAAGAAGGTGCACGAAGATACAAGGGCAATGATCGAGCGCCAAGTCCAACGTCTCGCCACCAAGCTCAACGTCAACAAGGCACCAATGGTGTTCCAACCGGGAGATCTTGTTTGGCTTCATCTTCGCAAGGACCGCTTCCCACGCGAGCGCAACTCCAAGCTTCTACCTCGTGCCGACGGACCCTTCAAGGTGCTAGCCCGCTACAACGACAACGCCTACAAGATCGACCTTCCTCGAGACAAGTACTCTGTGAGCGACATCTTCAACGTCAAGGATCTTTCTCCCTTCCATGGTGATGAAGATCTCGATCCGAGGTCGGATCTTTCCCAAGGGAGGGGAGATGATGCGGAGCATCCCAAGGTCATCCCCACGGACCCTCCTTCACCTCACCAAGTGCCCAAAGGACCCATGACTAGAGCCCGTGCAAGAGCTTTCGAGACCGAGGTGACCTCGCTCCTCTCTTTACATCTTTCGGATTCACTTGAGACACGGCCTCTACCTTCATCAGAGACTCTATGCATACTCAGGTGCTTGGACGAAGGCCGCGGGATAGCTCTACACGATGCTCAAGAGGACAGGCCCGACAAGTACACGAGACAAGAAGAAGGAAGGCTGGAGATGCTACAGGCACCGGACGTCCGGCCTGCACCGGATGACCGGCGACTCCCAGGCACCGGACGACCGGAAGACACCGGACGTCCGGTCTCCCCCAGACGACCGGACGACCGGAAGCCACCGGACGTCCGTGACATCGGCAACAGAAACTAATGGCGGAAATCCGAGGATTACCGGACGTCCGGTCCCTCCGGAACCACCGGACGTCCGGTAACCCACGGGCGTCCGCCCCGACGGCGCCTACCCGTGTAATATAAATACCGTTGACTCCCCTCCGTTAGACTCAGCTGTGGTTTAGCTCATTCTCATACTTGTGCGGATTTCTCCCACGAGACGGTGCGCCTCTACGGAGAAGATCCACTACGGATTCAGGACCTCCTTCACGGAGAAGATCCCCAGGGATATCAAGACCTCCTCCGGGAGAAGACTATCTGTATCACCGTTGTTGACTTTGGATCATGTACCTCGACCTTGTATCGCGGATCTAGCGCTTGTGTGATTGCTTTCGTGTTGATTTGAGTGTTCTCTCTTGTGTTTTCCCACCTTTCTCCTTGTTTTCCCCGTGTTCATCGTGTGCCACCCTCCAAATCGTGAAAGGTCCGCTGTTTAGGGTTCCACCCTACATCACTTGCCATGACCAAACTTGTCACACGGACTCATTCTTACATGATGGACACTTTGTGTGCGCTAACCATTGTATTTCCAAGTGTACTTTGTGTTTGCTCATTTCGCATGTACCACATAACGGAGACACCTTGGAGTACTTAGATTGCACCATGCCCTCAACTTCGTCCAACTACAATTCCGTTCACGACAACTGTTTCCATGGTGATGAGCTTTTTGATTCGAGGTCGGATCTTTCCCAAGGGGGAGGAGATGATGCGGAGCATCCCACGATCATCCCCATGTTCACTTTGACATGACCTCAAGTACCCACCATTGGACACAAGGTTGACTCGCTCCTCTCCAAACCTTCACTTTCCACATGTGAGACATGGCCACTACATCATGCATGGACCTTGTGCATACCCAGGAACATACGAGACGACCATGGAAAATCCAAGGACCAAGGCCAAGCATGGAAGAGGAGAAGGAAGAAGGAGAACAAACAAGACAGGAGATGCCCGGATCATCCGGACCTCCAGCCGGACAATCCGGACCAAGCCCGGATGATCCGGACCGACACCCGGACGATCCAGGAAATGCACCCGAAGCAACCTCACGAAGCCGGACGATCCAGACGGTCGCCCGGATCATCCGGACCCCTGACACCCGGATCATCCGGGCCACCATCCGGATCATCCGGACCCCGCCTGTGCGCGTTACTTGGGCTGAGCCCGTGTACCCCTTCGCCCCTCACTTACCCCTTCATGGCTTAGACTATAAATAGACCCCCTCCTCCTCCATTTGAGGGTTAGCTTAGGTTTAGCTCATTTGAGACAGAGCTTTGCTCATCTAGTGGTTCATCTCCTCGAGAGTGACTGCGGCACCTCTTCGGAGAAGATCCACACGGATTCAAGACCTCCGCTACGGAGAAGACCCCACGAGATACCCCCAAGACCTCCTCACTGAGAAGAACTAGTTACCCTTTGTATCGTCCCTTGTTGATCATGGATCTTGTATCTCTTTGTGTTTCGAGGATCTAGCATATGTGTGACTTGTTCTTGTTGGTTTGAGTGATTCTCTTGTGTTTCCCCTCGTGTTCCCCCTCGTGTTCTTCGTGTACCTTGTGGGATCCCCTTCATTTCGTGAAAGATTGGCCTAGAACGGATTGACCCCGCATCAGGCTCTGATACCAGTGTTGGGCTCTATCTTAGGGTGCGTCGACTGCAAATTAGAAATTTCCTACGCACAGAACGTCTAGGAACATGCTAAGGGAGATGGATCACAGATCGTTACCACTAGACGCACAGTGCCGTGCTGTGGAAGTAGAGTTGGGGCAGCGCGTTGCCGGAGTCGTCTCCTCCTCGTCGATCTCCCATGTAGCCGATCGGATCCCGCGAATAGGTTCGCCGGAGTCGCGCAAGTGCACCGCCTCTAACGGTATCGCGCGTGCAGGAGGAACTTCGTGCGGCGGACTGCTAGGTCTGATCACACAACCGGCGGCGAGTGGACGTGGCTATTTGCAACACATGCAAACCCTAATGATGGCGCCGAAGCGATCAACCGAATGAGTGTGTCGCACCTCCACTATTTATAGGCATCCATCGCGGGCTCAACACTTGGGCCTCACACAGACCCTAAAGCCCAAAGTCTGTTCGGTCTGTATCCGAGTCCGAGTAGGACCAAATCTGACTTGTGGAGTCGGATCCAACCTCGCAGGTTCCATCCCTTAAGCGCGCGACCCCTTAGGTTCAAGTCAACTTAGTCGCAGGTCGAATCACCTCCGACCTGCACGGTTGGTAGCGGCCTCTAGCAAAGCGTGCCGACCACCAAGCAGACTATGAAGCTGGTTAGGCGAACCTGTACATCACACTTCCATTCCTTTTGCCACACGATATATGTTGTCGGGCCCAAGGCGAGTCTGTCATCCTTGTGCTAGCCCGACCTCTTTCTCGTTCCAGTGATGCCGACCCAAACCGGATTATCTCGTAATCCTTGTCGCATGGCCATGCTTTATCCTAGTCGGATCACACGAGGGGCGCAGAGTATATCTCTCCTAATCAGAGGGGTAAATCCCATCTTGCTCGACCACGTCTCGCAGCATGGGTCTGGACAAGCCCGAAATCTACCTTTGTAACTACCCAATCACGGAGTAGCGTTTGGTCGGTCCAAAGCAAGTCTGTCACCATCCCAAGTACACGCGTCAACTCAGGTCTTAGGACATAGAACGTATGTTGCACTAGAGACTCACAGATGACATATCGATGCATCTCATAGTTGGGTCTGCCTGACTCGGACCTTATCTCGACTCGGATACGACCACGTCCGACCAGACCTTTCCAACTCCATATTATCCGGTTAGCATCCAATGCCCCATGGCTAGTGAGACCGAGCCATCCACCGTGTCATATGCTAGTTTAGTCCGATGTGTGTCCACACATCACTTACGACTAGGGGTCATTTAGGATGTATCATACAACACAAGATCTCACAGACAAGTCACGTACTTGCCAACAAGTATCATTGAATACATTCAAGGACTATCATTATTCATAAACACATAGGAAATATCATCATACATGATTGCCTCTAGGGCATATCTCCAACATGTGGTCCATCCGCACCACAGCGACCAAGCCCACGGGCGAGACCCCGTTCTTCCTCATCTACGGAGCCGATTTGGTCCACCCCCATGAGGTCAAGCATCGCTTGCTGTGGGTCTTGGCGTTCGACGAGGCATGCCAGGACGCCTCATGGGGGATGGACCTCGTGCTGGGGTTGGAGCGCCGCCGCCAAGCCTCGCTCCATGCAGCGAGGTACCAGCAGGCGCTGCGGCGGTATCACTGTCGTGGCGTCCGCCCCAGTACCCTCGAGGTGGGCGACCTCGTCCTGAGGTGGGTGCTCTCCAGGGAGGCTCCACAAGCTCTCGCCCATGTGGGAGGGCCCGTTCAGGATCGCCCGTGTCTCAAGGCCTTGCGCCGCGCGCCTGGAGACACAAGACGAGGTCCCCATCCAGAATGCCTGGAACATCCAGCACCTCCAGAAATTCTACCCATGACAAAGGCCATGCGCCCGTGAAGATCTCCGCTCGTGACACTCTCACGTAATAATGAGTTGGGGCTGTACACGCCCTGGAGTCTCCTGAGTGACGCCACTGGGCCTCACGGGGGCTCCCACCCACGTCCTAGTGGAGTCCCCATCCTCCGCGCTGGTGGGAAGACAAGAAGACTAGTATAGGTGCTAGATGTGGCTGTTCTTTTGCTTGCTTTTTATAGCTGGTTTGCGGCTTCTAGAATGGAATTTGAAATTTCACGTGTTTCATTTGAGGGTTGGGAAATTTCTTCTCCTTGCACCATTTTTCTCTTCCGGGTCGTGCCTCCGGAGGAGTGGTAGTTGCCCGTTGCTCCTCCTCACGCATCTGTCGCGCGGGGGCAGGTGTGTGCGCTTGGGCCTGCCCACGAACACACCTCGCCGAAGCCTCAGTACCCTGGCCTTTTAACGTTTTTGTCCTCGCGTGACGCTCTCAAACGAGCTCAAGGGCATGACGCCTCCAGAGGGTTCCTAATCCTGCAGCTGCAGCGCGCCTCCTGAGGCTCAATGACTTCTGAGTCTCCTTGAGGCAAGGCATGCCCTTGCCGCGTGCACAGAATTCGAGCCCTGTACAGGGACTATCTCGCGGCAGGGGAGTACACGCATGAATGCCATGCTAAGTCGCCCCAACCACAATCAGTGGTGACGCGGGTATCGCAATGCAACATGGAAACGATAACATAATGGTGTAAGCGCCATGGTTCATTACATGCCCCCAACAGGGCCTTCTACCTTTTTTCCAGTGAAGGGGGAGAAACAAAAGCAAGCCGTACGACTACAGTGGCTCTCGAGGCCCGGCTCCACCAGCGCTCGGGCTCACTTGAAGTCCTCCTCCTGCTTCACCGGGGCGTGGCGGCGCGTGGCTCGCCTTCCTCCCCAGTCCAAGCACGGTGACATGGCGGCTCACCGTAGTCACCGTCGCTGGTGCTCTCCCCGGTGGAGGAGCCACCGCTGCCGGAGGCGACACGGATGTCGCCAAGGGCAAGCTCACCACGAGCGATGGCGCCACCGCGCCGGCCATTGTCGGTGTCGCCATCGTCGTCATTGCTGCCGCCTTCCGGGTAGCACCCCGCACGCTGGCCGTCTTCCCCCAACACCCTCACATAGAGAGTCGTGATGCCGTCCTACCTGAAATGGAGGGTGCACCTCCCGTGCAGGCCCCGCGCGCGGGCGAACGGGTACCACCCGTAGTTCAGGAACACGTTGCCCGCGGTGCTGACTTCGACCTCCACCCATGAAGCCTTGCTTCAGCAGCCTTCGGCCTGCAGCCAAAGGCTGTTAGGCCCCCGGCCGGCAACTCGTCCACAAAGAAATGCAGGAGATGGAACCAGGTGCCCACGGGCCTCTCTGACCACACGACGAACTCTCGGGACGCGTCAACTGAATGGGAGTGTGGCCGTGCTGGCCGGACGACCGCCACGCACCTTCCCCCGTCGTCGGAGCCGCCCCATCCATCGCAGCTCCCACTGATAGAGGCGAGGGGCCCGATCTTTCGATGAGATGATAACTATCGATTTGGTGGAGACGACTTTGACGATTCGACTACAAACGTGCACGACGTTGCGCCTTCGCAATCGCTAAACCAATCTCCAGGGGTTACTTACAATGCCAGAAGCACGATCAGCCTGACCACGAAGGTTTATTACTGCATGCAATCGAAGAACAAGCAAGAATATGATAAAGCAATCTGAATATTGCAAATATAGATGAAGTATTGATAAAGGTGTGGATCCGTAAGCGGTCTTGGTCTGGTCGTTGGACACAAACGAAGTACACGAAGTTGCAATGGCTAACTTTTGACAAAACAAATCCCAAAGAAAAAGCTACTAAATGGATCTACTTATATAGGAGCAAGGGGTGGCGGCCAAGGAGGTGGAAGGACGTCCCAATGCAGCCTAAAACTAACCCTAGGTCGTACAAGGCTCATGGGCCCAAGTGGAGGTGATGTAACACCTTTGCACTTGTAGTTTGACTCGGATTCTGCTGCAGCGTCAGATTGTTTCGTCGGCATCTCAACGCTCCGGAAGAATTTGAAGGTGAATCCAATTGGGTTGGAAAGTGTACGAAATCTAGTTTCCAACAAAAAAAGAATCACCCAATTCGGAGTCCGTATGAAGGAGTTCTTGCCGTTTTGAGTCAGGTATGTCTGTGCAGTCTGAATCTGGATGTAGAACTGAGAGACTTGGACTCTATCTTCTCTTGGCCCAAAAGTGACGTGAGAGAACTTTTTGAACAGCACCTAAACTTCTCTTTTTCCATTATCTTCATATGTGGATTGTACAAATGTCCCATACACCTGGAATTAGACATGGCACAAAAGTCTGTGAAGTATTTTTGTCTTGGATGACATAAATAAATTGTTGCATAGTTTGCATTAGAAATCATGTATGCAATATTTTTGGTCGTATCCAAGGTAGTCATGTCCTCATCATCCTCCCTTTCTTGAAAATAAAGCCGTCCTCGGCGTTGCTTAATCTGAAATGTGGGTACGAAAATAGACAAGGTGTACATGTTGTATATGTATATGTCATCCATTTTTACTTCCCTTAATTTTCGCACATATGACACATGCATAGATGAGTAACTTTCATAGTTCATAAAATATAAAGCCAAAATATTATCACAAGAAGTAGAAGGCATGAAAATATTGTAACTCAATTTGCACATATAATTGAAGCTCTAAATCGTTACAAAAGATCGGCAATGCTCGTCATTAAACCATCCCAACCTTGATGAACCATTACCAAGATTAAAGGTCATATCAAAATGATTAAACATTGGCACAACTATTTTCACACGTATTTGATCCAAATCTGAATTATTCCCTGATTCAAATGGTTCTTTCGCATCAATAGTTAATTCAATTGGTTCACTCACAATTGTTTGATCACATGGCAAAGTCAAATCACGAACATATTCCTCTAAAATAGTTGGTGTGATCACAGTAGTGGATTGGTCATCGCATGGTTCATTTAAATTGACAAGGCACTGATCATACTCATGTGGAGGTGGAAGATCGGTACCTTTATCATTACCTCTTATGATCAACTCAGATGATGTAGGCGTTGTCGGAGGTGATGTAGTCCTCACAACAACGGATGTGTCTGTCATAGTACGCCTAGTAGTGGAAGGAACAACCGTATCATCTCTTGGAATGTGCACCTAGCGCTTATTCTCCTTACGGACAATACGTCGTTTTATTTCCTGTTTAGCACTACAAGCAAGACGAAACAAATGGTCCATAGGATAACACTCTTCATGAATTAGCATCTCCTGAATATCAGAGTTTAATCCTCCCCAAAATCTATCCATAAAATCATCTTCACTTTCCTCTAAAAAGGAGTGCAACAAGGTAGTTCGTAAATCATCATAATATTTTGTTACGGTGTCACTACCTTGTTTCAAATGTTGTAGTTTTTTAATCATGCCACGAGTATAATAAACATCGACAAATCTATCTATCATCACAAGTTTTAAATCGTCCTAAGTACTAGGTACATGATTAGGGTATAACCGACAATATTCACTCCACCAAACTAAAGCATAACCAGTGAAAGAACCAACCACAACCTTAACTTTTTTACGTTCATCAAAACTATGGGAAGCAAATATATTATTGATGTTGAACTCCCATTCAATATATAAATCAGGTTTAAAACGACCATGAAAAGGTGGCATGGAAATAAGAACTTGTTTGTGCGCATTCTGATGTCTTTGTACCTCTTGTGATGGTGGTTGTATTTTCTGAGGTGATGACACGTCTCCCACGATCGATGAAGCACAACTGACTCTTGAACCTGCCATGATTAGTAGAAACAAGAAACAAAATCCAAAAATAATGTTCCTATGAACTACTAGGATGTGGTGGTAAAGCGCTCACAGTAAAGCAAATATCAATATCTTACAAGCTCTTACCATGCAGCAGGTGGTGATAGGCAACCAGCGGTGTCAAATAACTCCAAAGATTGAGTAAAGCGATTGCCAGGTGAACGTACGTAAACACGGTGTAGAAATATGTGGAGCTGGGTTGGCTTTATATGTGGTAGCAAAAGATTAGCAATAATCAATTCAGAGATGCAATGTTGAATAAACGCTCAACGACAGTACTGTGCTGGTCCTAGGCTAGACCGGACTAGAGACGCGAGCCTAGAACACTAATGACGTCACGGAGTAGCACAACTAGCATCAATAAAGGATACGAAGTAGCTCTGGACAGCAAGATATAAGTGAAGATCACAACGGCAGTAAAGATAATGATGAAAACAACTGCCAAGCAGAATATACAACAACTCTCTCTCCAACTTTCTTTTCCTTCTTTTTCTTTTTGTTTTTTCTCACACATTTTTTTCCTTTTCTTACTCTCCTCTTATTTTTTTACTTTTTTTCTCTGTCTTTATTTTCGTTCTCCCTCTTTCCAAGACAAACTAGATAAGATGCAGATTGGATCAAGCAGAGATGCGAACGACTTCAACTATGATTGTGACAATGAACGATGGGTAGAACGAGGTGGAAATTGATGGATAAGGTGGTGGACAGCGAAAGGGATAACGATGGAGCGGTGACGTGACTAATGTGAACAGAACTCGAAACTCTAACGAACTAGACACTACGACCAACAACTCGACACAACGATGCAACCGATAATTCAATAATGCAAACAATGAAAAGAAAATTGCAAAGGCTCAGACTGGCTTGGACAAAGGATGAATAGATCTAACTGTTTTTTTGGACAATAGGTAAGAAAATAAATCTAATCTAGGAATAACTGGAAATTCTCACCGAGCAACCTGAAAACTGATACCACTTGATAGAGGCGAGGGGCCCGATCTTTCGATGAGATGATAACTATCGATTTGGTGGAGACGACTTTGACGATTCGACTACAAACGTGCACGACGTTGCGCCTTAGCAATCGCTAAACCAATCTCCAGGGGTTACTAACAATGCCAGAAGCACGACCAGCCTGACCACGAAGGTCTATTCCTGCATGCAATCGAAGAACAAGCAAGAATAGATAAAACAATCAGAATATTGCAAATATAGATGAAGTATTGATAAAGGTGGGGATCCGTAAGCGGTCATGGTCTGGTCGTTGGACACAAACGAAGTACACGAAGTTGCAATGGCTAACTTTTGACTAAACAAATCCCAAAGAAGAAGCTACTAGATGGATCTACTTATATAGGAGCATGGGGTGGCGGCCAAGGAGGTGGAAGGACTTCCCAAGGCAGCCTAAAACTAACCCTAGGTCGTACAAGGCTCATGGGCCCAAGTGGAGGTGATGTAACACCTTTGGACTTGTAGTTTGACTCGGATTCTGCTGCAGCGTCAGATTGTTTCGTCCGTATCTCAACACTCCGGACGAATTTGAAGGTGAATCCAATTGGGTTGGAAAGTGTACGAAATCTAGTTTTCAACAAAAAAAGAATCACCCAATTCGGAGTCCGTATGAAGGAGTTCTTGCCGTTTTGAGTCAGGTATGTCTGTGCAGTCCGAATCTGGATGTAGAACGTGAGAGACTTGGACTCTATCTTCTCTTGGCCCAAAAGTGACGTGAGAGAACTTTTTGAACAACACCTAAACTTATCTTTTTCCCTTATCTTCATATGTGGATTGTACAAATGTCCCATACACCTGGAATTAGACATGGCACAAAAGTCTGTGAAGTATTTTTGTCCTGGATGACATAAATAAATTGTTGCATAGTTTGCATTGGAAATCACCTCACAAATATACATGTATGCAATATTTTTGGTCGTATCCAAGGTAGTCATGTCCTCATCACCCACCGCGAGAGGAAGCGTCGCTGGCTTTCGAAGGGGTGCGCCCGCGCCCCCGAAGGGGCACCGCCAGAGTCGTCCCGTCCACGGCAGCTCCCACTATGAGAGGAAGCACCGCCGGCCTTCGAAGGGGTGCGCCCGTGCCCCCGACGGCCAGAGAGCACGTGTATGTAGTCTGCGCTGGTGAATGGAAGCCCCCGCCGCAAAAAAGAAGCGGTACTTGCTGGGGCGTCTGCGGCCTCTCTTGGGCGGCGGCGAACCTGGCCCCTCATTGGGGGCCTTCCCCTTTTTCGTGGTGGAAAACCTCCTCACCAACGCCATGGACGCTTCGACAAGACGGCGGGACAAGGAGGAAGAAGGAGGAGTGTTGTAGGGTGAAACCCTAGGTGAGATCTTTTCAAACTTGGAGGGGGAAGAGTATCAAGAACACAAGAACATAAGAGGAATCTCTCAAACAAAACCACAATCACACATCCACTAGAGTAGCATACATGATATCCACAAGCATACAAGTTCAATCCAAGGAGATAAGCACTAGGTAGATGTTCTTCCCACTCCTAGGAGATGAGGTCTTGATGGTGATCTACTCCCTTGGGAGGTCTTGAAATCCACAAGGATTCTTCCCAAGAGGGGTCTTGATCTCCAAGAGGAGGGGATACAAGGAGCAAAGCTCTCAATGTCTATCAAATACTTTGCTATCCTTAAAAAGGAGGTGGAGGATGTCTATTTATAGTCTAAGCCACGAAGGGGTAAGTGGGAGAGGGGTACATGGCAAAAGTCCCACAACTGCGCACAGGCAGGGCGGTAGTACCGGACCCTCGGGTGGTAGTACCGCTTGGGAGAGGTAGTACGGCTTGTACGCGGTAGTACAACCTGGGAGCGGTAGTACCGCTTCTAGGCGGTAGTACCACCCGTTCCGGACAGGACATGTCCTTCTTCGCTTCCACGTGATCGTCTCCTCGGTAACTAAGAAATGCACAAAATTTCCTTGTGAGGTAGAATCCAATTCTCATGCAAATCCGAACGAAACTCAAAGAGGAAAGAATTCACCTCGTTCTCAATAGCGCGTGCACGTGCTCTAGTCGTTGGTTCCTTGGGTGCTTGTGGCAGTGACGGAGTGTCCATGGGGATGCTTGAAGGATGCTCCGCATCATCTCCCCCCTTGGGAGAGATCCGTCTGCGGATCATGATCTTCATCACCATGGAAGCGTGACAAGTCCTTGACATTGAAGATGTCGCTTGCGTTTTACTTGGCTCGAGGGATGTCAATCTTGTAAGCATGGTCATTGTAGCGTGCTAGCACCTTGAATGGTCCATCGGCGTGTGGAAGGAGCTTGGATTTGCGCTCCTTGGGGAAACGGTCTTTGCGTAGGTGTAGCCAAACGAGATCGCCCGGTTGGAACACCGTTGGTGCCTTGTTGGTGTTGAGCTTGGTGGCGAGACGTTGGACTTGACGTTCGATCGTGGACCGTGTTTCTCCATGCACCTTCTTGAGATAACTTGCTCTTGCACTTGCATCCATGATGGCGCGTTCTTGGAGAGGTAGAGGGAGGATGTCCAAGGGTGACAAGGGGTTGAAGCCGTAGACGACCTCGAAGGGGGACTTGCCGGTAGTAGAGTGTTGTGCTCGGTTGTAGGCGTACTCGGCGATGGGTTGGCACTCCTCCCATTCTTTGATGTTCTTCTTGATCACCACTCGTTGTAGAGTGCCGAGCTTGTGGTTTGCGACTTCCGTTTGGCCATCGGTTTGAGGATGATAGGCCGTCGAGAATAGTAGCTTGATGCCGAGCTTGGCACATAATGTCTTCCAAAAGTAACTTATGAACTTGACGTCGCAATCCGAGACAATTGTCCTTGAAGTCGATGTAACCTCAAGATTTCCCTACAAAAAAGATTCGCAACATGTGAAGCATCGTCGATCTTGTTGCAAGTAATGAAATGTGCCATCTTGGAAAAGCGATCCACTACAACAAAATAGAATTCTTGCCATTTCGAGTTCTCGGTAATCCTAACACAAAGCGATGCGGAGCATCCCAAGGACATCCCCATGGACCTATCGTCGCCTCACCAAGTGCCCAAAGGACTAATGATACGAGCCCGTGCAAGAGCTCTCGAAGCCGAGGTGAATTCACTCCTCTTTCAACTCCCTTTCGATTCACATGAGACATGGCTTCTACCTTCATCGGAAACTCTATGCATATTCGGATACATGGATGAAGGCCACGGAACAGCTCTACCCAGCGCACCACTTCCGAATAAGGCCCCTCACCGCGTAAACCCCGAGGAAACCAAGGAGATACAACGGCAAGTACAACAACTCATCGACAAAGGTCATGTACGTAAAACCTTAAGCCCTTGTGTCGTTCCGGTTATTATCGTGCCTAAGAAAGGTGGAAGTTTTCGCATGTGCTGCGATTGTCGCCCGATAAATGCTATCATTGTTAGATACCGGTACCCTATTCCACGCTTAGACAACATGCATGATGAATTATGTGGTGCTACCATCTTTTCAAAAATTGATCTTAAAAGTGGCTACTACCAAATTCGCATTCAAGAGGGTGATGAGTGGAAAACGGCTTTCAAAACCAAGTTTGGCTTATATGAGTGGTTGGTCATGCCGATGGGTTTATCGGAAGCGCCTGGCTCATTTATGCGTCTCATGCATTTTGTTCTCCGACCTTACATAGGCATCTTTGTAGTGGTTTATTTTGATGACATCCTCGTTTTTAGCAAGTCGCTTGAGGATCACGTGACACACATCTGTATGGTTTTGCAAACCCTTTGGAAAGAACGCTTATATGCTAACATGAATAAATGCACTTTTAGCGTTGATAAGGTTGTTTTCCTAGGATTTTTCGTTTCTTCACAAGGTGTTCACGTTGATGAAACTAAAATTGAAGCAATTAAAACTTGGACACAACCGAGGAATCTCCAACAAGTGCGTAGCTTTCTTGGTTTAGCTAGTTTCTATCTACGTTTTGTGAAGGACTTTAGCACAATTGCTATGCCTCTACAAGCCTTGAGCAAGAAGAACGCACCCTTTATTTGGGGTCCTTCGCAAGACACTGCGTTCAATGAGCTAAAAATCTTGCTTACTCACGCATCACTTCTTTCCCTACCAAACTTTGACAAGCCGTTTGAGATCCATTGTGACGCTAGTGGTACCGGCATAGGAGGCGTGCTAATGCAAGAAAAACGCCCAATTGCATACTTTAGCGAGAAGCTATCCGGAGTGCAACTTAACTACCCCATCTATGATAAAGAGATCTATGGCTTAGTGAGAGTTTTACGTGTTTGCGAACATTATCTTAGACCTCATGAATTCATTCTTCATACGGACCATGAGATGCTCAAGTATCTCAAGGGTCAAACTAAGTTGAACAAGCGTCATGCTAAGTGGAGTGAGTTCATAGAGTCTTTTCCTTACGTCATCAAGTACATCAAAGGCAAAGAGAATGTTGTGGCGGATGCACTTTCCCGCAAATGCATGCTTGTTACCCAACTCGAGTTGAATGTTATTGGCTTTGAGCACATAAAATATTTGTAGGAGCATGATCCTTTCTGTGCAAATCCTTTTACTAAGATTTTGACTCACACTTCTTGGGAATGATACTACGTAAATGATGAATATCTTATGAGAGCTAACAAATAGTGCATTCACGAGTCTTCGCTTCGTTTACTCCTTTTGCATGAATCTCATGGAGGAGGACTCATGGGACACTTTGGACGCAACAAGACATTTGCTACGCTCTCCAAGAACTACTTTTGGCCCAAAATGCTCCGTGACGTCTCACGCCTCACCAACCAATGCTCTACATGTCGCAAAGCTAAGTCAAAAGCTCAATCTCATGGTCTTTACATACCACTTCCTATTCCATACCATCCATGGGAAGACATAAGCATGGACTTTATACTTGGATTGCCTAGGACTCAAAATGGAAAGGATTTCGTGTTTGTTGTCGTGGATAGATCTTCTAAAATGGCTCATTTCATTCCTTGTAACAAAATTGATGATGCTTCACATGTGGCAAATCTCTTTTGTAGGGAAATTATTCGTCTACATGGAGTGCCCAAGACTATTGTGTCGGATCGGGACGTCAAGTTCTTGAGCTACTTTTGGAAGACTCTATGCGCCAAACTCGGCATCAAGCTCTTCTTCTCTTCGGCATATCATCCACAAATCGACGGCCAAACGGAAGTGATGAACCGCACACTTACGATGCTTCTTCGCGTGTTGATCAAGAAGAACATCAAGGAATGGGAGCAATACTTGCCCATCGCCGAGTACGCCTACAACCGCGCAAGACATTTGACTACCGGCAAGTCCCCCTTCGAGGTCGTCTACGGCTTCAACCCGTTGTCCCCATTGGACATTTTACCTCTACCTCTACAAGAGCGCATCAACATGGACGCAAGTGCACGAGCAAGCTATCTCAAGAAGGTGCATGAAGATACAAGAGCAATGATCGAGTGACAAGCGCAACGCCTCGCCACCAAGCTCAACGTCAACAAGGCACCAATGGTGTTCCAACCGGGAGATCTTGTATGGCTTCACCTTCGCAAGGACCGCTTCCCCAATGAACGCAAGTCCAAGTTTCTACCTAGAGCCGATGGACCCTTCAAGGTGCTCGCACGCTACAACGACAACGCTTACAAGCTCGACATCCTGCGTGACAAGTACATTATGAGCGACACACTCAACGTCAATGATCTATCTCATTTCCATGGTGCTGAAGATTTCGATCAGAGGTCGGATCTTTCCCAAGGGAAGGGAGATGATGCGGAGCATCCCAAGGACATCCCCATGGACCTATCGTCGCCTCACCAAGTGCCCAAAGGACCAATGACACGAGCCCGTGCAATAGCTCTCGAAGCTGAGGTGAATTCACTCCTCTTTCCACTCCCTTTCGATTCACATGAGACATGGCTTCTATGCATATTCAGATACTTGGATGAAGGCCACGGAACAGCTCTACACGTCAGACAAGGTGGAGGGATCGGCAAGTACAAGGAACAAGAAGAAGTGCCGCTGAAGATGCTACAGGCACCCGATGTCCGGCACTTACCGGACGACCGGTCCACTCCAGGCTCCGGACGACCGACAGACACCGGACGTCCGACGACTCCCAGACGACCGGATGACCGGAAGCCACCGGACGTCCGTGACATCCATCACAGAACCGAAATGAGGGAATATTACCAGAAATCCGAGGCGCACCGGACGTCCGGCCCCTCCCGAGCCACCGGACGTACGGAGACCCAACGGACATCCGGCATGTCTGCCTGCGCGCAGTGAAGGACCGAAGCCCATGTACCCCCTCACCCCTAGACTATATATACCATTTGACTTCCTCTTTTCTAGGGTTAGCATTGTGATAGCTCAAAACAAGAGCCTTGCTCATCCACTATTGGTTCATCTCCTTGGGAGTGATTGCGGCCCCTCTACGAAGAAGATCCACATGGATTCAAGACCTCCGCTACGGAGAAGATCCTACGGGATACCCTCAAGACCTCCTTCCGGAGAAGACTACCTTTTATCGTCCGTTGTTGACCGTGGGTCGTGTATCTCTTTATGTATCGTGGATCTAGCACTTGTGTGACCATCTTCATGTTGATTTGAGTCTTCCTCTTGTGTTTTTCCCCGTGTTTCCCTTTGTGTTCTTCGTGTTCATCGAGGGTTTCCCTCCTCTTCATGAAAGATCGGCCTAGAACGGGTTGACCCCGCATCATATGGTATCAAGAGCCACAGTTTCTCACGAAATTGGAGCCCCTACCCGTGTTTTCTAGCTTGTTTTTGTTGTGTTCTTCCCAATTTCGAAAATCCCCCACCAAAAATAGCCCAATTTTTTTTTTGTGATCTGTTGATATGACAAGATTTTGTTGAATTTGTTCCATGGATTTACTTTGCCACAAGTGGATCTCTATGTTCCCCACCTTTTTCCCAATTTTCTTCCGCAAATTCGGCCAATTTTGACCAATTTGTCCACGGTTACCACGAACCCTAGAAGTTTAGCCCGAGCCCGAAATCGCCCAGGCACCGGTCGTCCGCCAACTTACCAGACGTCCGGCCACCGGACGACCAGCAACCCACCGGACGTCCGCCAAACCCTGACGAAACTGAATTTCCTCAGTGTTCGTTCGACCTTCTGCACCCGTTTACCCTTGAATACACCCACATATACCACACCACTACCACCATTGCCTAACCAACATCATTATGATTTTGCCTCATTTTGTCGTGGACACATTTGAGTTGTGGTTTACCCGTTTCCTTGTGTGTTTCGGATATCTTGGAACGGAACGACATCGACATAACCACCTCTCAACCTCGACACGGACGGTAACATTGACGACACCTAGTCATTCTACCTTGCAATTGCATTGTCACCCTATAGACCATTTTGCGTAGCTTTCCCATCGAGACTAGCCATTTGAGTATTGCTGGGCCACGACACTTCTGCACATTAGTGATAGTCATAGATATTGCATACTACATCATCATATCTCTGTGTGACACAAGAGTGTTCCGCATACACAATAGCTATCTTGATACGAGAAGCATGCATAAGTGGCCAAAGAAAGAGCTCACAAGCTTTTAAGCAAAAGAGCCATCCAAAGCTTATAAGCAAAAGGACAATAGCATCATACGCCTTGCATCAAAAGAGATCATATGAGATAGCAATACATCATCAAGTGCTCAAGTATCGGCACATCATACACTCATAGCATACTTGTGATCGGAAGTCGTTACGTTTTGCCTCTTATAGGTCGTGCACAAGAGCGTATCCGCCTATTAAGCAATCGGTTAGCGTCTCTCTAGTGTTGTGCAACGAGAGCATTTTATGTGGTTTCCACATTTTCGCTCACCCTTGGTTGCACAACCACACTTATCTATCCGTGCGTGTGTTCCGTGTGCTACCTATTGCTTGTGCTCTACTTGTTGCATGAGCAAATTGTGAATCATTTTCAACATCGTTGAATCTCTTTAACAATTGCATTGAATTTGTGCCACCATCCTAACCAAGCTCCTCTCAAATCTTTTACGTGTGTAGGTGTGAGAATCAACAAGAAGTGGTTCCAATAGTGCTATTTCTGGGTTATAATATTGAGTGATCATTGATCCATTTTCAACTTCGGTCAAGGTACATTTGGTATTGTCTTCTCCTTTCTCCAACTCACATTCTTGCTTGCAATGATGGATAGGCCAAGTACATCTACGAACCCGCTCTTTGATGATCCTCAAGAATTGAACAACTATGTCACCAAACTACATCTCTTCGGTGTCCAACGAGCTCTACATCCAGAGAGTGAAGCTATGGAAGAGCGAATTGAGCAAGTCGCCGCCGACGCACGACAATTTAAAGCGGGAACAAGAGAGCAATTCGACATCATCAACACCAACATGTCTACCCAATTCGACGAGCTACAGACTTTGATAGTCAACCGACGCTCCTCATCCACATCTTCTCATAGACGAAGCCGCTCAAGTCGTCATACCGACTACACGTCCGGCTCAAGTACACCAACATCGAACACTCCTCGTAAAGCCGCACGTCAAGCTCGACATGACAACCGGAACCCCCTTGATGGCAAGAGTTCACAATAGCTATTTGAAGAGCAAGAAAGTCGACATCGTCACAACCAAACTACACTTGAGAAAGCACAAGAACGGCAATGACTACGCCAACAACAACAAGAGCGAGCACGTCAACACCAAGAAGAACAAGATGCCGAGGCTCAACGTTAAGCACAACAATGCCGCGAAGCTCAAGCTCTTGAGGCGCAACGAGCATTACGTGATGCACATCGCAATGTGCCAACTCGCAATCGACACACTCGTCAAGAAGAAGAGTTCCTTCGCGATGAGATGCAAGAGAGGCACCGCCAAGAACGAATGCAACAACAAGTTCCGCCTCAAGCGCGACAAGAGCAACAAGCTCACCAAGAACCACAAACTTGGCAACAACAATATGACAATGTACATCAACCCCGCCAAGAGCAACATGAGGTTGACAATCGTCCAAATCAAGATTGCCCTCACAATAGGCAAGTAAACAATGAAGAGCATCACTATGGCAAGCTTAAGTTCACCATGCCAAAGTTTTCCGGAAGCATTGATCCCGAAGACTACCTATCATGGGCATTGAAAGTTGACAAGATCTTTCGCCTACACAACTTTGATGAAGAAAAGAAGATTGCAATGGTGTCACTTGAGTTCCAAGATTATGTTCTCATTTGGTGGGTGCAAATCATCGAGAGAAGAGAAGCAAAAGGAGAACCGCCTATCACTACTTGGACACAAATGAAGGAAGTCATGAGAGCATGTTTTGTGCCAACACACTACAACCGTGACTTGTTCAAGAAGTTGCAATTCCTCAAGCAAGGCACCAAGTCCATTGAAGAGTACTACAAGGAGATGGAGATTGCCATGATAAGAGCCAACATCATGGAAGATGAAGAGCAAACGATGGCGAGATTCTTGAATGGACTCAACTATCCTATCAAGAAGATTGCGGACTTTCAACCATACACAAATCTCCTCGAGCTAGTACACCAAGCAACCAAAGCGGAACGACAAGTTCAAGAGGACTACAAGTACTCCAAGTTCACCTCCAAGAACTACGGCTCCTACAACCAAGCCTCAACGACTTCGGCTCCTCCTACCTCTACCAAGACATCTACAAGCTTCGGTGACAAGCCAAGTTACAAGAATGCAACTACATCAAGTCGTCAACCTTCTACGAACAACTTCAAGCCAAGAGCTTCATCTACAACTCCAACTGAGGAAAACTCCAAGACGAGTTCCATCAAGTGTTACAAATGCCAAGGGCGAGGCCACAAGTCATTCGAGTGCAAGACCGTTCGCACCATGATCATCAATGATGACGGATCCTATGACTCAATGAGCGACGATGAGATGGAAGCCCTTGAACATGTAGCTATGCATCGCCAAGTGAATGAAGACGAAGACCATCAAGTGTTTTGCGACAATGACTCGAGTCCCAATCTCGTTGTCTCCAAGGTCTTGACACTCCAACATCAACAAGATGACGATCAACGATGTCATAGCTTCCATACCAAGGCCAGCATCAATGGATGATCCGTCAAGGTTATCATTGATGGAGGAAGTTGTCATAACTTGGCAAGTGAAGAGCTATGCGACAAGCTAAACTTGGTCAAGACGAAGCACCCTCATCCCTACAAGGTCCAATGGCTTAATGACGTCGGAACTCTTCGAGTCGAGCACACCGTGCAAGTATCCTTCAAGATAGGCGCCTACGAGGATACACTTTAGTGTGATGTGGTCCCTATGTCCGTGTGCCACCTTCTTCTTGGACGACCATGGCAATACGATCGTGGAGTCACACACAACGGATGGACCAACCATTATAGCTTCAAGATGAAGGGCAAAGAGTTCGTGCTACGCCCAATGTCACCAAGTCAAGTAGCCGCCGACAAACACATACCTACCAACCATCGTGGAGAGAATGGTGAGAGAGTGAACCACCAAAAGGAGAGTGTGAGCCACAAGCCAAATATGAGCGACTCCACGATGAGCGACAAGAAACAACTAGTGCTATTTGTCACCAAAAGTGAGATGAGAGAAGTGTGTGAGAACCCATCGAGTGTCTTTCACCTTGTGCTTTTATGCAAAGGGGAAGCAAAACCTACAAACACTTCACCACCTCTACCTTTAGTGGTGTCTCAATTCTTGCAGGAATTCTCGGACGTCTTTCCCGATGAGTTACCACCGGGTCTACCTCCACTTCGCGACATCGAACACCGCATCGACCTCATACCCGGCGCACCACTTCCGAATAAGGCCCCTTACCGCGTAAACCCCGAGGAAACGAAGGAGATACGACGGCAAGTACAACAACTCATTGATAGAGGCGGGGGGCCCGATCTTTCGATGAGAGGATAACTACCGATTTGGTGGAGATGACTTTGACGATCCGACTACAAACGTGCACGACGTTCCGCCTTAGCAATCGCTAAACCAATCTTCAGGGGTTACTGACAATGCCAGAAGCACGATCAGCCTGACCACGAAGGTCTATTCCTGCATGCAATCAAAGAACAAGCAAGAATATAATAAAGCAATCTGAATATTCCAAATATAAATGATGTACTGATAAAGGTGGGGATCCGTAAGCGGTCTTGGTCTGGTCGTTGGACAGAACGAAGTACACGAAGTTGCAATGGCTAACTTTTGACTAAACAAATCCCAAAGAAAAGCTACTAGATGGATCTACTTATATAGGAGCAAGGGGTGGCGTCCAAGGAGGTAGGAGGACGTCCCAAGGCAGCCTAAAACTAACCCTAGGTCGTACAAGACTCATGGGCCCAAGTGGAGGTGATGTAACACCTTTGGACTTGTAGTTTGACTCGGATTCTGCTGCAGCATCAGATTGTTTCGTCGATATCTCAACGCTCCGGACAAATTTGAAGGTGAATCCAATTGGGTTGGAAAGTGTACGAAATCTAGTTTCCAACAAAAAAAAGACCCAATTCGGAGTCCGTATGAAGGAGTTCTTCCCGTTTTGAGTCAGGTATGTCTGTGCAGTCCGAATCTGGATGCAGAACGTGAGAGACTTGGACTCTATCTTATCTTGGCCCAAAAGTGATGTAAGAGAACTTTTTGAATAGCACCTAAACTTCTCTTTTTCCCTTATTTTCATATGTAGATTGTACAAATGTCCCATACACCTAGAATTAGACATGGCACAAAAGTCTGTGAAATATTTTTGTCCTGGATGACATAAATAAATTGTTGCATAGTTTGCATTAGAAATCACCTCACAAATATACATGTATGCATTAGATAATATTTTTGACCAACCACTCATATAACCTTAAAAGTGGCTACTACCGAATTCGCATTCAAGAGGGTGATGAGTGGAAAACAACTTTCAAAACCAAGTTTGGGTTAAATGAGTGGTTGGTCATGCCGATGGGGTTATCGGAAGCGCCCGGCTCATTTACGCGTCTCATGCATTTCGTTCTCCGACCTTACATAGGCGTCTTTGTAGTGGTTTATTTTGATGACATCCTCGTTTTTAGCAAGTCGCTTGAGGATCATGTGACACACATCCGTATGGTTTTGCAAACCCTTCGAAAAGAACGCTTATATGCTAATATGGATAAATGCACTTTTGGTGTTGATAAGGTTGTTTTCCTAGGAATTGTCGTTTCTTTACAAGGTGTTCACGTTGATGAAACTAAAATTGAAGCAATTAAAACTTCGCCACAACCGAGGAATCTCTAACAAGTGCGTAGCTTTCTTGGTTTAACCGGTTTCTATCGATGTTTTGTGAAGGACTTTAGCACAATTGCTATGGCTCTGCACGCCTTGAGCAGGGTCCTTCGCAAGACACCGCGTTCACTGAGCTAAAAACTTTGCTTACTCACGCACCGCTTCTTGCCCTACAAAACTTTGACAAGCCGTTTGAGATCCATTGTGACGCTAGTGGTACCGGCATAGGAGGCGTGCTAATGCAAGAAAAACGCCCAATTGCGTACTTTAGCGAGAAGCTATCCGGAGTGCAACTTAACTACCCCATCTATGATAAAGAGCTCTATGCCATAGTGAGAGTTTTACGTGTTTGGGAGCATTATCTAAGACCTCATGAATTCATTCTTCATACGGACCATGAGACGCTCAAGTATCTCAAGGGTCAAACTAAGTTGAACAAGCGTCATGCTAAGTGGAGTGAGTTCATAGAGTCTTTTCCTTATGTCGTCAAGTACATCAAAGGCAAAGAGAATGTTGTGTCGGATGCACTTTTCCGCAAATGCATGCTTGTTACCCAACTCGAGTTGAATGTTATTGGATTTGAGCACATAAAAGATTTATATGAGCATGATCCTTTTTTGTAAATCCTTATACTAAGTGTTTGACTCACACTTCTTGGGAACGATACTACATAAAGCATGGATATCTTATGAGAGCTAACAAACTGTGCATTCCCGAGTCTTCGCTTCGTTTGCTCCTTTTTGCAGGAATCTCATGGAGGAGGACTCATGGGACACTTTGGACGTGACAAGACATTTGCTACGCTCTCCAAGAACTACTTTTGGCCCAAAATGCTCCGTGACGTCTCATGCCTCACCAACCGATGCTCTACATGTCGCAAAGCTAAGTTAAAAGCTCAATCTCATGGTCTTTACTTGCCACTTCCTATTCCATACCATTCATGGGAAGACATAAGCATGGACTTTATACTTGGATTGCCTAGGACTCAAAATGGAAAGGATCCCGTGTTTGTCGTCGTGGATAGATTTTCTAAAATGGCTCATTTTATTCCTTGTAACAAGATCGACGATGCTTCACATGTGGCAAATTTCTTTTGTAGGGAAATCATTCGTTTACATGGAGTGCCCCAGACTATTGTGTCGGATCGGGTGTTGATCAAGAAGAACATCAAGGAATGGAAGCAATGCTTGCCCATCGCCGAGTACGTCTACAATCGTGTAAGACATTCGACTACCGGCAAGTCCCCCTTCGAGGTTGTCTACCGCTTCAACCCGTTGTCCCATTGGACATTTTGCCTCTACCTCTACAAGAGCGCATCAACATGGACACAAGTGCACGAGCAAGCTATCTCAAGAAGGTGCATGAAGATACAAGAGCAACGATCGAGCGACAAGCGCAATGCCTCGCCACCAAGCTCAACGTCAACAAGGCACCAATGGTGTTCCAACCGGGAGATCTCGTATGGCTTCATCTTCGCAAGGAACGCTTCCCCAATGAACGCAAGTCCAAGCTTCTACCCCGAGCCGATGGACCCTTTGATGCAGGGTGGAACCCTAATCAGCGGATCTTTCACGTTTGGAGGTTGGCACACGATGAACACGGGGAAAACACAAGGGGAAGACGGGGAAAACACAAGAGAGAACACTCAAATCAACACGGAAGCAATCACACAAGTGCTAGATTCGCGATACAAGGTCGAGGTACATGATCCAAAGTCAACAACGGTGATACAGATAGTCTTCTCCCGGAGGAGGTCTTGGAATCCCGTGGGATCTTCCCGTTAGGGGTCTTGAATCCAGAGGTGGATCTTCTCCGTAGAGGCGCACCGGTCTCGTGGGAGAAATCCACACAAGTGTCAAATGAGCTAAACCACAGCTAACCCTAAACGGAATGAGGAGAGGAGTATATATAGTCTACGGGGCGAATGGGTACATGGGCCTCGGCCCGGGGGATGCGCGCAGGCATTTCAGGGGCCGGACGTCCGGGCGG
The DNA here is from genome assembly GCA_902687465.1 of Secale cereale. Taxonomy (NCBI): domain Eukaryota; kingdom Viridiplantae; phylum Streptophyta; class Magnoliopsida; order Poales; family Poaceae; genus Secale; species Secale cereale. The sequence goes on from LR738715.1 coordinate 438,921,803, forward strand.
CGGGCCGGATGTCCGGGACTTCACGGGGCGCCGGATGTCCGGGGCGGGGGCCGGGATGTCCGGGCGGGAAGAGCCGAGCCTCGGGTGCTCTCTGGACAGGAGCGCCGGATTTCCGGGCCCGAGGCCGGATGTCCGGGCCGTGCTTGGCCGGATGTCCGGGCCCTGGCCGGATGTCCGGGCCCTGTGGCTGGCCTTCTGTAGAGAGATGCCCAGGGGCCGGATGTCCGGGCCAGGGGGCCGGATGTCCGGGTCCTGGAGCTGCTTTCTGGTCTTCTTGTTGCATCAGCTCGTCCATGACCTTGGGGACTTGTCCATCTTCAAGCTCTTCTCCGAAGTGGTCTCCTTCACACCTGAGCACACAAAGCACACTCGCTTGAGGTAGCAACCATGTCTCGCAAGATTCATAAGGAAGTAGGGCTGGGAGTGACGTCACCTCGGTCTCGAAAGCTCTAGTACGGGCACGTGTCATCGGTCCTTGAGGCACTTGAGGGGGTGAAGGAGGGTCCATGGGGATGGCCCTAGGATACACCGTATCATCTCCCCTCCCTTGGGAAAGATCCGACCTCGGATCGAAATCTTCATCACCATGGAAAGGAGAGAGGTCCTTGATGTTGAAAGTATCGCTCACGGAGTACTTGTCTCGTGGGATGTCGATCTTGTAGGCGTTGTCGTTGTAGCGTGCTAGCACCTTGAAGGGTCCGTCGGCGCGAGGTAGAAGCTTGGACTTGCGCTCGAGTGGGAAGCGGTCCTTGCGAAGGTGAAGCCAAACAAGATCTCCCGGTTGGAACACCATCGGTGTCTTGTTGACGTTGAGCTTGGTGGCGCGACGGTGGACTTGTCGCTCGATCATCGCCCTTGTGTCTTCGTGCACCTTCTTGAGATAAGTTGTCCTTGCACTTGCGTCCATGTTCGTGCGCTCTTGGAGAGGAAGCGGTAGGATGTCCAAAGGTGACAACGGGTTGAAGCCGTAGACGATCTCGAAGGGAGACTTGCCAGTTGTGGAGTGTCTTGCGCGGTTGTAGGCGAACTCGGCGATTGGTAAGCAATGCTCCCATTCCCGGATGTTCCTCTTGATCAACACACGAAGAAGAGTGGATAGCGTGCGGTTCGTCACCTCCGTCTGGCCGTCCGTTTGTGGATGGTACGCCGAAGAAAATAGAAGCTTGATTCCGAGCTTGGCACATAGTGTTTTCCAAAAGTAACTCAGGAACTTGACGTCCCGGTCGGAGACGATCGTTGTGGGCACGCCGTGTAGACGAATTATCTCCCTGCAAAAGAGAGTTGCAACATGTGAAGCATCGTCGATCTTGTTACAAGGAATGAAATGAGCCATTTTGGAGAACCTATCTACCACGACAAGCACTGAATCTTTGCCATTTTGAGTCCTAGGCAAGCCAAGTATGAAATCCATGCTTATGTCTTCCCATGGGTGATATGGAATAGGAAGAGGCATATAAAGACCATAAGATTGAGCTTTGGACTTAGCTTTGCGGCATGTAGAACAGCGGTTGGTGAAGCGTGAGACGTCACGAAGCATCTTTGGCCAAAAATAGTTCTTAGAGAGTGTAGCAAACGTTTTGTCTCGTCCAAAGTGTCCCATGAGTCCTCCTCCATGCGATTCCTGCAAAAGGAGCAAACGAAGCGAAGACTCGGGAATGCAAAGTTTGTTAGCTCTCATAAGATATCCATCGTTGATGTAGTAATGCTCCCAAGAAGTGTGAGTCAAGCATTTAGCATAGGCATTTGCAAAGAAATGATCATGCTCATATAAATCTTTAATATGCTCAAAGCCAATCACATTAAACTCAAGTTGTGTTACAAGCATGCATTTGCGGGAAAGCGCGTCCGCCACAACATTTTCTTTGCCCTTGATGTATTTGATGACATAGGGAAAAGACTCAATGAACTCACTCCATTTAGCATGACGCTTGTTCAACTTGGTTTGACCTTTGATATACTTGAGTGTCTCATGGTCCGTATGAAGAATGAATTCATGAGGTGATACAGGGTGGAACCCTAATCAGCGGATCTTTCACGTTTGGAGGTTGGCACACGATGAACACGGGGAAAACACAAGGGGAAGACGGGGAAAACACAAGAGAGAACACTCAAATCAACACGGAAGCAATCACACAAGTGCTAGATTCGCGATACAAGGTCGAGGTACATGATCCAAAGTCAACAACGGTGATACAGATAGTCTTCTCCCGGAGGAGGTCTTGGAATCCCGTGGGTCTTGAATCCAGAGGTGGATCTTCTCCGTAGAGGCGCACCGGTCTCGTGGGAGAAATCCACACAAGTGTCAAATGAGCTCAACCACAGCTGAGTCTAAAGGAAAGAGGTCCACAGTATTTATATTACACACGCGGTCGCCGTCGTAGCGGACGTCCGGAGGTTACCGGACGTCCGGTGGTTCCGGAGGGACCGGACGTCCGGTAATCCTCGGATTTCCGCTATTTAGCTTCTGTAGTCGTTGTCACGGACGTCCGGTGGCTTCCGGTCGTCCGGTCGTCTGGGGGAGGCCGGACGTCCGGTGTCTTCCGGTCGTCCGGTGCCTGGGAGTCGCCGGTCGTCCGGTGCAGGCCGGACGTCCGGTGCCTGTAGCGTCTTCAGCCATCCTTCTTCTTGTCTCGTGCACTCGTCGGGCTCGCCGTCTTGACCATTGTGTGGAGCTGTCCCGTGGCCTTCACCCAAGTACCTGAGTATGCATAAGGTTCCAGATGAGGGTAGAAGCCATGTCTCATACATATCGGAAGGATTTAGAGCAAGGAATGAAGTCACCTTGGTCTCAAGAGCTCTATTCATTGGTCCTTTGGGCACATGATGAGGCGATGAAGGGTCCATGGGGATGACCCTAGGATACACCGTATCATCTTGATACGGTGTATCCTAGGGCCATCCCCATGGACCCTCCTTCACCTCAACAAGTGCCCAAAGGACCAAGGACTAGAGCTCCCGAGACCGAGGTGACGTCACTCCTAGCCCTACTTCCATACAAATCTTGCGAGACATGGTCGCTACCTCAGACGGACGTGTTGTGTGTGCTCAGGTGTGAAGAAGACCACATCGGAGAGGGGCGTGAAGATGGACGAGTCCTCAAGTTCATGGACGAGCCAATGCATCGAGAAGAGCAGAAGAGAGCTCCAGGACCCGGACATCCGGCCCCCTGGCCCGGACATCCGGCCCCTGGGCATTCACCCACAGAAGGCCAACAGCAGCCAAGGCTACAGGGCCCGGACATCCGGCCAGGGCCCGGACATCCGGCCAGGCACGGCCCGGACATCCGGCCCCGCGCCCGGAAATCCGGCGCCTCTGTCCAGAGAGCACCCGAGGCGCGTCCACTCCAGCCCGGACATCCGGGCCCCCGCCCCGGACATCCGGCGTCCTGTGAAGTCCCGGACATCCGGCCCGCCGCCCGGACGTCCGGCCCCTGAATTGCCTGCGTGCATCCCCCGGGCCGAGGCCCATGTACCCATTCGCCCCGTAGACTATATATACTCCTCTCCTCTTTCCGTTTAGGGTTAGCTGTGGTTTTAGCTCATTTGACACTTGTGTGGATTTCTCCCACGAGACCGGTGCGCCTCTACGGAGAAGATCCACCTCTGGATTCAAGACCCCTAACGGGAAGATCCCACGGGATTCCAAGACCTCCTCCGGGAGAAGACTATCTGTATCACCGTTGTTGACTTTGGATCATGTATCTCGACCTTGTATCGCGAATCTAGCACTTGTGTGATTGCTTCCGTGTTGATTTGAGTGTTCTCTCTTGTGTTTTCCCCATCTTTCTCCGTGTTTTCCCCGTGTTCATCGTGTGCCAACCTCCAAACGTGAAAGATCCGCTGATTAGGGTTCCACCCTACATCAGGTAGGATGTCCAAAGGTGACAACGGGTTGAAGCCGTAGACGATCTCGAAGGGAGACTTGCCAGTTGTGGAGTGTCTTGCGCGGTTGTAGGCGAACTCGGCGATTGGTAAGCAATGCTCCCATTCCCGGATGTTCCTCTTGATCAACACACGAAGAAGAGTGGATAGCGTGCGGTTCGTCACCTCCGTCTGGCCGTCCGTTTGTGGATGGTACGCCGAAGAAAATAGAAGCTTGATTCCGAGCTTGGCACATAGTGTTTTCCAAAAGTAACTCAGGAACTTGACGTCCCGGTCGGAGACGATCGTTTTGGGCACGCCGTGTAGACGAATTATCTCCCTGCAAAAGAGAGTTGCAACATGTGAAGCATCGTCGATCTTGTTACAAGGAATGAAATGAGCCATTTTGGAGAACCTATCTACCACGACAAGCACTGAATCTTTGCCATTTTGAGTCCTAGGCAAGCCAAGTATGAAATCCATGCTTATGTCTTCCCATGGGTGATATGGAATAGGGAGAGGCATATAAAGACCATAAGATTGAGCTTTGGACTTAGCTTTGCGGCATGTAGAACAGCGGTTGGTGAAGCGTGAGACGTCACGAAGCATCTTGGGCCAAAAATAGTTCTTAGATAGAGTAGCAAACGTTTTGTCTCGTCCAAAGTGTCCCATGAGTCCTCCTCCATGCGATTCCTGCAAAAGGAGCAAACGAAGCGAAGACTCGGGAATGCAAAGTTTGTTAGCTCTCATAAGATATCCATCTTTGATGTAGTAATGCTCCCAAGAAGTGTGAGTCAAGCATTTAGCATAGGCATTTGCAAAGAAAGGATCATGCTCATATAAATCTTTAATATGCTCAAAGCCAATCACATTCAACTCAAGTTGTGTTACAAGCATGCATTTGCGGGAAAGCGCGTCCGCCACAACATTTTCTTTGCCCTTGATGTATTTGATGACATAGGGAAAAGACTCAATGAACTCACTCCATTTAGCATGACGTTTGTTCAACTTGGTTTGACCTTTGAGATACTTGAGTGTCTCATGGTCCGTATGAAGAATGAATTCATGAGGTCGAAGATAGTGTTCCCAAACACGTAGAACTCTCACCAAGGCATAAAGCTCTTTATCATAGATAGGATAGTTAAGTTGCGCTCCCGATAGCTTCTCGCTAAAGTACGCAATTGGGCGCTTTTCTTGCATTAGCACGCCACCGATGCCGGTACCACTAGCATCACAATGAATCTCAAACGGTTTGTCAAAGTTTGGTAGTGCTAGAAGTGGTGCGTGCGTGAGCAAGCTCTTAAGCTCATTGAACGCGGTGTCTTGCGAAGGACCCCAAATGAAGGGTGCGTTCTTCTTGCTCAAAGCGTGTAGAGGCATAGCAATGGTGCTAAAATCCTTCACAAAACGTCGATAGAAACAGGCTAGACCAAGGAAACTACGCACTTGCATAAGATTCTTTGGTTGAGGCCAAGTTTTAATTGCTTCAATTTTAGTTTCATCAACGTGGACACCTTGAGAAGATACGACAAATCCTAGAAAGACAACCTTGTCAACGCCAAAAGTGCATTTTTCCATATTAGCATACAATTGTTGTTTGCGAAGTGCTTGCAAAACTAGTTGAACATGGTCAACATGTTCTTCAAGCGACTTGCTAAACACAAGAATGTCATCAAAGTAAACCACAACAAAGACACCTATGTAGGGTCTAAGAACAAAGTGCATAAGTGATACGGTGTATCCTAGGGCCATCCCCATGGACCCTCCTTCACCCCCTCAAGTGCCTCAAGGACCGATGACACGTGCCCGTACTAGAGCTTTCGAGACCGAGGTGACGTCACTCCTAGCCCTACTTCCTTATGAATCTTGCGAGACATGGTTGCTACTTCAAGCGAGTGTGCTTTGTGTGCTCAGGTGTGAAGGAGACCGCTTCGGAGAAGAGCGTGAAGGTGAACAAGTCCCCAAGGCCACGTACGAACCGATGCATCAAGAAGGGCAGAAGGGAGCTCCAGGCCCCGGACATCCGGCGCCATGGCCCGGACATCCGGCACCTGGGCCATCATCTACAGAAGACCAGCAGCGACTGAAGCTACAGGGCCCGGACATCCGGCCAGGGCCCGGACATCCGGCCAAGCACGGCCCGGACATCCGGCCCCGGGCCCGGAAATCCGGCGCCTCTGTCCAGAGAGCACCCGAGCCCAGGCCACTCCAGCCCGGACATCCGGCCCATGGCCCCGGACGTCCGGCGTCCCTCGAAGCCCCGGACATCCGGGCCGCCGCCCGGACATCCGGCCCCTGATCTGCCTGCGTGCAGCCCCCTGGGCCGAGGCCCATGTACCCGTTCGCCCCGAAGACTATATATACTCCTCTCCTCTTTCCGTTTAGGGTTAGCTGTGGTTTTAGCTCATTTGACACTTGTGTGGATTTCTCCCACGAGACCGGTGCGCCTCTACGGAGAAGATCCACCTCTGGATTCAAGACCCCTAACGGGAAGATCCCACGGGATTCCAAGACCTCCTCCGGGAGAAGACTATCTGTATCACCGTTGTTGACTTTGGATCATGTATCTCGACCTTGTATCGCGAATCTAGCACTTGTGTGATTGCTTCCGTGTTGATTTGAGTGTTCTCTCTTGTGTTTTCCCCCATCTTTCTCCGTGTTTTCCCCGTGTTCATCGTGTGCCAACCTCCAAACGTGAAAGATCCGCTGATTAGGGTTCCACCCTATATCAGGATGCTTCGTCTTGACTAAATGAAGCTTGTCGCATAGCTCTTCGCTTGCCAAGTTGTGGCAACTTCCGCCATCGATGATAACCTTGACGGCGCGTCCATTGATGCCGGCCTTCGTATGGAAAATGTGACAACGTTGGTCCTCATCTTGTTGATGTTGGAGTGTCAAGACTTTGGAGACAACAAGGTTGGGGCTTGAGTCGTTGTCGCAAAACACTTGATTGTCTTCTTCTTCATTGACTTGGCGATGCATTGCTACATGCTCAAGTGCTTCCATCTCATCATCGCTCATGGAGTCATAAGATCCGTCGTCGTTGATGATCATGGTGCGAACGGTCTTGCACTCAAATGACTTGTGGCCTCGTCCTTGGCACTTGAAGCATTTGATGGAGCTCGTCTTGTTGTTATCTTCGGTTGGAGGTGTGGTTGAGGAAGCTCTTGGCTTGAAGTTGTTGGTAGAAGGTGGACGACTCGATGTAGTCGCATTCTTGTAGCTTTGCTTGTCTCCGAAGTTTGTAGGAGGCTTGGAAGAGGTAGGAGGAGTAGCCGAAGTCGTTGAAGCTTGGTTGTAGGAGCCGAAGTTCTTGGAGGTGAACTTTGAGTACTTGTAGTCTTCTTGAACTTGGCGCTCCGCTTTTGTTGCTTGATGTACTAGCTCGAGGAGATTGTTGTATGGTTGGAAGTCCGCAATCTTCTTGATGGGATAGTTGAGTCCATTCAAGAATCGCGCCATAGTTTGCTCATCATCTTCCGTGATGTTCGCTCGTATCATGGCAATCTCCATCTCCTTGTAGTACTCTTCAACGGACTTGGTACCTTGCTTGAGGAGTTGTAGCTTCTTGAACAAGTCTCGGTTGTAGTGTGTAGGCACGAAGCGTGCTCTCATCACTTCCTTCATTTGAGCCCAAGTGGTGATAGGAGGTTCGCCTTTGGCTTCTCTTCTCTCTATGATTTGCTCCCACCAGATGAGAACATAGTCTTGGAACTCAAGTGATGCCATAGCGATCTTCTTCTCTTCATCGAAGTTGTGAAGGCGAAAGATCTTGTCAACTTTCAATGCCCATGAGAGGTAGTCTTCGGGATCAATGCTTCCGGAAAACTTTGGCATGGTGAACTTGAGCTTGCCATAGCGATGCTCGTCGTTGTTTCCTTGTCTATTGGGAGGATGATCTCGGTTTTGGCGGTTTGCCATATCTTGTTGCTCTTGTTGAGGAAGATGTTCTTGTTGGGGTTGTTGCTCTTGCCGCGCGTGAGGAGGAGTTTCTTCTTGCCTTCTTGCTAGATGGCGCCTTTCTTGCATCTCATCTCGAAGAAAATCCTCTTCTTGACGAGTGTGTCGATTGCGGGCGGCCACATTGCGGTGTGCATCTTGTAAAGCACGTTGCGCCTCCATAGCTTGAGCTTCACGACGTTGTTGTGCGTGGCGGTTAGCCTCGGCATCTTGTTCTTCTTGATATTGATGAGCTCGCTCTTGTTGTTGTTGGCGTATTCGTTGCCGTTCTTGTGCTTGCTCAAGTGTAGCTTGGTTTTGGCGACGTCGGCCTTCTTGCTCGTCGAATGGTTCTTGAGAACTCTTGTCATGTAGAGGTTGCCGATGTTCATGTCGAGCTTGACGTGCGGCGTGACGAAGAGTGTTTGATGTAGGTGTACTTGAGTCTTGCGTTGAGTCGGTATGTCGACTTGAGCGGCTTCGTCGATGAGATGATGTTGAGGAAGAACGTCGGTTGATGATCAATGTCCGTAGCTCATTGTATTGAGTAGACATGTTGGTGTTGATGAGGTCGATTTGCTCCTTGGTGCTTTGTTGGAATTGTCGCGCGTCCTCGGCAACTTGACCAATGTACTCTCGCATAGCTTCACTCTCTTGATGTAGAGCTCGTTGGACACCGAATAGATGTAGTTTGGTGACGTAGTTGTTCGCTTCTTGAGGATCGTCGAAGATCGGGTTGGTAGATGAACTTGGCCTATCCATCATCACAAGCAAGTAAGTGAGTGGAGAAAGGAGAAGACAATATCAATGTACCGTAACCGAGGTTGAAAATGGATCAATGATCACTCAACAATGTAACCCGGAAATAGCACTATTGGTATCACTTCGTGTCGATTCTCACACCTACACAAGTAAAGCTTTGAGAGGAGCTCGGTTAGGATGTGGCACAAATTCAATGCAATCGTCAAAATGACTCAAAGATGTTGAAAATGGTTCACAAATTTGATCATGCAACAAGTAGATCACTAGCAAAGAGTGGCACACGGAACACACGCACGGATAGATAAATGTGGTTGTGCAACCAAGGATGAGCGAAAAATGTGGTAAACCACGGAAAATGCTCGTGTTGCACAACGCTAGAGAGACGCTAACCGATTGCTTAATAGGCGGATACGCACTTGTGCACGACCTATATGGGCAAAACGTAACGACTATCTATCACAAGTATGCTATGAGTGTATGATGTGCCGATGCTTGAGCACAAGATGATGTTGCTATGTATGATCTCTTTGGATGCAAGGCGTATGATGCTATTGTTTCTTTGCTTGGATTGGCTCTTTTGCTTAAAAGCTTTGGAGCTCTTTCTTTGGGCACATATGTATGCTTCACGTATCAGGGTAGCTATTGTGTATGCGGAGCACTCTTGTGGCACACGGGGATATGCAAGATACCAAGATGATGTGATGTTACTCACAATGATGTGGTATGCAATATCTATGACTATCACTAATGTGCACAAGTGTCGTGGCCCGGCAATACTCAAATGGCTAGTCTCAATGGGAAAGCTACGCAAAGATGGTTCATAGGGTGACAATACAATTGCAAGATAGAATGATCGAAGTGTCGTCGATGTTACCGTCCTTGCCGAAGTTGAGCGGTGGTGTTGTCGAAGTCTTGCCGTCCCAAGGTAGCCTAAACATCCAAGGAAACGGTGAAACCACAACTCAAGTATCCACGGCAAATGGAGACAAATTTTCCAAACTCGAAGCGGTGAAGTGAAGGTGGTTGTTGCGGAAGATTGGTGGAGGTTTGCGGAAGAGTGGGTGGATCACCGAACGCAAAGGGGTGGATGATTGCTAGGAGGGAAGTGGTGGTGGTTTTGTGGCTGCGGGAGGCCGGATGTCCGGGCCAAAGGCCGGATGTCCGGACTGGGTCGGATGTCCGGGGCACGAGCCGGATGTCCGGGGCGCCCTAGCCAGCAAGAACACGATGCAAAAGGGGGGGTTCGGGGCAAAAATTCGGCGGAATTTGCGGATGAAAAATGGGGAAAAGTGGGGGAAAAGCTAGATCCACACGTGGCACAGCAAATCCATGGAACAAATTCAACAAAATCTTGCCAAATCAACAGATCACAGAAAATTTTTGGGGCTCTTTTTGTGGGGCAATTTTCGAAATTAGGGAGAACACGACAAAAACAGGCTAGAAAACAAAGTGTGGGGCTCCAAAATCGTGAGAAACCTTTGCTCTAGATACCATATGATGCAGGGTGGAACCCTAATCAGCGGATCTTTCACGTTTGGAGGTTGGCACACGATGAACACGGGGAATCACAAGGGAAAGATGGGGGAAACACAAGAGGAAAACACTCAATCAACACGAAAGCAATCACACAAATGCTAGATTCGCGATACAAGGTTGAGATCCATGATCCAAGGTCAACAACGGTGATACAGATAGTCTTCTCCCGGAGGAGGTCTTGATATCCCGGGGGATCTTCTCCGATGAAGGAGGTCCTGAATCCGAAGTGGATCTTCTCCGTAGAGGCGCACGGTCTCGTGGGAGAAATCCACACAAGTGTCAAATGAGCTAAACCACAGCTGACCCTAAACGGAATGAGGAGAGGAGTATATATAGTCTACGGGCGAATGGGTACATGGGCCTCGGCCCGGGGGATGCGCGCAGGCATTTCAGGGGCCGGACGTCCGGGCGGCGGGCCGGATGTCCGGGACTTCACGGGGCGCCGGATGTCCGGGGCGGGGGCCCGGATGTCCGGGCGGGAAGAGCCGAGCCTCGGGTGCTCTCTGGACAGGAGCGCCGGATTTCCGGGCCCGAGGCCGGATGTCCGGGCCGTGCTTGGCCGGATGTCCGGGCCCTGGCCGGATGTCCGGGCCCTGTGGCTGGCCTTCTGTAGAGAGATGCCCAGGGGCCGGATGTCCGGGCCAGGGGGCCGGATGTCCGGGTCCTGGAGCTGCTTTCTGGTCTTCTTGTTGCATCAGCTCGTCCATGACCTTGGGGACTTGTCCATCTTCAAGCTCTTCTCCGAAGTGGTCTCCTTCACACCTGAGCACACAAAGCACACTCGCTTGAGGTAGCAACCATGTCTCGCAAGATTCATAAGGAAGTAGGGCTAGGAGTGACGTCACCTCGGTCTCGAAAGCTCTAGTACGGGCACGTGTCATCGGTCCTTGAGGCACTTGAGGGGGTGAAGGAGGGTCCATGGGGATGGCCCTAGGATACACCGTATCACCCTTCAAGGTGCTAGCACGCTACAACGACAACGCTTACAAGCTCGACATCCCGCTGACAAGTACATTGTGAGCAACACATTCAACGTCAAGGATCTATCTCATTTCCATGGTGCTGAAGATTTCGATCCGAGGTCGGATCTTTCCCAAGGGAGGGGAGATGATGCGCAGCATCCCAAGTGATGAGGACATCACTAACAAGGTTACACCCACAGCTCCAACTGACACATATACAGGACCAATTACTAGAGCTCGCGCACGCTAATTAAATTACCAGGTACTTTCGTTTCTTGGTAATGAATCTAATGTTCATGAGAATATGATGCTGCCTAAATTGGATACATTTGTCTTGCTTACAAATGAAGGGCCTAGCTTGGACAAGAAGGATGAACATTGGAGCAAGATCAAGCATGGAGATGATGGCATGCACAAGGGGAACAAGAATGGACTTACAAGTGATGATTTCAGGACTTTGAAGCCACCATAATGAGTGCGTGAAGCCTTGGACGAAATATACAAGATGCCACTTCATAAATTTCGTCCAAAGGCTATCATAGGTGCTGCATCACCTTATTATTGGGCCAGGCCCATGTAATTTCGAAATACTTGAGTATAGGCTGTTCTTAGAGTCCGTATGTGTGGGTAAACAAGAGTTAGGGTTGGTTTCGGACCCCTCCACCAAGGGCCACGAAATTCCCCCCCTCTTTTCCCCATATATACAGCCCTTAGGGCGTCGTTTAGACTTTGGGTTTTGTTCAGATTAAAGTTCGCCATAGCTGCAACTTCGCGTACTTCGTTTGTGTTCAACGACCAGACAAAGACGTCACAGAACCCCACTTGATCAATAAAGCTTTCCTCTTAAATTCGCAATATCCAGATTGCAATCTCAGTTTCTTGCTTGTTCTTCGTTTGCCTGCAGGAAACAGACCTTCGTGGTCAGGTTGATCGTGCTCCGGCGTGGTCAATAACCTCTCGGAGTTGGTTTAGCGATTGCTAAGGCGCGACGTCCTCGCACGTTCGTAGTCGGATCGTCAAAGTCGACTTCCTCCAAAACTATTCTCATCAAAAGACGGGACACCTTTGCCTCTATCACCAAGGACATCCCCGTGGACCTATCGTCTCCTCACCAAGTGCCCAAAGGACCAATGACACGAGCCCGTGCAAGAGCTCATGAAGCCAAGGTGAATTCACTCCTCTTTCAACTCCCTTTCGATTCACATGAGACATGGCTTCTACCTTCATCGGAAACTCTATGCATATTCAGATACTTGGATGAAGGCCACGGAACACCTCTACACGTTAGACAAGGTGGAGGGATCGACAAGTACAAGGAACAAGAAGAAGTGCCGGTGAAGATGCTACACGCACCGGATGTCCGGCACTTACCGAACGACCGGTCCACTCCAGGCTCCGGACGACCGACAGACACCGGACGTCCGACGACTCCCAGACGACTGGACGACCAGAAGCCATCGGATGTCTGTGACATCCATCATAGAACCGAAATCGGGGAATTTTACCGGAAATCTGAGGCGCACCGGACGACCGGCCCCTCCCGAGCCACCGAACGTCCGAAGACCCAGCGGACGTCCGGCCCGTCTGCCTGCGCGCAGTGAAGGGCCGAAGTCCATGTACCCCCTCGCCCCTAGACTATATATACCCTTTGACTTCCTCTTTTCTAGGTTTAGCATTATGATAGCTCAAAACCTAGGGCCTTGCTCATCGACTAGTGGTTCATCTCCTCGGGAGTGACTGCGGCCCCTCTACGGAGAAGATCCACACGGATTCAAGACCTCCGCTACGGAGAAGATCCTACGGGATACCCTCAAGACCTCATTCCATAGAAGACTACCTTGTATCGTCCGTTGTTGACCGTGGATCGTGTATCTCTTTATGTATCGTGGATCTAGCACTTGTGTGACCATCTTCATGTTGATTTGAGTGTTCCTCTTGTGTTTTTCCCCGTGTTTCCCTTTGTGTTCTTCGTGTTCATCATGGGTTTCCCTCCTCTTCGTGAAAGATCGGCCTAGAATGGGTTGACCCCACATCAAAAAGTCCATGCTAATGTATTCCCATGGTTGAGACAGAATAGGAAGTGGCATATGTAAACCATGATATTGAGCTTTTGACTTAGCTTGGCGGCATGTCGAGCTCCGGTTGGTGTAGCGTGGGACGTCACGGAACATCTTTGGCCAATGGTAGTGTTTGGAGAGCGTCGTGAATGTCTTGTCGCGTCCAAAGTGTCCCATAAGGCCTCCTCCATGAGATTCTTCCAAAAGGAGCAAACGAAGAGATGACTCGAGAATGCAAAGTTTGTTAGATCTCATAAGATAACCATCCTTGATATGATATCGTTCCCTCGAAGTATGCGTCACACATTTAGCATAAGGAGTCGCAAAGTAAGCATCATGCACATACAAGTCATTAATATGCTCAAAGCCAATGCCATTCAACTCAAGTTTGCTAACAAGCATGCATTTGCGGGAAAGCGCATCCACCACAATATTTTCTTTGCCTTTGATATACTTGATGATATAGGGAAAAGACTCAAAGAACTCACTCCACTTAGCATGACGCTTGTTCAACTTAGTTTGACCTTTAAGATATTTAAGTGTCTCATGGTCCGTGTGAAGAATGAATTCATGAGAACAGAGATAGTGTTCCCACACATGGAAAACTCTCACTAAAGCATATAATTCCTTATCATAGATGGGGTAATTAAGTTGAGCGCCAGAAAGTTTCTCAGTACAATACGCAATTGGGCGCTTTTCTTGCATGAGCACGCCTCCTATGCCGGTACCACTAGCGTCGCAATGAATCTTGAAAGGTTTGTCAAAGTTAGGTAGGGTAAGTAAGGGTGTGTGAGTAAGCAAATTTTTGATAGAGGCAAAGGTGTCCCGTCTTTCGATGAGATGGTGGCTAACGTTTTGGAGGAAGTTGAATTTGACGATCCGACTACGAACGTGCGATGACGTCGCGCCTTAGCAATCGCTAAACCAACTCCGAGAGGTTATTGACCACGCCGGAGCACAGTCAACCTGATCACGAAGGTCTGTTTCCTCCAGGCAAACGAAGAACAAGCAAGAAACTGAGATTGCAATCTGGATATTGCGAATTTAAGAGGAAAGCTTTATTGATCAAGTGGGGTTGTGTGACGTCTTTGTCTGGTCGTTGAACACAAACGGAGTACGCGAAGTTGCAGCTATGGCGAACTTTAATCTAAACAAAACCCAAAGTAAAAACGACGCCCTAAGGGTTGTATATATGGGGGAAAGAGGGGGGAATTTTGTGGCCCTTGGTGAGGCGTCCGAAACCAACCCTAACTCTTGTTTCCCCACACATACGGACTCTAAAAACAGCCTATACTCAAGTATTTCGAAATTACATGGACCTGGCCCAATAATAAGGTGACGCATCACCTATAATAGCCTCTGGACGAAATTTATGAAGTGGCATCTTGTATATTTCGTCCAAGGCTTCACGCACTCATTATGGTGGCTTCAAAGTCCTGAAATCATCACTTGTAACTCCATTCTTGTTCCCCTTGCGCATGCCATCATCTCCATGCTTGATCTTGCTCCAATGTTCATCCTTCTTGTCCAAGCTAGGCCCTTCATTTGTAAGCAAGACAAATGTATCCAATTTAGGCAGCATCATATTCTCATGAACATTAGATTCATTACCAAGAAATGAAAGTACCTGGTAATTTAAATGGCGTGCGCGAGCTCTAGTAATAGGTCCTGTATATGTGTCAGTTGGAGCTGTGGGTGTAACCTTGTTAGTGATGTCCTCATCAATTTTTGAGCTCGTTGGACGCGGTATCTTGCAAGGTACCCCAAACAAAGTGATAGAGGCGAGGGGCCCGATCTTTCGATGAGATGGTAACTATCGATTTGGTGGAGTCGACTTTGATGATCCGACTACAAACGTGCACGACGTTGCGCCTTTGCAATCGCTAAACCAATCTCCAGGGGTTACTGACAATGCCAGAAGCATGATCAGCCTGACCACGAAGGTCTATTCCTGCATGCAATCGAAGAACAAGCAAGAATATGATAAAGCAATCTGAATATTGCAAATATAGACGAAGTATTGGTAAAGGTGGGGATGCGTCAGCGGTCTTGGTCTAGTCGTTGGACACAAACCAAGTACACGAAGTTGCAATGGCTAACTTTTGACTAAACAAATCCCAAAGAAAAAGCTACTAGATGGATCTACTTATATAGGAGCAAGGGGTGGCGGCCAAGGAGATGGAAGGACGTCCCAAGGCAGCCTAAAACTAACCCTAGGTCGTACAAGGCTCATGGGCCCAAGTGGAGGTGATGCAACACCTTTGGACTTGTAGTTTGACTCGGAGTCTGCTGCAGCGTCATATTGTTTCGTTGATATCTCAATGCTCCGGATGAATTTGAAGGTGAATCCAATTGGGTTGGAAAGTGTATGAAATCTAGTTTCCAACAAAAAAATAATCACCCAATTTGGAGTCCGTATGAAGGAGTTTTTGCCGTTTTGAGTCAGGTATGTCTGTGCAGTCCGAATCTGGATGCAGAACGTGAGAGACTTGGACTCTATCTTCTCTTGGCCCAAAAGTGACGTGAGAGAACTTTTTAAACAGCACCTAAACTTCTCCTTTTCCCTTATCTTCATATGTGGATTGTACAAATGTCCCATACACCTGGAATTAGACATGGCACAAAAGTCTATGAAGTATTTTTGTCCTGGATGACATAAATAAATTGTTGCATAGTTTGCATTAGAAATCACGTCACAAATATACATGTATGCAATATTATTGGTCGTATACAAGGTAGTCATGTCCTCATCATCCTCCCTTTCTTGAAAATAAAGCCGTCCTCGGCGTTGCTTAATCTGAAATTTGGGTAAGAAAATAGACAAGGTGTACATGTTGTATATGTATATGTCATCCATTTTACTTCCCTTAATTTTCGCACATATGACACATGTATAGATGAGTAACTTTCGTGGTTTCATAAAATATAAAGCCAAAATATTATCACAAGAAGTAGAAGGCATGAAAATATTGCAACTCAGTTTGCACAAATAAGTGAAGCTCTTATTCATATCAAAAGATTGACAATGTTCATCATTAAACCATGCCAACATTGGTGAATAAACCTTACTTGCATGAAATTCACAGGCTACATCATGCTTAAATAAGAAAACATGCAATAAGTCATTTGACATAGAATTGTCACCAAGATTAGAGGTCATATCAAAATGATTAAACATTGGCACAATTATTTTCAAATGTATTTTATCCAAATCTGATTTATTCTCTGATTCACATGATTCTTTTACATCAACAGTTAATTCAATGGGTGCACTCAAAATTGTTGGTATTTTAGTTGTTTGATCACATGACGCATTCATGACAGTAACATGATTATCTAAACTAGGTGGTGTGCTCAAATCAACAGGTAATTCAATACATGATGTATTCAAGTTAACTAGATATGTATCATCCTCATGTGAAGTTATATCATCATTGATTTTATTGTTACCTTGTCGCAAAGACGTAGTTGATGTAGGTACGGACGATGAGAATGTACCATACACTTTAGATGATGTCACGCTCACGATCGGAGGTGTGGCTGC
Source organism: Secale cereale (assembly GCA_902687465.1). Classification (NCBI taxonomy): domain Eukaryota; kingdom Viridiplantae; phylum Streptophyta; class Magnoliopsida; order Poales; family Poaceae; genus Secale; species Secale cereale. The sequence goes on from LR738715.1 coordinate 438,938,463, forward strand.
TCTTGTAGGTGCAATGGTGGAGGAACCAACCAGTGGTGGTGAGCATGAACTGGAATAGTAGTTGTTGTAGTCACACAATGCATCCTCCTGTATTTGTCTCTCAAAGGTACAAGCACGAACATACATACCAGTAATGCAACGAGGAATATACTGAAATCTTGCGCGAATATCATGGTTCAAACCACCAAAAAATCTATTCATTGTATCATCCTTAGATTCTTCTATGTCACAATGATACATATAAGATTTGAACTCTTGGTAGTAAGCATGAACAGTGTTACTACCTTGTTTTAATTGTTCCAATTTGCGAAGCAATTCACGGCGATAGTAAGGAGGAAAAAAATGTTTTCTCATTACAGCCTTCAAATCTTTCCAAGTTGTAGGTTGGTTATCAATATTTTTCTTACAATGCACACTCCACCAAACAGAAGCAAAACCAGTAAATACTCTAGTGGCAGCTCGTACTCTCTCAAGTTCAGAAAAATGATGGTGACTAAAAACTTTTTCTACTTCAAGCTCCCAAGCTAGATAAATAGCAGGATTAAATCTACCCTCAAATGACGGTAAAGAAATAACCTGAGCATGTGATGTAGGGTGGAACCCTAGATGGCCGATCTTTCACGAAATGGAGAGGATCCCATAAAGAACACGATGAACACGGGGACAAAACACAAGGGAAAACACTCAAGAACAAGTCCAATCACACATCCACTAGACAATCAAACACACAAGATCACAAGGTACATGAACAACAAAGGGAAAGATACAAGGTAAAGTTCATCTCCGTGAGGAGGTCTTGAATCCGCGAAGGATCTTCCCTTAGGGGTCTTGAATCCAAGGTGGATCTTCTCCGTAGAGGGGCCGCGGTCTCTCTCGTGGAGTAGATCCGTAATGGATGAGCAAAGCTCTATCTCACATATGAGCTAAATCATTTGCTAACCCTAAAATGGTGGAGGTGCAGGAGTTTATATAGTCTAGGGCCACGAAGGTGTAAGTGGGAGAGGGATACATGGGCCTCTGGCCCGATAACTGTGCGCAGACAGCACGGGGCCGGACGTCCGCTGGGACACCGGACGTCCGGTGGCTCGGGACGGACCGGACGTCCGGTAGCTCCCGGACTTCTGGTAATTTCCTGGATTTCGGTTCTGTTGCCGATGTCACGGACGTCCGGTGGCTTCCGGTCGTCCGGTCGCTTGGGAGTCGCCGGTCGTCCGGTAGAGGCCGGACGTCCGGAGCCTGTAGCTTTTCCAGCAGCTCTGTTTCTTCCGTCTTCTCTTCCACACTTCCCTCGCGGATGGTGTAGGTGATCCTTGGCGCTTGCACTCCTCCTCAACGTCCGTGAAGCTCCGACAATACCTATGCATGCACACGAGTGGAGTGTCAAGTAGTATACCATCCTCGAAGGGGTCAAGTGAACACGTGTAAAGGAGATGATTCACCTTTAAGTATGAGAAGTAGAGGTCACATGTGTCACTTGCCAAACAGACTCTTGGCATGGTGATGTCCATAGGATGCTCTGTATTATCCCCTCCCCCTTGGGAAAGATCCGACTTCGGATCAAAAACCAAATCACCATGGGAAAGAGATGGCGTCATCGTGTAGATGTGGACGATCACGAATTGCTCATCATCTTGAAGCTCTACATGGGCACTCTCCAATGTCGCACCATCTAGTGATTCCTTCAAAAGGAGCAAGGACAACAAACACTTGGAAAAACAAATGTGGTTAGCGTTAGTGCAAAACCAAGCATTCAAGAGGTGATTCACCCAACAAGTGTTGTCATCAAGCATAGCATAGGGTGTGACAAACGGTTGTGGCATGGCATTTAAGCACATCAATTGAGCACAATCAAGGTCATCATGGAAATAAGCATGTGAATGTGAGGTAGAGATTCACATATGTGTGACAAGAGAATAAGCATCTACCTGAAAGTCATAGCAAGCATGCATAAAGCGCTCAATGAAAGGTCTATGGTAGGCATACGAATCATTCACAACACCAAAGAAAATGAAGTGTCTAAACACAAGGGTCAAGTGCAAGACAATCCAAGCATAATGTGCATAGGGTGTAGTGAAAATCGAGTGGCACTCAACACAACAGAAATAGTGATTGTTCATCATGTGTGAGGCAAACAAGTCAATCATGTGACAAGCAATGGGACATGGCATATGTGAAGAGATGATATTGTTGCAACCAAGCATAGGATAGGGACAAGTAATCCACAAGTCGGAGGCAACACACAAGGCATACATATCATGAAGCATGGCAATGTGGCAATGGCAAGTCAAAGAAAGATCTCTAGCATGTGTGCAAAGAGTCATGGTGCAAGCAACACAACTAGTATGATCCACAATGTTCATGCGCATGGATTGTGGTTTCTCGAAAGAGAAGGATATCACCTCGAAAGTGTGTCCTTGTGCATCTTTCACAATGCCAAAGCACAAGCAAGTGCGATGTAGAAGTGTCGTGGTAGAAGGTGGTTCGCTCTCAAGAGCTCGAATGGTCAACTCACGTGAAGTGGAAGTCGACACGAAGTCCAAGTATCCTACACATGCACACAACAAAACAAAGAATGTATGTGCATGGTAGATAAACACATCATCCATCATGATGGTTCTCTTCTCTTGCACATAACCATTAGGAGCAAAAGTGCATGAATAATATGATGCAACAATGGCTATATTCATGGCACTAGGCATATGGTGCAAAGAGGTAAGACAAGCATGCTTCACAAGAAATATGTCAAAATCTCCAAATAAATGCGAGAATGCTATGGGGGCAATCTCTTTTGCAAGACGAAAGGCATTGTTGCACTCAATACATGGCAAATCATTTAGCATGCGAGAGGCAACATATGGAGACATATGACAACATGGACTAGAAATCATGTGCAAAGCATGGCAATAGTGGCTATCAACCGCATGAAATGAGCATGTATGAATCATGGGTGATGCACTAGATGGAGCAAGCATGGTAATCAAGTCGTGCAAACTAGTGGAGCGAAGATGCAACACACTAGGAGAAGACATGGCAATCATGTCATGTGAGCAACTAGTGGATATAGGCAATGCACATGACATATCGCAAGCACGGTCACAAATCAAGATCAAAGCATCGTAATATGCATGGGGTACAAAGGCATCATGGCAATAACAAGCAATATCTCCACCAAGCTTGCAAATACACATACAAGTATGAGAATCAATAATCATGTGTAATGAAAAGCATGGGTCACAAAATGCATGGCAAAGGCATATAAATGAGCATATCATGCAAAGTGAACATGGCAAGATGGGTGTAAGAGATATAATGGACAATAACGCATAACCATGTGAGTGCCATGTAGAAGGAATGCGCGAAGTGTTTGCGCAAAAGGAGCAGTGGGAAAGACAATCCATGGGAACCCAAGTCATCATTGCTCTCTAGAGCTCGTTTCGTCAACTCGTGCGTTTGTGAAGTTGACGAGTATGGATGGGTACCTACACAAAAGAGACACAAGCCAAAGAAAGTGTGTGCGTGGTAAATGTACACATCATCCCTCATGATGTGTATGTGCACGTTAAAGTTAGCACAAGATAGGCATCGCTCAAATAAATTTGAGGCACGATAGAGAAATATGTCATCCATCATGAAAGAATAGTTGTCATGTATAGCACGATGGGGACACAAATTAGAGAAAGTATGTAGCACAACAATAACATTGGCATTCGTGGGGAGCATATTGTGCACACAAGCATGGGGATCATGCAATGGATGGGATGGATCAAAATCTCCTAAAATGTATGAGGAAACTATGGGGGTCTCCTCATGAGAATTATCGGAAACATAATGTGGAGAAGTGGAACAACATCCAAAACAATGCTTGTCCAAAGCTAGGTAATCATGGCATGGCATATGATGGATATGATGCAAAGGAAGCATGTCAATATCATCACAAGAAAAACAAATGCCAATAACCATGGGCTTGTCATCTATGCCATATGTGCAAATTGGGTTTATTTTACTGCATATGCATAGTTACTACGATGAGATTGCAAATGTGACATATTGTTGATCTCATGCATAGCATACGACAAGTCAAGCGGATTATCAAACATGATGTGACCAAGGGAATTATCACAAGAAATCCTATGCAACATGGCATCACAACTAATAGACTCCACATGGCAATCATCAAACTCATCATAAATGGGTAAATCATCGCATGGGGAAATCATACTAGAATGAAGCATGGCAATAGGTGGATCAACATCATGCAAGCAATCAATGTTAACATAGTCCACTAGTGGGACGAGAGCATCACCTTCACCTTTGTTACATTTCTCATTTCACTCATGTGGTGTCGGTGAGGTGGGAAAGACCAAATGGTGGTCATCATCTTCATCTTGATGGAACCATGTGGGGGGTGCATCATATTCCACCATGGCCATCGTCTTGTCCAATGGAAGGACAAAGTCGTCGAGGATCGACGCGTCATCATAAATGGGACCTAGCACCAAATGAGAAGACACAATAGAGGTAGAGGTCAAGTCGTTAACGTTGAAAGTGGCCTCACATGACCTATGAACTATCTCACTCTCTCTATGTGGTGGCTCACTCACTCCCACAAGGTAGGTGCACTCAATGTCGCATATGGTGGAGTCACTCATCTCACTCAAGTGGTGGGGGTTGTGGCTCTCCTCACATGGGAATTGGGGCAACTCGTCATATATGGGGCTAGTGGTGAACTGGCTCTCACTCTCAATATGGTGGCACAAGTCACTCAAGTCATCATACGCCGCCGTGGTCTAAGGGAAAATCCCATGCTCAACCATCTCGTCATCGTCGCTGTGGATGAAGGCCGAAGAGGGCACATCATCACTCTCAAAGATGGAAGCATCATCCTCACTCGCCACCTTGTTGTTCGCCTCCTGATGCGGAGCATCCCTAAGGTCATCCCCATGGACCCTCCATCGCCTCACCAAGTGCCCAAAGGACCAATGACTCGAGCCCGTGCAAGAGCTCTCGAGACCGAGGTGACTTCGCTCCTCTCTCTACATCTTCCGGATTCTCTTGAGACATGGCTTCTACCTTCATCAGGGACTCTGTGCATACTCAGGTACTTGGACGAAGGCCACGGGACAGCTCTGCACAATGGTCAAGACGACGGGCCCAACAAGTACACGAGACAGGAAGAAGGAAGGCTGAAGATGCTACAGGCACCGGACGTCCGGCCTGCACCGGACGACCGGCGACTTCCAGGCACCGGACGACCGGAAGACACCAGACGTCCGGCCTCTCCCAGACGACCGGACGACCGGAAGCCACCGGACGTCCGTGACAACGACTACAGAAGCTAAATAGCGGAAATCCGAGGATTACCGGACGTCCGGTCCCTCCGGAACCACCGGACGTCCGATAACCAGCGGACGTCCTCCCCGACTGTGTCCCTCCATGTAATATATACTGTTGACCTCCCTCCTTTCGAGGTAGCTGTTGGATAGCTCATTTCTCAGACTTGTGTGGATTTCTCCCACGAGACCGTGTGTCTCTACGGAGAAGATCCACTACGGATTCAAGGCCTCCACATCGGGGAAGATCCTACGGGATAATCAAGACCTCCTCACGGAGAAGACTATCCTTGTACCACCATCGTTGACTATGGACCGTGTATCGCACTATGTATCGTGGATCTAGCACTTGTGTGATTATCTTCGTGTTGATTTGAGTGTTTCCTCTCGTGTTTTCCCCGTTTTCCCCCCTTGTGTTCTCCGTGTTCATCGTGGGACACTCTCCAAAACGTGAAAGATCCGCTGATTAGGGTTCCACCCTACATCATCTTGGTATCAGAGCAAGGTTGATCACGATTTTGGAGCCCCACGCACTGTTTTCTAGCTTGTTTTTGTTGTGTTCTTCCCAATTCCGAAAAATCCCCACAAAAATAACCCCAAATTTTTTTTTGTGATCTGTTGATTTGGCAAGATTTTGTTGACTTTGTTCCATGGATTTGCTGTGCCACGTGTCGATCTAGCATTTCCCCTCCTTTTCACCCTTTTTTTCCCCGCAAATTCGACCACGTTCGACCAATTTCTCCACGGATTCCACCAACCACAGTCCCAGACCTACCGGACGACCGACGTTTATCGGACGTCCGGCACCTCTCGAGACACCGGACGTCCGCTAAACACCGGACCACCGGCATCCCGATTACAGAAGCTTTTACCGGATTTCCGGCCACTTCCGGACGTCCGACCCCTTCCGACCGACCGGACGACCGGTAACTTCCGGACGTCCGACCCCTTCCGACCGACCGGACGACCGGTAACTTCCGGACGTCCGACAAAACCTGACGAAGCTGACTTTGTTCAGTTCCGTACCACCTTCCGCTACCACCTACTTTTCACCCCACCTTCCGCAACCACCATCGCTTACCCGCTCCGAGTTTGAAAAGTGTGTCTCCCTTTGCCTTGGATACTTGAGTTGTGGTTTCACCGTTTCCTTGGATGTTTAGGCTACCCTGGAACGGCAAGACTTCGACAACACCACCGCTCAACTTCGGCAAGGACGGTAACATCGACGACACTTCGCTCATCCTACCTTGCAATTGCATTGTCACCCTATGAACCATCTTTGCGTAGATTTCCCATTGAGACTAGCCATTTGAGTATTGCCGGGCCACGACACTTGTGCACATTAGTGATAGTCATAGATATTGCATACCACATCATTGTGAGTAACACCACATCATCTTGGTATCTTGCATATCTCCGTGTGCCACAAGAGTGCTCCGCATACACAATAGCTACCTTGATCCGAGAAGCATGCATATGTATCCAACGAAAGAGCTCACAAGCTTTTAAGCAAAAGAGCCAACCAAAGCATAAAGACAATAGCATCTAACGCCTTGCATCAAAGGAGATCATACATCATAGCAACATCATATTGTGTCCAAGCATCGGCACATCATACACTCATAGCATACTTATGATAGACAGTCGTTATGTTTTGCCTCTTATAGGTCGTGCACAAGTGCGTATCCGCCTATTAAGCAATCGGTTAGCGTCTCTCTAGTGTTGTGCAACACGAGCATTTTCCGTGGTTTCCACATTTTCGCTCACCCTTGGTTGCGCACCCACATTTATCTATCCGTGCGTGTGTTCCGTGTGCTACCTTGCTAGTGATCTACTTGTTGCATGAGCAAATTGTGAAACATTTTCAACATCATTGAGTCACTTTGACGATTGCATTGAATTTGTGCCACATCCTAACCAAGCTCCTCTCAAAGCTTTACTTGTGTAGGTGTGAGAATCGACACGAAGTGATACCAATAGTGCTATTTCCGGGTTACATTATTGAGTGATCATTGATCCATTTTCAACCTCGGTTAAGGTACATTGATATTGTCTTCTCCTTTCTCCCACTCACATACTTGCTTGTGATGATGGATAGGCCAAGTACATCTTCCAACCCGATCTTCGACGATCCTCAAGAAGCGAACAACTACGTCACCAAACTACATCTTTTCGGTGTCCAACGAGCTCTACATCAAGAGAGTGAAGCTATGCGTGAATACATTGGTCAAGTCGCCAAGGACGCGCGTCAATTTGAAGCAAGGACGAAAGAACAATTCGACATCATCAACACCAACATGACTACTCAATACAATGAGCTCCGGACATTGATAATCAACCGACGTTCTTCCTCAACATCTTCTCAAAGACGAAGCCGCTCAAGTCGACACTCCGACTCCACGCAAGACTCAAGTACACCTACGTCAAACACTCTTCGTCAAGCCGCACGTCAAGCTCGACATGACCACCGGCAACCTCTTCATGACAAGAGTTCACAAGAGCTATTCGACGAGCAAGAAAGCTGACGTCGTCAAAACCAAGCTACACTTGAGCAAGCACAAGAACGGCAACGTCTACGCCAACAACAACAAGAGCGAGCACGTCAATATCAAGAAGAACAAGATGCCGAGGCTAACCGCCAAGCACAACAACGTCGAGAAGCTCAAGCTATGGAGGTGCAACGTGCTTTACAAGATGCACATCGCAATGTGGCTGCCCGCACTCGACACACTCGTCAAGAAGAGGATTTCCTTCGTGATGAGATGCAAGAGAGGCGCCATCAAGCAAGAATGCAAGAAGAAGCTCCTCCTCAAGCGCGGCAAGAGCAACAACCCCAACAAGAACATCTACATCCACAAGAGCAACAAGATATGGCAAACCGCCAAAATCGAGACCGCCCTCCCAATAGGCAAGGAAACAACAATGAGCATCGCTATGGCAAGCTCAAGTTCACCATGCCAAAGTTCTCCGGAAGCATTGATCCCGAAGACTATCTCTCATGGGCATTGAAGGTTGACAAGATCTTTCGCCTTCACAACTTCGATGAAGAGAAGAAGATCGCAATGGCATCCCTTGAGTTTCAAGACTATGTTCTCATATGGTGGGAGCAAATCATAGAGAGAAGAGAAGCAAAAGGAGAACCTCCTATCACCACTTGGGCTCAAATGAAGTAAGTCATGAGAGCAAGATTTGTGCCTACCCACTACAATCGTGACTTGTTAAAGAAGCTACAACTCCTCAAGCAAGGTACCAAGTCCGTTGAAGAGTACTACAAGGAGATGGAGATTGCTATGATAAGAGCAAACATCACGGAAGATGAAGAGCAAACTATGGCGAGATTCTTGAATGGACTCAACTATCCTATCAATAAGATTGCGGACTTCCAACCATACAACAATCTCCTCGAGCTAGTACATCAAGCAACCAAAGCGGAGCGACAAGTTCAAGAGGACTACAAGTACTCCAAGTTCAACTCCAAGAACTTTGGCTCCTACAACCAAGCTTCAACGACTTCGGCTACTACTCCTACCTCTACCAAGCCATCTACAAACTTCAGTGACAAGTCAAGCTACAAGAATGCGACTACATCGAGTCGTCCACCTTCTACCAACAACTTCAAGCCAAGAGCTTCCTCAACTACAACTCCAACTGAAGACAATAACAAGACGAGCTCCATCAAATGCTTCAAGTGCCAAGGACGAGGCCACAAGTCATTTGAGTGCAAGACCGTTCACACCATGATCATCAACGACGACGGATCTTATGACTCCATGAGCGATGATGAGATGGAAGCACTTGAGCATGTCGCTATGCATCGCCAAGTGAATGAAGAAGAATACCATCAAGTGTTTTGCGACAATGACTCAAGCCCCAACCTTGTTGTCTCCAAAGTCTTGACACTCCAACATCAACAAGATGATGACCAACGATGTCACATTTTCCATACGAAGGCCGGCATCAATGGACGCTCCGTCAAGGTTATCATCGATGGAGGAAGTTGTCACAACTTGGCAAGTGAAGAGCTATGCGACAAGCTTCATTTGGTCAAGACGAAGCATCCTCACCCATACAAGGTCCAGTGGCTAAACTACGCCGGAATTCTTCGAGTCGAGCACACCGTGCAAGTCTCTTTCAAGATTGGCGCTTACGAGGACACTCTTGAGTGTGATGTGATACCCATGTCCGTGTGCCACCTTATTCTTGGACGTCCATGGCAATATGATCGTGGAGTCACACACAATGGACGGACAAATCACTATCATTTCAAGATGAAGGGCAAGGAATTCGTGCTCCGACCAATGACTCCAAGTCAAGTAGCCGCCGACAAGCTTTTACCTACCAACCATCGTGGAGAGAATGGTGAGAGAGTGAACCACCAAAAAGTGAGTGAGAGCCACAAGCCAAATATGAGCGACTCCACGATGAGCGACAAGAAGCAACTAGTCCTATTTACCACCAAACGTGAGATGAGAGAAGTGTGTGAGAACCCATCGAGCGTCTTCCACCTTGTGCTTTTATGCAAAGGGGAAGCCAAACCTTCTAACACTTCGCCACCTCCACCTTTTGTGTTGTCTCAATTGTTGCAGGAATTCTCGGACGTCTTTCCCGATGAGCTACCTCCGGGTCTACCTCCACTACGCGGAATCGAACACCGCATCGACCTCGTACCCGGTGCTCCACTTCCAAACAAGGCTCCCTACCGCGTCAACCCCGAGGAAACAAAGGAGATACAACGGCAAGTGCAAAAACTCATCGACAAAGGTCATGTACGTGAAAGCCTAAGCCCTTGTGCCGTTCCAGTTATTCTCTTGCCTACGAAAGATGGAAGTTTCCACGCAAATGCATGCTTGTTACGCAAATGCTTACTTGTTAAACAACTTGAGTTGAATGTGATTGGCTTTGAGCACCTAAAAGATTTATATAAGCATGACCCTTTCTTTGCTAATGCCTATGCTAAATGCTTGACTCACACTTCTTGGGAACGTTACTACATCAAGGATGGATATCTTATGAGAGCTAACAAACTTTGCATTCCCGAGTCTTCGCTTCGTTTGCTCTTTTTGCAGGAATCTCATGGAGGAGGACTCATGGGACACTTTGGACACGACAAGAAGTTCATCTACGGTTTCAGCCCATTGTCCCCATTGGACATGCTACCTCTACCTCTTCAAGAGCGCACGAACATGGACGCAAGTGCACGGGTAAGCTATCTCAAGAAGGTGCACGAAGATACAAGGGCAACAATCGAGCGACAAGTACATCGCCTCACCACCAAGCACAACGTCAACAAGGCACCAATGGTGTTCCAACCGGGAGATCTTGTTTGGCTCCACCTTCGCAAGGGCCGTTTCCCGCAAGAGCGCAAGTCCAAACTACTACCTCGCGCCGACGGACCCTTCAAGGACCTATCTCCTTTCCATGGTGATGAAGATTTCGATCCGAGGTCGGATCTTTCCCAAGGGAGGGGAGATGATGCGGAGCATCCTAAGGTCATCCCCATGGAACCTCCATCGCCTCACCAAGTGCCCAAAGGACCAATGACTCGAGCCCGTGCAAGAGCTCTCGAGACCGAGGTGACTTCGCTCCTCTCTCTACATCTTCCGGATTCTCTTGAGACATGGCTTCTACCTTCATCAGGGACTCTGTGCATACTCAGGTACTTGGATGAAGGCCACGGGACAGCTCTCCACAATGGTCAAGACGACAGGCCCAACAAGTACACGAGACAGGAAGAAGGAAGGCTGAAGATGCTACAGGCACCGGACATCCGGCCTGCACCGGACGACCGGCGACTTCCAGGCACCGGACGACCGGAAGACACCGGACGTCCGGCCTCTCCCAGACGACCGGACGACCGGAAGCCACCGGACGTCCGTGACAACGACTACAGAAGCTAAATAGCGGAAATCCAAGGATTACCGGACGTCCGGTCCCTCCGGAACCACCGGACGTCCGGTAACCAGCGGACGTCCGCCCCGACTGTGTCCCTCCATGTAATATATACTGTTGACCTCCCTCCTTTCGAGGTAGCTGTTGGATAGCTCATTTCTCAGACTTGTGTGGATTTCTCCCACAAGACCGTGTGCCTCTACGGAGAAGATCCACTACGGATTCAAGGCCTCCACGTCGGGGAAGATCCTACGGGATAATCAAGACCTCCTCACGGAGAAGACTATCCTTGTACCACCATCGTTGACTATGGACCGTGTATCGCACTATGTATCGTGGATCTAGCACTTGTGTGATTATCTTCGTGTTGATTTGAGTGTTTCCTCTCGTGTTTTCCCCGTTTTCCCCCCTTGTGTTCTCCGTGTTCATCGTGGGACACTCTCCAAAACGTGAAAGATCCGCTGATTGGGGTTCCACCCTACATCACCTCCAAAGCTTGGTCCTCGAATGGCTCCGTAGTCGTAGTCGTCGTCGAGCCGTCTTGAAAAAGAGTCAAAGTAGACTCGGCATCATCAATGCCACAAAGAGGGATGGCGGTGAAGTCGGACTTGGGAACATGATCTTGGAGCTCGTTGGGCTTGGACATCATGGTGGTACTAGCCTCATGCATGATAGAGGCAAAGGTGTCCCGTCTTTCGATGAGATGGTGGTTATCATTTTGGAGGAAGTCGACTTTGATGATCCGACTACGAACGTGCGAGGACGTCTCGCCTTAGCAATCGCTAAACCAACTCCGAGATGTTATTGACCACGCCGGAGCACGATCAACCTGACCACGAAGGTCTGTTTCCTGCAGGCAAATGAAGAACAAGCAAGAAACTGAGATTGCAATCTGGATATTGCGAATTCAAGAGGAAAGCTTTATTGATCAAGTGGGGTTCTGCGACGTCTTTGTCTAGTCGTTGAACACAAACGAAGTACGCGAAGTTGCAGCTATGGCAAACTTTAATCTAAACAAAACCCAAAGTCTAAACGATGCCCTAAGGGCTGTATATACGGGGGAAAGAGGGGCGAATTTCGTGGCCCTTGGTGGAGGGGTCCGAAACCAACCCTAACTCTTGTTTCCCCACACATACGGACTCTAAAAACAGCCTATACTCAAGTATTTCAAAATTACATGGGCCTGGCCCAATAATAAGGTGACGCAGCACCTATAATAGCCTCTGGACGAAATTTATGAAGTGGCATCTTGTATATTTGGTCCAAGGCTTCACGCACTCCTTATGGTGGCTTCAAAGTCATGAAATCATCACTTGTAACTCCATTCTTGTTCCCCTTGCACATGCCATCATCTCCATGCTTGATCTTGCTCCAATGTTCATCCTTCTTGTCCAAGCTAGGCCCTTCATTTGTAAGCAAGACAAATGTATCCAATTTAGGCAGCATCATATTCTCATGAACATTAGATTCATTACCAAGAAACGAAAGTACCTGGTAATTTGATTGGCATGCGCGAGCTCTAGTAATTGGTCCTGTATATGTGTCAGTTGGAGCTGTGGGTGTAACCTTGTTAGTGATGTCCTCATCATTCTTCGCTTCTTGAATTGAAGTCGTCCTCGACTGAAGCTCATCTTCCTCACCCAAGTAAGGCTTCAAATCTGCAATGTTAAATGTGGGACTAACCCCAAAATCTGCAGGCAACTCAAGTTTATATGCATTATCATTTATTTTCTCTAACACCTTGAAAGGACCATCAGCACGTGGCATTAGCTTTGACTTGCGCAGATTAGGAAACCTATCCTTACGCAAATGTAACCAAACAAGATCTCCAGGTGCAAAGACAACACGTTTTCTATCCTTATCTCCAACAAGTTTATATTTAGCATTCATGCGCTCAATATTTTCCTTAGTTAACTCATGCATTTTTAAGATCAATTCAGCACGTTGTTTCGATGAGATGGTTAACTCAGGCAAAGGTGTCCCGTCTTTCGATGAGATGGTGGTTATCATTTTGGAGGAAGTCGACTTTGACGATCCGACTACAAACGTGCGAGGACGTCGCGCCTTAGCAATCGCTAAACCAACTCCGAGATGTTATTGACCACGCCGGAGCACGATCAACCTGACCACGAAGGTCTGTTTCCTACAGGCAAACGAAGTACGAGCAAGAAACTGAGATTGCAATCTGGATATTGCGAATTCAAGAGGAAAGCTTTATTGATCAAGTGGTGTTCTGCGACGTCTTTGTCTGGTCGTTGAACACAAACGAAGTACGCGAAGTTGCAGCTATGGCGAACTTTAATCTAAACAAAACCCAAAGTCTAAATGACACCCTAAGGGCTGGATATACGGGGGAAAGAGGGGGGAATTTCGTGGCCCTTGGTGGAGGGGTCCGAAACCAACCCAAACTCTTGTTTCCCCACACATACGGACTCTAAAAACAGCCTATACTCAAGTATTTCGAAATTACATGGGCCTGGCCCAATAATAAGGTGACGCAGCACCTATAATAGCCTCTGGACGAAATTTATGAAGTGGCATCTTGTATATTTCGTCCAAGGCTTCACGCACTCCTTATGGTGGCTTCAAAGTCATGAAATCATCACTTGTAACTCCATTCTTGTTCCCCTTGCACATGCCATCATCTCCATGCTTGATCTTGCTCCAATGTTCATCCTTCTTATCCAAGCTAGGCCCTTCATTTGTAAGCAAGACCAATTTATCCAATTTAGGCAGCATCATATTCTCATGAACATTAGATTCATTACCAAGAAATGAAAGTACCTGGTAATTTGATTGGCGTGCGCGAGCTCTAGTAATTGGTCCTGTATATGTGTCAGTTGGAGCTGTGGGTGTAACCTTGTTAGTGATGTCCTCATCATTCTTCGCTTCTTGAATTGAAGTCGTCCTCGACGGAAGCTCATCTTCCTCACCCAAGTAAGGCTTCAAATCTGCAATGTTAAATGTGGGACTAACCCCAAAATCTGCAGGCAACTCAAGTTTATATGCATTATCATTTATTTTCTCTAAAACCTTGAAAGGACCATCAGCACGTGGCATTAGCTTTGACTTGCGTAGATTAGGAAACCTATCCTTACGCAAATGTAACCAAACAAGATCTCCAGGTGCAAAGACAACACGTTTTCTACCCATATCTCCAACAAATTTATATTTAGCATTCATGCGCTCAATATTTTCCTTAGTTAACTCATACATTTTTAAGATCAATTCAGCACGTTGTTTAGCATCAAAATTAACCTTGTCCGAAGATGGAAGAGGCAACAAATCAATAGGTGCACGAGGTAGGAAACCATAGACAATTTCAAAAAGGGCACATCTTAGTAGTAGAATGCAACGAACGATTATAAGCAAATTCAATATGAGGCAAGCATTCTTCCCACATTTTCTTATTATTCTTCAAAACATCCCTAAGCATAGTAGACAAAGTTCTGTTGACTTGATAGAGGTGAGGGGCCCGATCTTTCGTTGAGATGATAACTATCGATTTGGTGGAGACGACTTTGACGATCCGACTACAAACGTGCACGACGTTGCGCCTTAGCAATCGCTAAACTAATATCCAGGGGTTACTGACAATGCGAGAAGCACGATCAGCCTGACCACGAAGGTCTATTCCTGCATGCAATCAAAGAACAAGCAAGAATATGATAAAGAAATCTGAATATTGCAAATATAAATGATGTATTGATAAAGGTGGGGATCCGTAAGCGGTCTAGGTCTGGTCGTTGGACACAAACCAAGTACACGAAGTTGCAATGGCTAACTTTTGACTAAACAAATCCCAAAGAAAAAGCTACTAGATGGATCTACTTATATAGGAGCAAGGGGTGGTTGCCAAGGAGGTGGAAGGACGTCCCAAGGCAGCCTAAAACTAACCCTAGGTCGTACAAGGCTCATGGGCCCAAGTGGAGGTGATGTAACACCTTTGGACTTGTAGTTTGACTCGGATTCTGCTGCAGCGTTAGATTGTTTCGTTGGTATCTCGACGCTCCGGACGAATTTGAAGGTGAATCCAATTGGGTTCGAAAGTGTACGAAATCTAGTTTCCAACAAAAAAAATCACCCAATTCGGAGTCCGTATGAAGGAGTTCTTGCCGTTTTGAGTCAGTATGTCTGTGCAATCCGAATCTGGATGCAGAACGTGAGAGACTTGGACTCTATCTTCCCTTGGCCCAAAAGTGACGTGAGAGAACTTTTTTGAACAGCACCTAAACTTCTCTTTTTCCCTTATCTTCATATGTGGATTGTACAAATGTCCCATACATCTGGAATTAGACATGGCACAAAAGTCTGTGAAGTATTTTTGTCCTGGATGACATAAATAAATTGTTGCATAGTTTGCATTAGAAATCACCTCACAAATATACATGTATGCAATATTTTTGGTCGTATCCAAGGTACTCATGTCCTCATCATCCTCCCTTTCTTAAAAATAAAGCCGTCCTCAGCGTTGCTTAATCTGAAATGTGGGTAAGAAAATAGACAAGGTGTACATGTTGTATATGTATATGTCATCCATTTTTACTTCCCTTAATTTTCGCACATATGACACATGTATTGATGAGTAACTTTCGTAGTTCATAAAATATAAAGCCAAAATATTATCACAAGAAGTAGAAGGCATGAAAATATTGCAACTCAATTTGCACATATAAGTGAAGCTCTTAATCGTTACAAAATATTGGCAATGCTCATCATTAAACCATCCCAACCTTGATGAACCATCACCAAGATTAGAGGCCATATCAAAATGATTAAACATTGGCACAACTATTTTCACACGTATTTGATCCTAATCTGATTTATTCCCTGATTCAAATGGTTCCTTCGCATCAATAGTTAATTCAGTTGGTTCACTCACAATTGTTTGATCACGTGGCAAATTCAAATCACGAACATATTCCTCTAAAATAGTTGGTGTGATCAAAGTAGTGGATAGCTCATCGCATGGTTCATTTAAATTGACAAGGCATTGATCGTACTCATGTGGAGGTGGAAGATCGGTACCTTTGTCATTACCTCTTATGATCAACTCAGATGATGTAGGCACTATCGGAGGTGATGTGTCACATGGTGGAGGTGATGTAGTCCTCACAACAACGGATGTGTCTGTCATAGTACGCCTATTAGTGGAAGGAACAACCGTATCATCTCTTGGAATGTGCACGTGGCGCTTATTCTCCTTATGGACAATACGTCGTTTTATTTCCTGTTTAGCAATATAAGCAAGACGAAACAAATGGTCCATAGGATAACACTCTTCATGAATTAGCATCTCCTGAATATCACGGTTTAATCCTCCCCAAAATCTATCCATAAAATCATCTTCACTTTCCTCTAAAAAGGAGTGCAACAAGGTAGTTCGTAAATCATCATAATATTTTGTTACGATGTCACTACCTTGTTTCAAATGTTGTAGTTTTTTAATCATGCCACGAGTATAATAAACATCGAAAAATCTATCTCTCATCACAAGTTTTAAATCATCCCAAGTAGTAGGTACATGATTAGGGTATAACCGACAATATTCACTCCACCAAACTAAAGCATAACCAGTGAAAGAACCAACCGCAACCTTAACTTTTTTACGTTCATCAAAACTATAAGCAAATATATTATTGATGTTGAACTCCCATTCAATATATAAATCAGGTTTAAAACGACCATGAAAAGGTGGCATGGAAATAAGAACCTGTTTGTGCGCATTCTTATGTCTTTGTACCTCTTGTGATGGTGGTTGTATTTTCTGAGGTGATGACACGTCTCCCACGATCGATGAAGCCCAACTGGCTCTTGAACCTGCCATGATTAGTAGAAACAAGAAACAAAATCCAAAAATAATGTTCCTATGAACTACTAGGATGTGGTGGTAAAGCGCTCACAGTAAAGCAAATATCAATATCTTACAAGTTCTTACCATGCAGCGGGTGGTGATAGGCAACCAGCGGTGTCAAATAACTCCAAAGATTGAGTAAAGCGATTGCCATGTGAACGTACGTAAACACGGTGTAGAAATATGTGGAGCTGGGTTAGTTTTATATATGGTAGCAAAAGATTAGCAATAATCAATTCAGAGATGTAATGTTGAATAAACGCTCAACGACGGTACTGTGCTGGTCCTAGGCTAGACTGGACTAGATACGCGAGCCTAGAACACTAATGATGTCACGGTGTAGCACAACTAGCATCAATAAAGGATACGAATTAGCTCTGGACTGCAAGATATAAGTGAAGATCACAACGGCAGTAAAGATAATGATGAAAACAACTGCCAAGCAGAATATACAACAAAACTCTCTCCAACTTTCTTTTTCTTTTTTCTCACACTTTTTTTTCTTTTTCTTTCTCTCCTCTTTTTTTTTTACTTTTTTACTCTGTCTTTTTTTTTCTTTCTCCCTCTTTCCAAGACAAACTAGATAAGATGCAGATTGGATCAAGCAAAGATGCGAACGACTTCAAGTATGATTGTGACAATGAACGATGGGTAGCACGAGGTGGAAATTGATGGATGAGGTGGTGGACAGCGGAAGTGATAACGATGCAGCGGCGACGTGACTAATGTGAACAGAACTCGAAACTCTAACGAACTAGACACTAAGACTAGCAACTCGACACGACGATGCAACCGATAATTCAATAATGCAAACAATAAAAAGAAAATTGCAAAGGCTCAGACTGGCTAGGACAAAGGATGAATAGATCTACTTTTTTTTGTGGCTTTTCCTTGGACAATAGGTAAGAAAATAAATTTAATCTAGTAATAACTGGAAATTCTCACCGAACAACCTGAAAACTGATACCACTTGATAGAGGTGAGGGGCTCGATCTTTCGATGAGATGATAACTATCGATTTGGTGGAGACGACTTTGACGATCCGACTACAAACGTGCACGACGTTGCGCCTTAGCAATCGCTAAACCAATATCCAGGGGTTACTGACAATGCGAGAAGCACGATCATCCTGACCACGAAGGTCTATTCCTGCATGCAATTGAAGAACAAGCAAGAATATGATAAAGCAATCTGAATATTGCAAATATAAATGATGTATTGATAAAGGTGGGGATCCATAAGCGGTCTTGGTCTGGTCGTTGGACACAAACGAAGTACACGAAGTTGCAATGGCTAACTTTTGACTAAACAAATCCCAAAGAAAAGGCTACTAGATGGATCTACTTATATAGGAGCAAGGGGTGGTTGCCAAGGAGGTGGAAGGACGTCCCAAGGCAGCCTAAAACTAACCCTAGGTCGTACAAGGCTCATGGGCCCAAGTGGAGGTGATGTAACACCTTTGGACTTGTAGTTTGACTCGGATTCTGCTGCAGTGTCAGATTGTTTCGTCGATATCTCAACGCTCCGGACAAATTTGAAGGTGAATCCAATTGGGTTGGAAAGTGTACGAAATCTAGTTTCCAACAAAAAAAACACCCAATTCGGAGTCCGTATGAAGGAGTTCTTCCCGTTTTGAGTCAGGTATGTCTGTGCAGTCCGAATCTGGATGCAGAACATGAGAGACTTGGACTCTATCTTCTCTTGGCCCAAAAGTGATGTGAGAGAACTTTTTGAACAGCACCTAAACTTCTCTTTTTCCCTTATCTTCATATGTGGATTGTACAAATGTCCCATACACCTGGAATTAGACATGGCACAAAAGTCTGTGAAGTATTTTTGTCCTGGATGACATAAATAAATTGTTGCATAGTTTGCATTAGAAATCACCTCACAAATATACATGTATGCAATATTTTAGGTCGTATCCAAGGTAGTCATGTCCTCATCATGACTACTTCAGTTTGACCATCAGTTTGGGGGTGACAAGTAGTACTAAAAAGCATTTTAGTCCCCAACTTAGCCCATAAACATCTCCACAAGTGGCTAAGAAATTTAGTATCACGATCTGAAACAATAGTATTTGGCACACCATGCAAGCGAATAATTTCACGAAAGAACAAATCAGCGACATTAGCAGCATCATCGCTTTTATGACATGGTATAAAGTGTGCCATCTTCGAGAACCTATCCACGACAACAAATATGCTATCCCTCCCCTTCTTTGTTCGAGGTAAACCCAAAACAAAGTCCATAGATATATCTTCCCAAGGAACACTAGGGAGAGGCAAAGGCATATATAAACCATGAGGATTGAGTCGTGACTTGGCTTTTTGACATGTAGTGCAGCGACCAACAAATCGCTCAACATCCCGTCGCATCTTTGGCCAAAAGAAATGTGCAGCAAGTACGTCCTCCGTCTTCTTCACGCCAAAGTGTCCCATTAATCCTCCTCCATGCGCCTCCTGCAACAACAAAAGACAAACAGAGCTAGCTGGAATGCATAGCTTGTTAGCACGAAACACAAATTCATCATTAACGACGAACTTGTTCAATGTTCTCCCTTCTTTACAATTCTGCAAAACATCTTTAAATTCAGCATCATGCACATATTGATCTTTGATGGTCTCCAAACCAAATATTTTAAAGTCAAGTTGTGAAAGCATAGTATAACGACGAGACAATGCATCAGCAATAACATTTTCTTTTCCCTTCTTGTGTTTAATTACATAAGGGAAAGTCTCTATGAATTCAACCTGTTTAGCATGTCTACGGTGCAGTTTTGCTTGACTTTTAATGTGCTTCAAAGATTCATGATCAGAATGTATAACAAATTCTTTGGGCCATAAATAATGTTGCCATGTTTCCAAAGTCCGAACAAGAGCATATAGTTCCTTATCATAAGTAGAATAATTCAGACTAGGCCCACTTAATTTTTCAGAAAAGTATGCAACAGGTTTACCATCTTGTAATAACACACCTCCTAACCCAATTCCACTAGCATCTCATTCAAGCTCAAAAGTCTTATTAAAATCAGGAAGTTGGAGTAAAGGAGCATGTGTCAACTTATCTTTCAATACCGTGAATGCTTCTTTATGTGCAGTACCCCAAACAAAAGGCACATCCTTCTTTGTAAGCTCATTGAGAGGCGCAGCAATGATGCTGAAATCTCTCACAAAACGCCGATAGAATCCAGCGAGGCCAAGGAAACTCCTCACGTGTGTGACCGTTTTGGGCTGCGGCCAACTCTCAATAGCTTCAATCTTGGCTTTATCAACCTCAATTCCCTGTGGAGTAACAACATAGCCAAGAAAAGATTCTCGGTCGGTGCAAAAGGTGCACTTTCCAAGGTTACCAAACAAACGTGCATCACGTATAGTAATAAAAATAGCACGTAAATGTTCCAAATGTTCCTGCAAAGATCTGCTAAAAATCAATATATCATCAAAGTAAACTATCACAAATCGTCCAATGAAAGCACGTAAAACTTCATTCATTAATCTTATGAAAGTACTAGGTGCATTAGTTAACCCAAAAGGCATGACTAACCACTCATATAATCCAAACTTTGTTTTAAATGATGTTTTCCATTCATCTCCCAATTCCATACGTATTTGATGGTATCCACTATGCAAATCAACTTTGGAGAATATTGTAGAGCCACTCAATTCATCAAGCATATCATCTAGCCTAGGAATAGGATGACGATAACGAATAGTAATATTATTAATGCTTCTACAATCAACACACATACGCGGTGTACCATCCTTTTTCGGCACTAGAATAATAGGAACAACACAAGGACTAAGGGATTCACGTATATAACCTTTGTCGAGTAGCTCCTGTACTTGACGCATAATCTCCTTCGCCTCTCCTGGATTGGTACGGTATGGTGCGCGGTTGGGTACCGATGCACCGGGAATTAAGTCAATCTGATGCTCAATCCCTCGAATAGGTTGTAATCCCGGTGGCACGTCTTGTGGAAAGACGTCGGCGAACTCCTGCAAAATGTTAGTGACAGCAGGAGGCAAAGAGGAAGGCACGTCCTCGAATGAAAATAATGCCTCTTTGCATACAAAAGCATAGAAAACAGATTTTCTTAAATCTAGATCATCAATATCAGATTTGGTGGCAAATAAACATCCACTCTGTAATTTAATTTCAGATGCAACATGAGATGATGGTGTGTTATTAGGCTTCATTTGTTGCTTAAATTCTTTTGCCACAATCTGATTTTCACTCATATTTTTCTCCTGTTTTGCTTTATATATCAAGAACATATCTACCCTCAAATGGTGGAATATTCAATTTCAGTTTAGGAAGATGGTCATGTACCTCAGGTGGTGGTGCAGCCCTACCGTTGCGATGATATGCATGAGGACGACCTGGTGGTGGTGATGCTGGTGGTTGCACATAGTTTTGATTTTGGTCAACCTCATCCTCGTAATGGTCCTCCACCTCTGCAGTAGCAGCAGGGGCTACAGAAACATCAACAGCGGCACCAGAAGCTTGACCAGGCTCAAGGGGAACGCGCTGTGCTCATCCCACTTGATTTGGAAGGCGATGTTGTTGTTGTTGTTGTTGTTGTAGAAGTGGGACAGCTGCAGCAGCCGGTAGATCATCAATATCAGATTTGGTGGCAAATAAACATCTCAGCAAACTTGTTATCGAGCTTTGTTTCAAACGTCTTCTCCATGCCATCTATCTTCTCCATGGCCTCGTCAAATCTGTTTAGCACATCTTGCACCTGTTCACTCATCATTTGCTGAAACTTATCATGAAGCTCCTTGTTCGTCAAGTTCTCCCAGTCAGTCTCGTCGGCTTGTGATCCTGGCATCGTTAGCAGCAATCGAAACACACAAGAATATGATCCTACAGACTACTAGAAAATGGTGGCGGTCGGGCGTCACAAATCTGTCAAGCAAATCTCAAATTCTTACCAGTTCTTACCCAGCAGTAGGTGGTGATCGGCAACCGTGGTAGTCAAAACTCTCAAAGGTTGGATAAAGCGATTACCAGGGAGAGTCAAAACGCACGATGTAGATGTATGTGGAGCTGGGAAGGCTTATAAGATGGTAGGAAAAAGGGTCAGCAATAATCAATTCAGAGATGCAAAGTTGAATAAACGCTCAACGACGGTACTGTGCTGGTCCTAGGCTAGACTGTACTAGAGACGCGAGCCTAGAACATTAACAAAATCACGGTGTTGCACGTAATCAAGGGGAAAGCACACTCTGATTTATTTTTTCGCCTTTTTTTGCGCTCCTTATTTTTTGCCGAAAATCACTATAATGGCGAGTGTCTCAAAACACTTCCCAAGTCAAACTAAGATGATAGGCACGAAATTTTTTTGACGAATTTTTTTTCGCAATCAGGGCAGCGACGACGAAAAAGTGCGGTAAAAAAATAGTATGATGGCACATGTCTCAAAAGACTTAGAAAAGCCCAAAAATAGGATAGGGAAAAATATTTTCACCTGCCGAAATTTTGGCCTAAAAACTGCCCGGGGGTCTAGCCTAGTACGGTCCCCTTGATTACATGCAGCGCAAAAAAAAGCGCAAAAAAAAGGCGAAAAAAAATCAGAGTGTGCTTTCCCCTTGATTACGTGCAGTGCAATGATTTTGTTAGTGTTCTAGGCTCGCGTCTCTAGTACGGTCTAGCCTAGGACCAGCACAGTACCGTCGTTGAGCGTTTATTCAACTTTGCATCTCTGAATTGATTATTGCTGACCCTTTTTCTTACCATTTTATAAGCCTTCCCAGCTCCACATACATCTACGTCGTGCATTTTGACTCTCCCTGGTAATCGCTTTATCCAACCTTTGAGAGTTTTGACTACCACGGTTGCCAATCACCACCTGCTGCTGGGTAAGAACTGGTAAGAATTTGAGATTTGCTTGACGGATTTGTGACGCCCGACCACCACCATTTTCTAGTAGTCTGTAGGATCATATTCTTGTGTGTTTCTATTGCTGCTAACCATGCCAGGATCACAAGCCGACGAGACTGACTGGGAGAACTTGACGAACAAGGAGCTTCATGATAAGTTTCAGCAAATGATGAGTGAACAGGTGCAAGATGTGCTAAACAGATTTGACGAGGCCATGGAGAAGATAGATGGCATGGAGAAGATGTTTGAAACAAAGCTCGATAACAAGTTTCCTGAATTGCTTTCGCGTTTTCCACCACCACCGGCTGCTGCAGCTGTTGCACCTCTACAACAACAACAACATCGCCTTCCAAATCAAGTGGGACGAGCACAGCGCGTTCCCCTTGAGCCTGGTCAATCTTCTAGTGCCGCTGTTGATGTTTATGTTGCTCTTGCTGCTACTGCAGAGGTGGAGGACCATTAGGAGGATGAGGTTGACCAAAATCAGAACTACGTGCAACCACCAGCACCACCACCACCAGGTCGTCCTCATGCATGTCATCGCAACGGTAGGGCTGCACCACCACCTGAGGTACATGACCATCTTCCTAAATTGAAATTAAATATTCCACCATTTGAGGGTAGATATGTTCCTGATATATATCTTACTTGGGA
>LR738715.1:438962085-439102915 GCA_902687465.1 Secale cereale
ATCACCACCTGCTGCTGGGTAAGAACTGGTAAGAATTTGAGATTTGCTTGACGGATTTGTGACGCCCGACCACCACCATTTTCTAGTAGTCTGTAGGATCATATTCTTGTGTGTTTCTATTGCTGCTAACCATGCCAGGATCACAAGCCGACGAGACTGACTGGGAGAACTTGACGAACAAGGAGCTTCATGATAAGTTTCAGCAAATGATGAGTGAACAGGTGCAAGATGTGCTAAACAGATTTGACGAGGCCATGGAGAAGATAGATGGCATGGAGAAGATGTTTGAAACAAAGCTCGATAACAAGTTTCCTGAATTGCTTTCGCGTTTTCCACCACCACCGGCTGCTGCAGCTGTTGCACCTCTACAACAACAACAACATCGCCTTCCAAATCAAGTGGGACGAGCACAGCGCGTTCCCCTTGAGCCTGGTCAATCTTCTAGTGCCGCTGTTGATGTTTATGTTGCTCTTGCTGCTACTGCAGAGGTGGAGGACCATTACGAGGATGAGGTTGACCAAAATCAGAACTACGTGCAACCACCAGCACCACCACCACCAGGTCGTCCTCATGCATGTCATCGCAACGGTAGGGCTGCACCACCACCTGAGGTACATGACCATCTTCCTAAATTGAAATTAAATATTCCACCATTTGAGGGTAGATATGTTCCTGATATATATCTTACTTGGGAGTTAGAAACTGAACAACGTTTTACATGTTTACACCATCCCGAGAAGAGACGTGTTCCTGCTGCTGTTTGTGCTTTCACTAGTTTTGCATGTGTTTGGTGGTCTGAACATAGTAGATTATATCCTATTCCAGCTACTTGGGCTGCTTTGAAAACTGCTATGCGTACTCGTTGGGTTCCACCATATTATCAACGTGAATTACTTCAAAAATTGCAGCGCTTAAGACAAAGAAAAAATTATGTAGAAGAATATTATCAGCAATTACCAATTGGCCTGATTAGATGTGGTATTGTTGAGGAGAATGAAGCTATGCTTGCATGTTTTATGGGTGGATTAAATAGAGAGATTCAGACCATTCTAGAGTATAAGGATTATAATAATATCACTCGTTTATTCCATCTTGCTTGTAAAGCTGAACGTGAAGTGCAGGATCGACAGGCATTGGCGCGGAATAACTTTTCTGCAGGTCGACCTTCATCATGGACACCGCGTGCATCCTCTACTTCCACACATTCTACTGCACCGACACCTCCATCAGCTGTTACCTCCAGCCGTGATACAAGGAAGCAGGCACAACCACAATTATCTGCCAAGAGCACACCTATTGCGCCTGCACAGAGTTCTTCTTCTTCCATGGCATCAACAGGGCACACCAGTGATATTATTTGTCATCGTTGTAAGGGAAGAGGACATTTTGCGAGAGAATGCAAATCTCATTGTGTGATTGTCGGGGAACGAATCCACGAGCACCTATGGGACCGGCGGACCGAGCCCCTTTCGGTTCGGCGGGGGCGAAGATGCACGAAGAGCAGATCGAGGCGAAACACACGAGCAGTTTACCCAGGTTCGGGCCGCACGGATGCGTAAAACCCTACTCCTGCCTTGTGGTTTGTATTGAGTTCTTGCTCGGGAGCGCTGAGTGCTACAGTACACACCAGCAGCTAACGAGACCGAGCGTGAGTGTTCTCCTCCTCTCTACGTTGCGCATGGGCCTCCTTTTATATGCTCAAGGGGTCACCGACAGGTGGCAACGTAGACAAGGGTAAAAATGGAAAGGTGTTATCGTTGGTACAACCACCTGCTACAGTGTATCATACCTAACTCTGACGGCAGGGGACAAGGGCATTAAATGCCCATCTACGTCGCCCAAATAGTGCAAAAAGGGACCGTCAGGGACGCCATTGCTCGCCACGATGGCAATCTTGTCAGCACCGCTTGCCATCGCGCACCGCTGGCTGCACAGCCTCCCGCCACGTACGCCTGGAAGGGTCCTAGAGCGACACGTTGGTGGATGCGCTGTAGCGCGGGTACAGAGTGGTAGCTTGCCGCGGCAAGTGCCTTGCCGCGGTCGTTGCTTGTCGCGTCCGGGAGCTTGTCGCTCACCGGGCCTTGCCGGGACGCGTGGCGCGTCGCGGCAAGTTCCTTGAGATGCCTTGGTTGGCCTTCCCGACAAGCTCCTCTTGCCGGGGTCTTGTCTCCTTGGCTTGAATACTTTGTTCTTGAATGGCTCCAAAGGAACCACGAAGGACCTTGGCGGTCACCCGGCAAGCCTTGCCGCGGGATGCTACGACTGCCCGTGCACAAGTTCGGGATACTAGGGTACCCCTACTCTAGTACACCGACAGGAGCCCCCGGGCCTGGGCCATACACGGTGCCGAGTGCTGTTGGGCCAGGCCCAAAACAGGGCACGGGCACGCGTGGCCTGGGTTACGCCGTATCTCTCTCCGTATCCACCGCGCCCTCCCCGAACGACGCGCGTTGAATGCGGCATCATGGGACAGATCCTGGATGGTTTCTTTATTCGGAAAGGTGGAACGTCCGCCCCCTCCCTCCTTATAAGCAGGGGAAACAGGGGCAGTTCGCCCACTCGCCGATTGCTATTCCAGTCTCGGAAACCTCCGCCGCTCCCCCTTCTTCCCAAAGCTGAAAGAGAGCAGCGCCCTGCCCCTCATCGCCACCAGCACCACCAACGCCGTCGACCTCCCCACCACTTCCGCCATGGCTCCAAAAGCCGACAAGGGGAAGGTTGTGAAGTCGACCGAGGCGCAGCGGCTCGCGGCGCTGCAAAAGGAGCGGGCAATCCCCCCCCCCAAGCTCACCGCGAGGGATCTGAGGGAGTATTACTACCTCTTCTGGTCGACGGAGACGCGGGCGCATCCGCGCACGAAGGTACTTCCAGCCGTCGCTTCAGAAATGGCTCCGAATGGATATCCCTTCTTCGCCTTGTTCTTCTATTGCGGGCTCTGCCCGCCTTTCTCTGAGTTCTTCTGTGATCTTATGAACACCTACGGGTTCCGCCTCCTTTACTTCACCCCCAATGTTGTTCTGACCATGGCAGTTTTCGCACATCTCTGCGAAAACTTTGTCGGAGTCTATCCAAACGTAGCCCTTTTTCGCCACTTCTTTATGCCCCGAGTTGAGAGAGGAGAACCTTTATCCGGCGGAATCGCCTGGATCTCGAGAGCCGGCAAGAAGGAAGCTTATCTGGAGGGAGAGTTCTGCGGCAAGTGGGAGGAGTGGAGAGCAGACTGGTGCTGGATTGTCGAGGAGGACCCGCAGCCGTTTACCGCCCGGCGCCAAACCCCAGTAGCGCGCGGCAGCGATTGGAGCAACGTGGCCCTGGAAGACGATAGGCTGAAGCTTGCCGTCACCCGGATCCAACGCCTTAGGCTTGCCGGGCTCACTGTAGGCGCTGTTGGCGCAGATTTTCTTCGTCGCCGCATCGCCCCTCTGCAGGAGAGGAGGAGGCCCGCCTAGGACTTCAAGAATGCGGCGGACATCATGAGGCTGCGCCCGGGCCTCAACTTCAACTTCACTGTTATGGAACTTGACGCAATGCTCCGGGAGCTGTTCAAGTACGACCCTCAACATCCCGAAGTGTTCAGGTTGCCGAAGGATGTCGTTCCGCTGTGCAACAACTCCTCGCTCGACCGCATCCGTGCAATGATGCCGCTGTGCGACTCGCATGGAATTGTCCCAACTTGGCAAGAGCCTGCAGACGACGTCGTGCAGGAGTTCTTTGACGGCTTGGTAGAAGTGCCGGTCCGCTCCGACGAACGGAAGAGCCTCACTCGCGCCACCACCGATGCGGAGATGAAACGCATCGCCACTAGGCTGGAAGAGGCGGCGGCAGCCGCAGCCGCGGGCGAGTTTGGATTCACCGTGGAGGAGGCAGAGGCAGCAGAGGTGGCAAGCCGTGCCGAGCGAGAGGAGCTTGCCGGTGAGGAAGAGCTTGTCGGGCATGATGTCGAGTCGAGCGAGCCCGCCGAGGATACGAGCGACTCGTTGGAGATCAACTCCTCTTCCTCCTCATCTTCAGGCAGCTCGTCGCAAGCAGAGCCCCCAGCTCCACCAAGATGACGTCTCCGCAAGGCCGGGGACGTAGCGGAGTGGCGGGCGAGTCGACAGTCGCCGCGCCGCGTGACACGCTCCACCGCGGCAAGCACTGTTGCCGCGGGAGCACCTCATGCTGCTGCGGCAACTGGAGCGGGGTCCACCCGGACCACCGCTTTTGCTCCTGCCGCTTCTCACGCCGCGGCGGTAGCCGGAGCGGGGTCGTCTCGGACCACCGCCACTGCTCCCGCCAAGCGGCCAAGGGAACCTACTCCTCCGCCTCCTCGCGCCGGAGGTGAGCCAGACTTCGACTTCTCCGCGTTCAGCTCCGACGAGGAAGAAGAAGAGTAAGATTCTTTGTTGTACTTGTAGCTCTTCAATTCTTGCTGTTTTGTCTTGTATCTCATTTGCTTTAATCCGAACTTATTCCTTTTTAGGACTCTGGCCCAGAGAGCGGCGAAGAGAGCCAAGGTCCCGGCGCGTCCAAAGGAGGTGATTATCGTCGAGGACGAACCCATCGCGACAGCGGAGGATGCGCCCGAGACCACCTTGCCGGACCCGGCAACTATTCTCCAGAGCATCCCCCAGCGTAAGTATATGGTTCGCTTTCTGCTGTTAGGCGCGCATGGATGCTCTTTCTTTGCTGACATCTGATTGTTGGTTTGTGTAGGAGCAGAGCAGCCCCACCAGGAGCGCCCGGAGGCTGCCCCCGACATGCCAAGGGAGAGTTCTCCGGCAAGGGAGAGTTCTCCGACAAGGGAGAGTTCTCCGGCAAGGGACAGCACCAGCGGCCCCCCGGCGGCGGAGACTACGACTGCAGAACCCGGTACAGGTAATCCTCTAGCTTCAAAACTTCCCTTGGGTTCTTCTTCTTTTGATCTTCTTTTTGGATATTTGCTTGACTTTTCTCCCTTTTCCGGCCGTCAGACCCATCTGCTACGGAGCCGATGGAGACCGAGGTCGCTGCCGATGACGCCGCTGCCACCGAAGAAGCAGCCGGCGCTGACGATCCCGCCGGTGAAGAGACCGCCAAAGCTGCCGCCGCCGAAGCTGGCGAGGGGTCTGGCGATCGTACTGACGGCCCTGAGGCCGCAGGAGCGCCAGGCGCTACGCCGACCGCCGATCCCTCCGCCGCTGCTGCAGTGCCAGGCTCCAAAGAGCCCCAGCCAGGCATCTACTTGAAGGCCGGCGAAAACGCCTTCATCAACCTCCCCTGGGCGTCAAGCTCAAGGGCGCCGGTCGAAGGACAAAGCTTCGACGGAAAGGTGCTCGCCTCCGCTGGGCTGACGCTGGTTGATGCGCCGAGCAGCAGCAGCGGCGAGCCTGAGGAAGAGCGGCTGCTGCGGAAGCTGGTGTCGCTCTACCGTGCTCGGCAGGCCAAGCTGGAATCCCGACAGGCGCTTGTCACGAAGGTGGGAGTGGACATCGATAAGCGCACGGAGGAGCTCCGGGGTCTTAACAAGGAAGCTCTCCAGTCCCTGGCAGAGGAGCGGGCGCAACTTGCCGAGGAGCAGAAGGCCTTCCTCCTCGAGAAGGCTAAAGTCGAAGAACAACAGCGGCTTGCCGCTGAGAAGCTGTCTGCGCAGGAGGGCGAGCTGGCGCAGCGGAAGGTTAACCTTGACAGCCACGAGGAGGACCTTACTGCGCACGAGCAAACATTCGGCGCAACCCTCAAGCAAGAAGAGGATGCTGCCGCAGTTGCCGAGGCCGCCAAGAAGGAGCTGGAGACGAAGGTGGCGCGGCTGGAGGCCGATCTCAAGGCAAGCGGTGAAGAGCTTGCCGCGCTCAAGCATGAGCGGGAGAAGGACGCCTACAGCTTTGGAGGGCTGCAGGTTGGTCTCGCCGAGAAGGGCAAGGAACTTAGTGCCGCCAAGGACTCCAACGCAGATCTTGAGTTGAAGCTGACTACTTTGACCAAGCCGCTGGACGGCGCCAGGGAGCAAGAGGTGGCCTTGAAGGAGGAGATCAAGGCCGATAAGGCGCTGCCGGCGAGTGCTGCTGCTGCCCAGAACGCTTTTAGGGAGAATGTGGAGCACTGGACGGAGGGTCTCGTGGATGCTGCCGCAGATGACGACAGGGAGCTGGCGCAGCAGGGGATGGAGGATCTCGGGTATCCCTCCGATGAGAACCTCCAACCCAGCGCCAAGCTCACCTTGTTCTTCAAAGGCGTGGCGATGGCCCTCTAGCGACTCTGGGAGAAGATTCCAAAGCAGCTGGCCGACGAGTCGCGCAAGATCTGCGCGGGAGCTCTTCAAAAGGTGCTGGTGAAGGTGGCCTTCCGCAAACCGGGCCTCAACCTCACCAACGTCCTCAAGACCCTGCCGCCGGATGCTGATCTTGAAGCGCTCAAGGCCCTTATCGCACCCATTGTGGACAAGGTGAGCGGGATCAAGAGGATCGAGGGCGATCGCGTAGACTAGGTCGCCCGTTTTCTTCTTTTCTTGTCGCTGCTGGTCATGTTATGAGAACAATCTGTTAGAGCCGCGACAAGCTACCTTGTAATATAACTCTATTTTGGATAATGATTGCAGTGTTATTTCCTTTACTTGATTCCTTCCTTTGTATGTTTTTGTCCTACGCTTTTAGGGAACTTGCCGTCGCAGGCACCTTAGCCGCGAGCGCTGAGTGTGGGACGTCAGCAGCCTGCTGGCGGTGCCGTTACCGACAAGAAACCTTGTCGCAACTAGTCGCAGCACACTTAAGTTGTTGAGCGGACTCGAAACAAAGTAAGGGCGCAACTAGCTACGAGTTGGTTCCTTCGCGCACAGGTTTTCCATACAAAGCACGGCCGTTCAAGGAAGATAACTTAAAAATTTTAAAAATCTGATTGCTCAAACTTTGGCAACTTAGCTTTTCTGTTGTTTGCTTCCCGGTAAGGCGAAACTTCCTTGAACGACGCCTGGCCCATACCATTATCTTCTCCTTTCCCCCCCCCCCCCGGCAAACTTGTGGGCGAGGGAACCTTCCTTTCCTTGAGAAAAAGAAAGAAGAGAAAATAAAGATATGGAGCCTTACGGCTCGTTATTGCTTACCGGGGGTAGGTGCTGCACAAAGTGTCAGATAACACATGCAAAAAATAGAAAGCATGAGATTGTCAAGATGTGCGGAGCACATGAGCTTTGCTTATGCACAGGGTCTGCGCCTGGCTTTGTACAAAGGATTACATGCAACAGCGGCAAGACTTGTACAAAAGGTGGTTGCCGGAACAGGTTCCGGCAACCGCGCCTTACGGGTAAAACTTACGAAGATGCTCAATATTCCAGGAGTTGCTCACCGGAATGCCATCTTCGGTCTCAAGGCGGACAGCGCCAGGCCTAGTGACTCGTTTCACCCGGTAAGGGCCTTCCCACTTCGGCGTCAACTTGTTGGAATTCTTGGCGGACTGAACGCGCCGAAGAACAAGGTCGCCTTCCTCGAGACTTCTGGCATTAACTTTGCGGCTATGGTAGCGGCGCAAAGCTTGCTGGTAGCGAGCAGCTCGTACAGCAGCCTGAAGACGGTCTTCCTCAAGGAGCAGCGCGTCATGTTGTCGCAGCTGCTCTTGCTCAAGCTCATCATAAGCGAGCACTCGAGGTGACCCGTATACGAGTTCCGTGGGGAGAACTACCTCTGCTCCATAGACTAGAGCGAAAGGTGTCCGGCCAGTGGCTCGATTTGGCGTCGTCCTGATCGACCAAAGAACCACCGACAGCTCCTCAATCCAGTTTCTTCCGCACTTGCGCAGCCTGTCGAAAGTCCTGGTCTTGAGCCCACGCAGCACTTCAGCATTTGCCCTCTCCACTTGACCGTTGCTTCTCGGGTGAGCAACAGAAGCAAAGCAGACCTTGGCACCAAGATCTTGGACGTACTGCATGAAGGTGCGGCTCGTGAATTGCGTACCGTTGTCGGTGATGATCCTGTTAGGGATCCCGAAGCGGCAAACAATTGACCTGAAGAACTTGACTGCTGAATGTGCTGTCACCTTCCTCACAGTTTCCACTTCCGGCCACTTTGTGAACTTGTCGATTGCAACGTACAAGTACTCAAAGCCCCCGACTGCTCGGGGGAAGGGGCCGAGGATGTCGAGCCCCCAGACCGAAAATGGCCAGGATAAAGGGATCGTCTGGAGAGCTTGAGCTGGCTGGTGTATCTGCTTGGAATGGAACTGGCACGCTTCACACTTGGTTACTTGTGCAGTTGCATCCTGGAGGGCTGTCGGCCAAAAGAAACCTTGCCTGAATGCTTTGCCGGCAAGTGCTCTTGCGCCAATGTGGTGACCACATATGCCTCCATGTATCTCTGCCAACAGCTTTTGTCCGCCTTCCCGGTGAATACACTTCAATTTCACACCGTTGAGTCTTCTTCTGTACAGTGTGTTGTCGACAAACTGGTACATACTTGACTGCCGGGCTACTCTTTCCGCTTCTTCTTGCTCTTCGAGAAGTTCTCCTGTCTGAAGGAAACGGACAATCTGATGTGCCCATGCTGGAGCTTGTGGCTCGACAACAAGGACTAAAGGCACATCTGCTGCTGCGGGAACATCCGCTTCTACGGCGAGAACCTGCGGATCAGCCG
This sequence comes from Secale cereale, assembly GCA_902687465.1. Classification (NCBI taxonomy): domain Eukaryota; kingdom Viridiplantae; phylum Streptophyta; class Magnoliopsida; order Poales; family Poaceae; genus Secale; species Secale cereale. Next base: position 438,970,665 of record LR738715.1, read on the forward strand.
GAGCTTGACGTTCCCCGGCAAGCTTGCCGGAGCAAAACTTGTCGGGAGCCTCTGCTTCAACGGGACAAACTATAGGGCTTGCCGGAGCAGATTGCTCCTCAGCACTCTTGGTGTTGATCTTGGGGACCTTCTTGGCGGCGGCTTCGGGAAGCTCTGCCGGAAAATAGTCACCAGAAATCAACTTCCTCTTCTTGCTCTATCCAGTTGATGGCGTTACAGACGGTTGAGTCAGCTTGAGCACAAAGATCCCTGGTTCCACATGTAACTTAAGTGCGGCGCACTTCGACAGGCCATCGGCAATGTCGTTCTGAGCTCTTGGAACATGCTCCATCTGTAGGCCGTCAAAGTGCTCTTCTAGCTTTCTCACTTCATCAACGTATGCTTCCATCAACGGACTCTGATAACTCTTGTTCACTTGGCGGACGACAAGCTGCGAGTCACCCCTGACAATGAGCTTCTTGATCCCAAGGTCTGCCGCGATCCTGAGATCGGCAAGCAAACCTTCGTACTCTGCGGTATTGTTTGTTGCTTGCTCCTTGGGAAAGTGCATCTGGACTACGTACTTGAGGTGCTCTCCGGTGGGTGCAACAAGCAGCACGCCAGCACCGGCGCCTTGCAGTGAGAAGGCACCATCAAAGTACATCAGCCACTCTTTGCTTGCTTCCTTGACGGGGATGCTCGTTTCTGGAATTTCTTCATCTGGTGTTGGCGTCCACTCTGCTATGAATTCTGCCAATGCTCTGCTTTGGATAGTTGAAGTGCTCTCAAACTTGAGGCCAAAGCTTGACGGTTCCAGTGCCCACTCAACAATCCTGCCTGTTGCTTCTGGATTCTGCAGTATCCTCTTCAGCGGAAAACGAGTGACAACTGTGATCTCATGTGCTTGGAAGTAATGGCGCAGCTTTCTCGAGGCCATGAGAAGGCCGAAAAGCAATTTCTGCACACCAGAGTACCTTGACCTAACCCCCTGCAGAAGGGAACTAACAAAGTAAACTGGGCGCTGCACCATTCTCTTCTGTATCTCCTCGCGCGCCTACGCAGATCCATCTTTGTCGGGGCCAGAGCTTGTCGGGGAAGCCCCCTGCTTGTCGCTGGATGCGCCTGCCGCGGTTGCCGGCCCATCATCTGCCTCCCTCTCCGTTACTAACGCAGCACTAACCACTTGATTGGTTGCCGCTATATACAGCAGCAACTTCTCTTGTGGCTTAGGTGCGACAAGTGTTGGAGTGGAGGACAGGTATCTCTTCAAGTCTTGCAGCGCAGCCTCCGCTTCCGGAGTCCATTTCATTGGACCTGCCTTTTTCAATATTTTGAAAAACGGCACGGCGCGCTCAGTAGACCTAGAGATAAACCTGCTGAGAGCAGCCACGCAACCGGCAAGTCTTTGTACATCCTTGACGCGCTTTGGTACTTCAATCTGCTCAATGGCCTTGATCTTGTCGGGATTGGCTTGAATTCCCCGCTGAGACACAAAGAACCTGAGAAGCTTGCCGGAAGGGACTCCAAACACACACTTCTCGGGGTTGAGCTTGAGGCTGATCTTGCGCAGATTTGCAAAGGTCTCGTCTAAATCTTGAATCAGAGTTGCCTTGTCCTTGCTTTTGACCACTATGTCATCCATGTAGGCTTCCACATTTCTGTGTATTTGTGGCTCAAAAGCGACATGGACTACCCTTGCAAATGTTGAACCAGCATTCTTTAAACCGAAAGGCATCCGCATGAAACAGTACGTGCCACATGGAGTGATGAATGCGGTCTTCTCCTCATCCTTTTCTGCCATGAAGATCTGATGGTATCCTGAGTATGCGTCAAGAAATGAAAGCAAGTCACATCCGGCCGTGGAGTCAACAATCTGGTCAATGCGCGGCAAGGGAAATGGGTCTTTGGGACAAGCTTTGTTAACATCGGTAAAGTCGATACAAAGCCTCCATTTCCCGTTTGCCTTGCGCACGACTACAGGATTGGCCAATCACGTAGGATGGAGCACTCCTCTGACAAGGCCTGCTGCTTCCAACTTCTTGATCTCTTCTGCAATGAATTCTTGGCGCTCCACTGCTTGTTTCCTGACCTTCTGCTTGACGGGCCACGCACGAGGACAGACGGCAAGATGGTGCTCAATTACTTTCCTGGGAACACCGGGGATGTCAGACGGTTGCCACGCAAACACGTCGACATTCGCCCACGGGAAAGCAATGAGCGCGCTTTCCTATTTAGGGTCAAGAGTGGCACTGATGTTGAAGGTACCACCAGTGCCGTCCTCCTTGGCGGACACCTTCTTGGTCTCTGGCGGAGCTGCCATTGTCTTCTTACACTTGCCGGTGGAGCTCAATGGTGCGTCCTCGATGGTAGCGCAGCATTCCGAAGAGGTGCGCTTGCCGGAGTGGGCATCAGAACTCTTGCCGGACTTGGTCTTCTTCTTCCCTCCGGGAGCTTCAACGGCAGGTGATTTGCGATCTGTTGCGGCTGCCGCTTCCCGGTAGATCTTGTCGGCGCAGATAAGAGCATCCTTCTTGTCGCCAGGGACAGAGATGACACTTATCGGGCCTGGCATCTTCAGCATGTTGTATGCGTAGTGAGAGGCTGCCATGAACTTGGCGAGTGCTGGACGGTCGAGTATCCCATTGTAAGGCAATGGAAAATCGGCAACGTCAAAAGTGACCCTCTCAGTCCTGAAGTTCAACTCGCTGCCAAATGTCATCGGCAACGTGATCTTCCCCTTCGGCTTGCTCCTTCCCGGGTTGATTCCTTGGAATGTGCCGGTCTCTTCAAGCTCGCTGTCAGGGACCTGGAGTTTCTGGAGTACAGCGGAGGAGATCAGGTTCAAGCCGGCCCCGCCGTCAACTAGCATCTTAGTGACCTTGAGGTTGCGGATAGTTGGTGAAACCAACATTTGCAAGCACCCGACCGCAGTTGTGCGATCAGAGTGGTCCTCAATATCAAAGATGATAGGCGTGCTGGACCATTTCAGAAGCTTGCGTGACTCAACAGGTGGTTCTGCCGCATTGACTTCCCGCGCCCACTGCTTGAGTTGGCGATGTGAAGTATGCAGAGAAGCACCGCCGTCAACGCACAAGACCTCTGTGGCTTTCTGGAACTCCTGCTCACTGGTATCGACATCATCCATGTCTTCATCATCGTCGTCATCTTCATCCTTGTCGCGGCCGCGGGGAGGTCTGTCTCCTTGCCGCTGCTTGGCCTTGCCGCGGCGTCCTCCCCGGCCGGGGCGCTTCTTGCCGGATCCTCCAGCACCTCCTTGGGCCTTCTCCTTGTCGCGTCGCTCGTATTCAGCCTTTTGCTGCTCGACAAGCTGCTCGACCTTCTTGCAGCTCTGGAGGTCATGGCCCTTGGTGCGGTGGATCTTGCAGTACTGCTTGTCGGTGCCGTCCTGCTTGTCGGTGACCGCCACAGCCTGGCAGTTGGTGCATGCGGCAATCTCCTTGCCGGAGCTACCAGCTTTGGCTTTCTTGGCGCCACCTTCGTTGCCGGACTGCTCAATGACTAGGACATCTTTGCATTTCTTCTTCATGTTGTTCCGCCGCCGGTTTTTCTTTGCCGGGGCAGCATCCTCACTGTCAGTTCCTCCTGCTCCTGTCTTCTCTCCGGGGAGTTTCCTCCCTTCCTCAGCACGTGCACACTTGTCGGCCAGGGCATACAGCTCACTGACGTCTCTAATCTTGCACATCGCCATCTCCTCCCGCATCCTGCGGTTACGCACGTTCTGATGGAATGCGCTGATGACCGCGGCAGGGTGGACATCTGGGATGTTGTGCTGTACACGGCTGAATCTCTGAATGTACTTGCGCAGGGGCTCTCCTTCCTTCTGGGCGAGTAGATGAAGGTCACTCTCTTGGCCATGAGGTTTGTGGCCTCCTGTAAAGGCGCCAACAAACTGATGGCATAGGTCCGCCCAGGAGGATATGGAGTTGTCCGGCAAGTGCATGAGCCAGGACCTGACGTTGGGCTTGAGCAACAGCGGGAAGTAGTTGGCAAGGATCTTGTCGTCCCGCCCCCCGGCAGCTTGCACCGCGATGGTGTAGATGCTGAGGAACTTCGACGGATGCGACTTGCCGTCGTACTTCTCTGGTACATCTGGCTTGAAATTCTTCTTGCTGGGCCACTGGACTTGCCGCAGCTCACGAGTAAACGCGGGGCAACCTACCGCATACGGCAAGTCGCCTGGTTCCCCTGGCGCATGCATGTCGACAGAGGGCCCAGCGCGCTAGTCCGATTGACGCCGCGCTTCTCTTCGGCACTCGATGCGAGTACGAGCGTCTTCTTGCTGTCGTTCGTGAAGAACTTGGCGCTGATCGCGACGAGCTCGTGGATCTGATGACGCGGTGGAGTCGCTGTCGAGGTGGATCCGGCGAGTCGGCGATCTTGGTCTTCGGGTGTAGAGTGCACGGTGGTTGCACCCCCACCGGTCTTGTCGCCACCGGCTTGTGCCTGGCTGACTTGCCGCGGCTGCAATGTACTCGGCTGTCGTGGAGTGTCGCCGTTGGCGAAGCCGATGAGACTCTGAATGGTGGCCCTCCAGTCGTCGATCTTGTCTGCCGTTGGAGGGTAGTACAGGAGCAGTTGAGCTCGCGCCAAAGCTTCTGCTGAAGTGGCGGGTGGCGGTGGCGAACGGTGTGAGGAGCGGGATATGCTTGGACTTCTAACTATGTTAGAAGGAGCAGTATCCCGTCCAGGCGACCGTGCCTCGCTCGTGCCATCATGTTGGCGTGCATGCTGGTCTTGAGCACCCCGAGATCCACCAGCTCGATCTTGGTCCAGCAAATGTATGGTACCGTGAGTACCATGACGCTGCCGGTCCCGCGCCTCCTGAGATGGGCGCGGTGCCTGTACGGACGCCGAGGTCTTGGAGTGCGCCCGGTCGTTGTGGGAGCCGACTACGCCGCCGATGGGCAGCGCAGCCTTGTCCTTGGACCTGGCAGCACCGTGAGCTCCCTCGTCGACGCCCGTTCTTCCGCCGGCGTCTACCCCACCAGCCGTTTGCTCCGACGGTGGTGGGTTCGGCGCGGATGGAAGAAGCCGCCTCCGAAGCCTTCTTCTTCGACGGCATGTCGATGAAGACGATGAAGATCTAGCTCGTGTGAACGCCGGATCAGGTTCACACAACCTCGACTCCCCCTACCTGGCGCGCCCAAGATGTCGGGGAACGAATCCACGAGCACCTATGGGACCGGCGGACCGAGCCCCTTCCGGTTCGGCGGGGGCGAAGATCGCACGAAGAGCAGATCGAGGCGAAACACACGAGCAGTTTACCTAGGTTCGGGCCGCACGGATGCGTAAAACCCTACTCCTGCTTTGTGGTTTCTATTGAGTTCTTGTTCGGGAGCGCTGAGTGCTACAGTACACACCAGCAGCTAACGAGACCGAGCGTGAGTGTTCTCCTCCTCTCTACGTTGCGCATGGGCCTCCTTTTATATGCTCAAGGGGTCACCGACAGGTGGCAATGTAGACAAGGGTAAAAATGGAAAGGTGTTATGGTTGGTACAACCACCTGCTACAGTGTATCATACCTAACTCTGACGGCAGGGGACAAGGGCATTAAATGCCCATCTGCGTCGCCCAAATAGTGCAAAAAGGGACCGTCAGGGACGCCACCGCTCGCCACGATGGCAATCTTGTCAGCACCGCTTGCCACCGCGCACCGCTGGCTGCACAGCCTCCCACCACGTACGCCTGGAAGGGTCCTAGAGCGACACGTTGGTGGATGCGCTGGACCGCGGGTACAGAGTGGTAGCTTGCCACGGCAACTGCCTTGTCGCGGTCGTTGTCTTGTCGTGTCCGGGAGCTTTTCGCTCACCGGGCCTTGCCGGGACGCGTGGCGCGTCACGGCAAGTTCCTTGAGATGCCTTGGTTGGCCTTCCCAGCAAGCTCCTCTTGCCGGGGTCTTGTCTCCTTGGCTTGAATACTTTGTTCTTGAATGGCTCCAAAGGAACCACGGAGGACCTTGGCGGTCACCCGGCAAGCCTTGCCGCGGGATGCTGCGACTGCCCGTGCACAAGTTCAGGATACTAGGGTACCCCTACTCTAGTACACCGACAGTGATGATTGCTACTGAGGATGGTGGATACGAGTCCGCTAGTGACTATGATGAGGAGACTTTGGCTCTTATTACACGTGAAGAACACGGCGGAGACGATTCTGATCATGAGACGCAATACATGGCTCCTGAAGATGCTGACAAGTTACACAAGCTGAGCAAAATCAGAGGCATAATTTGTTCCATACAAAGGGAGTTGTGAAGGAACGTTCTGTTCGGGTGATCATAGATGGAGGGATTTGCAACAACTTGGCTAGCATGGAGATGGTGGAGAAGCTATCTCTCACCACAAGACCACATCCACATCCTTACTACATCCAATGGTTCAACAACAGCGGCAAGGTTAAGGTAACACGTACTATTCGTGTGCATTTTAGTATCTCTACATATGCTGATTATGTTGATTGTGATGTGGTACCTATGCAAGCATGTTCCTTATTACTTGGTAGACCATGGCAATTTGATAAAAATTATGTACACCATGGTAGAAACCATCAGTATACTCTTGTTCATAAGGATAAAAATATTACTTTCCTTCCTATGACTCCTGATTCCATTTTGAAAGATGATATTAATTGAGCTAATAAAGCAAAACAGGAGAAAAATAAGAGTGAAAATCAGATTGTGGCAAAAGAATTTGAGCAACAAATGAAGCCTAATAATAAACCATCTACTGTTGCTTCTCAAATTAAATTGAAAAGTGCATGCTTATTTGCCACCAAATCTGATATTGATGAGCTAGATTTTAGCAAATCTGTTTGCTATGCTTTTGTGTGCAAAGAGGCATTATTTTCATTCGAGGACGTGCCTTCCTCTTTGCCTCCTGCTGTCACTAACATTTTGCAGGAGTTCGCCGACGTTTTTCCACAAGACGTGCCACCATGATTACCACCTATTCAAGGGATTGAGCATCAGATTGACTTAATTCCTGGTGCATCGCTACCCAATCGCGCACCATACAGTACCAATCCAGAAGAGACGAAGGAGATTATGCGTCAAGTACGGGAGCTACTCGACAAAGGTTATATACGCGAATCCCTTAGTCCTTGTGATGTTCCTATTATTCTAGTGCCGAAAAAGGATGGTACATCGCGTATGTGTGTTGATTGTAGAGGCATTAATAACATTACTATTCATTATCGTCATCCTATTCCTAGGCTAGATGATATGCTTGATGAATTGAGTGGCTCTACAATATTCTTCAAAGTTGATTTGCGTAGTGGATACCATCAAATTCGTATGAAATTGGTAGATGAATGGAAAACAGCATTTAAAACTACGTTTGGATTATATGAGTGGTTAGTCATGCCTTTAGGGTTAACTAATGCACCTAGTACTTTCATGAGATTAATGAATGAAGTTTTACGTGCTTTCATTGGACGATTTGTGGTAGTTTACTTTGATGATATATTGATTTTTAGTAGATCTTTGGAGGAACATTTGGAACATTTATGTGCTGTTTTTATTGCTCTACGTGATGCACGTTTGTTTGGTAACCTTGGAAAGTGCACCTTTTGCACCGACCGAGTATCTTTTCTTGGCTATGTTGTTACTCCACAGGGAATTGAGGTTGATAAAGCCAAGATTGAAGCTATTGAGAGTTGGCCGCAGCCCAAAACGGTCACACACGTGAGGAGTTTCCTTGGCCTCGCTGGATTCTATCGGCGTTTTGTGAGAGATTTCAGCACCATTGTTGCACCTCTCAATGAGCTTACAAAGAAGGATGTGCCTTTTATTTGGGGTACTGCACAGGAAGAAGCATTCACGGTATTGAAAGATAAGTTGACACATGCTCATTTACTCCAACTTCCTGATTTTAATAAAACTTTTGAGCTTGAATGTGATGCTAGTGGAATTGGGTTAGGAGGTGTGTTATTACAAGATGGTAAACCCGTTGCATACTTTTCTAAAAAATTGAGTGGGCCTAGTCTGAATTATTCTACTTATGATATGGAATTATATGCTCTTGTCTTTGGAAACATGGCAACATTATTTATGGCCCAAAGAATTTGTTATACATTCTGATCATGAATCTTTGAAGCACATTAAAAGTCAAGCAAAACTGCACCGTAGACATGCTAAATGGGTTGAATTCATAGAGACTTTCCCTTATGTTATTAAACACAAGAAGGGAAAAGAAAATGTTATTGCTGATGCATTGTCTCGTCGTTATACTATGCTTTCACAACTTGACTTTAAAATATTTGGTTTGGAGACCATCAAAGATCAATATGTGCATGATACTGAATTTAAAGATGTTTTGCAGAATTGTAAAGAAGGGAGAACATGGAACAAGTTCGTCGTTAATGATGGATTTGTGTTTCGTGCTAACAAGCTATGCATTCCAGCTAGCTCTGTTTGTCTTTTCTTGTTGCAGGAGGCGCATGGAGGAGGATTAATGGGACACTTTGGCGTGAAGAAGACGGAGGACGTACTTGCTACACATTTCTTTTGGCCAAAGATGCGACGGGATGTTGAGCGATTTGTTGGTCGCTGCACTACATGTCAAAAAGCTAAGTCACGACTCAATCCTCATGGTTTATATATGCCTTTGCCTGTCCCTAGTGTTCCTTGGGAAGATATATCTATGGACTTTGTTTTGGGTTTACCTCGAACAAAGAAGGGGAGGGATAGCATATTTGTTGTCGTGGATAGGTTCTCGAAGATGGCACACTTTATACCATGTCATAAAAGCGATGATGCTGCTAATGTTGCTGATTTGTTCTTTCGTGAAATTATTCGCTTGCATGGTGTGCCAAATACTATTGTTTCAGATCGTGATACTAAATTTCTTAGCCACTATTGGAGATGTTTATGGGCTAAGTTGGGGACTAAACTGCTTTTTAGTACTACATGTCACCCCCAATCTGATGGACAAACTGAAGTAGTCAATAGAACTTTGTCTACTATGCTTAGGGCTGTTTTGAAGAATAACAATAAAATGTGGTAAGAATGCTTGCCTCATATTGAATTTGCTTATAATCGTTCGTTGCATTCTACTACTAAGATGTGCCCTTTTGAAATTTATGGTTTCCTACCTCGTGCACCTATTGATTTGGTGCCTCTTCCATCTTCGAAGAAGGTTAATTTTGATGCTAAACAACGTGCTGAATTGATCTTAAAAATGCATGAGTTAACTAAGGAAAATATTGAGCGCATGAATGCTAAATATAAACTTGTGGGAGATAAGGGTAGAAAACGTGTTGTCTTTGCACCTGGAGATCTTGTTTGGTTACATTTGCGTAAGGATAGGTTTCCTAATTTACGCAAGTCAAAGCTAATGCCACGTGCTGATGGACCTTTCAAGGTGTTAGAGAAAATAAATGATAATGCATATAAACTTGAGTTGCATGTAGATTTTGGGGTTAGTCCCACATTTAACATTGCAGATTTGAAGCCTTACTTGGGTGAGGAAGATGAGCTTCCGTCGAGGACGACTTCAATTCAAGAAGGGGAGGATGATGAGGACATCACTAACAAGGTTACACCCACAGCTCCAACTGACACATATACACGACCAATTACTAGAGCTCGCGCACGCCAATTAAATTACCAGGTACTTTCGTTTCTTGGTAATGAATCTAATGTTCATGAGAATATGATGCTGCCTAAATTGGATACATTCGTCTTGCTTACAAATGAAGGGCCTAGCTTGGACAAGAAGGATGAACATTGGAGCAAGATCAAGCATGGAGACGATAGCATGCGCATGGGGAACAAGAATGGAGTTACAAGTAATGATTTCAGGACTTTGAAGCCAGCATAATGAGTGTGTGAAGCCTTGGACGAAATATACAAGATGCCACTTCATAAATTTCGTCCAGAGGCTATTATAGGTGTTGCGTCACCTTATTATTGGGCCAGGCCCATGTAATTTCGAAATACTTGAGTATAGGCTGTTTTTAGAGTCCGTATGTGTGGGGAAACAACAGTTAGGGTTGGTTTCGGACCCCTCCACCAAGGGCCACGAAATTCCCCCCTCTTTCCCCCATATATACAGCCATTAGGGCATCGTTTAGACTTTGGGTTTTGTTTAGATTAAAGTTCGCCATAGCTGCAACTTCGCGTACTTCGTTTGTGTTCAACGACCAAACAAAGACGTCACAGAACCCCACTTGATCAATAAAGCTTTCCTCTTGAATTCGCAATATCCAGATTGCAATCTCAGTTTCTTGCTTGTTCTTCGTTTGCGTGCAGGAAACAGACCTTCGTGGTTAGGTTGATCGTGCTCCGGCGTGGTCAATAACCTCTCGGAGTTGGTTAGCAATTGCTAAGGCGTGACGTCCACGCACGTTCGTAGTCGGATCGTCCAAGTCGACTTCCTCCAAAACGATAGCCACCATCTCATCGAAAGACGGGACACCTTTGCCTCTATCACTCGTGATGGTGAAGATGTATCCGTCGTCCAAGAACTTCTGTCTCCGGTACCTGTTCTTATGAAACAAGAAACAAAATTCGAGAATAATGTTCTTATGAACTACTAGGATGTGGTGGTAAAGCGCTCACAGTAAAGCAAATATCAATATCTTACAAGTTCTTACCATGCAGCAGGTGATGATAGGCAACCAGCGGTGTCAAATAACTCCAAAGATTGAGTAAAGCGATTGCGAGGTGAACGTAAATATGCACGGTGTAGAAATATGTGGAGCTGGGTTGGCTATATATGGTAGCAAAATATTAGCAATAATCAATTCAGAGATGCAATGTTGAATAAACGCTTAACGAAGGTACTGTGCTGGTCCTAGGCTAGACCGGACTAGAGACGCGAGCCTAGAACACTAATGAGGTCACAGTGTAGCACAACTAGCATCAATAAAGGATACGAAGTAGCTCTGGATAGCAAGATATAAGTGAAGATCACAATGGCAGTAAAGATAATGATGAAAACAACTACAAGCAGAATATACAACAACTCTCTCTCTCCCACTTTCCTTTTCTTCTTTTTCTTTTTCCTTTTTCTCACACTTTTTTTCTTTTTCTTTCTCTCCTCCTTTTTTTTTACTTTTTTTCTCTACATTTTTTTTCTTTCTCCCTCTTTCTAAGACAAACTAGATAAGATGCAGACTGTATCAAGCAAAGATGCGAACGACATCAAGTATGATTGTGACAATGAATGATGGGTAGCACAAGGTGGAAATTGATGGATGAGGTGGTGGACAGCGGAAGGGATAACGATGTAGCGGCGACGTGACTAATGTGAACAGAACTCGAAACTCTAACGAACTAAACACTAAGACCAGCAACTCGACACAACGATGCAACCGATAATTCAATAATGCAAACAATGAAAAGAAAATTGCAAAGGCTCAGACTGGCTAGGACAAAGGATGAATAGATCTAACTTTTTTTGTGGCTTTTCCTTGGACAATAGGTAAGAAAATAAATCTAATCTAGGAATAACTGGAAATTCTCACCGAGCAACCTGAAAAACTGATACCACTTGATAGAGGCGAGGGACCCGATCTTTCGATGAGATGATAACTATCGATTTGGTGGAGTCGACTTTGATGATCCGACTACAAATGTGCACGACGTTGCGCCTTAGCAATCGCTAAACCAATCTCCAGGGGTTACTGACAATGCCAGAAGCACGATCAGCCTGAACACAAAGGTCTATTCCTGCATGCAATCAAAGAACAAGCAAGAATATGATAAAGCAATCTGAATACTGCAAATATAGATGAAGTTTTGATAAAGGTGGGGATCCGTAAGCGGTCTTGGTCTGGTCGTTGGACACAAACGAAGTACATGAAGTTGCAATGGCTAACTTTTGACTAAACAAATCCCAAAGAAAAAGCTACTAGATGGATCTACTTATATAGGAGCAAGGGGTGGTGGCCAAGAAGATGGAAGGACGTCCCAAGGCAGCCTAAAGCTAACCCTAGGTCGTACAAGGCTCATGGGCCCAAGTGGAGGTGATGCAACACCTTTGGACTTGTTGTTTGACTCGGATTCTGCTGTAGCGTCAGATTGTTTCGTTGATATCTCAACGCTCTAGACGAATTTGAAGATGAATCTAATTGGGTTGGAAAGTGTATGAAATCTTGTTTCCAACAAAAAAGGAATCACCTAATTCGGAGTCCGTATCAAGGAGTTCTTGCCGTTTTGAGTCAGGTATGTCTGTGCAGTCCGAATCTGGATGCTGAACGTGAGAGACTTGGACTCTATCTTCTCTTGGCCGAAAAGTGACGTGAGAGAACTTTTTAAACAACACCTAAACTTCTCTTTTTCCCTTATCTTCATATGTGGATTGTACAAATGTCCCATACACCTGGAATTAGACATGACACAAAAGTCTGTGAAGTATTTTTGTCCTGGATGACATAAATAAATTGTTGCATAGTTTGCATTAGAAATCACCTCACAAATATACATGTATGCAATATTATTGGTCGTATCCAAGGTAGTCATGTCCTCATCACAAAGGGTGCGTTCTTTTTACTCAAAGCGTGCAAAGGAGAAGCAATTGTGCTAAAGTCCTTCACAAAGCGGCTATAGAAACCGGCTAAACCAAGAAAGCTACGCATTTGTTGGAGATTCATTGGTTGGGGCCAAGTTTTAATTGCTTCAATTTTAGTTTCATCTACATTAGCACCTTGTGAAGAAACGACAAATACTAGGAAAACAACATTATCAACGCCAAAAGTGCATTTATCTATGTTAGCATAGAGGCGTTCTTTCTGAAGGGTTTGCAAAACCATACAAATGTGTGTGATGTGATCCTCAAGCGACTTGCTAAAAACGAGGATGTCATCAAAGTAAACCACTACAAAGACGTCGATATAAGGTCGGAGAACGAAAAGCATGAGACGCATGAATGAGTCGGGCGCTTCCGATAAGCCCATCGGCATGACAAACTACTCATATAATCCAAACTTCGTTTTGAAAGTTGTTTTCCACTCATCACCCTCCTGAATGTGATAGGGGCAAAGGTGTCCCATCTTTCGATGAGTTTATGGCTATCGTTTTGGAGGAAGTCGACTTTGATGATCCGACTACGAACGTGCGAGGACGTCGCGCCTTAGCAATCGCTAAACCAACTCCGAGAGGTTATTGACCACGCCGGAGCACGATCAACCTGACCACGAAGGTATGTTTCCTGCAGGCAAATGAAGAACAAGCAAGAAACTGAGATTGCAATCTGGATATTGCGAATTCAAGAGGAAAGCTTTATTGATCAAGTGGGGTTCTGTGACGTCTTTCTCTGGTCGTTGAACACAAACGAAGTACGCGAAGTTGCAGCTATGGCGAACTTTAATCTAAACAAAACCCAAAGTCTAAACGACGCCCTAAGGGCCGTATATATGGAGGAAGAGGGGGGAATTTCGTGGCCCTTGGAGGAGGGGTCCGAAACCAACCCTAACTCTTGTTTCCCCACACATACGGACCCTAAAAACAGCCTATACTCAAGTATTTCGAACTTACCGAAATTCCCCCCTCTTCCTCCATATATACAGCCCTTAGGGCATCGTTTAGACTTTGGGTTTTGTTTAGATTAAAATTTGCCATAGCTGCAACTTCGCGTACTTCGTTTGTGTTCAACAACCAGACAAAGACATCACAGAACCCCACTTGATCAATAAAGCTTTCCTCTTGAATTTGCAATATCCAGATTGCAATCTCAGTTTCTTGCTTGTTCTTCATTTGCGTGCAGGAAACATACCTTCGTGGTCAGGTTGATCATGATCCGGCGTGGTAAATAACCTCTCGAAGTTGGTTTAGCGATTGCTAAGGCGCGACGTCCTCGCACGTTCGTAGTCGGATTGTCAAAGTCGACTTCCTCCAGAACGATAGCCACCACCTCATCGAAAGATGGGACAGCTTTGCCTCTATCAATCTTGCTCCAATGTTCATCCTTCTTGTCCAAGCTACACCCTTCATTTGTAAGCAAGACAAATGTATCCAACTTAGGCAGCATCATATTCTCATGAACATTAGAATCATTACCAAGAAACGAAAGTACCTGGTAATTTAATTGGCGTGCGCGAGCTCTAGTAATTGGTCATGTATATGTATCAGTTGGGGTTGTGGGTGTAACTTTGTTAGTGATGTCCTCATCAGAATGCGAATTTGGTAATAGCCACTTTTAAGATCGATTTTTGAAAAAAAATGGTAGCACCACATAATTTATCAAGCATGTCGTCTAAGCATGGAATAGGGTGACGGTGTCTAACGGTGATAGCATTTATCGGATGATAATCGGAGCACGTGCGAAAACTTCCATATTTCTTAGGCACGAGAATAACTAGAACGGCACAAGGGCTTAAGCTTTCACGTACATGACCTTTGTCGATGTGTTGTTGTACTTGACGTTGTATCTCCTTCGTTTCCTCGGGGTTGACGCGGTAAGGAGCCTTGTTCGGAAGTGGCGCACCGGGTATGAGGTTGATGCGGTGTTCGATGCCACGAAGTGGAGGTAGACCCGGTGGTAGCTCATCGGAAAAGACGTCCGAGAATTCCTACAACAGTTGAGACAACACTACAGGTAGATGGTGAGAGTTGTTAGTTTGAACCACTTCATCTTTGCACACGAGGACATAGTGAATGACACTAGTTGGGTTCTCACACACTTCTCTCATGTCTCTTTTGGTGGCTAGAAGCACTATGTCGCTCTTGTCTCTCAAGGTGGGTGTACTCAAATTTGGCTTGTGGTGCTCGCTCTCTTTATGGTGGTTCCCTCTCTCACTAGTCTCTCCACGATGTGTCGAAGCTTGCTTGTCAGAGATCACTTGGCTTGGTGACATAGGACGAAGCACATATTCCTTGCCCTTCATCTTGAAGCTATATTGATTTGTTCGTCCGTTGTGTAGGACACCACGGTCTTATTGCCACAGTCGTCCCAAGAGAAGGTGACACATGGACATAGGAACAACATCACACTCCAGTATCTCTGTATGCGTTGATCGTGAAGGAAACTTGAACCATGTGCTCAACTTGGATCATGCCGGAGTCGCTAAGCCATTGAACCATGTAGGGACGCGGATGCTTCTTCTTCACGAGTTGCAACTTGGAGCATAGTTCTTCACTTGCGACGTTATGGCAACTTCCTCCATCGATGATTACCTTGACCGAACGACCCGCTTTGGTGTGGAAGATGTGACAATTTTGATCTTATTCATGTTGTTGTTGGAGTGTCAAGACCTTGGAGACGACGAGAGCGGGACTTGAGTCCTTGTCGCAATAGACATGGTTATCTTCATCTTCTTTCACTTGGCGGTGAATGGCCACATGCTCTAGTGCTTCCGTTTCATCTTCACTCACGGAGTCATAAGTTCCATCATCGTTGAAGATCATTGTCCGTTTGTTGGTGCATTGGTATGACTTGTGTCCTCGGCCACCACAAGTGAAGCATTTCATTGAACTTGTATTGACCGGGTCATCGGGTGGTGCCGGTGTTGGAGTAATTTTGGGCTTGTATGGGGCTTGTCAATGGATGAGTGGTAGAAGGTGCTTGCTTCGAACTTGGCTTGTCGCCGGTACTTGAGTATTCTCTTGTAGAAGTAGAAGGTGCCGAAGTTTGTTGGCGCTTGAGTGTAAGAGACATAGTTCTTGGATGAGTACTTGGCGTATTTGAAGTCATCTTGCACTCGGTGCTCCGCTTTGGTTGCTTGGTGGACGAGCTCGAGAAGGTTGGTGCAGGGTTGAAAGTCCGCAGTCTTCTTGATAGGGTGGTGGAGACCATTCATGAAGCGAGCCATCGTTTGTTCATCATCTTCCTAGACATTTGCTCGAATCATAGCGAGCTCCATTTCTTGATAGTATTCTTCCACCGTCTTGGTGCCTTGCTTGAGGAGTTGCAGCTTCTTGAAAAGGTCGTGTGTGTAGTGTGTAGGCACAAACCAAGCTCTCATGACCTCCTTCATTTGAGTCCACGTTGTGATTGGTGTTTCACCTCTTGTTTCTCGTCGCGCGATCACTTGTTCTCACCAAATGTGGACGTAGTCTTGGAACTCGAGAGATGTCATGGCAATCTTATTATCCTCTTCAAAGTTGTGAATGCGAAATATCTTGTCGACCTTCAATGTCCATGAGAGATACTCCTCGGGGTTCGTGCTTCCGGAGAACTTGGGCATGGTGAACTTGAGCTTGCCGAAATGTTGTTCTTCATCATGGTGATGATGGTGGTGTCACCCGTGACGAGGTGAATGCTCTTCGAATTCTTTCTCCGCACGATGGTCTTGCTGGTGTGGATGCGGTATGTTGTTCCGATTTCGTCGCTCTTGCTCTGCTTCTCGACGAGCGGCTTTCTCTTGTTGTGCTTGACGAAGTGCTTCTTCTTGTTGACGTACTTGCCGGTTGCGGTCGGCGAGGACTCGAGAGGAATCACGAGGAGCTTGTTGTGCGTTGCGTGCTTGATCGTCACATCTTTCTTGTGCTTGCCAGAATGCATCGTCATCTTGATGTACTTGATGTTGGGGTTGTTGCTCTTGGCGTCTCTCTTGCTCACGTGCTCATACTTGCTACTTCTCGAGCTTGCGTTGTATTCCCTCGAAGAGGAAAGGGAGATGCAGCACAGTAGCGTAAGTATTTCCCACATTTTTTGAGAACCAAGGTATCAATCCAGTAGGAGACCACGCGTGAGTCCCTCGCACTTGCACAAACAAATAAGAACTTCGCAGCCAACGCGATAAGGGGTTGTCAATCATTTTACGGTCACTTACGAAAGTGAGATCTGATAGAGATGATAGTTTATATTTTTGGTATTTTTGGTTTATAAGAACAGAAAATAAAGGCGGTAAAAGTAAGGTAGATGTAGATTGATATGTTGAGAATAGACCCAGGGGCCATAGTGTTCTCTAGTGGCCTCTCTCATGATAGCGATATTCTATGGCGGGTAAACAAATTACTGTCGAGCAATTGATAGAAAAGCGAATAATTATGAGACTATCTAGGCATGATCATTGTATATAGGCATCACGTCCGAGACAAGTAGACCGAAACGATTCTGCGTCTACTACTATTACTCCACACATCGACCGCTATCCTGCATGCATCTAGTGTATTGAGTTCATAAGAACAGAGTAACGCCTTAAGCAAGATGACATGATGTAGAGGGATAAACTCAAGCAATATGATATAAACCCCATCTTTTTATCCTCGATGGCAACAATACAATACGTGCCTTGCTGCCCCTACTGTCACTGGGAAAGCACAACGCAAGATTGAACCCAAAGCCAAGCACTTCTCCTATTGCAAGAACTATAGATCTAGTAGGCCAAACCAAACCAATAATTCGAAGAGACTTGCAAGGATATTATGAGCACACATAACAAGTTTAGAGAAGAACCAAATATTTCTCATAGATAATCTTGATCATAAACCCACAATTGATCAGATCTCGACAGACGCACCGCAAAAAGAGATTACATCGAATAGATCTCGAAGACCGAGGAGAACTTTGTATTGAGATCCAGAGAGAGAAAAGAAGCCATCTAGATACTAGCTATGGACCCGAAGGTCTGTGGTAAACTACTCACAACTCATGGTGAGGGCGATCATGATGATGATGAAGAACTCCGTGATGGATCCCCCTCCGGTGGACCTCCGGAACAGGCTCCAAGATGGGATGTCACGGGAACAGAAGATTACGGCAATGGAATTAGGGTTTTCTCTCTGTTGTCGAAGGTTTCGGGGTACGTAGACTTATATAGGAAGAAGGAGGACACCGGGGGATGCTCGAGGGGCCCACGAGGCAGGGGGCGCGCCCCCCACCCTCGTGGGCACCTCGATGCTCCCCTGACATGGTTCTCAAGTTCCCTGTGTGCGATTTTCTCCAAAAATATCTCTCGCGAAGGTTTCATTTCGTTTGGACTCCGTTTGATATTCTTTTTCTACAAAACCCTGAAACAAGCAAAAAACAGCAATCTGGACTGGGCCTTTGGGTTAGTAGGTTAGTCCCAAAATGATATAAAAGTGTATGATAAAGCCCATTAAACATCCAAGACTTCATAAATAATATCATGGAACAATAAAAAATTATAGATACGTTGGAGACGTATCAATACTCGATCTTGTAACCCATTGCCATGTAATGGATTGTCCGGAGATTGTCGATATTGATTGACAAATTGTGGAGGTGGACGAGGCCGTGGAGGACTTGCATCCGACGAAGAGTAAGCCGAAGAGTGGTCACTTGAGCATCGACTTGAATGGCGTCGTCTTGATGAAGAAGTCGAAGACGTGCGGTTCACGATGATGTTGTGGAACTCTTCCATTTGTGTGCGAAGGTCGGAAGCGAGTTGCTCGATGCAGTCACCCAAAGCCTCGCTTTCTTGATGAAGAGCTCGTTGGATGCCGAAGAGATGATTCTTGGTGACGTAGTTTGGTGCTTCCACTTGATGCTCGACTATCGGGTTTGTAGAAGAACTTGGCCTATCCATCATGTAAAGTGGGGGTGAGTAGGAAGATGAGAAGACAATACCAAAGTTACCTTTTCTGAAGATTGAAGATGTATCAAGTATCGCTCAATGTGATGCTACAATAGGGGAATTGGTATCGAGTTTGTTTCTCACACCTACTCACATAAAGCTTATGGAGGAGCTTGGTGATGATAAGTGGCACAAAATCTTCAAGAAAATGTTAGTCAAGATATTGATAATGTTGAGAAGGCTCACAAAATGCAAGTAAAGCAAATAGATCAAAGCCTAGTTTATCACTTGGAAACGCACACGCAATGATAAGTGGGATCCGTACAACCAAGGAATGAGCGGAATAAGTGTGACCATGGAAAATGCTCTTGTTGCACGGATACTCGAGAGATTCTAGCTTGATTGCTCGAATGGGCTAGATATGAACTTGTGCACCAACCTATAAGAGTAAATGTGTCATCTCCGAATCCCAACTTCTTATGTATGCAGTATCCAAAATGATGCAACTATGCAAATGGCACGATGCTATTGCTAACAAGCTCTTTTTGTTTCTTCGCTTTTTGCTTAAAAGCTTTTTCTCCCCTTTTTTCTACACTTGATGCTTGAGCCAAGTATGATACTAGACAAGTATGTAAGATATGCACGGGAGGGACTAATGGCACAAAGATGATAGCAAGATGATTGCATGCTAAATGTAGCTATGCGGGATAGGCGTATCACTAAGGTGCACAAAGAACGTGGCCCGGCAATTCTCAACGAGCTAGTCTCAATAGGTAAGCAACGCAAATGGCTCGGGGTGATCAAGTGCAATGGCAAGGTAAAAGACAAGATGTCGTCGATGTTACCGTCCTTGCTTACGGTTGGTGATGTCGATTCCGGGTTGATGGCGGTGATGTCAAAGTCACACTGCTCCTAAGTAGCCGAAACACCTTAGGAAACAGAAACCGCAACTCAAAAACCGGTCAAATTTTGATGGAAACAAATGGAGGTGGTAATGATCTAAGAAGATGGGGTATGCCAAGAGCTACAAAACAGGCTAAAGAACTCGAAAAACGGACTTCGGATGAATTAATTATGGTCAAAATGGTGAAACTCGAAAGGCTGAAACTGTGAGGGGCGGTAGTACCAGTTGTAGGCGGTATTACTGCTTGTCGTTCTAAGCAGTAGTACCGCTTAGGGGGCGGTAGTACCGCTGGTGTCGGGAAATTTTGCAGATCGGGATCTGGGCAAATTTGGGGCGGAAATGGATGATTTTGGGGGGAAAATTGGATGGATTTCGTGGTGGGATGGGTGGGGATGGTTGGGGAAGGCTAGATCCGCTTGCCAAACAACAAATCCATGGACCAAAACAACAAAATCTCACAAGATCTAACAAACTGCAAGAAAATTTTTTTGGGGGGTATTTTTGTGGGGATTTTCGAAACTAGGCAAGAACACACAAAATCAAGCTACCAAATGGGGGGATGGGACTCCAAGATGTGAATCAACCTTGCTCATGATACCAAGATTTTGTAGGGTGAAACCCTAGGTGAGATCTTTTCACACTTGGAGGGGGAGAGTGGCAAGAACACAAGAACACAAGAGGAATCTCTCAAACAAAACCACAATCACACATCCACTAGAGTAGCATACATGAGATCCACAAGCATACAAGATCAATCCAAGGAAATAAGCACTACGTAGATGTTCTTCCCACTCCTAGGAGATGAGGTCTTGAGGATGATCTACTCCCTTGGTGATGCGGATCATCCCAAGGTCATCCCCGTGGACCTATCGTAGCCTCACCAAGTGCCCAAAGGACCAATGACACGAGCCCGTGCAAGAGCTCTCGAAGCCGAGGTGAATTCACTCCTCTTTCAACTCCCTTTTGATTCACATGAGATATGGCTTCTACCTACATCGAAAACTCTATGCATATTCAGATACTTGGATGATGGCCACTGAACATCTCTACACGTTGGACAAGGTGGAGGGATCGACAAGTACAAGGAACAAGGAGAAGTGTCGCTGAAGATGCTACACGCACCAGACGTCCGGCCCTTACCGGACAACCGGTCCCCTCCAGGCTCCGAACGACCGACACACACCGGACGTCTGGCGACTCCCAGACGATGGGACGACCGGAAGCCACCGGACGATCGTGACATCCATCACAGAATCGGAATCGAGGAATATTACCGGAAATCTGAGGCGCACCTGACGTGCGGTCTCTCCCGAGCCACCGGACGCCCGGTGACCCAGCGGACTTCCGGCCTGATAGAGGCAATGGTGTCCCGTCTTTTGATGAGATGGTGGCTATCGTTTTGGAGGAAGTCGACTTGGACGATCCGACTACGAACGTGAGTGGACGTCGCACCTTAGCAATCGCTAAAACAACTCCGAGAGGTTATTGACCACACCGGAGCACGATCAACCTGACCACGAAGGTCTGTTTCCTGCAGGCAAATGAAGAACAAGCAAGAAACTGAGATTGCAATCTGGATATTGCGAATTCAAGAGGAAAGCTTTATTGATCAGGTGGGGTTCTGTGACGTCTTTGTCTGGTCGTTGAACACAAACGAAGTACGCGAACTTGCAGCTATGGCGAACTTTAATCTAAACAAAACCCAAGGTCTAAACGACGCCCTAAGGGTTGTATATATGGCGGAAAGAGGGGGGAATTTCGTGGCCCTTGGTGGAGGGGTTCGAAACCAACCCTAATTCTTGTTTCCCCACACATACGGACTCTAAAATCAGCCTATACTCAAGTATTTCGAAATTACATGGGCCTGGCCCAATAATCAGGTGACGCAGCACCTATAATAGCCTCTGGACGAAATTTATGAAGTGGCATCTTGTATATTTCGTCCAAGGCTTCACGCACACATTATGGTGGCTTCAAAGTCCTAAAATTATCACTTGTAACTCCATTCTTGTTCTCCTTGCGCATGCCATCATCTCCATGCTTGATCTTGCTCCAATGTTCATCCTTCTTGTCCAAGCTAGGCCCTTCATTTGTAAGCAAGACAAATGTATCCAATTTAGGCAGCATCATATTCTCATGAACATTAGATTCATTACCAAGAAACGAAAGTACCTGGTAATTTAATTGGCGTGCGTGAGCTCTAGTAATTGGTCCTGCATATGTGTCAGTTGGAACTGTGGGTGTAACCTTGTTAGTGATGTCCTCATCATCCTCCCCTTCTTGAATTGAAGTCATCCTCGACGGAAGCTCACCTTCCTCACCCAAGTAAGGCTTCAAATCTGCAATCTTAAATGTGGGACTAACCCCAAAATCTGCAAGCAACTCAAGTTTATATGCATTATCATTTATTTTCTCTAACACCTTGAAAGGACCATCTGCACGTGGCATTAGCTTTGACTTGCGCAAATTAGGAAACCTATCCTTACGCAAATGTAACCAAACAAGATCTCCAGGTGCAAAGACAACACGTTTTCTACCCTTATCTCCAACAAGTTTATATTTAGCATTCATGCGCTCAACATTTTCCTTAGTTAACTCATGCATTTTTAAGATCAATTCAGCACGTTGTTTAGCATCAAAATTAACCTTCTCCGAAGATGGAAGAGGCAACAAATCAATAGGTGCACGAGGTAGGAAACCATAGACAATTTCAAAAGGGCACATCTTAGTAGTAGAATGCAACGAACGATTATAAGCAAATTCAATATGAGGCAAGCATTCTTCCCACATTTTCTTATTATTCTTCATAACAGCCCTAAGCATAGTAGACAAAGTTCTGTTGACTACTTCAGTTTGACCATCAGTTTGGGGGTGACAAGTAGTACTAAAAAGCAGTTTAGTCCCCAACTTAGCCCATAAACATCTCCAAAAGTGGCTAAGAAATTTAGTATCACGATCTGAAACAATAGTATTTGGCACACCATGCAAGCGAATAATTTCACGAAAGAACAAGTCAGCAACATTAGCAGCATCATCGCTTTTATGACATGGTATAAAGTGTGCCATCTTCGAGAACCTATCCACGACAACAAATATGCTATCCCTCCCCTTCTTTGTTCGAGGTAAACCCAAAATAAAGTCCATAGATATATCTTCCCAAGGAACACTAGGAACAGGAAAAGGCATATATAAACCATGAGGATTGAGTCGTGACTTAGCTTTTTGACATTTAGTGCAGCGACCAACAAAACGCTCAACATCCCGACGCATCTTTGGCCAAAAGAAATGTGTAGCAAGTACGTCCTCCGTCTTCTTCACGCCAAAGTGTCCCATTAATCCTCCTCCATGCGCCTCCTGCAACAATAAAATACGAACAGAGCTAGCTGGAATGCATAGCTTGTTAGCACGAAACACAAATCCATCATTAACGACGAACTTGTTCCATGTTCTCCCTTCTTTACAATTCTGCAATACAGCTTTAAATTCAGCATCATGCACATATTGATCTTTGATGGTCTCCAAACCAAATATTTTAAAGTCAAGTTGTGAAAGCATAGTATAACGACGAGACAATGCATCTGCAATAACATTTTCTTTTCCCTTCTTGTGTTTAATAACATAAGGGAAAGTCTCTATGAATTTAACCCATTTAGCATGTCTACGGTTCAGTTTTGCTTGACTTTTAATGTGCTTTAAAGATTCATGATCAGAATGTATAACAAATTCTTTGGACCATAAATAATGTTGCCATGTCTCCAAAGTCCGAACAAGAGCATATAATTCCTTATCATAAGTAGAATAATTCAGACTAGGCCCACTCAATTTTTCAGAAAAGTATGGAACAGGTTTACCATCTTGTAATAACACACCTCCTAACCCAATTCCACTAGCATCACATTCAAGCTCAAAAGTCTTATTAAAATCAGGAAGTTGGAGTGAAGGAGCATGTGTCAACTTATCTTTCAATACCGTGAATGCTTCTTCCTGTGCAGTACCCCAAACAAAAGGCACATCCTTCTTTGTAAGTTCATTGAGAGGTGCAGCAATGGTGCTGAAATCTCTCACAAAACGCCTATAGAATCCAGCGAGGCCAAGGAAACTCCTCACGTGTGTGACCGTTTTGGGCCGCGGCCAACTCTCAATAGCTTCAATCTTGGCTTTATCAACCTCAATTCCCTGTGGAGTAACAACATAGCCAAGAAAAGATACTCGGTCGGTGCAAAAGGTGCACTTTCCAAGGTTACCAAACAAACGTGCATCACGTAGAGCAATAAAAACAGCACGTAAATGTTCCAAATGTTCCTCCAAAGATCTGCTAAAAATCAATATATCATCAAAGTAAACTACCACAAATCGTCCAATGAAAGCACGTAAAACTTCATTCATTAATCTCATGAAAGTACTAGGTGCATTAGTTAACCCAAAAGGCATGACTAACCACTCATATAATCCAAACTTAGTTTTAAATGATGTTTTCCATTCATCTCCCAATTTCATACGAATTTGATGGTATCCACTACGCAAATCAACTTTGGAGAATATTGTAGAGCCACTCAATTCATCAAGCATATCATCTAGCCTAGGAATAGGATGACGATAACGAATAGTAATAATATTAATGCCTCTACAATCAACACACATACGCGATGTACCATCCTTTTTCGGCACTAGAATAATAGGAACAGCACAAGGACTAAGGGATTCGCGTATATAACCTTTGTCGAGTAGCTCCTGTACTTGACGCATAATCTCCTTCGCCTCTCCTGGATTGGTACGGTATGGTGCGCGGTTGGGTACCGATGCACCGGGAATTAAGTCAATCTGATGCTCAATCCCTCGAATAGGTTGTAATCCCGGTGGCACGTCTTGTGGAAAGACGTCGGCGAACTCCTGCAAAATGTTATTGATAGCAGGAGGCAAAGAGGAAGGCACGTCCTCGAATGAAAATAATGCCTCTTTGCATACAAAAGCATAGAAAACAGATTTTCTTAAATCTAGATCATCAATATCAGATTTGGTGGCAAATAAACATCCACTCTGTAATTTAATTTCAGATGCAACATGAGATGATGGTGTGTTATTAGGCTTCATTTGTTGCTTAAATTCTTTTGCCACAATCTGATTTTCACTCTTATTTTGCTCCTGTTTTGCTTTATTAGCTCTATTAATATCATCTTTCAAAATGGAATCAGGAGTCATAGGAAGCAAAGTAATACTTTTATCCTTATGAACAAGAGTATACTGATTTTTTCTACCATGGTGTACAGATTTTTTATCAAATTGCCATGGTCTACCAAGTAATAAGGAACATGCTTGCATAGGTACCACATCACAATCAACATAATCAGCATATGTAGAGATACTAAAATGCACACGAACAGTACGTGTTACCTTAACCTTGCCGCTGTTGTTGAACCATTGGATGTACTAAGGATGTGGATGTGGTCTTGTGGTGAGAGATAGCTTCTCCACCATCTCCATGCTAGCCAAGTTGTTGCAACTCCCTCCATCTAAGATCACGTGAACAGAACGTTCCTTCACAACTCCCTTTGTATGGAACAAATTATGCCTCTGATTTTGCTCAGCTTGTGTAACCTGCACACTCAAAACACGTTGAGCAACTAAACATTCATACCTGTCAGCATTTTCAGGAGCCATGTATTGCGTCTCATGATCAGAATAGTCTCCACCGTGTTCTTCACGTGTAATAAGAGCCAAAGTCTCCTCATCATAGTCACTAGCGGACCCATATCCACCATCCTCGGTAGCAATCATCACACGCTGAGATTTGCATTATCTCGCAAAATGTCCTCTTCCCTTACAACGCCGACAAATAATATCACTGGTGTGCCCTGTTGATGCCATGGAAGAAGAAGAACTCTGTGCAGGCCCAATAGGTGTGCTCTTGGCAGATAATGGTGGTTGTGCCTGCTTCCTTGTATCACGGCTGGAGGTAACAGCTGAAGGAGGTGTCGGTGCAGTAGAATGTGTGGAAGTAGAGGATGCACGCGGTGTCCATGATGAAGGTCGACCTGCAGAAAAGTTAGTCCGCGCCAATGCCTGTCGATCCTGCACTTCACGTTCAGCTTTACAAGCAAGATGGAATAAACGAGTGATATTATTATAATCCTTATACTCTAGAATGGTCTGAATCTCTCTATTTAATCCACCCATAAAATGTGCAAGCATAGCTTCATTCTCCTCAACAATACCACATCTAATCAGGCCAGTTTGTAATTGCTGATAATATTCTTCTACATAATTTTTTCCTTGTGTTAAGCGCTGCAATTTTTGAAGTAATTCACGTTTATAATATGGTGGAACCCAACGAGTACGCATAGTAGTTTTCAAAGCAGCCCAAGTAGCTGGAATAGGATATAATCTACAATGTTCAGACCACCAAACACATGCAAAACTAGTGAAAGCACAAACAGCAGCAGGAACACGTCTCTCCTCGGGATAGTGTAAACATGTAAAACGTTGTTCAGTTTCTAACTCCCAAGTAAGATATATATCAGGAACATATCTACCCTCAAATGGTGGAATATTCAATTTCAGTTTAGGAAGATGGTCATGTACCTCAGGTGGTGGTGCAGCCCTACCGTTGCGATGATATGCATGAGGACGACCTGGTGGTGGTGGTGCTGGTGGTTGCACGTAGTTCTGATTTTGGTCAACCTCACCCTCGTAATGGTCCTCCACCTCTGCAGTAGTAGCAGGAGCTAAAGAAACATCAACAGCGGCACCAGAAGCTTGACCGGGCTCAAGGGGAACGCGCTGTGCTCGTCCCACTTGATTTGGAAGGCGATGTTGGTGGAAAACGCGAAAGCAATTCAGCAAACTTGTTATCGAACTTTGTTTCAAACGTCTTCTCCATGCCATCTATCTTATCCATGGCCTCGTCAAATCTGTTTAGCACATCTTGCACCTGTTCACTCATCATTTGCTGAAACTGATCATGAAGCTCCTTGTTCGTCAAGTTCTCCCAGTCAGTCTCGTCGGCTTGTGATCCTGGCATGGTTAGCAGCAATAGAAACACACAAGAATATGATCCTACAGACTACTAGAAAATGGTGGTGGTCGGGCGTCACAAATCGGTCAAGCAAATCTCAAATTCTTACAAGTTCTTACCCAGCAGCAGGTGGTGATCGGCAACCGTGGTAGTCAAAACTCTCAAAGGTTGGATAAAGCGATTACCAGGGAGAGTCAAAATGCACGACGTAGATGTATGTGGAGCTGGGAAAGCTTATAAGGTGGTAGGAAAAAGGGTCAGCAATAATCAATTTAGAGATGCAAAGTTGAATAAACGCTCTACGGCGGTACTGTGTTGGTCCTAGGCTAGACCGTACTAGAGACGCGAGCCTAGAACACTAACAAAATCACGGCGCTGCACGTAATCAAGGGGAAAGCACACTCTGAATTATTTGTTTCGCCTTTTTTTGCGCTCTTTTTTTTAGCCGAAAATCACTATAATGGCGCGTGTCTCAATACACTTCCCAAGTCAAACTAACATGATAGGCACGAAATTTTTTTGACAATTTTTTTTCGGAAACAGGGCAGCGACGACGAAAAGTGCGGTAAAAATACAGTATGGTGGAACGTGTCTCAAAAGACTCAGAAAAGCCTAAAAATAGGATAGGGAAAAAATATTTTCACCTGCCGAAATTTTGGCCTAAAAACTGCGCCCGGGGGTCTCCGGATATTTTTTTCGAGACCTACGCAGGCAAGAAAACACAAATCGAAACCTAGATGGATCTCAAGAACAAACCTAATATGAAAAGAACTCGGATTGGTGGTGGATATATGGTGGTAGGTTATGGCAGCGGTGGTAGGTTATGGTAGCGGTGGTAGGTTATGGCAGCGGTGGTGGTATGTGGTGGCGGTGGTGGGATAAGGCAGCGGTGGTGGTATGGCAGCGGCGATGAATATGGTGCGGTGGCGGCGTGACAAACTGTGAACAGAACTCGAAACTCTAAAGAACTAGATGCTAACCAACAACTTGACACGACGATGCAACCGCAAATTCAACAAAGCAAATACAGAAAAGATTATGCAAAGGCTCGGATTGGTTCGGATGGGATGAACTAACCCTAATTTTTTTTGGCTTTTTCGTGGACTATAGGTATGAAGAACAAACTCGATCGAAACTATGCAAAACTGTAAAATCTCACCGAGCAACCTGGAAATCTGATACCACTTGATAGAGGCAAAGGTGTCCCGTCTTTCGATGAGATGGTGGCTATCGTTCTGGAGGAAGTCGACTTGGACGATCCGACTACGAACGTGCGTGGACGTCGCGCCTTAGCAATCGCTAAACCAACTGCGAGAGGTTATTGACCACTCCGGAGCACGATCAACCTGACCACGAAGGTCTGTTTCCTGCAGGCAAATGAAGAACAAGCAAGAAACTGAGGTTGCAATCTGGATATTGCGAATTCAAGAGGAAAGGTTTATTGATCAAGTGGGGTTCTGTGACGTCTTTATCTGGTCGTTGAACACAAACGGAGTACGCGAAGTTGCAGCTATGGCGAACTTTAATCTAAACAAAACCCAAAGTAAAAACGACGCCCTAAGGGTTGTATATATGGGGGAAAGAGGGGGGAATTTCGTGGCCCTTGGTGAGGCGTCCGAAACCAACCCTAACTCTTGTTTCCCCACACATACGGACTCTAAAAACAGCCTATACTCAAGTATTTCGAAATTACATGGGCCTGACCCAATAATAAGGTGACGCATCACCTATAATAGCCTCTGGACGAAATTTATGAAGTGGCATCCTGTATATTTCGTCCAAGGCTTCACGCACTCATTATGGTGGCTTCAAAGTCCTGAAATCATCACTTGTAACTCCATTCTTGTTCCCCTTGCGCATGCCATCATCTCCATGCTTGATCTTGCTCCAATGTTCATCCTTCTTGTCCAAGCTAGGCCCTTCATTTGTAAGCAAGACAAATGTATCCAATTTAGGCAGCATCATATTCTCATGAACATTAGATTCATTACCAAGAAACGAAAGTACCTGGTAATTTAATTGGCGTGCGCGAGCTCTAGTAATTGGTCCTGTATATGTGTCAGTTGGAACTGTGGGTGTAACCTTGTTAGTGATGTCCTCATCACGGCCCGTCTGCCTATGCGTAGTAAAGGGCCGAAGCCCGTGTACCCTCTCGCCCCTAGACTATATACACCCTTTGACTTCCTCTTTTCTAGGGTTAGCATTGTGATAGCTCAGAACCTAGAGCCTTGCTCATCCACTGGTTCATCTCCTTGAGAGTGACTGCGGCCCCTCTACGGAGAAGATCCACACGGATTCAAGACCTCCTTCAGAGAAGATCCTATGGGATACCAAGACCTCCTCACGGAGAAACTATTGCTAATTGTATCGTTTGTTGTTGACCGTGGATCGTGTATCTCTTTATGTATCCGGATCTAGCACTTGTGTGATTACTTTCTTGTTGATTTGAGTGTTCCTCTTCCACTCCCCTCGTGATTCCTCTTTGTGTGTTCATCGTGGGTTTCCCTCCTCTTCGTGAAAGATCGGCCTAGACCGAGTTGACCCCTCATCATAAGGTATCATGAGCCACGGTTTCTCACGAAATTGGAGCCCCTACCCTTGTTTTCTACCCTTGTTTTGTTGACTTTGTCCCAATTTCAAAATATTACCCACAAAAATAGCCCCAAAAGTTTTCTGCGATTTTTAGATTTGACGAAGTTTTGTTGGATTTGATTCGTGGATTTGCTTTGCCAAGAGTGGATCTAGTTTTTCCCTACCTTTTCCCCAAATTTCTTTCGCAAATTCGGCCAATTTTGACCAATTTGGCCACGATTACCATGAACACTAGCAGTTTCCACCAGGCACCGGTCGTCCGCCAGCTTACCGGACGTCCGGCAACCCACTGGACGTCCGCTAAGCCCTGACGAAACTGAATTTCCTCAGTTTCTGTACCACCTTCCGCACCCGCTTACCCATTCATACATCCACATATACCCTACCACTACCACCATTACCTAACCAACATCAATACGGTCTTACCTCATTTTGTCTTGGATCATTTGAGTTGTGGTTTACCCGTTTCCTTGTGTGTTTCGGCTATCTTGGAACGGAACGACATCGACAAAACCACCTCTCAACCTCGACACGGACGGTAACATCGACGACACCTTGTTCATCCTACCTTGCAATTGCATTGTCACCCCATAGACCTTTTTGCGTAGCTTTCCCATTGAGACTAGTCATTTGAGTATTGTCGGGCCACGACACTTGTGCACACTATTGATAGTCATAGATATTGCATACTACATCATCATATCTTCGTGTGACACAAGAGTATTCCGCATACACAATAGCTACCTTGATAGTAAAAGCATGCATAAGTGGCAAAAGAAAGAGCTCACAAGCTTTTAAGAAAAAGAGCCATCCAAAGCTTATAAGCAAAAGGAAAAAAGCATCATACGCCTTGCATCAAAAGATATCATATGAACTAGCAA
Organism: Secale cereale; assembly: GCA_902687465.1. NCBI lineage: Eukaryota > Viridiplantae > Streptophyta > Magnoliopsida > Poales > Poaceae > Secale > Secale cereale. The sequence goes on from LR738715.1 coordinate 439,000,471, forward strand.
TACATCATCTTGTGCTCAAGCATCGGCACATTATACACCTATAGTATACTTGTGATAGGAAGTCACTACGTTTTGCCTCTTATAGGTCGTGCACAAGTGTGTATCCGCCTATTAAGCAATCGGCTAGCTCTCTCTAGCGGTATGCAACAAGAGCATTTTTCGTGGTTTCCAAATTTTCGCTCACCCTTGGTTGCACAACCACATTTATCTATCCGTGCGTGTGTTCCGTGTGCTATCTAGTGCTTGTGACCTACTTGTTGCATGAGCAAATTGTGAATCATTTTCAACATCATTGAGTCTCTTTGACAATTGCATTGACTTTGGGCCACCATCCTAACCAAGCTCCACTCAAAGATTTACTTGTGTAGGTGTGAGAATCGAGAAGAAGTGGTACCAATAGTGTTATTTCCGGGTTACATTATTGAGTGATCATTGATCCATCTTCAACTTCGGTCAAGGTACATTTGGTATTGTCTTCTCCTTTCTCCCACTCACATTCTTGCTTGCAATGATGGATAGGCCAATTACATCTACGAACCCGCTCTTTGATGATCCTCATAATCGAACAACTACGTCACCAAACTACATCTCTTCGGTTTCCAACGAGCTCTACATCAAGAGAATGAAGTTATGAAAGAAATCATTGAGCAAGTTGCCGCCGACGCACGTGAGCAATTCGATATCATCAACACCAACATGTCTACTCAATTCGACGAGCTACGGACTTTGATAGTCAACCGACGCTCCTCATCCACGTCTTCCCAACAACGGAGCCGCTCAAGTCGTCATACTGACTACACGTCCGGCTCAAGTACACCTACATCAAACACTCTTCGTCAAGCCGCACGTCAAGCTCGACATGACAACCGGAACCCACTTCATACAAGAGTTCACAAGACCTATTTGAAGAGCAAGAAAGTCGACATCGTCAAAACCAAGCTACACTTGAGCAAGCGCAAGAACGGCAATGACTACGCCAACAAGAATAAGAGAGAGCGCATCAACGCCAAGAAGAACAAGATGTCGAGGCTCAATATCAAGCACAACAACGCCGAGAAGCTCAAGCTCTTGAGGCGCAACGTGCCCTTCGTGACTCACATCGCAATGTTGCAACTCGCAATCAAAACATTCGTCACGAAGATGAAGTCCTTTGAGATGAGATGCAAGAAAGGCGTTACCAAGCACGAATGCAACAAGAAGTTCCTCCTCAAGCGCGACAAGAGCAACTCCTCAAGCAAGTCCGTTGAAGAGTACTACAAGGAAATGGAGATTGCCATGATAAGATCCAACATCACAGAAGATGAAGAGCAAACTATGGCGAGATTGTTGAATGGACTCAACTATCCTATCAAGAAGATTGCAGACTTTCAACCATACATGAATCTCCTTGAGCTAGTACACCAAGAAACCAAAGCGGAGCAACAAGTTCAAGAGGACTACAAGTACTCCAAGTTCAACTCCAAGAACTACGGCTCCTACAACCAAGCTTCAACGACTTCGGCACCTCCTACCTCTACCAAACCATCTTCAAGCTTAGGTGACAAGTCAAGCTACAAGAATGCGACTACATCAAGTCGTCCCCCTTCCACGAACAACTTCAAGCCAAGAGCTTCATCATCTACAACTCCAACCGAGGACAACTCCAAGACGAGTTCCATCAAGTGTTTCAAATGCCAAGGACGAGGCCACAAGTCATTTGAGTGTAAGACCATTCGCACCATGATCATCAATGATGACGGATCCTGTGACTCAATGAGCGACGATGAGATGGAAGCCCTTGAACATGTAGCTATGCATCGCCAAGTGAATGAAGACGAAGATCATCAAGTGTTTTGCGACAATGACTCAAGTCCCAATCTCGTTGTCTCCAAGGTCTTGACACTTCAACATCATCAATATGATGATCAACGATGTCACATCTTCCATACCAAGGCCGGTATCAATGGACGTTCCGTCAAGGTTATCATCGATGGAGGAAGTTGTCATAACTTGGCAAGTGAAGAGCTTTGCGACAAGCTACAATTGATCAAGACGAAGCACCATCATCCCTACAAGGTCCAATGGCTTAGCGACGCTAGAACCCTTCGAGTCGAGCACACCGTGCAAGTATCCTTCAAGATAGGAGCCTACGAGGACACACTTGAGTGTGATGTGATACCAATGTCCGTGTGGCACCTTCTTCTTGGACGACCATGGCAATACGATCGTGGAGTCGCCCACAATGGACAGACCAACCATTATAGCTTCAAGATGAAGGGCAAAGAGTTCGTGCTTCGCCCAATGTCACCAAGTCAAGTAGCCACCGACAAACACATACCTACCAACCATCATGGAGAGAATGGTGAGACAGTGAACCACCAAAAGGAGAGTGAGAGCCACAAGCCAAATATGAGCAACTCCATGATGAGCGACAAGAAATAACTAGTGTTATTCGCCACCAAAAGTGAGATGAGAGAAGTGTGTGAGAACCCTTCGCGCGTCTTTCACCTTGTGCTTCTATGCAAAGAGGAAGCCAAACCTACTAACACTTCACCACCTCTACCTTTATTGTTGTCTCAATTGTTGCAGGAATTCTCGGACGTCTTTCCCGACGAGCTACCACCGGGTCTACCTACACTTTGCGGCATCGAACACCAGATCGACCTCTTACCCGATGCACCACTTCCGGCAAGGCTCCTTACCATGTCAACCCCGAGGAAACCAAGGAGATACAATGGCAAGTACAACAACTCATCGACAAAGGTCATGTACGTGAAAGCTTAAGCCCTTGTGACGTTCTGGTTATTCTCGTGCCTAAGAAAGATGGAAGTTTTTGCATGTGCTCCAATTGTCGTCCGATAAATGCTATTACCGTTAGATACTGTCACCCTATCCCCCATTTAGACGACATGCTTAATGAATTATGTGGTGCTACCATCTTTTCACAAATTGACCTTAAAAGTGGCTATTACCAAATAAGTATTCAAGAGGGTGATGAGTGGAAAACGTCTTTCAAAACCAAGTTTGGGTTATATGAGTGGTTGGCCATGCCGATGGGCTTATCGTAAGTGCCTGACTCTTTCATGCGTCTCATGCATATCGTTATCCCACCTTACATAGGCATCTTTGTAGTGGTTTACTTTGATGACATCCTCGTTTTTAGCAAGTCGCTTGAGGATCACGTGACACACATCCGTATGGTTTTGCAAACCCTTCAGAAAGAACGCCTATATGCTAACATGGATAAATGCACTTTTGGCGTTGATAAGGTTGTTTTCCTAGGATTTGTCGTTTCCTCACAAGGTGTTCATGTTGATGAAACTAAAACTGAAGCAATTAAAACTTGGCCCCAACCAACGACTCTCCAACAAGTGCGTAGCTTTCTTGGTCTAGCCGGTTTCTATCGACGTTTTGTGAAGGCCTTTAGCATAATTGATATTCCTCTACACGCCTTGAGCAAGAAGAACGCACCATTTATTTGGGGTCCTGCGCAAGACACCGTGTTCAATGAGCTAAAAACCTTGCTTACTCACGCACCACTTCTTGCCCTACCAAACTTTGACAAACTGTTTGAGATTCATTGTGACGCTAGTGGTACCGGCATAGGAGGCGTGTTAATGCAAGAAAAGCGCCCGCTTGCGTATTTTAGCAAAAAACTTTCCGGAGCGCAACTTAACTACCCCACCTATGATAAAGATCTCTATGCCTTAGTGCGAGCTTTGCGTGTTTGGGAACACTATCTTCGACCTCATGAATTCATTCTTCACACGAACCATGAGACGCTTAAGTATCTCAAGGGCCAAACTAAGTTGAACAAGAGTCATGCTAAGTGGAGTGAGTTCATAGAGTCTTTTCCTTATGTCATCAAGTACATCAACGGCAAAGAGAATGTTGTGGCGGATGCGCTTTCCCGCAAAGGCATGCTTGTTACACAACTTGAGTTGAATGTTATTGGCTTTGAGCACATAAAAGACTTATATGAGCATGATCCTTTCTTTGCAAATCCTTATGCCAAATGTGTGACGCACACCTCTTGGGAGCGATACTATATCAAGGATGGATACCTCATGAGAGCAAACAAATTTGCATTCCAGATTCGCCTCTTCATTTGCTTCTCTTGTAGGAATCTCATGGAGGAGGACTTATGGGACATTTCGGCCACGACAAGACATTCACAACGCTCTCCAAGAACTACTTTTGGCCCAAGATGTTCTGTGACATCTCACGCTTCACCAACCGGTGATCTACATGCCGCAAAGCTAAGTCCAAAGCTCAAACTCATGGTCTTTACATGCCACTTCCTATTCCATACCAACATTGGGAAGACATTAGCATGGACTTTGTACTTGGATTGCCTAGAACTCAAAATGGAAAGGATTACGTGTTTGTAGTTGTGGATTGATTTTCCAAAATGACTCATTTCATTCCTTGCAACAAGATAGACGATGCTTCACATGTTGTGAATCTCTTTTGTAGGGAAATCTTGAGACTACATGGAGTACCCAAGATGATCATCTCGGATCGTGACGTCAAGTTCCTAAGCTACTTTTGGAAGACTCTATGCGCCAAACTCGGCATCAAGCTACTATTCTCGTCGGCATATCATCCACAAATGGACGGCCAAACGGAGGTGACGAACCGGACACTATCAACGCTTCTTCGCGTGTTGATCAAGAAGAACATCAAGGAATGGGATGCTTGCCCATCGCCGAGTATGCCTACAACCGCTCAAGATATTCGACCACTAGCAAGTCCCCTTTCGAGGTTGTCTATAGATTCAACCCATTGTCCCCATTAGACATTCTTCCTCTACCTCTTCAAGAGTGCATCAACATGGACGCAAGTGCACGAGCAAGTTATCTCAAGAAGATGCACGAAGATACAAGAGGCAACGATCGAGCGACAAGTACATCGTCTCGCCATCAAGCTCAACGTCAACAAGACACCAATGGTGTTCAAACCGGGAGATCTTGTATGGCTTCATCTTTTCAAGGACCTCTTCCCCAACGAACGCAAGTCCAAACTACTACCTCGCGCCGAAGGGCCCTTCAAGTTGTTAGCACGCTACAATAACAATAACTACAAGATCGACATTCCACGTGACAAGTACAATGTGAGCGATACATTCAACGTCAAGGATCTATCTCCTTTCCATGGTGAGGAAGATTTCGGTCCGAGGTCAGATCTTTCACAAGGGAGGGGATGATGCAGAGCATCCCAAGGTCATCCCCATGGACCTATCGTCGCCTCACCAAGTGCCCAAAGGACCAATGACGCGAGTCCATGCAAGAGGTCTCGAAGCCGAGGTAAATTCACTCCTATTTCAGCTCCCTTTCGATTCACATGAGACATGGCTTCTACCTTCATCGAAAACTCTATGCATATTAAGATACTTGGATGAAGGCCATGAAACAGCTCTACACATTGGACAAGGTGGAGCGATCGACAAGTACAAGGAACAAGGAGAAGTGCCGCTGAAGATGCTACAGGCACCAGACGTCCGGCCCTTACCGGACGACCAGTCCCCTCCAGGCTCCGGATGACCGACGGACACCGGACATCCGGTGACTCCCAGACGACTAGATGACCGGAAGCCATCGGACGACCGTGACATCCATCACAGAACCGGAATCGGGGAATATTACCGGTAATCCGAGGCGCACCGGACGTCCGGTCCCTCCCGAGCCACCTGACGTCCGGTGACCCAGCTGACCTCCGGCCCGTCTGTCTGCGCGCAGTAAAGGGTTGAAGCCCATGTACCCTCTCACCCCTAGACTATATATACCATTTGACTTCCTCTTTTCTAGGGTTAGCATTGTGATAGCTCAAAACCTAGAGCCTTGCTCATCCACTGGTTCATCTCCTCGAGAGTGACTGCGGCCCCTCCACGGAGAAGATCCACACGGATTCAAGACCTCCTTCGGAGAAGTTCCTATGGGATACCAAGACCTCCTCACGGAGAAGACTATTGCTACTTGTATCGTCCGTTGTTGACCGTGGATCGTGCATCTCTTTATGTATCCGAATCTAGCACTTGTGTGATGCTACCTCTTGAGCTTGCGTTGTATTCCCTCGAAGAGGAAAGGGAGATGCAGCACAGTAGCGTAAGTATTTCCCTCAGTTTTTTAGAACCAAGGTATCAATCCAGTAGGAGACCACGCGCGAGTCCCTCGCACCTGCACAGACAAATAAGAACTTCGCAGCCAACGCGATAAGGGGTTGTCAATCCCTTTACGGTCACTTACGAAAGTGAGATCTGATAGAGATGATAATTATATTTTTGGTATTTTTAGTTTAATAAAACAGCAAAATAAAAGCGGGAAAAGTAAAGTAGATGTAGATTGATATGTTGAGAATAGACCCGGGGGCCATAGTTTTCTCTAGTGGCTTCTCTCATGATAGTGGTATTCTACGGCGGGTAAACAAATTACTGTCGAGCAATTGATAGAAAAGCGAATAATTATGAGACTATCTAGGCATGCTCATTGTATATAGGCATCACGTCCGAGACAAGTAGACCGAAACGATTCTGCATCTACTACTATTACTCCACACATCGTCCGCTATCCAGCATGCATCTAGTGTATTGAGTACATACGAACAGAGTAACGCCTTAAGAAAGATGACATGATGTAGAGGGATAAACTCAAGCAATATGATGAAAACCCCATGTTTTTATCCTCGATGGCAACAATACAATATGTGCCTTGCTGCCCCTACTGTCACTGGGAAAGGACACCGCAAGATTGAACCCAAAGCCAAGCACTTCTCCCATTGCAAGAACTATAGATCTAGTAGGCCAAACCAAACCAATAATTCGAAGAGACTTGCAAGGATATTATGAGCACACATAAAAAGTTCAGAGAAGAACCAAATATCTTTCATAGATAACCTTGATCATAAACTCACAATTCATTGGATCTCGACAAACACACCGCAAAAAGAGATTACATTGAATAGATCCCCTCGAAGACCGAGGAGAACTTTGTATTAGGATCCAGAGAGAGAGAAGAAGCCATCTATATACTAGCTATGGACCCGAAGGTTTGTGGTAAACTACTCACAACTCATGGTGAGGGCGATGATGATGATGACGAAGGCCTCCGTGGATCCCCCTCCCGGAACAGGCTCCAAGATGGGATCCCCACGGAAACAGAAGCTACGGCGGTGGAATTAGGGTTTTCTCTCTACGTATGGAGTTTCTGGGGAACGTAGGTATATATAGGAAGAAGGAGGGCACCGGGGGCCGTGTGGGCCAGCCTTGAGGCAGGGGGCGCGCCCTAGGAAGGGGGGCGCGCCCCCACCCTCGAGGACAGGCCTTCCGTCCCCTGACTTGGTCCTGAAGTTTCCCGAGCGTGATTTCCTCCAAAAATATCTCTCGCGAAGGTTTCGTTCCGTTTGGACTCCGTTTGATATTCCTTTTCTGCAAAACCATGAAATAGGCAAAAAACAGCAATCTGGACTGGGCCTTTGGGTTAGTAGGTTAGTCCCAAAAATGATATAAAAGTGAATGGTAAAGCCCATTAAACATCCAAGACTTCATAAATAATAGCATGGAACAATAAAAAATTATAGATACGTTGGAGACGTATCATGTGATTACTTTCTTTATGATTTGAGTGTTCCTCTTCCGCTCCCCTCGTGATCCCCCTTTGTGTTCTTCGTGTTCATCGTTGGTTTCCCTCCTCTTCGTGAAAGATTGGCCTAGCCCGGGTTGACCCCGCATCTGATAGAGGCAAAGGTGTCCCGTCTTTCGATGAGATGGTGGCTATCATTTTGGAGGAAGTCGACTTCGATGATCCAACTACGAACGTGCGAGGAAGTCGCGCCTTAGCAATCGCTAAACCAACTCTGAGAGGTTATTGACCACGCCGGAGCATGATCAACCTGACCACGAAGGTCTGTTTCCTGCAGGCAAACGAAGAACAAGCAAGAAACTGAGATTGCAATCTGGATATTGTGAATTCAAGAGGAAAGCTTTATTGATCAAGTGGGGTTCTGTGACGTCTTGGTCTGGTCGTTGAACACAAACGAAGTACGCGAAGTTGCAGCTATGGCGAACTTTAATCTAAACAAAACCCAAAGTCTAAATGACGCCCTAAGGGTTGTATATATAAGGGAAAGAGGGGGAATTTCGTGGCCCTTGGTGGAGGGGTCCGAAACCAACCCTAACTCTTGTTTCCCCACACATACGGACTCTAAAAACAGCCTATACTCAAGTATTTCGAAATTACATGGGCCTGGCCCAATAATAAGGTGACGCAGCACCTATAATAGCCTCTGGACGAAATTTATGAAGTGGCAACTTGTATATTTCGTCCAAGGCTTCTCGCACTCATTATGGTGGCTTCAAAGTCCTGAAATCATCAATTGTAACTGCATTCTTGTTCCCCTTGCGCATGCCATCATCTCTATGCTTGATCTTGCTCCAATGTTCATCCTTCTTGTCCAAGCTAGGCCCTTCATTTGTAAACAAGACAAATGTATCCAATTTAGGCAGCATCATATTCTCATGAACATTAGATTCATTACCAAGAAACGAAAGTACTTGGTAATTTAATTGGCGTGCGCGAGCTCTAGTAATTGGTTCTGTATATGTGTCAGTTGGAGCTGTGGGTGTAACCTTGTTAGTGATGTCCTCATCATCCTCCCCTTCTTGAATTGAAGTCGTCCTCGACGGAAGCTCATCTTCCTCACCCAAGTAAGGCTTCAAATCTGCAATGTTAAATGTGGGACTAACCCCAAAATCTGCAGGCAGCTCAAGTTTATATGCATTATCATTTATTTTCTCTAACTCCTTGAAAGGACCATCAGCACGTGGCATTAGCTTTGACTTGCGCAAATTAGGAAACCTATCCTTACGCAAATGTAACCAAACAAGATCTCCAGGTGCAAAGACAACACGTTTTCTACCCTTATCTCCATCAAGTTTATATTTAGCATTCATGCGCTCAATATTTTCCTTAGTTGACTCATGCATTTTTAAGATCAATTTAGCACGTTGTTTAGCATCAAAATTAACCTTCTCCTAAGATGGAAGAGGCAACAAATCAATAGGTGCACGAGGTAGGAAGCCATAGACAATTTCAAAAGGGCACATCTTAGTAGTAGAATGCAACGAACGATTATAAACAAATTCAATATGAGGCAATCCTTCTTCCCACATTTTCTTATTATTCTTCAAAACAGCCCTAAGCATAGTAGACAAAGTTCTGTTGACTACTTCAGTTTGTCCATCAGTTTGGGGGTGACAAGTAGTACTAAAAAGCAGTTTAGTCCCCAACTTAGCCCATAAACATCTCCAAAAGTGGCTAAGAAATTTAGTATCACGATCTGAAACAATAGTATTTGGCACACCATGCAAGCGAATAATTTCACGAAAGAACAAATCAGCAACATTAGCAGCATCATCGCTTTTATGACATGGTATAAATTGTGCCATCTTCGAGAACCTATCCACGACAACAAATATGCTATCCCTCCCCTTCTTTGTTCGAGGTAAACCCAAAACAAAGTCCATAGATATATCTTCCCAAGGAACACTAGGGACAGGCAAAGGCATATATAAACCATGAGGATTGAGTCGTGACTTAGCTTTTTGACATGTAGTGCAGCGACCAACAAAACGCTCAACATCCCGTCGCATCTTTGGCCAAAAGAAATGTGTAGCAAGTACGTCCTCCGTCTTCTTCACGCCAAAGTGTCCCATTAATCCTCCTCCATGCGCCTCCTACAACGACAAAAGACGAACAGAGTTAGCTGGAATGCATAGCTTGTTAGCACGAAACACAAATCCATCATTCACGACGAACTTGTTCCATGTTCTCCCTTCTTTACAATTCTGCAATACATCTTTAAATTCAGCATCATGCACATAATGATCTTTGATGGTCTCCAAACCAAATATTTTAAAGTCAAGTTGTGAAAGCATAGTATAACGACGAGACAATGCATCAGCAATATCATTTTCTTTTCCCTTCTTTTGTTTAATAACATAAGGGAAAGTCTCTATGAATTCAACCCATTTAGCATGTCTACGGTTCAGTTTTGCTTGACTTTTAATGTGCTTCAAAGATTCATGATCAGAATGAATAACAAAATCTTTGGGCCATAAATAATGTTGCCATGTCTCCAAAGTCCGAACAAGAGCATATAATTCCTTATCATAAGTAGAATAATTCAGACTAGGCCCACTCAATTTTTCAGAAAAGTATGCAACATGTTTCCCATCTTGTAATGACACACCTCCTAACCCAATTCCACTAGCATCACATTCAAGCTCAAAATTCTTATTAAAATCAGGAAGTTGGAGTAAAGGAGCATGTGTCAACTTATCTTTCAATACCGTGAATGCTTCTTCCTGTGCAGAACCCCAAACAAAAGGCACATCCTTCTTTGTAAGATCATTGAGAGGTGCAGCAATGGTGCTGAAATCTCTCACAAAACGCCGATAGAATCCAGCGAGGCCAAGGAAACTCCTCACGTGTGTGACCGTTTTGGGCTGCGGCCAACTCTCAATAGCTTCAATCTTGGCTTTATCAACCTCAATTCCCTATGGAGTAACAACATAGCCAAGAAAAGATACTCGGTCGGTGCAAAAGGTGCACTTTCCAAGGTTACCAAACAAACGTGCATCACATAGAGCAATAAAAACAGCACGTAAATGTTACAAATGTTCCTCCAAAGATCTGCTAAAAATCAATATATCATCAAAGTAAACTACCACAAATCGTCCAATGAAAGCACGTCAAACTTCATTCATTAATCTCATGAAAGTACTAGGTGCATTAGTTAACCCAAAAGGCATGACTAACCACTCATATAATCCAAACTTAGTTTTAAATGATGTTTTCCATTCATCTCCCAATTTCATACGAATTTGATGGTATCCACTACGCAAATCAACTTTGGAGAATATTGTAGAGCCACTCAATTCATCAAGCATATCATCTAGCCTAGGAATAGGATGACGATAACGAATAGTAATATTATTAATGCTTCTACAATCAACAGACATACGCGATGTACCATCCTTTTTTGGCACTAGAATAATAGGAACAACACAAGGACTAAGGAATTCGCGTATATAACCTTTGTCGAGTAGCTCTTGTACTTGACACAGAATCTCCTTCGTCTCTTCTGGATTGGTACGGTATGGTGCGTGGTTGGGTAGCGATGCACCGGGAATTAAGTCAATCTGATGCTCAATCCCTCGAATAGGTGGTAATCCCGGTGGCACGTCTTGTGGAAAGACGTCGGCGAACTCCTGCAAAATGTTAGTGACAGCAGGAGGCAAAGAGGAAGGCACATCCTCGAATGAAAATAATGCCTCTTTGCACACAAAAGCATAGCAAACAGATTTGCTTAAATCTAGATCATCAATATCAGATTTGGTGGCAAATAAACATGCAGTTTTCAATTTAATTTCAGAAGCAATAGTAGATGGCTTATTATTAGGCTTCATTTGTTGCTCAAATTCTTTCGCCAGAATCTGATTTTCACTCATATTTTTCTCCTGTTTTGCTTTATTAGCTCTATTAATATCATCTTTCAAAATGGAATCAGGAGTCATAGGAAGCAAAGGAATATTTTTATCCTTATGAACAAGAGTATACTGATTGTTTCTACCATTGTGTACAGAATTTTTATCAAATTGCCATGGTCTACCAAGTAATAAGGAACATGCTTGCATAGGTACCACATCAAAATAAACATAATCAGCATATGTAGAGAAACTAAAATGCACACGAACAGTACGTGTTACCTTAACCTTGCCGCTGTTGTTGAACCATTGGATGTAGTAAGGATGTGGATGTGGTCCAGTGGTGAGAGATAGCTTCTCCACCATCTCCATGCTAGCCAAGTTGTTGCAACTCCCTCCATCTATGATCACGCGAACAGAACGTTCCTTCACAACTCCCTTTGTATGGAACAAATTATGCCTCTGATTTTGCTCAGCTTGTGTAACCTGCACACTCAAAACACGTTGAGCAACTAAACATTCATACCTGTCAGCATCTTCAGGAGCCATGTATTGCGTCTCATAATAAGAATCGTCTCCACCGTGTTCTTCACGTGTAATAAGAGCCAAAGTCTCCTCATCATAGTCACTAGCGGACTCATATCCACCATCCTCAGTAGCAATCATCACACGCTGAGATTTGCATTCTCTCGCAAAATGTCCTCTTCCCTTACAACGACGACAAATAATATCACTGGTGTGCCCTGTTGATGCCATGGAAGAAGAAGAACTCTGTGCAGGCCCAATAGGTGTGCTCTTGGCAGATAATGGTGGTTGTGCCTGCTTCATTGTATCACGGCTGGAGGTAACAGCTGATGGAGGTGTCGGTGCAGTAGAATGTGTGGAAGTAGAGGATACACGTGGTGTCCATGATGAAGGTCGACCTGCAGAAAAGTTAGTCCGCGCCAATGCCTGTCGATCCTGCACTTCACGTTCAGCTTTACAAGCAAGATGGAATAAACGAGTGATATTATTATAATCCTTATACTCTAGAATGGTCTGAATCTCTCTATTTAATCCACCCATAAAACGTGCAAGCATAGCTTCATTCTCCTCAACTATACCACATCTAATCAGGCCAGTTTGTAATTGCTGATAATATTCTTCTACAGAATTTTTTCCTTGTCTTAAGCGCTGCAATTTTTGAAGTAATTCACGTTTATAATATGGTGGAACCCAACGAGTACGCATAGTAGTTTTCAAAGCAGCCCAAGTAGCTGGAATAGGATATAATCGACAATGTTCAGACCACCAAACACATGCAAAACTAGTGAAAGCACAAACAGCAGCAGGAACACGTCTCTTCTCGGGATAGTTTAAACATGTAAAATGTTGTTTAGTTTCTAACTCCCAAGTAAGATATATATCAGGAACATATCTACCCTCAAATGGTGGAATATTCAATTTCAGTTTAGGAAGAGGGTCATGTACCTCAGGTGGTGGTTCGGCCCTACCGTTGCGATGATATGCATGAGGACGACCTGGTGGTGGTGGTGCTGGTGGTTGCACATAGTTCTGATTTTGGTCAACCTCATCCTCGTAATGGTCCTCCACCTCTGCAGTAGCAGCAGGAGCTATAGAAACATCAACAGCGGCACCAGAAGCTTGACCAGGCTCAAGGGGAACGCGCTGTGCTCGTCCCACTTGATTTGGAAGGCGATGTTGTTGTTGTTGTTGTTGTTGTTGTTGTTGTTGTTGTTGTTGTTGTAGAGGTGGGACAGCTGCAGCAGCTGGTGGTGGTGGAAAACGCGAAAGCAATTCAGCAAACTTGTTATCGAGCTTTGTTTCAAACGTCTTCTCCATGCCATCTATCTTCTCCATGGCCTCGTCAAATCTGTTTAGCACATCTTGCACCTGTATAGTCATCATTTGTTGAAACTTATCACGAAGCTCCTTGTTCTTCAAGTTCTCCCAGTCAGTCTCGTCGGCTTGTGATCCTGGCATCGTTAGTAGCAATAGAAACACACAAGAATATGATCCTACAGACTACTAGAAAATGGTGGCGGTCGGGCGTCACAAATCCGTCAAGGAAATCTCAAATTCTTACCAGTTCTTACCCAGCAGCAGGTGGTGATCGGCAACCGTGGTAGTCAAAACTCTCAAAGGTTGGATAAAGCGATTACCAGGGAGAGTCAAAATGCACGACGTAGATGTATGTGGAGCTGGGAAGGCTTATAAGATGGTAGGAAAAGGGTCAGCAATAATCAATTCAAAGGTGCAACGTTGAATAAACGCTCAACGATGGTACTGTGCTGGTCCTAGGCTAGACCGTACTAGAGACGCGAGCCAAGAACACTAACAAAATCATGGCGCTGCACATAAACACGGGGAAAGCACACTCTGATTTTTTTTCGCCTCTTTTTTTTTGCGCTCTTTTTTTTGCGCTGCTTTTTTTTGCCGAAAATCACTATAATGGCGAGTGTCTCAAAACACTTCCCAAGTCAAACTAAGATGATAGGCATGAAATTTTTTTTTGGCGATTTTTTTTTCGGAATCAGGGCAGCGACGACGAAAAAGTGCGGTAAAAAAACAGTATGGTGGCACGTGTCTCAAAAGACTCAGAAAAGCCAAAAAATAGGATAGGAAAAAAATATTTTCACCTGTCGAAATTTTAGCCTAAAAACTGCCCGGGGGTCTCCAGACTCTTTTTTTTCGAGACCTACGCAGGCAAGGACACAAATCCGAAACCTAGATGGATCTCGAGAACAAACCTAATAGGAAAAGAACTCGGATTGGTGGTTGATATATGGTGGTAGGATATGGCAGCGGTGGTAGGTTATGACAGTGGTGGTAGGTTATGGCAGCGGTGGTGGTATGTGGTGGCGGTAGTGGGATATGGCAGCGGTGGTGGTATGGCAGCGGCGACGAATATGGTGCGGCGGCGGCGTGATAAACTGTGAACAGAACTCGAAACTCTAAAGAACTAGACGCTAAGACCAGCAACTTGACACGACGATGCAACCGCAAATTCAACAAAGCAAATACAGAAAAGATTATGCAAAGGCTCAGATTGGTTCGGATGGGATGAACTAACCCTAATTTTTTTTGGCTTTTTCGTGGACTATAGGTATGAAGAACAAACTCGATCTAAACTATGAAAAACTGTAAAATCTCACCGAGCAACCTGGAAATCTGATACCACTTGATAGAGGCAAAAGTGTCTCGTCTTTCGATGAGATGGTGGCTGTCGTTTTGGAGGAAGTCGACTTTGACGATCCAACTACGAACGTGCGAGGACGTCGCGCCTTAGCAATCGCTAAACCAACTCCGAGAGGTTATTGACCACGCCGGAGCACGATCAACCTGGCCACGAAGGTCTGTTTCCTACAGGCAAATGAAGAACAAGCAAGAAACTGAGATTGCAATCTGGATATTGCGAATTCAAGAGGAAAGCTTTATTGATCAAGTGGGGTTTTGTGACGTCTTGGTCTGGTCGTTGAACACAAACGAAGTACGCGAAGTTGCAGCTATGGCGAACTTTAATCTAAACAAAACCCAAAGTCTAAACGACGCCCTAAGGGTTGTATATATGGGGGAAAGAGGGGGAATTTCGTGGCCCTTGGTGGAGGGGTCCGAAACCAACCCTAACTCTTGTTTCCCCACACATACGGACTCTAAAAACAGCCTATACTCAAGTATTTCGAAATTACATGGGCCTGGCCCAATAATGAGGTGGCGCAGCACCTATAATAGCCTCTGGACGAAATTTATGAAGTGGCATCTTGTATATTTCGTCCAAGGCTTCTCGCACTCATTATGGTGGCTTCAAAGTCCTGAAATCATCAATTGTAACTCCATTCTTGTTCCCCTTGCGCATGCCATCATCTCTATGCTTGATCTTGCTCCAATGTTCATCCTTCTTGTCCAAGCTAGGCCCTTCATTTGTAAGCAAGACAAATGTATCCAATTTAGGCAGCATCATATTCTCATGAACATTAGATTCATTACCAAGAAACGAAAGTACCTGGTAATTTAATTGGCGTGCGCGAGCTCTAGTAATTGGTCCTGTATATGTGTTAGTTGGAGCTGTGGGTGTAACCTTGTTAGTGATGTCCTCATCAGCATCACTTGGGAGGTCCTGAAATCCACAAGGATTCTTCCCCAGAGGGGTTTTGATCACCAAGAGGAGGGGATACAAGGAGCAAAGCTCTCAATGTCTATCAAATACTTTGCTACCCTTAGAAAGGAGGTGGAGGAGGTCTATTTATAGTCTAAGACACGAAGGGGTAAGTGGGAGAGGGGTACATGGCAAAAGGCCCACGACTGCGCACAGGCAGGCCGGTAGTACCGGACCCTCGGGCGGTAGTACCGCCTGGGAGCAGTAGTACCGCTTGTAGGCGGTAGTACCGCCCGCTCCGGACTGGACATGTCCTTCTTCGCTTCCACGTGATCGTCTCCTCGGTAACTAAGACTACACAACATTGCCTTGTGAGGTAGAATCCAATTCTCATGCAAATCCGAACGAAATTGGAAGAGGAAAGAATTCACCTCATTCTCGATAGCGCGTGCACGTGCTCTAGTCATTGGTCCCTTGGGTGCTTGTGGCGGTGACGGAGTGTCCATGGGGATGCTTGAAGGATGCTCTGCATCAAGGAGCAAGCAATGAGAAGACGTAGATGAGCAGGGGGCTCCGCCCCTAGTCCCATTTACAGTCCGAGGGAGGCCAACCGCCGGCCTCCCATGATTCTGAGTAATGATGGTTTTTCTGCATGCAACAGGCTATTGTCAAGTCGAACGGTTGCCGAGGCAGCATGGGGAAGTGGAGACGCACACATCCTATCAAGCGCCATGGATCGACTCGGTCCGCAGGCGATTGGGGCCCGCGGTGCTTCAGTCTTGGCTCCTGGCTTCGCCTCGAAGCCAAGTCTGAGCGCCTCTTGGGCCCAGGGGCTACTGTCGGCATTCTGGGAACCAGGGTACCTAGACTTGCCTGCCCGCAACCCACGACGTGGCTCCATCGACGGCCTGGTACGACCCATCTTGAGCATCGACAAGACAATACCCTCACGAGGGGCCAAGCCTCGTGAGGTAGACGACGCCAAGACCTCCGTACAGAGCGGACTCCTAGGCTGGCTCCTAAGGAGCGGAGATTCCTATGCAAGCGCATCTCATGAGGATCAAGTGATGCAAGTCATGATGACCAAGGCCAGGCGGGCGCCAGCGGGTGCAGAGCAGCAGGTTTCCTCGTTGGTGCTAAGGAGGCAAGCGCAGACGCGGAGTCCCAAGGAATCAGCCAAAGGTTTCCATTCCCGCGCAACGAGACCAAGACCGCCAGGACAGCAGGACGGATGTCATCACCAAGCCCACCACGGTGTCATGACCAGAAGTTTTGCAGGCGAAGACCACCTTTCGTCAGGATAAGATGTACTTCTTGTCCCCTTTCAAATTGGCCGTTGTGGGATCCCTTCGCGCCTTTGTTTTGGAGGAAGAGGACCCAGGCCGCTATATATATAGGCTAGCCACCACCATAGAAAGGGGACGAATCGAATCCTCAGCTGATACCCACACAAGAACATACCTCGTGAGGTTGTTCTTCCGCTGTACTAGTTCATCCTCAGCCCCCGCGAGGCTAATCCACCACAAAGCATGAGTAGGGTCTTACACCGCAAGTTGGCCTGAACCTGGGTAAACTACTGAGTCTCTTTCCTTTCCTGTTCATCGAGCTAGGCCATGAGAGCGACGAGTTGGTAGGCTGGCGAGGTTGAGTTCTTCGTACACGCCCCAGAGTTCGAACCTTTCTTGGGTCTGCGGAGCCCTGAATCTGAGATCATCCGACCCTCGAGCACATCAAGACCAGCGACGATCCCTAGAGAACAGACGGGGGTGAAGACGCGTGCATCACCATTGAGCGACATCGGGGAACCCACCGCCATTCTGATAGGTGCAATGGCCCCGATGTCGACGAGCCCGCGCTCAATGAGAGCGGATACCTGCCTTTCCAGGTTGGGTGCCCCGCTTTCACTCATGACTTGCGGCAGGTCCGTTGGCCATCCTCCCGCACATTTAAGCCAGAGATACCTAAGAAGTACGATGGAAGGTTCAACCCGGCGGAGTTCATGAGCATCTACACCATCGTTGTTCAAACTGCCGGGGGAAGAGAGAAGAAGGTGTTCGCTAATTACTTCCCTTTGGCGCTCCAGCCAAATGTGAGGTCTTGGCTGATGCACCTGCCGAAGAACTCCATCTCGATCTGGGCCGGCCTGTGTCGTGAGTTTGTTGGCGCCTTCACCGGCGGCCATCAAGAACCAGGGCGGCCTAGCAACTTGCAGCTTCTTCCACAGAAAGAAGGAGAGACTCTGCGGATGTACATGCAAAGGTTGAGTCGAGTGCACAGAAACATTTCAGATATCCACCCGGCGGCTGTGATAGGTGCATTCCAGTCCAATGTGTTCAACCGCAGGTTGTATTCCAAGATGAACGTGCGGCTGCCCAAGACTGTGAATGAGTTGTACACTTTGCTGGAAAAGTGTGCTCGCATGGAGGAAGGGAGGAGGCTCCCTGGAGAAGAAACGACGCCACCAGCCAGAAAAAGAAGAGCAAGAAAAGCAATCAGAAGCGCAAGGATAAAGTGGCAATGACCGTTGAAGGATTAGGCACACCTAGTACCAGCAAGAAGGCTAGAACCGTGGCCCTAGGCAAGGAAGTTGATGCATGCACTGACTGTCGGGAAGCCGCGGCTGCTGAGAAGGCTGGGAAGGGTGATGGTCCATACTGCAAGATCCATCGGACCAAAGGCCATGATCTTCAAGAATGTCATCAGGTTGAACAGCTTGTCAAGAAGCAGATGGCTTAGTATGAGAAGCGTGACAAGGAAAAGGATTAGGATGGCGCTGGCGGGAAGGGCCGCAGCGGTGGAGAAAGTCCCCCCGGCAAGGCACCTCAGAATCAAGGGAAACCCGCCAGGGGCCGCGAAAAGAAAGATTGTGATGATGAAAGTAATGAAGGAGATGAGGAGGAAACCAGCGAGCATGAATTGCAGAAAGCCACTAACGCCCTATGCATTGACGGGGGTGCATCTTTGCAGTTCTCTCGCTGCCAACTTAAACAGTGGGCGCGTGAAGTTAATGTCGTGGAGCCAGCGGCAGATTCTCGGAAGCCGCTCAAGTGGTCCCGTACGCCCATTATCTTTGATTAAGAGGACCACACTGACCGCACTACAACGGTAGGGTGCTTGCCGTTGTTGGTCTCATCGACAATCCGCAACCTCAAGATCACAAAGATGTTGGTTGACGGCAGGGCCGGGTTGAATCTGATTTCTCCAAAGGTCATCAGAAAACTCCAGATAGCAGACGGAGAGCTCAAGGTTACTGGCACCTTCCAAGGAATCAACCCCGGCAGGAATCGTCCTAAGGATAAGAACAAACTGCCGGTAACATTCGGAGGGGGGTTAAACTACCGGACTGAGAAGCTTGTCTTTGATATGGTTGACCTCTGATAGAGGGGAGGGGCCCCGATCTTTCGATGAGATGATAACTATCGATTTGGTGGAGACGACTTTGACGATCCGACTACAAACGTGCACGACTACAGAAATCAAGTGGTATCAGTTTTCAGGTTGCTCGGTGAGAATTTCCAGTTATTCCTAGATTAGATTTATTTTCTTACCTATTGTCCAAGAAAAAGTCCAAAAAAAAAGTTAGATCTATTCATCCTTTGTCCAAGCCAGTCTGAGCCTTTGCAATTTTCTTTTCATTGTTTGCATTATTGAATTATCGGTTGCATCATCGTGTCGAGTTGCTGGTCTTAGTGTCTAGTTCGTTAGAGTTTCGAGTTCTGTTCACATTAATCACGTCATCGCTGCATCGTTATCCCTTCCGCTGTCCACCACCTCATCCATCAATTTCCACCTCGTGCTATCCATCGTTCATTGTCACAATCATAGTTGAAGTCGTTCGCATCTTTTCTTGATCCAATCTGCATCTTATCTAGTTTTTCTTAGAAAGAGGGAGAAAGAAAAAAAGACAGAGAAAAAAAAGTAAAAAAAGAGGAGAGAAAGAAAAGGAAAAAAAGTGTGAGAAAAAAGAAAAAGAAAAAGAAGGAAAAGAAAGTTGGAGAGAGAGTCGTTGTATATTCTGCTTGGCAGTTGTTTTCATCATTATCTTTACCGCCGTTGTGATCTTCACTTATATCTTGTTGTGATAGAGGCGAGGGGCCCGATCTTTCGATGAGATGTTAACTAGCGATTTGGTGGAGACAACTTTGACGATCCGACTACAAACGTGCACGACGTTGCGCCTTAGCAATCGCTAAACCAATCTCCAGGGGTTACTGACAATGCCAGAAGCACGATCAGCCTGACCACGAAGGTCTATTCCTGCATGCAATCGAAGAACAAGCAAGAATATGATAAAGCAATCTGAATATTGCAAATATAAATGATGTATTGATAAAGGTGGGGATCCGTAAGCGGTCTTTGATGCGGAGCATCCCAAGGTCATCCCCATGGACCATCAATCGCCTCACCAAGCGCTCCAAGGACCGATGACACGTGCTCGTGCTAGAGCACTTGAATCCCAGGTTAACTCTCTCCTTGTTGAATTCCCATTTGACCACCTTGAGACATGGCTACTACCTCAAACGGAGACACTTTGTATGCTTAGGTGCCAAGGAGAAGTTACGGTGCAAGACGGATGCCAAGAGCATGAACCAGGATTCTCCCAGCGCAGAGAAAGAGGTACTACCGGTCCAACTACTGGTCCAACTACCGGTCCGCCGGTACTACCGGTCCAACTAGCGGTCAACTACCGCTCCACCTTCTATGATCGACCGGTGCAAGGCCGGTACAAGGCCGGAACTTCCGGTAAAACCACAAAAACCGGTACTACCGGTCCCAGGACCGGTACTACCGCCCTGCCTACGCGCAGTTGAAGGGTTTTCACCCATGTATCCCCCAAACTTACCCCTAGACTATAAGTACTCCTTCCCTTCCATCTTTTAGGGCAGCTTTTGGATAGCTCATCATAGACCTTTGTGGTTCCTCTCCTACGAGACCGCGGCCTCTTCTGAGAAGATCCACCTCGGATTCAAGACCTCCACACCGGAGAAGATCCCAAGGGATACCCCAAGACCTCCTCCGGGAGAAGACTATCTTTGTACCACCGTTGTTGACTATGGATCGTGTATCTTGATGTGTATCGTGGATCTAGCACCTGTGTGGCCGTATTTGTGTTGATTTGAGTATTTCCCCCTCGTGTTTTCCTCCATATCTTCCTTGTGTTCTCCGTGTTCATCGTGGGATAACCTCCTTTTGTGAAAGATCTGCCGATTAGGGTTCCACCCTACATCATTATGGTATCATGAGCATAGGTTGATCACGAATATGGAGCCCCACACCTTGTTTTCTAGCTTGTTTTTGTTGTGTTCTTCCCAATTTCGAAAATCCCCACCAAAAATAGCCTCAAAAATTTTTTGTGATCTGTTGATTTGGCGAGATTTTGTTGAATTTGTTCCATGGATTTGCTGTGCCACGAGTGGATCTAGCATTTCCCCAAGTTTCACCACTTTCCATCCCCGAAATCCATCCAATTTCGACCCCGAAATCATCCATTTCCGCCCATATTTCGCCCCGATCCAATTCTGAGAATTTTCCCGACACCAGCGGTACTACCGGTGGCACTAGCGGTACTTCCGCAGAGCAAATCAAGCGGTACTACCGGTCTACCAAGCAGTACTTCCGTCCCACCCAGTTTCAGCCTTCCGAGTTTCACCGTTTTGATCATAACTTTCACTCCCGAACTCTGATTTGAGTGTTCTTTGGCTCGTTGAAAAGCTAGCGACGTGCCCGAGCTGCTCATCTTGGTTTTACAACCATTAGACTCCATCAAATTTTGTCAAATTTGGCAAGTTTGCTTAGGCCCTCCACCATATAAACCTTCCGCATACCACCACCACTTCCGCAACCACCATCGTTTCACCGTTTCGATTTTGACAATTTTGTCTCACTTTGCCTTGGATACTTGAGTTGTGGTTTCACCGTTTCCTTGGATGTTTCGGCTACCTTGGAACGGAAAGACATCAACAACACCACAGCTCACCCTCGGCAAGGACGGTAACATCGACGACACCTTGTTCATTCTACCTTGCAATTGCATTGTCACCCTATGGACCATCTTTGCGTAGCTTTCCCATTGAGACTAGCCATTTGAGTATTGCCGGGCCATGACACTTGTGCACATTAGTGATAGTTATAGATATTGCATACTACATCATCATATCTCCGTGTGACACAAGAGTGATCCGCATACACAATAGCTACCTTGATCCGAGAAGCATGCATAAGTGCCCAAAGAAAGAGCTCACAAGCTTTTAATCAAAAGAGCCAACCAAAGCTTATAAGCAAAAGGAAAATAGCATCATACGCCTTGCATCAAAAGAGATCATATGACATAGCAATACATCATCTTGTGCTCAAGCATCGGCACATCATACACTCATAGCATACTTGTGATAGGAAGTCGTTTCGTTTTGCCTCTTATAGGTTGTGCACAAGTGTGTATCCGCCTATTAAGCAATCGGTTAGTGTCTCTCTAGTGTTGTGCAACACGAGCATTATCCGTGGTTTCCACATTTTCGCTCACCCTTGGTTGCACAACCACATTTATCTATCCGTGCGTGTGTTCCGTGTGCTATTTCTTGCTTGTGATCTACTTGTTGCATGAGCAAATTGTGAACCATTTTCAACATCATTGAGTCACTTTGACAATTGCATTGAATTTGTGCCACCATCCTAACCAAGCTCCTCTCAAAGCTTTACTTGTGTAGGTGTGAGAATCGACACGAAGTGGTACCAATAGTGCTATTTCCGGGTTGCATTGTTGAGTGATCATTGATCCATTTTCAACTTCGGTTAAGGTACATTTGGTATTGTCTTCTCCTTTGTCCCACTCACATACTCGCTTGTGATGATGGATAGGCCAAGTACATCTTCGAACCCGATCTTCGACGATCCTCAAGAAGCGAACAACTACGTCACCAAACTACATCTCTTCGGTGTCCAACGAGCTCTCCATCAAGAAAGTGAAGCTATGCGCGAGTACATTGGTCAAGTCGCCGAGGACATGCGCCAATTTGAAGCAAAAACAAGAGAGCAATTCGACATCATCAACACCAACATGTCTACTCAATTCGACGAGCTACGGACTTTGATAGTCAACCGACGTTCTTCTTCCACATCTTCTCAAAGACGAAGCCGCTCAAGTCGACATACCAACTCCACGGATGGCTCAAGTACCCCTACATCCAACACTCTTCGTCAAGCCGCACGTCAAGCTCGACATGACAACCGGAATCCACTTCAAGACAAGAGTTCACAAGAGCTATTTGAAGAGCAAGAAAGTCGACATCGTCAAAACCAAGCTACACTTGAGCAAGCACAAGAACGGCAACGACTACGCCAACAACAACAAGAGCGAGCGCGTCAACATCAAGAAGAACAAGACGCCGAAGCTCATCGTCAAGCACAACAATGCCGAGAAGCTCAAGCTCTTGAGGCGCATCGAGCATTACGTGATTCACATCGCAATGTGGCAGCTCGCACCCGACACACTCGTCAAGAAGAGGATTTCCTTCGCGATGAGATGCAAGGGAGGCGCCACCAAGCAAGAATGCAAGAAGAAGTTCCTCCTCAAGCGCGACAAGAGCATCAACCTCAACAAGAACAACAAGCTCGGCAAGTACACCACGGCAATGGTCATCTACTACGCCAAGAGCAATATGAGATCAACAATCGTCCCAATCAAGACCGCCCTCCCAATAGGCAAGGAAACAATGAAGAGCATCGCTATGGCAAGCTCAAGTTCACCATGCCAAAGTTTTCCAGAAGCATTGATCCCGAAGACTACCTCTCATGGGCATTGAAGGTTGACAAAATCTTTCCCCTTCACAACTTCGATGAAGAGAAGAAGATTGCAATGGCCTCCCTTGAGTTCCAAGACTATGTTCTCATTTGGTGGGAGCAAATCATAGAGAGAAGAGAAGCAAAAGGCGAACCTCCTATCACCACTTGGGCTCAAATGAAGGAAGTCATGAGAGCACGCTTTGTGCCAACACACTACAACCGTGACTTGTTCAAGAAGCTACAACTCCTCAAGCAAGGTACCAAGTCGGTTGAAGAGTACTACAAGGAGATGGAGATTGCCATGATACGAGCAAACATCACGGAAGATGAAGAGCAAACAATGGCGAGATTCTTGAATGGACTCAACTATCCTATCAAGAAGATTGCGGACTTTCAACCATACACCAATCTCCTCAAGCTAGTACATCAAGCAACCAAAGCGGAGCGACAAGTTCAAGAGGACTACAAGTACTCCAAGTTCACCTCCAAGAACTTCGGCTCCTACAACCAAGCTTCAATGACTTCGGCTACTCCTCCTACCTCTACCAAGCCATCTACAAACTTCGGCGACAAGTCAAGCTACAAGAATGTGACTACATCGAGTCGTCCACCTTCTACCAACAACTTCAAGCCAAGAGCTTCATCAGCTACAACTCCAACTGAGGACAACTCCAAGACGAGTTCCATCAAATGCTTCAAGTGCCTAGGGCGAGGCCACAAATCATTTGAGTGCAAGACCGTTCGCACCATGATCATCAACGATGACGGATCTTATGACTCAATGAGCGACGATGAGATGGAAGCCCTTGAGCATGTAGCTATGCATCGTCAAGTGAATGAAGAAGAAGACCATCAAGTGTTTTGCGACAATGACTCAAGTCCCAATCTTGTTGTCTCCAAGGTCTTGACACTCCAACACCAACAAGATGACGACCAACGATGTCATATCTTTCATACCAAGGCCGGCATCAATGGACGCTCCGTCAAGGTTATAATCGATGGAGGAAGTTGTCATAACTTGGCAAGCGAAGAGCTATGCGACAAGCTTCAATTGGTCAAGACGAAGCATCCTCACCCCTACAAGGTCCAATGGCTTAATGACGCCGGAATTCTTCGAGTCGAGCACACCATGCAAGTCTCCTTCAAGATAGGCGCCTACGAGGACACACTTGAGTGTGATGTGATCCCCATGTCCGTGTGCCACCTTATTTTTGGACGACCATGGCAATATGATCGTGGAGTCACACACAATGGACGGACCAATCACTATAGCTTCAAGATGAAGGGCAAGGAATTCGTGCTACGACCAATGTCTCCAAGTCAAGTAGCCGCCGACAAACACTTACCTACCAACCATCATGGAGAGAATGGTGAGAGAGTGAGCCATCAAAAAGAGAGTGAGAGCCACAAGCCAAATATGAGCGACTCCACGATGAGCGACAAGAAGCAGCTAGTGCTATTTGCCACCAAACGTGAGATGAGAGAAGTGTGTGAGAACCCATCGAGTGTCTTTCACCTTGTGCTTTTATGCAAAGGGGAAGCCAAACCTACTAACACTTCACCACATCTACCTTTAGTGGTGTCTAATTTGTTGCAGGAATTCTCGAACGTCTTTCCCGATGAGCTACCTCCGGGTCTACCTCCACTTCGTGGAATTGAACACCGCATCGACCTCATACCCGGCGCACCACTTACAAACAAGGCTCCTTACCGTGTCAACCCCGAGGAAACCAAGGAGATACAACGGCAAGTGCAACAACTCATCGACAAAGTTCATGTACGTGAAAGCTTAAGCCCTTGTGCCATTCCGGTTATTCTCGTGCCTAAGAAAGATGGAAGTTTTCGCATGTGCTCCGATTGCCGCCCCATAAATGCTATCACCGTTAGATACCGTTATCCTATCCCACGCTTAGATGAAATGCTTGATGAATTATGTGGTGCCACCATCTTTTCAAAAATTGATCTTAAAAGTGGTTACTACCAAATTCGCATTCAAGAGGGTGATGAGTGGAAAACGGCTTTCAAAAACAAGTTTGGGTTATATGAGTGGCTTGTCATGCCAATGGGTTTATCGGAAGCATCCGGTTCATTTATGCGTCTTATGCATTTTTGTCTACGACCCTACATAGATGTCTTTGTAGTGGTCTACTTTGATGACATCCTCGTTTTTAGCAAGTCGCTTGAGGACCATGTGACACACATCCGTATGGTTTTACAAACCCTTCGGAAAGAGCGCTTATATGCTAATATGGAGAAATGCACTTTTGGCGTTGACAAGGTCGTCTTCCTAGGATTTCTCGTTTCTTCACAAGGTGTTCACGTTGATGAAACTAAATTTGAAGCAATTAAAACTTGGCCTCAACCAACGAATCTCATGCAAGTGCGTAGTTTCCTTGGTCTAGCCAGTTTCTACCGACGTTTTGTGAAGGACTTTAGCACTATTGCTATGCCTCTACACGCCTTGAGCAAGAAGAACGCACCCTTCATTTGGGGTCCTTCACAAGACACCGCGTTCAACGAGCTAAAAAGCTTGCTTACACACGCACCACTCCTAGCCCTACCAAACTTTGATAAACCGTTTGAGATCCATTGTGACGCTAGTGGTACCGGCATAGGTGGCGTGCTCATGCAAGAAAAGCGCCCAATTGCGTACTTTAGCGAGAAGCTATCCGGAGCGCAACTTAACTACCCCATCTATGATAAAGAACTCTATGCCTTGGTGAGAGTTTTACGTGTTTGGGAACATTATCTTAGACCTCATGAATTCATTCTTCATACGGACCATGAGACTCTCAAGTATCTCAAGGGTTAAACTAAGTTGAACAAGCGTCATGCTAAATGGAGTGAGTTCATTGAGTCTTTTCCCTATGTCATCAAATACATCAAAGGCAAAGAGAATGTTGTGGCGGACGCGCTTTCCCGCAAATGCATGCTTGTTACGCAACTTGAGTTGAATGTTATTGGCTTTGAGCACATAAAAGATTTATATGAGCATGATCCTTTCTTTGCAAATCCTTATGCTAAGTGTTTGACTCACACTTCTTGGGAACGTTACTACATAAAGGATGGATATCTTATGAGAGCTAACAAACTTTGCATTCCCGAGTCTTCGCTTCGTTTGCTCCTTTTGCAGGAATCGCATGGAGGAGGACTCATAGGGCACTTTGGACGCGGCAAGACATTTGCTACGCTCTCAAAGAACTACTTTTGGCCCAAGATGCTCCGTGACGTCTCACGCCTCACCAACCGATGTTCTACATGCCGCAAAGCTAAGTCCGAAGCTCAATCTCATGGTCTTTACATGCCACTTCCTATTCCATACCATCCATGGGAAGACATAAGCATGGATTTTGTACTTGGATTGCCTAGGACTCAAAATGGCAAAGATTTCGTGCTTGTTGTCGTAGATAGATTCTCTAAAATGGCTCATTTCATTCCTTGTAACAAGATCGACGATGCTTCACATGTTGCAAATCTCTTTTGTAGGGAGGTAATTCGTCTACACGGCGTGCCAAAGACGATCGTGTCGGACCGGGACGTCAAGTTCTTGAGCTAATTTTGGAAAACTCTATGCGCCAAACTAGGAATCAAGCTACTCTTCTCTTCGGCTTACCATCCACAAACCGACGGCCAAACAGAGGTGACGAACCGCACGCTTTCGACGCTTCTTCGCGTGTTGATCAAGAAGAACATCAAGGAATGGGAGCAATGCTTGCCCATCGCCGAGTACGCCTACAACCGCGCAAGGCATTCGACTACCGGCAAGTCCCCCTTCGAGGTCGTCTACGGCTTCAACCCGTTGTCCCCATTGGACATCCTACCTATACCTGTACAAGAGCGCACGAACATGGACGCAAGTGCACGAGCAAGCTATCTCAAGAAGGTGCATGAAGATACAAGGGCAACGATCGAGAGGCAAGTACATCGTCTAGCGTCCAAGCTCAACCCCACCAAGAAGACTATGGTGTTCCAACCGGGAGATCTCGTATGGCTACATCTTCGCAAGGACCGTTTCTCCCACGAGCGCAAGTTCAAACTACTACCTCGAGCCGACGGACCCTTCAAGGTGCTAGCACGCTACAACAACAATGCTTACAAGCTCGACATCCCACGAGACAAGTACAACGTGAGCGATGCCTTCAACGTCAAGGTTCTCTCTCCTTTCCATGGTGATGAAGATTTCGATCCGAGGTCGGATCTTTCCCAAGGGAGGGGAGATGATGCGGAGCATCCCAAGGTCATCCCCATGGACCATCAATCACCTCACCAAGCGCTCCAAGGACCGATGACACGTGCTCGTGCTAGAGCACTTGAATCCCAGGTTAACTCTCTCCTTGTTGAATTCCCATTTGACCACCTTGAGACATGGCTACTACCTCAAACGGAGACACTTTGTATGCTTAGGTGCCAAGGAGAAGTTACGGTGCAAGACGGATGCCAAGAGCATGAACCAGGATTCTCCCAGCGCAGAGAAAGAGGTACTACCGGTCCAACTACCGGTCCGCCGATACTACCGCTTCACCTTCTGTGACCGACCGGTGCAAGGCCGGTACAAGGCCGGAACTTCCGGTAAAACCGCAAAAACCGGTACTACCGGTCCTAGGACCGGTACTACCGCCCTGCCTGCGCGCAGTTGAAGGGTTTTCACCCATGTATCCCCCCAACTTACCCCTAGACTATAAGTACTCCTTCCCTTCCATCTTTTATGGCAGCTTTTGCATAGCTCATCATAGACCTTTGTGGTTCCTCTCCTACGATACCGCGGCCTCTTTGGAGAAGATCCACCTCGGATTCAAGACCTCCACACCGGAGAAGATCCCAAGGGATACCCCAAGACCTCCTCCGGGAGAAGACTATCTTTGTACCACCGTTGTTGACTATGGATCGTGTATCTTGATGTGTATCGTGGATCTAGCACCTGTGTGAACGTATTTGTGTTGATTTGAGTGTTTCCCCCTCGTGTTTTCCTCCATATCTTCCTTGTGTTCTCCGTGTTCATCGTGGGATAACCTCCTTTCGTGAAAGATCTGCCGATTAGGGTTCCACCCTACATCAGTCTTGGTCTGATCGTTGGACTCAAATGAAGTACACGAAGTTGCAATGGCTAACTTTTGACTAAACAAATCCCAAAGAAAAAGCTACTAGATGAATCTACTTATATAGGAGCAAGCGGTGGCGGCCAAGGAGGTGGAAGGACGTCCCAAGGCAGCCTAAAACTAACCCTAGGTCGTACAAGGCTCATGGGCCCAAGTGGAGGTGATGCAACACCTTTGGACTTGTAGTTTGACTCGGATTCTGCTACAGCTCAGATTGTTTCGTCGATATCTAAACGCTCCGGACGAATTTGAAGGTGGATCCAATTGGGTTGGAAAGTGTATGAAATCTAGTTTCCAACAAAAGAAGAATCACCCAATTCGGAGTCCGTATGAAGGAGTTCTTGCCGTTTTGAGTCAGGTATGTCTGTGAAGTCCGAATCTGGATGCAGAACGTGAGAGATTTGGACTCTATCTTCTCTTGGCCCAAAAGTGACGTGAGAGAACTTTTTGAACAGCACCTAAACTTCTCTTTTTCCCTTATCTTCATATGTGGATTGTACAAATGTCCCATACACCTGGAATTAGACATGGCACAAAAGTCTGTGAAGTATTTTTGTCCTGGATGACATAAATAAATTGTTGCATAGTTTGCATTAGAAATCGCCTCACAAATATACATGTATGCAATAGTTTTGGTTGTATCCAAGGTAGTCATGTCCTCATCATCCTCCCTTTCTTGAAAATAAAGCCATCCTCGGCGTTGCTTAATCTGAAATTTCGATAAGAAAATAGACAAGGTGTACATGTTGTATATGTATATGTCATCCATTTTTACTTCCCTTAATTTTTGCACATATGAGACATGTATAGATGAGTAACTATCGTACTTCATAAAATATGAAGCCAAAATATTATCACAAGAAGTAGAAGGCATGAAAATATTGCAACTCAGTTTGCACAAATAAGTGAAGCTCTTATTCATATCAAAAGATTGACAATGTTCATCATTAAAGCATCCCAACATTGGTGAATAAACCTTACTTGCATGAAATTCACAGGCTACAACATGCCTAAATAAGCAAACATGGAATAAGTCATTTGACATAGAATCGTCACCAAGATTAGAGGTCATATCAAAATGATTAAATATTGGCACAATAATTTTCAAATTTATTTTATCCAAATCTGATTTATTCTCTAATTCACATGATTCTTTTGCATCAACAGTTAATTCAATGGGTGCACTCAAAATTGTTGGTATTTTAGTTGTTTGATCACATGATGCATTCATGACAGTAACATGATTATCTAAAATAGGTGGTGTCCTCAAATCAAAAGGTAATTCAATACATGATGTATTCAAGTTAACTAGATATGCATCATCCTCATGTGAAGTTATATCATCATTGGTTTTACTGTTACCTTGTCGCAAAGACGTAGCTAATGTAGGTACGAACGATGACAATGTACCATACACTTTAGATGATGTCATACTCACAATTGGAGGGGTGGCTGCTCTAGTAGGTGCAATGGCGGATGAACCAACCAGTGGTGGTGAGCATGAACTGGAATAGTAGTTGTTGTAGTCACACAATGCATCCTCCTGTATTTGTCTCTCAAAGGTACAAGCACGAACATACATACCAATAATGCAACGAGGAATATACTGAAATCTTGCACGAATATCATGGTTCAAACCACCAAAAAATCTCTTCATTGTATCATCCTCAGATTCTTCTATGTCACAATGATGCATATAAGATTTGAACTCTTGGTAGTAAGCATGAACAGTGTTACTGCCTTGTTTTAATTGTTCCAATTTACGAAGCAATTCACGGCGATAGTAAGGAGGAAAAAAATGTTTTCTCATTACAGCCTTCAAATCTTTCCAAGTTGTGGGTTGGTTATCAATATTTTCCTTACAATGCACACTCCACCAAACAGAAGCAAAACCAGTAAATACTCTAGTGGCAGCTCGTACTCCCTCAAATTCAAAAAAATGATGGTGACTAAAAACTTTTTCTACTTCAAGCTCCCAAGCTAGATAAATAGCAGGATTAAATCTACCCTCAAATGACGGTAAAGAAATAACCTGACCATGTGCTTGTGTGTGTTGTCCCACGTCTCGTGATGGTGAGATGTATCCGTCGTCCATGAACTTCTGTCTCCGATACCTGTCATGATTAGTAGAAACAAGAAACAAAATTCGAGAATAATGTTCCTATGAACTACTAGGTGTGGTGGTAAAGCGCTCACAGTAAAGCAAATATCAATATCTTACAAGTTCTTACCATGCAGCAGGTGGTGATAGGCAACCAGCGGTGTCAAATAACTCCAAAGATTGAGTAAAGTGATTGCCAGGTGAACGTACGTAAACACGGTGTAGAAATATGTGGAGCTGGGTTGGCTTTATATATGGTAGCAAAAGATTAGCAATAATCAATTTAGAGCTGCAATGTTGAATAAGCGCTCAATGGCGGTACTGTGCTGGTCCTAGGCTAGACCGGACTAGAGACGCGAGCCTAGAACACTAATGAGGTCACGGTGTAGCACAACTAGCATCAATAAAGGATACGAAGTAGCTCTGAACAGCAAGATATAAGTGAAGATCACAACGGTAGTAAAGATAATGATGAAAACAACTGCCAAGCAGAATATACAACAACTCTCTCTCGAACTTCCTTTTTCTTCTTTTTCTTTTTTCTCACACTTTTTTTTTCTTTTTTATTCTCTCCTCTTTTTTTTACTTTTTTTCTCTGTCTTTTTTTTCTTTCTCCCTCTTTCCAAGACAAACTAGATAAGATGCAGATTGGATCAATCAAAGATGCGAACGACTTCAAGTATGATTGTGACAATGAACGATGGGTAGCACGAGGTGGAAATTGATGGATGAGG
Source organism: Secale cereale (assembly GCA_902687465.1). Classification (NCBI taxonomy): domain Eukaryota; kingdom Viridiplantae; phylum Streptophyta; class Magnoliopsida; order Poales; family Poaceae; genus Secale; species Secale cereale. The sequence goes on from LR738715.1 coordinate 439,031,738, forward strand.
TGGTGGACAGCGGAAGGGATAACGATGGAGCGGCGACGTGACTAATGTGAACAGAACTCAAAACTCTAACGAACTAGACACTAAGACCAGCAATCGTTAAACCAATCTACAGGGGTTACTGACGATGCCAGAAGCACGATCAGCCTGACCACGAAGGTCTATTCCTGCATGCAATCGATAATTCAATAATGCAAACAATGAAAAAATTGCAAAGGCTCAGACTGGCTAGGACAAAGGATGAATAGATGTAACTTTTTTTTTGGACTTTTTCTTGGACAATAGGTAAGAAAATAAATATAATCTAGGAATAACTGGAAATTCTCACCGAGCAACCTGAAAACCGATACCACATGATAGAGGAGAGGGGCCCAATCTTTCGATGAGATGTTAACTATAGATTTGGTGGAGACGACTTTGACGATCCGACTACAAACGTGCACGACGTTGCGCCTTAGCAATCGCTAAATCAATCTCCAGGGGTTATTGACAATGCCAGAAGCACGATCAGCCTAACCACGAAGGTCTATTCCTACATGCAATCAAAGAACAAGCAAGAATATGATAAAGCAATCTGAATATTGCAAATATAAATGATGTACTGATAAAGGTGGGGATCCGTAAGCGGTCTTGGTCTGGTCGTTGAACACAAACGAAGTACACGAAGTTGCAATGGCTAAATTTTGACTAAACAAATCCCAAAGAAAAAGCTACTAGATGAATCTACTTATATAGGAGCAAGGGGTGGCGGCTAAGGAGGTGGAAGGACGTCCCAAGGCAGCCTAAAACTAACCCTAGGTCGTACAAGGCTCATGGGCCCAAGTGGAGGTGATGCAACACCTTTGGACTTGTAGTGGTGAGGACATGACTACCTTGGATACGACCAAAAATATTGCATACATGTATATTTGTGAGGTGATTTATAATGCAAACTATGCAACAATTTATTTATGTCATCCAGGACAAAAATACTTCACAGACTTTTGTGCCATGTCTAATTCCAGGTGTATGGGACATTTGTACAATCCACATATGAAGATAAGGGAAAAAGAGAAGTTTAGGTGTTGTTCAAAAAGTTCTCTCACGTCACTTTTGGGCCAATAGAAGATAGAGTCCAAGTCTCTCACGTTCTGCATCCAGATTCGGACTGCACAGACATACCTGACTCAAAACGACAAGAACTCCTTCATACGGACTCCGAATTGGGTGTTTCTGTTTTTGTTGGAAACTAGATTTCGTACACTTTCCAACCCAATTGGATTCACCTTCAAATTCGTCCGGAGCGTTGAGATATCGACGAAACAATCTGACGCTGCAGCAGAATCTGAGTCAAACTACAAGTCCAAAGGTGTTGCATGACCTCCACTTGGGCCCATGAGCCTTGTACGACCTAGGGTTAGTTTTAGGCTGCCTTGGGACATCCTTCCACCTCCTTGGCCGCCACCCCTTGCTCCTATATAAGTAGATCCATCTAGTAGCTTTTTCTTTGGGTTTTGTTTAGATTAAAGTTCGCCATAGCTGCAACTTCGCGTACTTCGTTTGTGTTCAACGACCAGACAAAGACGTCACAGAACCCCACTTGATCAATAAAGATTTCCTCTTGAATTTGCAATATCCAGATTGCAATCTCAGTTTCTTGCTTGTTCTTCGTTTGCCTGCAGGAAACAGACCTTCGTGGTCAGGTTAATCGTGCTCCGGCGTGGTCAATAACCACTCGGAGTTGGTTTAGCGATTGCTAAGGCACGACGTCCATGCACATTCGTAGTCGGATCGTCTAAGTCGACTTCCTCCAAAACGATAGCCACCATCTCATCGAAAGACGGGAAACCTTTGCCTCTATCAAGTGGTATCAGAGCAAAGGTGTCCCGTCTTTCGATGAGATGGTGGCTATCGTTTTCGAGGAAGTCGATTTTTGACTTTGACTTTGATCGGGCCCCTCGCCTGATACAGGTGAGGGGCCCGATCTTTCGATGAGATGATAACTATCGATTTGGTGGAGACGACTTTGATGATCCGACTACAAACGTGCACGACGTTGCGCCTTAGCAATCGCTAAACCAATCTCCAGGGGTTACTGACACTGCTAAAAGCACGATCAGCCTGACCACGAATGTCTATTCCTGCATGCAATCGAAGAACAAGCAAGAATATGATAAAGCAATCTGAATATTGCAAATATAGATGAAGTATTGATAAAGGCGGGGATCCGTAAGCGGTCTTGGTCTGGTCGTTGGACACAAACGAAGTACACGAAGTTGCAATGGCTAACTTTTGACTAAACAAATCCCCAAGTCTAAACGACGCCCTAAGGGTTGTATATATGGGGGAAAGAGGGGGAATTTCGTGGCCCTTGGTAGAGGGGTCCGAAACCAACCCTAACTCTTGTTTCCCCACACATACGGACTCTAAAAACAGCCTATACTCAAGTATTTCGAAATTACATGGGCCTGGCCCAATAATAAGGTGACGCAGCACCTATAATAGCCTCTGGACGAAATTTATGAAGTGGAATATTGTATATTTCGTCCAAGGCTTCTCGCACTCATTATGGTGGCTTCAAAGTCCTGAAATCATCAATTGTAACTCCATTCTTGTTCCCCTTGCGCATGCCATCATCTCCATGCTTGATCTTGCTCCAATGTTCATCCTTCTTGTCCAAGCTAGGCCCTTCATTTGTAAGCAAGACAAATGTATCCAATTTAGGCAGCATCATATTCTCATGAACATTAGATTCATTACCAAGAAACGAAAGTACCTGGTAATTTAATTGGCGTGCGCGAGCTCTAGTAATTGGTCTTGTATATGTGTCAGTTGGAGCTATGGGTGTAACCTTGTTAGTGATGTCCTCATCGTCCTCCCCTTCTTGAATTGAAGTCGTCCTCGACGGAAGCTCATCATCCTCACCCAAGTAAGGCTTCAAATCTGCAATGTTAAATGTGGGACTAACCCCAAAATCTGCAGGCAACTCAAGTTTATATGCATTATCATTTATTTTCTCTAGCACCTTGAAAGGACCATCAGCACGTGGCATTAGCTTTGACTTGCGCAAATTAGGAAACCTATCCTTACGCAAATGTAACCAAACAAGATCTCCAGGTGCAAAGACAACACGTTTTCTACCCTTATCTCCAACAAGTTTATATTTAGCATTCATGCGCTCAATATTTTCCTTAGTTAACTCATGCATTTTTAAGATCAGTTCAGCACATTGTTTAGCATCAAAATTAACCTTCTCCGAAGATGGAAGAGGCAACAAATGAATAAGTGCACGAGGTAAGAAACCATAGACAATTTCAAAAGGGCACATCTTAGTAGTAGAATGCAATGAACGATTATAAGAAAATTCAATATGAGGCAAGCATTCTTCCCACATTTTCTTATTATTCTTCAAAACAGCCCTAAGCATAGTAGACAAAGTTCTGTTGACTACTTCAGTTTGTCCATCAGTTTGGGGATCAAGAGTAGTACTAAAAAGCAGTTTAGTCCCCAACTTAGCCCATAAACATCTCCAAAAGTGGCTAAGAAATTTAGTATCACGGTCTGAAACAATAGTATTTGGCACACCATGCAAGCGAATAATTTCACGAAAGAATAAATCAGCAACATTAGCAGCAGCATCGCTTTTATGACATGGTATAAAGTGTGCCATCTTCGAGAACCTATCCACGACAACAAATATGATATCCCTCTCCTTCTTTGTTCGAGGTAAACCCAAAACAAAGTCCATAGATATATCTTCCCAAGGAACACTAGGGACAGGCAAAGGCATATATAAACCATGAGGATTGAGTAGTGACTTAGCTTTTTGACATGTAGTGCAGCGACCAACAAAACGCTCAACATCCCGTCGCATATATGGCCAAAAGAAATGTGTAGCAAGTACGTCATTCGTCTTCTTCACACCAAAGTGTCCCATTAATCCTCCTCCATGCGCCTCCTGCAACAACAAAAGACGAACAGAGCTAGCTGGAATGCATAGCTTGTTAGCACGAGACACAAATCCATCATTAACGACGAACTTGTTCCATGTTCTCCCTTCTTCACAATTCTGCAATACATCTTTAAATTCAGCATCATGCACATATTGATCTTTGATGGTCTCCAAACCAAATATTTTAAAGTCAAGTTGTGAAAGCATAGTATAACGACGAGACAATGCATCAGCAATAAAATTTTCTTTTCCCTTCTTGTGTTTAATAACATAAGGGAAAGTCTCTATGAATTCAACCCATTTAGCATGTCTATGGTTCAGTTTTGCTTGACTTTTAATGTGCTTTAAATATTCATGATCAGAATGTATAACAAATTATTTGGGCCATAAATAATGTTGCCATGTCTCCAAAGTCCGAACAAGAGCATATAATTCCTTATCATAAGTAGAATAATTCAGACTAGGCCCACTCAATTTTTCAGAAAAGTATGCAACAGGTTTACCATCTTGAAATAACACACCTCCTAACCCAATTCCACTAGCATCACATTCAAGCTCAAAAGTCTTATTAAAATCAGGAAGTTGGAGTAAAGGAGCATGTGTCAACTTATCTTTCAATACCGTGAATGCTTCTTCCTGTGCAGTACCCCAAACAAAAGGCACATCCTTCTTTGTAAGCTCATTGAGAGGTGCAGCAATGGTGCTGAAATCTCTCACAAAACGCCGATAGAATCCAGCGAGGCCAAGGAAACTCCTCACGTACGTGACCGTTTTGGGCCGAGGCCAACTCTCAATAGCTTCAATCTTGGCTTTATCAACCTCAATTCCCTGTGGAATAACAACATAGCCAAGAAAAGAGACTCGGTCGGTGCAAAAGGTGCACTTTCCAAGGTTACCAAACAAACGTGCATCACGTAGAGCAATAAAAACAGCACGTTAATGTTCTAAATGTTCCTCCAAAGATCTGCTAAAAATCAATATATCATCAAAGTAAACTACCACAAATCGTCCAATGAAAGCACGTAAAACATCATTCATTAATCTCATGAAAGTACTAGGTCCATTAGTTAACCCAAAAGGCATGACTAGCCACTCATATAATCCAAACTTAGTTTTAAATGCTGTTTTCCATTCATCTCCCAATTTCATACGAATTTGATGGTATCCACTACGCAAATCAACTTTGGAGAATATTGTAGAGCCACTCAATTCATCAAGCATATCATCTAGCCTAGGAATAGGATGACGATAACGAATAGTAATATTATTAATGCCTCTACAATCAACACACATACACGATGTATCATCCTTTTTCGGCACTAGAATAATAGGAACAGCACAAGGACTAAGGGATTCGCGTATATAACCTTTGTCGAGTAGCTCCTGTACTTGACGCATAATCTCCTTCGTCTCCTCTAGATTGGTACGGTATGGTGCGCGGTTGGGTAGCGATGCACTCGGAATTAAGTAAATCTGATGATCAATCCCTCGAATAGGTGGTAATCCCGGTGGCACGTCTTGTGGAAAGACGTCAGCGAACTCCTGCAAAATGTTAGTGATAGCAGGAGGCAAAGAGGAAGGCATGTCCTCGAATGAAAATAATGCCTCTTTGCATACAAAAGCATAGCAAACAGATTTGCTTAAATCTAGATCATCAATATCAGATTTGGTGGCAAATAAACATCCACTCTCAGATGCAACATGAGATGATGGTGTGTTATTAGGGTTCATTTGTTGCTCAAATTCTTTTGCCACATTCTGATTTTTACTCTTATTTTGCTCCTGTTTTGCTTTATTAGCTCTATTAATATCATCTTTCAAAATGGAATCAGGAGTCATAGGAAGCAAAGTAATATTTTTATCCTTATGAACAAGAGTATACTGATTGTTTCTACCATGGTGTACATAATTTTTATCAAATTGCCATGGTCTACCAAGTAATAAGGAGCATGCTTGCATAGGTACCACATCACAATCAACATAATCAGCATATGTAGAGATACTAAAATGCACACGAACAACGTGTTACCTTAACCTTGCCGCTGTTGTTGAACCATTGGATGTAGTAAGGATGTGGATGTGGTCTTGTGGTGAGAGATAGCTTGTCCACCATCTCCATGCTAGCCAAGTTGTTGCAACTCCCTCCATCTATGATCACGCGAACAGAACGTTCCTTCGCAACTCCCGTTGTATGGATCAAATTATGCCTATGATTTTGCTCAGCTTGTGTAACCTGCACACTCAAAACACGTTGAGCAATTAAACATTCATACCTGTCAGCATCTTCAGGAGCCATGTATTGCGTCTCATGATCAGAATCTTCTCCACCGTGTTCTTCACGTGTAATAAGAGCCAAAGTCTCCTCATCATAGTCACTAGCGGACTCATATCCACCATCCTCAGTAGCAATCATCACACGCTGAGATTTGCATTCTCTCGCAAAATGTCCTCTTCCCTTACAATGACGACAAATAATATCACTGGTGTGCCCTGTTGATGCCATGGAAGAAGAAGAACTCTGTGCAGGCCCAATAGGTGTGCTCTTGGCAGATAATGGTGGTTGTGCCTGCTTCCTTGTATCACGGATGGAGGTAACAGCTGATGGAGGTGTCGGTGCAGTAGAATGTGTGGAAGTAGAGGATGCACGCAGTGTCCGTGATGAAGGTCGACCTGCAGAAAAGTTAGTCCGCGCCAATGCCTGTCGATCCTGCACTTCACGTTCAGCTTTACAAGAAAGATGGAATAAACGAGTTATATTATTATAATCCTTATACTCTAGAATGGTTTGCATCTCTCTATTTAATCCACCCATAAAACGTGCAAGCATAGCTTCATTCTCCTCAACTATACCACATCTAATCAGGCCAGTTTGTAGTTGTTGATAATATTCTTCTACATAATTTTTTGCTTGTCTTAAGCGCTGCAATTTTTGAAGTAATTCACGTTGATAATATGGTGGAACCCAATGAGTACGCATAGCAGTTTTCAAAGCAGCCCAAGTAGCTGGAATAGGATATAATCTACAATGTTCAGACCACCAAACACATGCAAAACTAGTGAAAGCACAAACAGCGGCAGGAACACGTCTCTCCTCGGGATAGTGTAAACATGTAAAACGTTGTTCAGTTTCTAACTCCCAAGTAAGATATATATCAGGAACATATCTACCCTCAAATGGTGGAATATTCAATTTCAGTTTAGGAAGATGGTCATGTACCTCAGGTGGTGGTGCAGCCCTACCGTTGCGATGATATGCAAGAGGACAACCTGGTGGTGGTGGTGCTGGTAGTTGCATGTAGTTCTGATTTTGGTCAACCTCATCCTCGTAATGGTCCTCCACCTCTGCAGTAGCAGCAGGAGCTACAGAAACATCAACAACGACACCAGAAGCTTGACCATGCTCAAGGGGAACGCGCTGTGCTCGTTCCACTTGATTTGGAAGGCGATGTTGTTGTTGTTGTTCTTGTAGAGGTGTGACAGCTGCAGCAGCCGGTAGTGGTGGAAAACGTGAAAGCAATTCAGCAAACTTGTTATCGAGCTTTGTTTCAAACGTCTTCTCCATGCCATCTATCTTCTCCATGGCCTCGTCAAATCTGTTTAGCACATCTTGCACCTGTTCACTCATCATTTGCTGAAACTTGTCATGGAGCTCCTTGTTCGTCAAGTTCTCCCAGTCAGTCTCGTCGACTTGTGATCCTGGCATGGTTAGCAGCAATAGAAACACACAAGAATATGATCCTACAGAATACTAGAAAATGGTGGTGGTCAGGCGTCACAAATCCGTCAAGCAAATCTCAAATTCTTACCTGTTCTTCCCCAGTAGCAGGTGGTGATCGGCAACCGTGGTAGTCAAAACTCTCAAAGGTTGGATAAAGCGATTACCAGGGAGAGTCAAAACGCATGACGTAGATGTATGTGGAGCTGGGAAGGCTTATAAGATGGTAGCAAAAAGGATCAGCAGTAATCAATTCAGAGATGCAAAGTTGAATAAACGCTCAACGACGGTACTGTGCTGGTCCTAGGCTAGACCGTACTAGAGACGCGAGCCTAGAACACTAACAAAAACACGGCGCTGCACGTAATCAATGGGGAAGCACACTCTGATTTTTTTCGCCTCTTTTTTTGCGCTCTTTTATTTTGCCGAAAATCACTATAATGGCGAGTGTCTCAAAACACTTCCCAAGTCAAACTAAGATGATAGGCACGAAATTTTTTTGACGATTTTTTTTTCCGGAATCAGGGCAGCGACGACAAAAAAGTGCGATAAAAAAATAATATGGTGGCACGTGTCTCAAAAGACTCCAAAAAGCCCAAAAATAGGATAGGCAAAAAATATTTTCACCTGTCAAAATTTTGGCCTAAAAACTGCCCGGGGGTCTCCAGACTTTTTTTTCTTCCGAGACCTACTCAGGCAAGGAAACACGAAACCGAAACTAGATGGATCTCGAAAGCCAATCTAAAACGAAAAGAACTTGGATTGGTGGTGGATATGTGGTGGTAGAATATGGCAACGGTGGTGGTATATGGCAGCGGTGGTGGTATATGGATACGGATTGGTGGTGGTATATGGATATGGATCGATGGTGGTATATGGCAGTAGCGATGAAGATGTTGCGGCGGCGGCGTGACAACTTATGACCAGAACTCGAAAGTCTAAAAGCCTAGACGCTAAGACCAGCAACTTGACACGACGATGCAACCGCAAATTCAACTAAGCAAACACGGAAAATATTATGCAATGGCTCAGACTGGTTCGGATATGATGAACTAATCCTAATTTTTTTGTCTTTTTCGTGGACTGTAGGTATGAATAACAGACTCGATCTAATCTACGAAAAACTGTAAAATCTCACCGAGCAACCTGGAAATCTGATACCACTTTATAGAGGCAAAGGTGTCCCGTCTTTCGATGAGATGGTGGCTATCATTTTGGAGGAAGTCGACTTTGACTTTGACTTTGATCGGGCCCCTCGCCTGATAGAGGTGAGGGGCCTGATCTTTCGATGAGATGATAACTATCGATTTGGTGGAGACGACTTTGACGATCCGACTACAAACGTGCACGACGTTGCGCCTTAGCAATCGCTAAACCAATCTCCAGGGGTTACTGACACTGCTAAAAGCACGATCAGCCTGACCACGAATGTCTATTCCTGCATGCAATCAAAGAACAAGCAAGAATATGATAAAGCAATCTGAATATTGCAAATATAGATGAAGTATTGATAAAGGCGGGGTTCCGTAAGCGGTCTTGGTCTGGTCGTTGGACACAAACGAAGTACACGAAGTTGCAATGGCTAACTTTGACTAAACAAATCCCCAAGTCTAAACGATGCCCTAAGGGCTTTATATATGGGGGAAAGAGGGGGAATTTCGTGGCCCTTGGTGGAGGGGTCCGAAACCAACCCTAACTCTTGTTTCCCCACACATACGGACTCTAAAAACAGCCTATACTCAAGTATTTCAAAATTACATGGGCCTGGCCCAATAATAAGGTGACACAGCACCTATAATAGCCTCTCGACGAAATTTATGAAGTGGAATCTTGTATATTTCGTCCAAAGCTTCTCGCACTCATTATGGTGCCTTCAAGGTCCTGAAATCATCAATTGTAACTCCATTCTTGTTCCCCTTGTGCATGCCATCATCTCCATGCTTGATCTTGCTCCAATGTTCATCCTTCTTGTCCAAGCTAGGCCCTTCATTTGTAAGCAAGACAAATGTATCCAATTTAGACAGCATCATATTCTCATGAACATTAGATTCATTACCAAGAAACGGAAGTACCTGGTAATTTAATTGGCGTGCGCGAGCTCTAGTAATTGCTCTTGTATATGTGTCAGTTGGAGCTGTGGGTGTAACCTTGTTAGTGATGTCCTCATCATCCTCCCCTTCTTGAATTGAAGTCGTCCTCGACGGAAGCTCATCTTCCTCATCCAAGTAAGGCTTCAAATCTGCAATGTTAAATGTGGGACTAACCCCAAAATCTGCAGGCAGCTCAAGTTTATATGCATTATCATTTATTTTCTCTAACACCTTGAAAGGACCATCAGCACGTGGCATTAGCTTTGACTTGCGCAAATTAGGAAACCTATCCTTACGCAAATGTAACCAAACAAGATCTCCAGGTGCAAAGACAACACGTTTTCTACCCTTATCTCCAACAAGTTTATATTTAGCATTCATGCGCTCAATATTTTCCTTAGTTAACTCATGCATTTTTAAGATCAATTCAGCACGTTGTTTAGCATCAAAATTAACCTTCTCCGAAGATGGAAGAGGCAACAAATCAATAGGTGCACGAGGTAGGAAACCATAGACAATTTCAAAAGGGCACATCTTAGTAGTAGAATGCAATGAACGATTATAAGCAAATTCAATATGAGGCAAGCATTCTTCCCACATTTTCTTATTATTCTTCAAAACAGCCCTAAGCACAGTAGACAAAGTTCTGTTGACTACTTCAGTTTGTCCATCAGTTTGGGGGTGACAAGTAGTACTAAAAAGCAGTTTAGTCCCCAACTTAGCCCATAAACATCTCCAAAAAGTGGCTAAGAAATTTAGTATCACGATCTGAAACAATAGTATTTGGCACACCATGCAAGCGAATAATTTCACGAAAGAAAAATCAGCAACATTAGCAGCATCATCGCTTTTATGACATGGTATAAAGTGTGCCATCTTCGAGAACCTATCCACGACAACAAATATGCTATCCCTCCCCTTCTTTGTTCGAGGTAAACCCAAAACAAAGTCCATAGATATATCTTCCCAAGGAACACTAGGGACAGGCAAAGGCATATATAAACCATGAGGATTGAGTCGTGACTTAGCTTTTTGACATGTAGTGCAGCGACCAACAAAACGCAACATCCCGTCGCATCTTTGGCCAAAAGAAATGTGTAGCAAGTACGTCCTCCGTCTTCTTCACGCCAAAGTGTCCCATTAATCCTCCTCCATGCGCCTCCTGCAACAACAAAAGACGAACAGAGCTAGCTGGAATGCATAGCTTGTTAGCACGAAACACAAATCCATCATTAACGACGAACTTGTTCCATGTCCTCCCTTCTTCACAATTCTGCAATACATCTTTAAATTCAGCATCATGCACATATTGATCTTTGATGGTCTCCAAACCAAATATTTTGAAGTCAAGTTGTGAAAGAATAGTATAACGACGAGACAATGCATCAGCAATAAAATTTTCTTTTCCCTTCTTGTGTTTAATAACATAAGGGAAAGTCTCTATGAATTCAACCCATTTAGCATGTCTACGGTTCAGTTTTGCTTGACTTTTAATGTTCTTCAAAGATTCATGATCAGAATGTATAACAAATTCTTTGGGCCATAAATAATGTTGCCATATCTCCAAAGTCCGAACAAGAGCATATAATTCCTTATCATAAGTAGAATACTTCAGACTAGGCCCACTCAATTTTTCAGAAAAGTATGCAACAGGTTTACCATCTTGTAATAACACACCTCCTAACCCAATTCCACTAGCATCACGTTCAAGCTCAAAAATCTTATTGAAATCAGGAAGTTGGAGTAAAGGAGCATGTGTCAACGTATCTTTCAATACCGTGAATGCTTCTTCCTATGCAGTACCCCAAACATCCTTCTTTGTAAGATTATTGAGAGGTGCAGCAATGGTGCTGAAATCTCTCACAAAACACCGATAGAATCCAGCGAGGCCAAGGAAACTCCTCACGTGTGTGACCATTTTGGGCTGCGACCAACTCTCAATAGCTTCAATCTTGGCTTTATCAACCTCAATTCCCTGTGGAGTAACAACATAGCCAAGAAAAGAGACTCGATCGGTGCAAAAGGTGCACTTTCCAAGGTTACCAAACAAACGTGCATCACGTAGAGCAATAAAAACAGCACGTTAATGTTCCAAATGTTCCTCCAAAGATCTGCTAAAAATCAATATATCATCAAAGTAAACTACCACAAATCGTCCAATGAAAGCACGTAAAACTTCATTCATTAATCTCATGAAAGTACTAGGTGCATTAGTTAACCCAAAAGGCATGACTAACCACTCATATAATCCAAACTTAGTTTTAAATGTTGTTTTCCATTCATCTTCCAATTTCATACGAATTTGATGGTATCCACTACGCAAATCAACTTTGGAGATTATTGTAGAGCCACTCAATTCATCAAGCATATCATCTAGCCTAGGAATAGGATGATGATAACGAATAGTAATATTATTAATGCTTCTACAATCAACACACATACGCGATGTACCATCCTTTCTCGGCACTAGAATAATTGGAACAGCACAAGGACTAAGGGATCCACGTATATAACCTTTGTCGAGTAGCTCTTGTACTTGACGCATAATCTCCTTCGTCTCTTCTGGATTGGTACGGTATGGTGCGCGGTTGGGTAGCGATGCACCGGGAATTAAGTCAGTCTGATGCTCAATCCCTCGAATAGGTGGTAATCCCGGTGGCACGTCTTGTGGAAAGACGTCGGTGAACTCCTGCAAAATGTTAGTGACAGCAGGAGGCAAAGAGGAAGGCACGTCCTCGAATGAAAATAATGCATCTTTGCACACAAAAGCATAGCAAACATATTTGCTTAAATCTAGATCATCAATATCAGATTTGGTGGCAAATAAACATGCAGTTTTCAATTTAATTTCAGAAGCAACAGTAGATGGTATATTATTAGGCTTCATTTGTTGCTCAAATTCTTTTGCCACAATCTGATTTTCACTCATATTTTTCTCCTGTTTTGCTTTATTAGTTCTATTAATATCATCTTTCAAAATGGAATTAGGAGTCATAGGAAGCAAAGTAATATTTTTATCCTTATGAACAAGACCATACTGATTGTTTCTACCATGGTGTACATATTTTTTATCAAATTGCCATGGTCTACCAAGTAATAAGGAACATGCTTGCATAGGTACCACATCGCAATCAACATAATCAGCATATGTAGAGATACTAAAATGCACACGAACAGTACGTGTTACCTTAACCTTGCCGCTGTTGTTGAACCATTGGATGTAGTAAGGATGTGGATGTGGTCTTGTGGTGAGAGATAGCTTCTCCACCATCACCATGCTAGCCAAGTTGTTGCAACCCCCTCCATCTATGATCACGCGAACAGAACGTTCCTTCACAACTCCCTTTGTATGGAACAAATTATGCCTCTAATTTTGCTCAGCTTGTGTAACCTGCACACTCAAAACACGTTGAGCAACTAAACATTCATACATGTCAGCATCTTCAGGAGCCATGTATTGCGTCTCATGATCAGAATTGTCTCCACCATGTTCTTCACGTGTAATAAGAGCCAAAGTCTCCTCATCATAGTCACTACCGGACTCATATCCACCATCCTTAGTAGCAATCATCACACGCTGAGATTTGCATTCTCTCGCAAAATGTCCTCTTCCCTTACAACGACGACAAATAATATCACTGGTGTGCCCTGTTGATGCCATGGAAGAAGAAGAACTCTGTGCAGGCCCAATAGGTGTGCTCTTGGCAGATAATGGTGGTTGTGCCTGCTTCCTTGTATCACTGCTGGAGGTAACAGCTGATGGAGGTGTCAGTGCAGTAGAATGTGTGGAAGTAGAGGATACACGCGGTGTCCATGATGAAGGTCGACCTGAAGAAAAGTTAGTCCGCGCCAATGCCTGTCGATCCTGCACTTCACGTTCAGCTTTACAAGCAAGATGGAATAAACGAGTGATATTATTATAATCCTTATACTCTAGAATGGTCTGAATCTCTCTATTTAATCCACCCATAAAACGTGCAAGCATAGCTTCATTCTCCTCAACTATACCACATCTAATCAGGCCAGTTTGTAATTACTGATAATATTCTTCTACATAATTTTTTCCTTGTCTTAAGCGCTGCAATTTTTGAAGTAATTCACGTTGATAATATGGTGGAACCCAACGAGTACGCATAGCAGTTCTCAAAGCAGCCCAAGTAGCTGGAATAGGATATAATCTACAATGTTCAGACCACCAAACACATGCAAAACTAGTGAAAGCACAAACAGCAGCAGGAACACGTCTCTCCTCGGGATAGTTTAAACATGTAAAACGTTGTTCAGTTTCTAACTCCCAATTAAGATATATATCAGGAACATATCTACCCTCAAATGGTGGAATATTCAATTTCAGTTTAGGAAGATGGTCGTGTACCTCAGGTGGTGGTGCAGCCCTACCGTTGCGATGATATGCATGAGGACGACCTGGTGGTGGTGGTGCTGGTGGTTGCACATAGTTTTGATTTTGGTCAACCTCATCCTCGTAACGGTCCTCCACCTCTGCAGTAGCAGCAGGAGCTACAGAAACATCAACAGTGGCACCAGAAGCTTGACCAGACTCAAGGGGAACGCGTTGTGCTCGTCCCACTTGATTTGGAAGGCGATGTTGTTGTTGTTGTTGTTGTTGTAGAGGTGGGACAGTTGCAGCAGCCGGTGGTGGTGGAAAACCCAAAAGAAATTCAACAAACTTGTTATCAAGCTTTGTTTCAAACGTCTTCTCCATGCCATCTATCTTCTCCATGGCCTCGTCAAATCTGTTTAGCACATCTTGCACCTGTTCACTCATCATTTGCTGAAACTTATCATGAAGCTCCTTGTTCGTCAAGTTCTCCCAGTCAGTCTCGTCGGCTTGTGATCCTGGCATGGTTAGCAGCAATAGAAACACACAAGAATATGATCCTACAGACTACTAGAAAATGGTGGTGGTCGGGCGTCACAAATCCATCAAGCAAATCTCAAATTCTTACCAGTTCTTACCCAGCAGCAGGTGGTGATCGGCAACCGTGGTAGTCAAAACTCTCAAAGGTTGGATAAAGCGATTACCAGGGAGAGTCAAAACGCACGACGTAGATGTATGTGGAGCTGGGAAGGCTTATAAGGTGGTAGGAAAAATGGTCAGCAATAATCAATTCAGAGATGCAAAGTTGAATAAACGCTCAACGACGGTACTGTGCTGGTCCTAGGCTAGACAGTACTAGAGACGCGAGCCTAGAACACTAACAAAATCACGGCGCTGCACATAATCAAGGGGAAAGCACACTCTGAATTATTATTATTTCGCCTTTTTTGCGCTCTTTTTTTTGCCGAAAATCACTATAATGGTGCGTGTCTCAAAACACTTCCCAAGTCAAACTAAGATGATAGGCACGAAATATTTTTGACAATTATTTTTTTCGGAAACAGGGCAGCGACGACGAAAAGTGCGGTAAAAATACAGTATTGTGGAACGTGTCTCAAAAGACTCAGAAAAGCCTAAAATAGGAAAAAATATTTTCACCTGCCGAAATTTTGGCCTAAAAACTGCCCGGGGGTCTCCGGATTTTTTTTTTCGAGACCTACGTAGGCAAGGAAACACAAATCCGAAACCTAGATGGATCTCGAGAACAAACCTAATATGAAAAGAACTCGGATTGGTGGTGGATATATGGTGGTCGGATATGGCAGCGGTGGTAGGTTATGGCAGCGGTGGTAGGTTATGGCAGCGGTGGTGGTATGTGGTGGAGGTGGTTGGATATGGCAGCGGTGGTGGTATGGCAGCGGCGATGAATATGGTGCGGCGGCGGCGTGACAAACTGTGAACAGAACTCGAAACTCTAAAGAACTAGACGCTAAGACCAGCAACTTGACACGACGATGCAACCGCAAATTCAACAAAGCAAATACAGAAAAGATTATGCAAAGGCTTAGATTGGTTCGGATGGGATGAACTAACCCTAAAAAAGTTTTGGCTTTTTCGTGGACTATAGGTATGAAGAACAAACTCGATCTAAACTATGAAAAACTGTAAAATCTAACCGAGCAACCTGGAAATCTGATACCACTTGATAGAGGTGAGGGGCCCGATCTTTCAATGAGATGATAACTATCGATTTGGTGGAGACGACTTTGACGATCCGACTACAAACGTGCACGACGTTGCGCCTTAGCAATCGCTAAACCAATCTCCAGGGGTTACTGAAACTGCTAAAAGCACGATCAGCCTGACCACGAAGGTCTATTCCTGCATGCAATCGAAGAACAAGCAAGAATATGATAAAGCAATCTGAATATTGCAAATATAGATGAAGTATTGATAAAGGTGGGGATCCGTAAGCGGTCTTGGTCTGGTCGTTGGACACAAACGAAGTACACGAAGTTGCACTGGCTAACTTTTGACTAAACAAATCCCCAAGTCTAAACGACGCCCTAAGGATTGTATATATGGGGGAAAGAGGGGGAATTTCGTGGCCCTTAGTGGAGGGGTCCGAAACAAACCCTAACTCTTGTTTCCCCACAAATATTGTAATGCCCAGGATGGGACTATACCTCCTACGTGTCGAGGCACGACTTAAAGGTATAAGCCCATTCTGGAATGATCTCAAGTTCGGTATCTTTGCACATCTCATGTAAAAATAGGGATGAAAAGCAAAAGAGATAGTTAGCTTACACTCGCCACGTCACACAGTTCATTACATAGTCAAACATCATCCAAATAACATCACAACCCGACTACGGGTGAAGATCCAAATGAAAGATACCAAATACATAAAGCCACAGGTTCGGATCGCCCCTAGTAGAAACCACTACTGATCATCGGGATAGTGCACATAGTAATAGCTACATTCTTCATCGTACTCCCAGTACAGCTCCGTGCCGTCACCTGAGTAGTTCACCATGGTACCTGCATCTGGTGTGGTGTAGAATCTGTGAGCCATGGAGGACTCAGCAATCCCGTTCCCGGGTAGCAGAACTATCTAAGCCTTGGGTGTGGAACAAGGCTGAAGAAAGAATAAAAGGTTGCACCTGCACTAGCACTAGATTACGTGTTAAGAGCGAGAAGAGAAGTGCTACGAGCGACAAAGTGATCACTAGGTGATCCTATCTAAGCACGTTAATCATAACCCCATCGTGTTCACTTCCCGAACCCCTTTCGGAAAATGATCGTCACGGTTACTCACGCTGGTAGTGTGTTCTGAACATGGTGTCAAGTTTTCTACAACCGGATATTAACAAATTCCCATCTGCCACATAACCGCCGTGCCTGCTCTTGGCATCTGGGATGTCTTGCTTGGCATAGCGGGCAAGGTTCTGGAACTTGACATTATATTGGTAGACATTCATTGAGCCTTGCTTCAGGTTGCGGAATTGCTCACGCATACCCTCGATGACACTTGTTGGAATGTGGTGAGAGCAAAAATCCATGCAGAAGTCATCCCACGAGATTTCACGCCCTGCTCTAGAGTCTTTGTACTGCTGCCACCAATCAGCGGCTTGGTCCTTGAGTTGGAAGGCTGCAAACTTCACATAGTCCTCGGGCCTGACGTTACTGCACTCGAAATGATTCTTGATATCTTTTATCCAGTCTTCAGCATCTAGAGGGTCCACACAGTAACTGAATGCCTTTGGTTGGTTCGCCAAGAACTGGTTGAGCGTAGCAAAGTGAGGTTGGTTGAACAAATTTGATACGGAGTATCCCATGATCATCCCCATGTTCACTCGACGAGACCTCAACTACACACAATTGGACACAAGGTTCACTCGCTCCTCTCTGAACCTCCACTTTCTACATGTGAGACATGCCTACTACCTCAAATATATGTGCTATGCATGTTCAGGAACACCCAAGGAGACCATGGAGAACCCAAGGACCAAGGCCAAGTGCGCGCGGAAGAGAAGGAAGAAAAGCCAGCATCTACAGGCCCCGGACATCCGGCCCCCAAGCCCGGACATCCGGCGCCCCTTCACAGAAGCGAGCACCGCAAGCCCGGACATCCGGCCCCATGGCTCGGACATCCGGCTCCACTGGAAGCCCCGGACATCCGGCCCCTTCGCCGGAAATCCGGCCCCTCATCACAGAAGGCAACCGAAGCCGGCCACGCTCAGCCCGGACATCTGGCCAGAGGCCCGGACATCCGGCTCCTCGCGAGCCGCCGGACATCCGGCCCTCGGCCCGGACATCCGGCGCCTGCCTGCGCGCAGAGACGGGCCTGAGGCCCATGTATCCCTCTCCCACTTACCCCTTCGTGGACCTAGACTATATATACTCCTCCCCCTCCTCCATTTGAGGGTCAGCTTAGAGATAGCTCATTTGATACCTAGAGCTTTGCTCATCTAGTGGTTCATCTCCTTGTGAGTGACTGCGGCCCCTCCACGGAGAAGATCCACACGGATTCAAGACCTCTGCGGAGAAGATCCTACGGGATTCAAGGCCCCTCGCGGGAAGATCCTACGGGATATCATCAAGACCTCCTCACGGAGAAGAACCGGTTACCCTTTGTATCGTCCCTTGTTGATCATGGATCTTGTATCTCTTTGTGTTTCGAGGATCTAGCATATGTGTGACTTGTTCTTGTTGGTTTGAGTGATTCTCTCGTGTTTCCCCTCGTGTTCCCTCTCGTGTTCTTCGTGTTCATCGTGGGATCCACTCCATTTCGTGAAAGATCTGCTGATTAGGGTTCCACCCTGTATCATATGGTATCAGAGCCACGGTTTCTCACGAATTTGGAGCCTCCCCACCGTTTTGTAGCCTTGTTTTGTTGTGTTCTTCCCCAAATTCGAAAATTCCCCACCAAAAATCATTCAACATTTTTTTTGTGATCTGTTAGTTTGATGAAGTATTGTTGATTTTGATCCATGGATTTGCTTGGTTTCAAGTGGATCTAGCATTTCCCCAAGTTTCCCCATCTTTCCTCCACAAAATCGCTCAAATTTTGCCCCCAAACTTGGTATCATCTCTTGTGACACAAGGTTGTCATCGCATATACTCAATTGCTATCTTGGTTCGTGAAGTTTTGCATGACAAAAGAGCTCAAAAGAGAAAGAGCCAAACAAGCTTTTAAGCACAAAGAAAAAGATAAGCAAAGAGCTTTTAAGCAAGAACCATAGCATCATACTACATTAAGATTGTCATACTCGATCATTTTGGATCATACCACCGGAATACCATACATATAGCATACTTGGGATAGAAGTCGTTGCATTTTGCATAGTAGGTTGTGCACAAGTTCGTATCCGCCTATTGTGCAATCGCGCTAGCGTCTCTCTAGTGTTGTGCAACAAGAGCATTTTCGTGGATTCCACATTTTGGCTCACCCCTTGGTTGCACGACCCCATCTATCTATCCGTGTGTGTGTTTCCGTGTGCCACCCATCTTGCTATTGGTCTACTTGTTGCATTTGCGAATTTGTGAATCTTTTTCAACTTTATTGACTCTTGCTAACATTTTGCATCAAATTTTTGTGCCACTATCCTCACCGAGCTCCACCATAAGCTTTACTTGTGTAGGTGTGAGAAACCGACAAGAATTGGTACCAATTGTGCTATTTCCTTGTACCACATTTGAGTGATCATTGATCCATCTTCAACATCGGTCAAGGTACATTTGGTCTAGTTCTTCTCTTTCTCCCACTCATACTTGCTAGCGTCTTGTGATGGATAGGCAAGGCATTTCATCTCCGGTCTTCGACATCGACGGCGCGAACAAGGACATCCACGAGAAAACCATCGGACTACAACGAGAAATGCAAGCGTGCTTGGGCAACATCGCCATCGAACAACGACACTTCGCGACAAGGACAATGGCTTCCTTCGACGACATGTGCGACTCCTTCAACAAACAAATGGCGGAGCTCCGACACTTGGTGGTCGATTACAAGTCTTCTTCCCCTTCGTCATCCTCTCGGCGGCGACGTTCAAGTCACAAGTCTTCGGAGCGCAAACATGATGCAAGTGCAAGTCTTCCACGGCCACACCGCCATGGCGACCATCGACATAGTCATGAAGGGAAAGTCACCTCCAAGCATCATGTGCACGACGACGACGAACGACATCTACCAAGAGCTCAAGCACGACAACGACATCATCATCATGAAGATGCTCGACAAACGCATATCTCCAAGTCCGAAGAAGCTCTACATCACGCCAAGGCCAAGCTTCAAGAGCAAAAGAGAAGACCGCGAGACAAGCACACCCAAGATGGATGATACGGTGTATCCTATGGACATCACCATGTCAAGAGTCTGCTTGGGAAGTGACACGTGCGACCTCTATTTCTCATACATAAAGGTGAATCATCTCCTTTACACGTGTTCACTTGACCCCTTCGAGGATGGTATACTACTTGACACTCCTCTCGTGTGCATGCATAGGTATTGTCGGAGCTTCACGGATGGCGAGGAGGAGTGCAAGCGCCAAGGATCACCTACACCATCTGCGAGGGAAGCTTGGAAGAGAAGAAGGAAGAAGACGGAGCTGCTGATACTACAGCGGCCGGACATCCGGGCCAAAGGCCGGACATCCGGCGCTTCAGCAACGGCCGGACATCCGGCACTCCTCCCGGAAATCCGGGCCCTCCTTCACAGAAGCTGGACCGAGCCAGCCCGGACATCCGGCCGTAACCCCGGACATCCGGCTCGCCCCGAAGCCCCGGACATCCGGCTGCCAGCCCGGACGTCCGGCCTTGCCTGCGTGCATGTATCCGGGCCGATGCCCATGTACCCGTTTCGCCCCTCACTTACCCCCTTCATGTACTAGACTATATATACTCCTCCACCTCCACCATTTTAGGGTTAGCAATGGTTTAGCTCATATGAGAGATAGAGCTTTGCTCATCCATCCCGGATCTACTCCACGAGAGAGACCGCGGCCCCTCTACGGAGAAGATCCACCTTGGATTCAAGACCCCTAGCGGGAAGATCCTTCACGGATTCAAGACCTCCTCTTGGAGATGAACTTTACCTTGTATCTTTCCCTTTGTTGTTCATGTACCGTGTGATCTTGTGTGTTTGATTGTCTAGTGGATGTGTGATTGGACTTGTTCTTGTGTGTTTCCTCTCGTGTTTTCCCCCGTTTCCCTTTGTGTTCTTCGTGTTCATCGTGGGATCCCCTCCATTTCGTGAAAGATCCGCTGATTAGGGTTCCACCCTGTATCAAATAATGTTGAAAAAGATTCACAAATTCGCAAGTGAAACAAGTAGACCAATAGCAATATGTCGCACACGGAAACACACACACGGATAGATAGATGGGGTCGTGCAACCAAGGAATGAGCACAAAATGTGGAGTCCACGGAAAACGCTCGTGTTGCACAACTCAAGAGAGACGCTAGCACGATTGCTCTATAGGCGGATACGACACTTGTGCACAACCTATAAGATGCAAATGTATGCAACGACTTCTATCCCAAGTATGCTATATGTATGGTATTCCGGTGGTATGATCCAAAATGATCGAGTATGACAATCTTAATGTAGTATGATGCTATGGTTCTTGCTTAAAAGCTCTTTGCTCATCTTTTTCTTTGTGCTTAAAAGCTTGTTTGGCTCTTTCTCTTTTGAGCTCTTTTCTCATGCAAAACTTCACGAACCAAGATAGCAATTGAGTATATGCGATGACAACCTTGTGTCACAAGAGATGATACCAAGATATGCACCACGGTGATATGGTATGTATGCTATGGGAAGTATGATCACTAATGTGCACAAGTCACGTTGCCGGCAATACTCGAATGGCTAGTCTCGATGGGTAAGTGACGCAAAAATGGTCTAGGGGTTAACAATGCAATTGCAAGGGAATATACAATGATGTCGTCGAAGTTACCGTCCGTGTCGATGATGAGAGGTGGTGCTCTTGATGTAGACCCGTTCCTAATTAGCCGAAACACCTTAGGAAACGGAAAAACCACAACTCAAAATCTCAAGGACAAATATCAAATGGTGGTAGCGGCAATGCCGTGGTGGTTGTGTATGATGGGCTATACACGATGTCGGAGTTGAAGTCACGGTCCCTAAGTAGCCGAAACACCTTAGGAGACACAAGCCACAACTCAAACAAGCTCGAACAAAATTGGGTTAAGTTTGGTTGGCTATGTATAATGGGCAATGGGTATGCGGAAGTGGTGGTGGTGGTTGATGAAGAAGCAATGGTCCCTAAGTAGCCTAAACACCTTAGGAGACTCAAATCACTACTCAAGCAACCACAAATGCTATGGGAACAAAATTGGTTAGGTTGCGGAAGTCGGTGGTGGTTATGCGGATGATATGGTGGAAGCCCTAGGCAAAGATGCCAAAATCCACAAAATATGATGGAGTCAAATGATGATGGTGGTATTTTTGTGTTATGGGGGATGTCAAGAACTTCAAAACGAGCTCAAGAATGTCAAAATCGGAGTTCGTATGAATTAGTTATGGACAAAACGGTGAAACGAAAAAGTCTGAAATTCCCAGGGGTCGGACATCCGGGGCCGGGGCCGGATTTCCGGGGCCTGATGTCCAGAACCGCGCGGGATTTTGCCCTCCAGGAGCCGGATGTCCGGCCGGGGACCCGGATGTCCGGCCCGATGGCCCGGATGTCCGGCCCGACGATTCCAGATCTGAATCGGGACTTCCAAACTCGTTTGTGGGCGGAATTTGATGATTTTGGGGGCGAAATTTGAGCGATTTTGTGGAGAAAAGATGGGGAAACTTGGGGAAATGCTAGATCCACTTGAAACCAAGCAAATCCACGGATCAAAATCAACAAAACTTCATCAAACCAACAGATCACAATATTTTTTGGGGCTATTTTTGGTGGGGAATTTTCGAATTTAGGGAAGAACACAACAAAACAAGGCTAGAAAACGGTGGGGAGGCTCCAAATTCGTGAGAAACCGTGGCTCATGATACCATATGATACAGGGTGGAACCCTAATCAGCAGATCTTTCACGAAATGGAGTGGATCCCACGATGAACACGAAGAACACGAGAGGGAACACGAGGGGAAACACGAGAGAATCACTCAAACCAACAAGAACAAGTCACACATATGCTAGATCCTCGAAACACAAAGAGATACAAGATCCATGATCAACAAGGGACGATACAAAGGGTAACCGGTTCTTCTCCGTGAGGAGGTCTTGATATCCCTGGGGATCTTCTCCGATGAAGGAGGTCCTGAATCCGTAGTGGATCTTCTCCGTAGAGGGGCCGCAGTCACTCACAAGGAGATGAACCACTAGATGAGCAAAGCTCTAGGTATCAAATGAGCTATCACTAAGCTAACCCTCAAATGGAGGAGGGGGAGGAGTATATATAGTCTAGGTCCACGAAGGGGTAAGTGGGAGAGGGATACATGGGCCTCAGGCCCGTCTCTGCGCGCAGGCAGGCGCCGGATGTCCGGGCCGGGGGCCGGATGTCCGGCGGCTCGCGAGGAGCCGGATGTCCGAGCCTCTGGCCGGATGTCCGGGCTGACCGTGGCCGGCTTCGGTTGCCTTCTGTGATGAGGGGCCGGATTTCCGGCGAAGGGGCCGGATGTCCGGGGCTTCGAGTGGAGCCGGATGTCCGGGGCATGGGGCCGGATGTCCGGGCTTGCGGTGCTAGCTTCTGTGAAGGGGCGCCGGATGTCCGGGCTTGGGGGCCGGATGTCCGGGGCCTGTAGATGCTGGTCCTTCTTCCCTCCCTCTCGCGCTCACTTGGCCTTGGTCCTTGGGCTCTCCATGGGTGTTCCTGAGCATGCACAAGGTCCGCGCTTAAAGTAGCATCCATATCTCGCGAGAAAGGAAAGGTAAAGCATCGAGGAACGGGATCACCATGCGTCCAAATGGTGTACATGGGGATGAGCGAAGGATGCTCCGTATCATACTTGTAGCTATTGCCATGATTTCTTTGTGCCCCATGCTATTGTTGATTCTTGTGTTGAGAGAGACATGATATCCCATTGCTATTTCCATATGGCCTCTCATCAACACATTGATGCTATTTTGCTCATATCTTGCTTTCATGCTTGTGCTATGCCATGTGCATCATGTATTCTCACTATTTGCACACATGCCATGATTGCCATGATTACTTCTAGTATGTTGCATCTTTGCACTACTAGCTTGCTTGACTTGATCACTATGCTTGCTTGCTATGTTGCATCACCCATGTTCCTCTCTTACTTGCTTTCTTGGGTTGATGACATATATGTTCCTGCCAGTCACATGATATACATTGATCATTGTCATTTGTCTCCACTAGTTGCATCTCTCATCACTTGTATTGAGTGCAACAATGCTATGTTTGTTGATCTTGGAGACTTTGACACCTTTCTTGTGATGCATACTTGCTTGATTGAGCCTATTGCATTTGGTTGTTCTCGCATCTTATGCCTACATACCATGCACCACACCCTTATACTTTCTTATGATAAGAATGATGCAAGCACTTGTTGGGTATTTTCCCGCACGAATGCTAGGTTTCGCATTATGGCTAACCTCATTTGTTTTTCCGAGTGTTTGTCATGTTCTTTCATTTTGAAGGATTCACAAGGCGGTACCATCACGAGGCATCTTGGGCATGTGAAGGCATACACGTTGCGCGACACCAACACCTTCGAGAACATACATAAGGTGAATTCCTTCTTTGTGAGCCATCCTCACATATGCATATTGGATGGGCCATACTTTCATTGTTGCTTCCTTCTTGTTGTCTACATGATACAGCTACGGGATGGAGGACCGACATTAAAGATGGACCCTATGGATTCACCACCGGTCTACCACTATTGCCACGACATCGAGTATTGGTATGTCAAAACCCCTTTGACACATTGCACCAAAACCTTCATATTTGTTGATTGTGTGCTCACATGCCATGCTCAATTGCATGATAACATACACATATTGAGCATCCATTGCCATGTTCATGCTCTTCATAAACCATCACATTATGACATCATTTTGCATAATGGTTGCATTGATCACATTCACAACACCTTTGTGTGCACCACAAATGCATTTGATCACATGAATGCTTTACATATCATACTATATCATCTTGTTAAGCTTCATGTACCTTGTCACACGGACTCATTCTTACATGATGGACACTTTGTGTGCGCTAACCATTGTATTTCCAAGTGTCCTTTGTGTTTGCTCATTTTGCATGTACCACATACCGGAGACACCTTGGAGTACTTGGATTGCAACTTGCCCTCAACTTCGTCCAACTACAAGTCCGTTTACGACTACCGTTTCCATGGTGATGAGGTTTTTGATCCGAGGTCGGATCTTTCCCAAGGGAGGGGAGATGATACGGAGTATCCCATGATCATCCCCATGTTCACTCGACGAGACCTCAACTACACACAATTGGACACAAGGTTCACTCGCTCCTCTCTGAACCTCCACTTTCTACATGTGAGACATGCCTACTACCTCAAATATATGTGCTATGCATGTTCAGGAACACCCAAGGAGACCATGGAGAACCCAAGGACCAAGGCCAAGTGCGCGCGGAAGAGAAGGAAGAAAAGCCAGCATCTACAGGCCCCGGACATCCGGCCCCCAAGCCCGGACATCCGGCGCCCCTTCACAGAAGCGAGCACCGCAAGCCCGGACATCCGGCCCCATGGCTCGGACATCCGGCTCCACTGGAAGCCCCGGACATCCGGCCCCTTCGCCGGAAATCCGGCCCCTCATCACAGAAGGCAACCGAAGTCGGCCACGCTCAGCCCGGACATCCGGCCAGAGGCCCGGACATCCGGCTCCTCGCGAGCCGCCGGACATCCGGCCCTCGGCCCGGACATCCGGCGCCTGCCTGCGCGCAGAGACGGGCCTGAGGCCCATGTATCCCTCTCCCACTTACCCCTTCGTGGACCTAGACTATATATACTCCTCCCCCTCCTCCATTTGAGGGTTAGCTTAGTGATAGCTCATTTGATACCTAGAGCTTTGCTCATCTAGTGGTTCATCTCCTTGTGAGTGACTGCGGCCCCTCTACGGAGAAGATCCACTACGGATTCAGGACCTCCTTCATCGGAGAAGATCCCCAGGGATATCAAGACCTCCTCACGGAGAAGAACCGGTTACCCTTTGTATCGTCCCTTGTTGATCATGGATCTTGTATCTCTTTGTGTTTCGAGGATCTAGCATATGTGTGACTTGTTCTTGTTGGTTTGAGTGATTCTCTCGTGTTTCCCCTCGTGTTCCCTCTCGTGTTCTTCGTGTTCATCGTGGGATCCACTCCATTTCGTGAAAGATCTGCTGATTAGGGTTCCACCCTGTATCAAAATTGCCTTGGCCTTGGTTCCCATGAGCACCTTGATTTGCTTGATTTGCTTGAATGTTCTGCATCATTTGCAAAAGCATCTGGGTGTTCTGATTCATCGCTTGCATAATTGCTCTCCAGGCCTTAGACGGAGGAGGAGGTGAAGGAGGACGATCAGGAACCTCTTCACCCTCTG
This sequence comes from Secale cereale, assembly GCA_902687465.1. Lineage (NCBI taxonomy): Eukaryota > Viridiplantae > Streptophyta > Magnoliopsida > Poales > Poaceae > Secale > Secale cereale. The sequence continues at coordinate 439,057,870 of LR738715.1, forward strand.
GGTTAGCGTTGGGAACCCTTTTAGGAGCCATCCTGAATGAGATGAAAACTATTAGCCATTGATTGAGAGAGAGAAATATATGCTGAATCAACGGCTAGAAATTGCAACATAGTCTTCACAAGAACATTCGAACAAGAATGAACGAATGTAAATCTCAGTTTAGTAGTAACAACAATCTTCACGAGAAGCCACTTGGGAGAACAAAAGGTAAATAAAAACAACAAGGAGCAGATAGAACAAATACAAGATAGAAGCTTCGTTCGACATATTCATGCTGAAAGCTTATGGAACGTGTTACAAAAGGGTTTTGCAATCCCCGGATCAGCATAGCCAAGGACCCTTTAAGATGCAACTCCCAATCGTAACAACGGCCATAAAACTACTTCACTCAATGTAGAACCCCGAACTCCATATCATGCATTCGTTGGAAGAATGCCTATGAGCTACTAGATGAACCCACCTATTAATTTCCGAAAGTTTCCAGTTATGCAATCAGGTGTTGGGGATACAGGGGAAGCATCGCGCACTCAACTCTAATCCTACATCTAGATGTATCCATCCTTCAACACATAACCAGTTATTTCCGGGAACTGTCTACCTCGGACCTTCGAAACGCATCTACTATACAAGCTATGGCAATACTCCCGAACTACCTCCCCAGTACTGGGTGATGTCGGGGTTATCTTGCCACTAACCGCATAGGAGAGTTTTCGATGTCGGCCGTCTTAAGTATTCTAGAACTGATGTGATATATTTGTGACGACAACACCTCGGAGCTCAACTCCCCGGGACACTGCCACAACCCCTAAATGACAGGAGGCATCGAGAACAATGTTCTCGTCACAAAGACATCGAAACAATCCAAACAATACTCGCGAGATTCCTAAAAAAAATTTGGTGAAATTTTGAGAGTAGAAGAGACAAGAGTAATCGTCAGGAGTCCTCACCAGAGTGAAAAGAGATGAGGAGCAAAAGAAATCCTACTCTCCGATATATATATATATAGGACTCAAAACATTTTAAGTGTGTGCCTAGACTCAACCGTCAACGATTCGATCAATAAGTGGGGGCTTCTAGGTCGGAGAAGGCTCTGATTACAAACTTGTAATGCCCAGGATGGGACTATACCTCCTACGTGTCGAGGCACGACTTAAAGGTATAAGCCCATTCTGGAATGATCTCAAGTTTGGTATCTTTGCACATCTCATGTAAAAATAGGGATGAAAAGCAAAAGAGATAGTTGGCGTACACTCGCCACGTCACACAATTCATTACATAGTCAAACATCATCCAAATAACATCACAACCCGACTACGGGTGAAGATCCAAATGAAAGATACCAAATACATAAAGCCACAGGTTCGAATCGCCCCTAGTAGAAACCACTACTGATCATCGGGATAGTGCACATAGTAACGGCTACGTTCTTCATCGTACTCCCAGTACAGCTCCGTGCCGTCACCTGAGTAGTTCACCATGGTACCTGCATCTGGTGTGGTGTAGAATCTGTGAGCCATGGAGGACTCAGCAATCCCGTTCCCGGGTAGCAGAACTATCTAAGCCTTGGGTGTGGAACAAGGCTGAAGAAAGAATAAAAGGTTGCAGCTGCACTGGCACTAGCTTACGTGTTAAGAGCGAGAAGAGAAGTGCCATGAGCGACAAAGTGATCACTAGGTGATCCTATCTAAGCACGTCAATCATAACCCCACCGTGTTCACTTCCCGAACCCCTTTCAGAAAATGACCGTCACGGTTACTCACGCTGGTAGTGTGTTCTGAACATGGTGTCAAGTTTTCTACAACCGGATATTAACAAATTCCCATCTGCCACATAACCGCGGGCACGGCTTTCAAAAGTTCAAAACCCTGCAGGGGTGTTCCAACTTGGCCCATTACAAGCCCACGATCCGCGGAGTCGCAACTCCAAGGTGGGAAGGCCCCAGTATTCTCAGAATCCCGTGCTCAAGATACTCTGACTAAGGTAAGACTAATCCAGCAAATCCTGATAGTAGCCACGCGTATCTCGTCTCAGGCCACGACCGGATGAGCAGTACGTACATATACCGAAGACCCCAGCGAACTGGGTGGCACCGCAAGTAGCTCTAGTTTGGACCAACACTCAAATCGAGCACTGGCCCAGGGGGGTTGATTAATTAATCCTCGGGTTAATTACTCCCTCGGTAAGTTTTTAGTTGTTAGGCAAATGGACTACCAATGTTGGGACTTGCTGGAAAAGCCTTAGCGCTAAGCGGTTTATCGAGGGGGTCCCATAACCCCAACCATGTGAGGAACGCATAATCAAGGAACATAACACCGGTTTATACGGTTCCTAGGGCGGCATGAGTGGAACAAATCACCAAGCAAGAGGCTTAGTCTTCCACCCATTACCAATATATAGGTGATTTCATTAAAGAGTTTATATAGTGTGATATCCCAACAAACTTCAACATGAAGCAAGAAACTTCAAATCTTCTCCTGCAACTAGCAATGCTATAAGAGGGGCTGAGCGAAGCCTACGTAGCCAATCAAAGGTTTGCATAGGTTGGGCGGTTAAAAAGATTCATGTTTACAATAGGAGGCTGACAAACAAACATGGCATCGAGACAATAAGCTAAAGAGCGAGACTTCTAGCAATAGGCAAAGATAGTAATGATATCTGGGTCAGTTCATCTTGCCTGTTGAGTCGTCGATGGGATCGTAAGATGGCTCCTCGTTCTCAACCTCGGTAGTAACCTCATTCTCGTACTCGGTCTCGGCTTCCGGCTCTACTCAACACAAGAACACACGAGGCACGAAATCAAACAAGGTGCAATGCGCAAACTACAGGATGCATGTATGATGCACTAAGGAAGCACCGCAGATGCACTTAGGATGCACAGCATGACAACATAGGAAGCACAGAGAAACAGCACAAGACCAAGACAATATACTCAAGCAAGTAGGATGCAAGACAGATCTATATAGGACGCAAAATATGTCAAGGTAGGAAGCACGGACAAAACAACACAAGAAACAACAAGTTTAAATGACGCCGGAAACTACTTAAGACAAATCCGGTAAGCCCTCATGTGCATAGTTTGAAATTAGTCCAGATCTGATCAAACCTTTAAGTTAAAGTTGATAAATAGCAAGTTAAGATGCACCATGATGATCTACACGAAATTCTAGTCAAGTTTCATATAAAGTTTGTTTAAAACGGAGCTACGGTCTAGAAGATATGATCAAAACAAGATAAGCATGGCAACGGTGCAAGATGCACCCAAAAATCAACCAAACATACTCCAAACATGTTAACAAAATGATATTATGAATCTACATGCAAAACCACACAAGTTTTATGTAGGGCACGCTCAAAACAGAGCAACGGGCTAAAAGATACACCCGAAACAAGAAACAATGCAAAGCTGAAACTAACAGCCACATAGCAACTTTGGAGCAAGAAATATATACTCTACAGCACTCAAACATGGTGACAAGAAGCATGGACATGAAGTAGACATATCCTACAGCAAACAACTCCATTGGAGCATCTCCATAGTAGGCATGGATCAATAGCAACAAGCTACAACATTTTGATCATGACAATAAAAATCTGACAGTAATATTTTATAGCAACTTGGGAGCAAGAATTAAATATGCTACAGCAATCCAAAAGAGCATGTGAGGGCATGTATGGATAGACGACAACATATACAACAAGTAATGATCAATGGCCACCCCAAAACTAACATGGGTATGCCTAGGACATCAAGCAAACATAGCATCAGGATATTACAGATTCCAGACTTAGTGAAATTTCACTAAGTGTTAAAACAGTAACATTATCATGGCATGTTTGTGAGCATGTTTAAGTCATCTCAAAGCATATCATGGCAACTGGTTTGCACCACAGCAAAGATCACATGATGGGGAATCTAAAACATATGAGCATGTGACATGGGGACAAACACATCAATGGCAACGAGCTCCTCAACTAGGCATCCCGTAACAAGTTACAAAACCTAACAGCCATATGCACTTTTGCAACAGAGATAAACATTGCAATATGAACTCTAACATGCATGCTATAGCAACCAACATGTAGAGCATCGCATGATGAACATTTTGACATATCATTTGCCTCATTTGGATAAACATGCACCAAGTTATCACATCTCAAACATAGCATGAAAATAACAAGTACCAGCCGTTTATATCAAGTAGCACTATTTTAATGATGATTAAGACATCTAGATGAACTCAAACAAGCATGACACAATGGAACAAAACATAGTACACATCACCGCGATTATTTTGATATATCATATGCACAAATCGGACAAGCACAGTAAAAATTATTGCCATCACAAGAATGCATCAGACAACAAAATAGCAAAAAGACTTAGGGGAAAAACAGGGTCAACGTCAGAGTCAACGCGGGTTGCGGGTCAAACGGGTTGCGGGCGAAGCGGCGAAGGGGCACGGGCGCGGACCCGGGAACCGCTAGGGTTTCCAGCCCGCGGGAGCTCTGGATCGGGGCCGATCCGGATCGGCTGCCGGCAGCGCCTTGCTCCGGCGATGGAGCTTGCCTCTGGCGATGGAGGTGGGCCGGCGGGGGCCCTCGGGCGGCGCCTGCGGCAAGGGACCGGCGGGGCGGTGAGGCCTCGGGCCGGCTGCGAGCTGCGGAGATGCAGATCGGAGGCGGCGGCGGTTGGTGGCGGAGCGGCGTCGGCCGATGGGCGGAAAGGCAGGATCGAGCGGCGGTGGATCCTCCCGGCGGCGGCCGGAGGCTCGACGAGCGGCGGATCCTGGCGTCGGAGGGGCGGGCGCGGGGGCGCGTTGCGGGCGGCGGCGGAGATGGGCCGCGGGGGCCGGGAACGGGCCCACGCGGCGGCGAAGGCGGATGGCTGGCGCGGCGGATGTGTCCGGTGGCGGGCGGACACGTCCGCCCGGCACGGTTTTCGAGGCGAGGCTGGAGAAGGAAGGAGACTAGGGTTTTTGGACGAAAATGGCAAGGGGGGACATTTTTATAGGCACAAGGAGCTAGGAGACTCCAAATGGGGAGCGGTTTTCGGCCACGCGATCACTATTCGACGACCGAGATGATGGGAAGGGTTGTGCTGGGTTGGTGGGCTGTTGTGGAGGGGTCTTGGGCCTCAAAGAAGAGGTTCTTTTAGCCCACTAGGTTAACCGCTGGAGTATCAAACGAACTCCAAACGCGACGAAACTTGACAGGCGGCCTACACGTACCAAAACAACATCGCACGACAAGTCTCACGTCATTCTGGAAACGTTACACGGCCACACATGAAAGAAGGACTCGGGGATGCCACGGGCACGTGTGAGAGCGTCGGAACTCAAAACGGACAACGGGGAGAGACGAGTGGGACCGGATGCAAGTGACAACACAAATGCAATGCAATGCACATGACAACATGACATGGATGAAATGCACACACGCACACGACAAAACGAAGAACCCGAAAATAAAGAAGAACCCGGAATGGAATTGATGAAGCCAAAGTTTATATATTGCCATATTGGGAAAGTGTTACATCTGGGGCATTACAAACTCTCCTCTACTACGAAAAGATCTCGTCCCGAGATCTAGGACTGGAAGAAGGAAGGGTACTTGGAACGAAGGTGATCTTCTCGTTCCCACGTAGCTTCTCGGTCAGTATGGTGTGACCACTTCACTTTCAAGAACTTGATTGACTTGTTGCGGGTCTTGTGCTCGGTTTCTTCGAGAATAGCAACGGGATGCTCTCGGTAAGACAAGTCTTGTTGAAGATCAATCTCCTCGAATGGAATGGTGCGTTCAGGTGTCTTGAGGCACTTGCGGAGTTGAGACACGTGAAACACATCATGAACATTTGCAAAGTTGGAAGGGAGCTCAAGTTGATAGGCTAGATCGCCTCTTTTGCGAAGGATCTTGAAAGGGCCCACGTATCTAGGAGCAAGCTTGCCTTTGATACCGAATCTTTGGGTGCCTTTCATAGAAGAAACACGGAGATAGACATGATCCCCAATGTTGAAGGCCAAATCACGATGCTTGCCGTCATAGTAACTCTTCTGACGCGACTGAGCGGCCTTGAGATTCTCATGTATGACTTTGCACATTTCTTCGGCTTCTGAGATCAAGTCATTGCCAAGAAGCTGACGTTCACCAGTCTCGGACCAGTTGAGAGGAGTACGGCACTTTCTGCCATATAGGATTTCAAACGGAGCTTTGCCGGCACTTGCTTGAAAACTGTTGTTGTAGGAGAACTCGGCAAATGGAAGGCAATCTTCCCACTTCATGCCAAAAGATATGACACAAGCTCTGAGCATGTCTTCTAGGATCTGGTTCACTCTTTCAACTTGACAACTAGTTTGAGGGTGAAACGCAGTGCTGAAACGGATCTTAGTGCCCATGGCAGATTGAAAAGAGTCCCAGAACTTGGATGTGAACAAACTTCCACGGTCTGAGGAGATAACTTGAGGAATGCCATGTAAGGACACAATTCTGGAAGTGTACAGCTCTGCCAGCTGAGCTGCATTGATGGATTCTTTGACTGGAAGGAATTGAGCTACTTTGGTAAGCTTGTCAATCACCGCAAAGATAGAATCATTCCCCTTCTTGGACTTGGGAAACCCAGTGACAAAATCCATTTCAATGTGGTCGAATTTCCACTCGGGAATAGGAAGAGGTTGGAGAAGACCGGCTGGACGTTGATGCTCTGCCTTCACTCTTCTGCAGACATCACATTCATTCACGAATTGGGCAATCTCCCTTTTCATGCGAGTCCACCAGTAAGATTGCTTGAGGTCTTGGTACATCTTGGAACTTCTAGGATGAATCGAGAGGAGGGAGTCATGTGCTTCGTTCATTATGAGCTTCCTGAGATCACCCTTGGGAACCACAAGTCTGTCCTCAAAGAACAAGGTGTCCTTCTCATCAATGCGATAGCACTTGTATTTGGGAGTACCCTTTGCAATACCATGTTTCACTTTCTGCACCATAGCATCACTGAGTTGGCCTCACGGATCTGATCTTCCAAGGTAGGAGCAACTTGAAGATTTGCAAGAAAGCCTTGCGGAACAACTTGGAGGTTGAGCTTCCTAAATGCTTCACAAAGCTCAGGCTAGAACGGCTTGATAAGGAAACTGTTGCAATATGCCTTTCTGCTCAAGGCATCTGCAATGACATTGGCCTTGCCAGGTGTGTATTCGATACTTGGATCATACTCTTGGATCATTTCAACCCAACGAGTCTGGCGAAGGTTCAGGTTCGGCTGTGTGAAGATGTACTTCAAGCTCTTGTGATCAGTGAAGATGTTGACTTTTCTGCCCAACAAAAGGTGTCTCCACGTGATCAAAGCGTGTACCACAGCTGCTAGCTCGAGATCATGTGTGGGATAGTTCTTCTCACTTGGCTTCAATTGACAAGAGGTGTATGCCACAATTTTCTTGTCCTGCATTAGAACACCACCAAGTCCTTGAAGAGAAGCATCACAGAAAACTTCGTAGGGCTTGGACTCATCTAGAGGGGTAAGAACTGGAGCAGAGATGAGCTTTTCTTTGAGAGTTTTGAATGCCACATCACAATCTGGAGACCAGTTGTACTTGACATTCTTCTGCGGCAAGTTGGAGAGAGGCTTGGCAATCTTGGAGAAATTCTCAACGAATCTTCTGCAATAGCTAGCAAGACCAAGGAAGCTTCGGTGTTGCTGATGTCTACACACGCTTCTACTCTTGTAGACTATGTTGGGCCTCCAAGCGCAGAGGTTTGTAGGACAGCGGCAATTTCCCTCAAGTGGATGACCTAAGGTTTATCGAACTCAGGGAAGTAGAGGTTGAAGATGGTCTCTCTCAAGCAACCCTGCAACTAAGATACAAGAAGTCTCTTGTGTCCCCAACACACCTAATACACTTGTCAGATGTATAGGTGCACTAGTTCGGCGAAGAGATGTTAAATGGCAAGTGATATGGATGGCAAAACAAAGTAATATAAATCTGTAATAAAAAGTGCAGCAAGCAAACAAGTGGTAAACGTGAGCACAAATGGTATTGCAATGGTGGAAACAAGGCCTAGGCTTCATACTTTCACTAGTGGCAACTCCCAACAACATTAACATAATCGAATCACATGAAATTTCCCATAAAACATGCAATGGAGACGCACCCGGAGGTCATTCCTTCGTGGTCAAGAGAGGACGATAATTATGTAGGGCTACAAAAGCACACCTCAAAGTTCGTAGTTCTCAAGCTAAGGATTTCCCAATGTCACCGCGGCCATCCAAAGAGAGTCCCACAATCACCACAACATATCTAAAGGATAGTCAAAGACAAGCACCAAGAGACTCTCAATCTTCAATCAACACACAAGAGAGGAAATCACTCATGAAAATATTTTTCTAACCCATGTCCAATAGACCGCTGTCACCTTGGTCTCGGGGATTATACTAGATAAAGACAAGTGAGTACATCAATCCAATACATAGAGGAAGGGGAAATATCATGGGATCACCCTAGATTAACATAGCCTATGATCACAACGAAGATCACATCATGGGAGAGAGAATTGACCACATAGCTACTGGTAGAAACCTCAGCCCCGAGGAGGAACTACTCCCGCATCATGGAGGGAGGAGGCAACATCGATGGAGATGAATCCGGGGGCACTTCCCCGTCCCGGCAGGGTGCCGACACAGGAATTCTGGTCCCCCGAAACTTGATGGCGATGGCGGCGGAGATCGGAATTGCTTCTGTAGAAAATGGGTCTGGAATCAGGGTTTCCTCGACGTGTGTTAAATATATGCCAAAGGGGGGCATCAGCGGAGGCTTGGGGGGCCCAGGCGCCCCCCCGGCGCGGCCAGGAGGGGGGCCGCACCCCCAGGGCGCCTGGAGCCCTGGTGGCCCCCCTCCAGCCCTACTTTGGCCGCATGGAAGCTTCCGGAACGCTGATTTTTTATATATTTTTCCTGGAATTTTTCTGGCAGTTTATGTAATGGGAAAACCTGAAATACAAAAACAGCAGAAAACAGAAACTGGCACTGGGTGCACTAAGTTAATAGGTTAGTCCAAATATGATCAAAAGTGTATGGAAGTGCATAAATATCATAGCAATATCACACAAAAGAGGCATGGAGCAAGCAGAAATTATAGATACGTTTTGGACGTATCAGTTGCTTGACGTTCTGAGGAGGTTCCCAGTTGACAATCGCTTCAACTTTCTCGGGGTTGACCGCAATACCTTATCGAGCCAGAATTCGCACTTGGAGAACTTGGCATAGAACTTATGTTCACGGAGTCTGTCGAGAACCAGACGGATGTGCTTTTCGTGATCCTCTTCATTCTTGGAGAATACCAAGATGTCATCCAGATACACAAGCACAAATTCATTGGTGTAGGGGTTGAAAATGTAGTGCATCATTCTCGAGAAGGTGGGTGGAGCATTAGCGAGGCCAAAAGACATGACTGTATACTCATAGGAGCCGTAGCTTGTTCTGAATGCAGTCTTGTGGATATCTTCTTCACGAATGTGGATCTGGTGATAACATATCCGGAGATCGAGCTTTGAGAACACTTTAGCTCCTTTGAGCTGCTCGAACAATTCATTGATGTTGGGGAGCGGATACTTGTTCTTTATTGTCTTCGTGTTCAATAGTCGATAATCAACGCAAAGGCGCTCCGTGCCATCCTTTTTCTTGACAAATAAGACACCACAGTCCCAAGGAGAAGTGCTAGGCCTGATTAGACTCAAACGCTCTTGCTCATCGAGCTGTTTCTTCAACTCCTTCAACTCTTCAGGGGAGAGCTTGTACGGACGCCGGCATGCTGGCTCAGTACCAGGCTCGAGTTCAATGACAAATTCAACTTGACGATTCGGAGGCATGCCTGGAAGCTCTTCAGGGAAAACATCTTCGTATTCATTGACCACCGGTATTTGAGAGATGGCATTAATCTCGCCCTTGTCATTGAGAGAGAATAGCCTGATTGTGTTATCTCGAGAGGCGAAGATAATCACGTCTTCGTCGGAATGAGTAAGCTTGACTTCCTTATTTGCACAATCAATGTGAGCATCATGCTGAGAAAGCCAATCCATCCCAAGAATAAGATCAATGTCGGAGTTGCCGAGAACAATCGGAGAAGCCAGAAAGCGGTAATCACCCATGCGAATAGATACATCCGGAACATGCACCCGAGAGGACATTTGCAATACAGGAGAAATAATGCTCAAAGGCTTTGGCAACACTTGAGTGATGAAATCATGCTTGGCAACAAATGGTCTTGAAATGAAAGAAAGCGATGCACCCGAATCAAACAATACTTTAGCAGGTATAGAGTTAACTGGAAGATTACCAAGTATCACATCTGAAGAATTCTCTGCTTGAGCTGCATTCATTAGATTCACTCTTGCAACCTTGGGATTTTGCTTGACAATAGCAGTGCTGACAGGTGGAGGAGGCGGAAGGCGCCTTGGGTTGGGGCACTTGTTAGCATAGTGACCCTTCTGGCCACACTTGTTGCAAATCACTTCTGAGAGAGGACGGTGATAAGGAGCACCTGACTTGGAAGCTTGAAAATGATTCTTTGACTGATTGCTTGGGTTGGGTGGGTGGGAGAAACCACGGCCACCAGAATTCTTGTTGTTGTTGTTGGGAGCTCGAATCACTGGAGGAGGTGGAAGCCAAAACTTATGTTGCTTTGCGACCACTTGAGAAGAAGAGGAGGAGTGAACAGCGTCTCTGATCCTCTTTTTGGAAGCTTCCATCTTGAGCTGGGATGCCTCTTGCTTAAGTGCCATGTTATAGAATTGATCAAACTCATCAGGCTCGAACAAGGTGAGAGCTAGTTGGAGTTCATCCTTCAGACCACCACGAAACTAATAGATCTTGCTCTTGGCATCTGGGATGTCTTGCTTGGCATAGCGGGCAAGGTTCTGGAACTTGACATTATATTGGTAGACATTCATTGAGCCTTGCTTCAGGTTGCGGAATTGCTCACGCATACCCTCGATGACACTTGTTGGAATGTGGTGAGAGCAAAAATCCTTGCAGAAGTCATCCCACGAGATTTCACGCCCTGCTCTAGAGTCTTTGTACTGCTGCCACCAATCAGCGGCTTGGTCCTTGAGTTGGAAGGCTGCAAACTTCACATAGTCCTCGGGCCTGACGTTACTGCACTCGAAATGATTCTTGATATCTTTTATCCAGTCTTCAGCATCTAGAGGGTCCACACAGTAACTGAATGCCTTTGGTTGGTTCGCCAAGAACTGGTTGAGCGTAGCAAAGTGAGCTTGTTTGAACAAATTGCCTTGGCCTTGGTTCCCATGAGCACCTTGATTTGCTTGATTTGCTTAAATATTTCTGCATCATTTGCAAAAGCATCTGGGTGTTCTGATTCATCGCTTGCATAATTGCTCTCCAGGCCTTAGACGGAGGAGGAGGTGAAGGAGGACGATCAGGAACCTCTTCACCCTTTGGGTTAGCATTGGGAACCCTTTTAGGAGCCATCCTGAATGAGATGAAAACTATTAGCCATTGATTGAGAGAGAGAAATATATGCTGAATCAACGGCTAGAAATTGCAACATAGTCTTCACAAGAACATTCGAACAAGAATGAACGAATGTAAATCTCAGTTTAATAGTAACAACAATCTTCACGAGAAGCTACTTGGGAGAACAAAAGGTAAATAAAAACAACAAGGAGCAGATAGAACAAATACAAGATAGAAGCTTTGTTTGACATATTCATGCTGAAAGCTTATGGAACGTGTTACAAAAGGGTTTTGCAATCCCCGGATCAGCATAGCCAAGGACCCTTTAAGATGCAACTCCCGATCGGAACAACGGCCATAAAACTACTTCACTCAATGTAGAACCCCGAACTCCATATCATGTATTCGTTGGAAGAATGCCTATGAGCTACTAGATGAACCCACCTATTAATTTCCGAAAGTTTCTAGTTATGCAATCAGGTGTTGGGGATACAGGGGAAGCATCGCGCACTCAACTCTAATCCTACATCCAGCTGTATCCATCCTTCAACACATAACCAGTTATTTCCGGAAACCGTCTACCTCGGACCTTCGAAACGCATCTACTATACAAGCTATGGCAATACTCCCGAACTACCTCCCCAGTACTGGGTGATGTCGGGGTTATATTGCCACTAACCGCATAGGAGAGTTTTCGATGTCGGCCGTCTTAAGTATTCTAGAACTGATGTGATATATTTGTGACGACAACACCTCGGAGCTCAACTCCCCGGGACACTGCCACAACCCCTAAATGACAGGAGGCATCGAGAACAATGTTCTCGTCACAAAGACATCGAAACAATCCAAACAATACTCACGAGATTCCTAAAAAAAATTTGGTGAAATTTAGAGAGTAGAAGAGACAAGAGTAATCGTCAGGAGTCCTCACCAGAGTGAAAAGAGATGAGGAGCAAAAGAAATCCTACTCTCCGATATATATATATAGGACTCAAAACATTTTAAGTGTGTGCCTAGACTCAACCGTCAACGATTCGATCAATCAGTGGGGGCTTCTAGGTCGGAGAAGGCTCTGATTACAAACTTGTAATGCCCAGGATGGGACTATACCTCCTACGTGTCGAGGCACGACTTAAAGGTATAAGCCCATTCTGGAATGATCTCAAGTTTGGTATCTTTGCACATCTCATGTAAAAATAGGGATGAAAAGCAAAAGAGATAGTTGGCGTACACTCGCCACGTCACACAATTCATTACATAGTCAAACATCATCCAAATAACATCACAACCCGACTACGGGTGAAGATCCAAATGAAAGATACCAAATACATAAAGCCACAGGTTCGGATCGCCCCTAGTAGAAACCACTACTGATCATCGGGATAATGCACATAGTAACGGCTACGTTCTTCATCGTACTCCCAGTACAACTCCGTGCCATCACCTGAGTAGTTCACCATGGTACCTGCATCTGGTGTGGTGTAGAATCTGTAAGCCATGGAGGACTCAGCAATCCCGTTCCCGGGTAGCAGAACTATCTAAGCCTTGGGTGTGGAACAAGGCTGAAGAAAGAATAAAAGGTTGCAGCTGCACTGGCACTAGCTTACGTGTTAAGAGCGAGAAGAGAAGTGCCACGAGCGACAAAGTGATCACTAGGTGATCCTATCTAAGCACGTCAATCATAACCCCACAGTGTTCACTTCCCGAACCCCTTTCAGAAAATGACCGTCACGGTTACTCACGCTGGTAGTGTGTTCTGAACATGGTGTCAAGTTTTCTACAACCGGATATTAACAAATTCCCATCTGCCACATAACCGCGGGCATGGCTTTCGAAAGTTCAAAACCCTGCAGGGGTGTTCCAACTTGGCCCATTATGAGCCCACGATTCGTGGAGTCGCAACTCCAAGGTGGGAAGGCTCGAGTATTCTCGGAATCCCGTGCTCAAGATACTCCGACTAAGGTAAGACTAATCCAGCAAATCCTCCCAGCGTGCCGACACCCTGATAGTTGCCGCGCGTATCTCGTCTCAGGCCACGACCGGATGAGCAGTACGTACATATACCGAAGACCCCAGCGAACTGGGTGGCACCGCAAGTGGCTCTAGTTTGGACCAACACTCAAATCGAGCACTGGCCCAGGGGGGTTGATTAATTAATCCTCGGGTTAATTACTCCCTCGGTAAGTTTTTAGTTGTTAGGCAAATGGAGTACCAATGTTGGGACTTGCTGGAAAAGCCTTAGCGCTAAGCGGTTTATCGAGGGGGTCCCATAACCCCAACCGTGTGAGGAACGCATAATCAAGGAACATAACACCGGTTTATACGGTTCCTAGGGCGGCATGAGTGGAACAAATCACCAAGCAAGAGGCTTAGCCTTCCACCCATTACCAATATATAGGTGATTTCATTAAAGAGTTTATATAGTGTGATATCCCAACAAACTTCAACATGAAGCAAGAAACTTCAAATCTTCTCCTGCAACTAGCAATGCTATAAGAGGGACTGAGCGAAGCCTACGTAGCCAATCAAAGGTTTGCATAGGTTGGGTGGTTAAACAGATTCATGGTTACAATAGGAGGCTGACAAACAAACATGGCATCGAGGCAATAAGCTAAAGAGTGAGACTTCTAGCAATAGGCAAAGATAGTAATGATATCTGGGTCAGGTCATCTTGCATGTTGAGTCGTCGATGGGATCGTAAGACGGCTCCTCGTTCTCAACCTCGGTAGTAACCTCATTCTCGTACTCGGTCTCGGCTTCCGGCTCTACTCAACACAAGAACACATGAGGCACGAAATCAAACAAGGTGCAATGCGCAAACTACAAGATGCATGTATGATGCACTAAGGAAGCACTGCAGATGCACTTAGGATGCACAGCATGACAACATAGGAAGCACAGAGAAACAGCACAAGAACAAGACAACATACTCAAGCAAGTAGGATGCAAGACAGATCTATTTAGGATGCAAAATATGGCAAGGTAGGAAGCACAGAGAAACAACACAAGAAACAACAGGTTTAAATGAGGCCGGAAACTACTTAAGACAAATCTGGTAAGCCCTCATGTGCATAGTTTGAAATTAGTCCATATCTGATCAAACCTTAAGTTAAAGTTTATAAACAGCAAGTTAACATGCACCATGATGATCTACACAAAATTCTAGTCAAGTTTCATATAAAGTTTGTTTAAAACAGAGCTACGGTCTAGAAGATATGATCAAAACAAGATAAGCATGGCAACGGTGCAAGATGCACCCAAACATCAAGCAAACGTACTCCAAAACTGTTAACAAGATGATATTATGAATCTACATGCAAAACCACACAAGTTTCATGTAGGGCACGCTCAAAACGGAGCAACGGACTAAAAGATACACCCGAAACAAGGAACAATGCAAAGCTGAAACTAACAGTCACATAGCAACTTTGGAGCAAGAAATATATACTCTATAGCACTCAAACATGGTGACAAGAAGCATGGTCATTAAGTAGACATATCCTATAGCAAACAACTCCATTGGAGCATCTCCATAGGAGGCATGGATCTATAGCAACAAGCTACAACATTTTGATCATGACAATAAAAACCTGACAGTAATATTTTATAGCAACTTGGGAGCAAGAATTAAATATGCTACAACAATCCAAAAGAGCATGTGAGGGCATGGATGGATAGACAACAACATATACAACAAGGAATGATCAATGGCCACCCAAAAACTAACATGGATTTGCCTACGACATCAAGCAAACATAGCATCAGGATATTACAGATTCCAGACTTAGTGAAATTTCACTAAGTGTTAAAACAGTAACATTATCATGGCATGTTTGTGAGCATGTTTAAGTCATCTCAAAGCATATCATGGCAACTGGTTTGCACCACAGCAAAGATCACATGATGGGGAATCTAAAACATATGAGCATGTGACATGGGGACAAACACATCAATAGCAACGAGCTCCTCAACTAGGCATCTCGTAACAAGTTACAAAACCTAACAGCCATATGCACTTTTGCAACAGAGATAAACATGGCAATATGAACTCTAACATGCATGCTATAGCAACCAACATGTAGAGCATCTCATGATGAACATTTTGACATATCATTTGCCTCATTTGGATAAACATGCACCAAGTTATCACATCTCAAACATGGCATGAAAATAACAAGTAGCAGCAGTTTATATCAAGTAGCACTCTTGTCATGATGATTAAGACATCTAGATGAACTCAAACAAGCATGACACAATGGAACAAAACGTAGTACACATCACCACGATCATTTTGATATATCATATGCACAAATCGGACAAGCACAGTAAAAGTTATTGCCATCACAAGAATGCATCAGACAACAAAATAGCAAAAAGACTTAGGGCAAAAATAGGGTCAACCTCAGAGTCAACGCGGGTTGCGGGTCAACCGGGTTGCGGGCGAACCGGCGAATGGGCGCGGGCGCGGACCCGGGAACCGCTAGGGTTTCCAGCCCGCGGGAGCTCTGGATCGGGGCCGATCCGGATCGGCTGCCGGCGGCGCCTTGCTCCGGCGAGGGAGCTTGCCTCCGACGATGGAGGAGGGCCGGCGGGGGCCCTCGGGCGGCGCCTGCGGCAAGGGACCGGCGGGGCGGTGAGGCCTCGGGCCGGCGGCGAGCTGCGGAGATGCAGATCGGAGGCGGCGGCGGTTGGTGGCGGAGCGGCGCCAGCCGGTGGGCGGAAAGGTGGCGGCGAGCGGCGGTGGATCCTCCCGGCGGCGGCCGGAGGCTCGACGGGCGGCGGATCCCGGAGGCGGAGGGGCGGGCGCGGGGGCGCGTTGCGGGCGGCGGCGGAGATGGGCCGCGGGGGTCGGGAACAGGCCTGCGGGCCCGCGCGGCGGCGAAGGCGGGTGGCTGGCGCGGCGGATGTGTCCGGTGGCGGGCGGACACGTCCGCCCGGCACGGATTTCGAGGCGAGGCTGGAGGAGGAAGGAGACTAGGGTTTTTGGACGAAAATGGCAAGGGGGGACGTTTTTATAGGCACAAGGAGCTAGGAGACTCCAAATGGGGAGCGGTTTTCGGCCACGCGATCACAATTCGACGACCGAGATGATGGGAAGGGTTGTGCTGGGTTGGTGGGCTGTTGTGGAGGGGGTCTTGGGCCTCAAAGAAGAGGTTCTTTTACCCCACTAGGTTAACCGTTGGAGTATCAAACGAACTCCAAACGCGGCGAAACTTGACAGGCGGCCTACACGTACCAAAACAACATCGCATGACAAGTCTCACATCATTCCGGAAACATTACACGACCACACACAAAAGAAGGACTCGGGGATGCCACAGGCACGTGTGAGAGCGTCGGAACTCGAAACGGACAACGGGAAGAGACGAGTGGGACCAGATGCAAGTGACAACACAGATGCAATGCAATGCACATGACAACATGACATGGATGAAATGCACACACGCACACGACAAAACAAAGAACCCGAAAATAAAGAAGAACCCGGAATGGAATTGATGAAGCCAAAGTTTATATATTGCCATATTGGGAAAGTGTTACATTTGGGGCATTACACATACGGACTCTAAAAACAGCCTATACTCAAGTATTTCGAAATTACATGGGACTGGCCCAATAATAAGGTGACGCAGCACCTATAATAGCCTCTGGACAAAATTTATGAAGTGGCATCTTGTATATTCCGTCCAAGTCTTCTCGCACTAATTATGGTGGCTTCAAAGTCCTGAAATCATCAATTGTAACTCCATTCTTGTTCCCCTTGCGCATGCCATCATCTCCATGCTTGATCTTGCTCCAATGTTCATCCTTCTTGTCCAAGCTAGGCCCTTCATTTGTAAGCAAGACAAATGTATCCACTTTAGGCAGCATCATATTCTCATGAACATTAGATTCATTACCAAGAAACGAAAGTACCTGGTAATTTAATTGGCATGCGCGAGCTCTAGTAATTGGTCATGTATATGTGTCAGTTGGAGCTGTGGGTGTAACCTTGTTAGTGATGTCCTCATCATCGCCTCTATCAAGTGGTATCAGTTTTCAGGTTGCTCGGTGAGAATTTCCAGTTATTCCTAGATTAGATTTATTTTCTTACCTATTGTCCAAGGAAAAGCCACAAAAAAGTTAGATCTATTCATCCTTTGTCCTAGCCAGTCTGAGCCTTTGCAATTTTCTTTTCATTGTTTGCATTATTAAATTATCGGTTGCATCGTCGTGTCGAGTTGCTGGTCTTAGTGTCTAGTTCGTCAGAGTTTCGAGTTCTGTTCACATTAGTCACGTCGCCGCTGCATCGTTATCCCTTCCGCTGTACACCACCTCATCCATCAATTTCCACCTCGTGCTACCCATCGTTCATTGTCACAATCATAGTTGAAGTCGTTCGCATCTTTGCTTGATCCAATCTGCATCTTATCTAGTTTGTCTTGGAAAGAGGGAGAAAGAAAAAAAGACATAGAAAAAAAAGTAAAAAAAAAGAGGAGAGAAAGAAAAAGAAAAAAAGTGTGAAAAAACAAGAAAAAGAAAACGAAGGAAAAGAAAGTTGGAGAGAGCATTGTTGTATATTCTGCTTGGCAGTTGTTTTCATCATTATCTGTATTGCCGTTGTGATCTTCACTTATATCTTGCTGTCCAAAGCTACTTCGTATCCTTTATTGATACTAGTTGTGCTACACCGTGACCTCATTAGTGTTATAGGCTCGCGTCTCTAGTCCGCTCTAGCATAGGACCAGCACAGTACCATCGTTGAGCGTTTATTCAACATTGCATCTCTGAATTAATTATTGCTAATCTTTTGCTACCATATATAAAGCTAACCCAACTCCACATATTTCTACACCGTGTTTACGTACGTTCACCTGGCAAATCGATTTACTCAATCTTTGGAGTTATTTGACACCACTGGTTGCCCATCACCACCTGTTGCATGGTAAGAACTTGTAAGATATTGATATTTGCTTTACTGTGAGCGCTTTACCACCACATTCAAGTAGTACATAGGAACATTATTTTTGGATTTTGTTTCTTGTTTCTACTAATCATGGCAGGTTCAAGAGTTAGTTGGGCTTCATCGATCGTGGGAGACGTGTCATCACCTCAGAAAATACAACCACCATCACAAGAGGTACAAAGACATTAGAATGCGCACAAGCAGGTTCTTATTTCCATGCCACCTTTTCATGATCGTTTTAAACTTGATTTATATATTGAATGGGAGTTCAACATCAATAATATATTTGCTTCCCATAGTTTTGATGAACGTAAAAAAGTTAAGGTTGCGGTTGGTTCTTTCACTGGTTATGCTTTAGTTTGGTGGAGTGAATATTGTCGGTTATACCCTAATCATGTACCTACTACTTGGGATGATTTAAAAATTATGATGAGAGATAGATTTGTCGATGTTTATTATACTCGTGGCATGATTAGAAAACTACAACATTTGAAACAAGGTAGTGACACCGTAACAAAATATTATGATGATTTACGAACTACCTTGTTGCACTCCTTTTTAGAGGAAAGTGAAGATCATTTTATGGATAGATTTTGGGGAGGATTAAATCGTGATATTCAGGAGATGCTAATTCATGAAGAGTGTTATCCTATGGACCATTTGTTTTGTCTTGCTTGTAGTGTTGAACAAGAAATAAAACGACGTATTGTCCATAAGGAGAATAAGCGCCAGGTGCACATTCCAAGAGATGATACGGTTGTTCCTTCCACTAATAGGCGTACTATGACACACACATCCGTTGTTGTGAGGACTACAGCACCTCCACCATGTGACACATCACCTCCGATAGTGCCTACATCATCTGAGTTGATCATAAGAGGTAATGACAAAGGTATCGATCTTCCACCTCCACATGAGTATGATGAATGCCTTGTCAATTTAAATGAACCATGCGATGAGCTATCCACTACTATGATCACACCAACTATTTTAGAGGAATATGTTCATGATTTGACTTTGCCATGTGATCAACCAATTATGAGTGAACCAATTGAATTAACTATTGATGCGAAAGAACCATTTGAATCAGGGAATAAATCATATTTGGATCAAATACATGTGAAACTAGTTGTGCCAATGTTTAATCATTTTGATATGACCTCTAATCTTGGTGATGGTTCATCAAGGTTGGGATGATTTAATGATGAGCATTGCCAATCTTTTGTAACGATTAAGAGCTTCACTTATATGTGCAAATTGAATTGCAATATTTTCATGCCTTCTACTTCTTGTGATAATATTTTGGCTTTATATTTTATGAACTACGAAAGTTACTCATCTATACATGTGTCATATGTGCGAAAATTAAGGGAAGTAAAAATGGATGACATATACATATACAACATGTACACCTTGTCTATTTTCTTACCCACATTTCAGATTAAGCAACGCCGAGGCCGGCTTTATTTTCAAGAAAGGGAGGATGATGAGGACATAACTACCTTGGATATGACCAAAAATATTGCATACATGTATATTTGTGAGGTGATTTCTAATGCAAACTATGCAACAATTTATTTATGTCATCCAGGACAAAAATACTTCACAGACTTTTGTGCCATGTCTAATTCGAGGTGTATGGGACATTTGTACAATCCACATATGAAGATAAGGAAAAAAAGAAGTTTAGGTGATGTTCAAAAAGTTCTCTCACGTCACTTTTGGGCCAAGAGAAGATAGAGTCCAAGTCTCTCACGTTCTGCATCCAGATTCGGACTACACAGACATACCTGACTCAAAACGGCAAGAACTCCTTCATACGGACTCCGAATTGGGTGATTCTTTTTTTGTTGGAAACTAGATTTCGTACACTTTCCAACCCAATTGTATTCACCTTCAAATTTGTCCGAAGCGTTGAGATATCGACGAAACAATCTGACGCTGCAGCAGAATCCGAGTCAAACTACAAGTCCAAAGGTGTTGCATCACCTCCACTTGGGCCCATGAGCCTTGTACGACCTAGGGTTAGTTTTAGGCTGCCTTGGGACGTCCTTCCACCTCCTAGGCCGCCACCCCTTGCTCCTATATAAGTAGATCCATCTAGTAGATTTTTCTTTGGGTTTTGTTTAGATTAAAGTTCGCCATAGCTGCAACATCGCGTACTTCATTTGTGTTCAACGACCAGACAAAGACATCACAGAACCCCACTTGATCAATAAAGCTTTCCTCTTGAATTCGCAATATCCAGATTGCAATCTTAGTTTCTTGCTTGTTCTTCGTTTGCCTGCAGGAAACAGACCTTCGTGGTCAGGTTGATCGTGCTCCGGCGTGGTCAATAACCTTTCGGAGTTGGTTTAGCGATTGCTAAGGTGCGACGTCCACGCACGTTCGTAGTCGGATCGTCCAAGTCGACTTCCTCCAAAACGATAGCCACCATCTCATCGAAAGACGGGACACCTTTGCCTCTATCAAGTAGTTTGACTCGGATTCTGCTACAGCGTCAGATTGTTTCGTCGATATCTCAACGCTCCGGACGAATTTGAAAATGAATCAAATTGGGTTGGAAAGTGTATGAAATCTAGTTTCCAACAAAAAAAAGAATCACCCAATTCGGAGTCCGTATGAAGGAGTTCTTGCCGTTTTGAGTCAGGTATGTCTGTACAGTCCGAATCTGGATGCAGAACGTGAGAGACTTGGACTCTATCTTCTCTTGGCCCAAAAGTGACGTGAGAGAACTTTTTGAACAGCACCTAAACTTCTCTTTTTCCCTTATCTTCATATGTGGATTGTGAAAATGTCCCATACACCTGGAATTAGACATGGCACAAAAGTCTGTGAAGTATTTTTGTCCTGGATGACATAAATAAATTGTTGCATAGTTTGCATTAGAAATCACCTCACAAATATACATGTATGCAATATTTTTTGTCGTATCCAAGGTAGTCATGTCCTCATCATGCTGTCCAGAGCTACTTCATATCCTTTATTGATGCTAGTTGTGCTACACTGTGACATCATTAGTGTTCTAGGCTCGCGTCTCTAGTCCGATCTAGCCTAGGACCAGCACAGTACCGTCGTTGAGCGTTTATTCAACATTGCATCTCTGAACAGATTATTGCTAATCTTTTGCTACCATATATAGCCAACCCAGCTCCACATATTTCTACACCGTGCATATTTACGTTCAGCTGGCAATCGCTTTACTCAATCTTTGGAGTTATTTGACACCGCTGGTAGCCTATCACCACCTGCTGCATGGTAAGAACTTGGAAGATATTGATATTTGATTTACTGTGAGCGCTTTACCATCACATCCTAGTAGTTCATAGGAACATTATTCTCAAATTTTGTTTCTTATTTCTACTAATCATGACAGGTACCGGAGACAGAAGTTCTTGGACGACGGATACATCTTCACCATCACGAGACGTGGGACAACACACACAAGCACATGGTCAGGTTATTTCTTTACCGTCATTCGAGGGTAGATTTAATCCTGCTATTTATCTAGCTTGGGAGCTTGAAGTAGAAAAAGTTTTTAGTCACCATCATTTTTCTGAACTTGAGAGAGTACGAGCTGTCACTAGAGTATTTACTGGTTTTGCTTCTGTTTGGTGGAGTATGCATTGTAAGAAAAATATTGATAACCAACCCACAACTTGGAAAGATTTGAAGGCTGTAATGAGAAAACATTTTTTTTCCTCCTTACTATCGCCGTGAATTGCTTCGCAAATTGGAATGATTAAAACAAGGCAGTAACACTGTTCATGCTTACTACCAAGAGTTCAAATCTTATACGCATCATTGTGACATAGAAGAATCTGAGGATGATACAATGAATAGATTTTTTGGTGGTTTGAACCATGATATTCGCGCAAGATTTCAGTATATTCCTCGTTGCATTACTGGTATGTATGTTCGTGCTTGTACCTTTGAGAGACAAATACAGGAGGCTGCATTGTGTGACTACAACAACAACTATTCCAGTTCATGCTCACCACCACTGGTTGGTTCCTCCACCATTGCACCTACTAGAGAAGCCACACCTCCGATTGTGAGCGTGAAATCATTTTAAGTGTATGGTACATTGTCATCATCCATACCTACATCAGCTACGTCTCTACGACAAGGTAACAGTAAAATCAATGATGATATAACTTCACATGAGGATGATGCATATCTAGTTAACTTGAGTACATCATGTATTGAATTACCTGTTGATTTGAGCACACCTCCTAGTTTAGATAATCATGTTACTGTCATGAATGTGTCATGTGATCAAACAACTGAAATACCAACAATTTTGAGTGCACCCATTGAATTAACTGTTGATGCAAAAGAATCATGTGAATCGGAGAATAAATCAGATTTGAATAAAATACATTTGAAAATAATTGTGCCAATGTTTAATCATTTTGATATGACATCTAATCTTGGTGACGATTCTATGTCAAATGACTTATTGCATGTTTGCTTATTTAAGCATGTTGTAGCCTGTGAATTTCATGCAAGTAACATTTCTTCACCAATGTTGGGATGGTTTAATGATGAACATTGTCAATCTTTTGATATGAATAAGAGCTTCACTTATTTGCGCAAACTGAGTTGCAATATTTTCATACCTTCTACTTCTTGTGATAGTATTTTGGCTTTATATTTTATGAACTACGAAAGTTAATCATCTATACATGTGTCATATGTGCGAAAATTAAGGGAAGTAAAAATGGATGACATATACATATACAACATGTACACCTTGTCTATTTTCTTACCCAAATTTCAGATTAAGCAACGCCGGGGCCGGCTTTATTTTCAAGAAAGGGAGGATGATGAGGACATGACTACCTTGGATACGACCAAAAATATTGCATACATGTATATTTGTGAGGTGATTTCTAATGCAAACTATGCACCAATTTATTTATGTCATCCAGGACAAAAATACTTCACAAACTTTTGTGCCATGTCTAATCCAGGTGTATGGGATATTTGTACAATCCACATATGAAGATAAGGGAAAAATAGAAGTTTAGGTGTTGTTCAAAAAGTTCTCTCACTTCAGTTTTGGGCCAAGAGAAGATAGAGTCCAAGTCTCTCACGTTCTGCATCCAGATTCGGACTGCACAGACATACGTGACTCAAAACGGCAAGAACTCATTCATAGGGACTCGGAATTGGTTGATTCTTTTTTTGTTGGAAACTAGATTTCATACACTTTCCAACCCAATTGGATTCACCTTCAAATTCGTCCGGAGCGTTGAGATATCGACGAAACAATCTGACGCTGCAGCAGAGTCCGAGTCAAACTACAAGTCCAAAGGTGTTGCATCACCTCCACTTGGGCCCATGAGCCTTGTACGACCTAGGGTCAGTTTTAGGCTGCCTTGGGACGTCCTTCCACCTCCTTGGCCGCCACCCCTTGCTCCTATATAAGTAGATCCATCTAGTAGCTTTTTCTTTGAGATTTGTTTAGTCAAAAGTTAGCCATTGCAACTTCGTGTACTTCGTTTGTGTCCAACGACCAGACCAAGACCGCTTACGGATCCTCATCTTTATCAATACTTCATCTATATTTGCAATATTCAGATTGATTTATCATATTCTTGCTTGTTCTTCGATTGCATGCAGGAATAGACCTTCTTGGTCAGGCTGATCGTGCTTCTGGCATCGTCAGTAACCCCTGGAGATTGGTTTAGCGATTGCTAAGGCGCAACGTCGTGCATGTTTGTAGTCGGTCTAATCTAGGAATAACTGGAAATTCTCACCGAGCAACCTAAAAACTGATACCACTTGATAGAGGGGAGGGGCCCCGATCTTTCGATGAGATGATAACTATCGATTTGGTGGAGACGACGTTGACGATCCGACTACAAACATGCACGACGTTGCGCCTTAGCAATCGCTAAACCAATCTCCAGGGGTTACTGACAATGTCAAAAGCACGATCAGCCTGACCACGAAGGTCTATTCCTGCATGCAATCGAAGAACAAGCAAGAATATGATAAAGCAATCTGAATATTGCAAATATAAATGATGTATTGATAAAGGTGGGGATCCATAAGCGGTCTTGGTCTGGTTGTTGGACACAAACGAAGTACACGAAGTTGCAATGGCTAACGTTTGACTAAACAAATCCCAAAGAAAAAGCTACTAGATGGATCTACTTATATAGGAGAAGGGGTGGCGGCCAACGAGGTGGAAGGACGTCCCAAGGCAGCCTAAAACTAACCCTAGGTCATACAAGGCTCATGGGCCCAAGTGGAGGTGATGCAACACCTTTGGACGTGTAGTTTGACTCGGATTCTGCTGCAGCATCACATTGTTTCGTCGATATCTCAACGCTCCCGACGAATTTGAAGGTGAATCCAATTGGGTTGGAAAGTATACAAAATGTAGTTTCCAACAAAAAAAGAATCACCCAATTCGGAGTCCGTATGAAGGAGTTCTTGCCGTTTTGAGTCAGGTATGTCTGTGCAGTCCGAATCTGGATGCAGAACGCGAGAGACTTGGACTCTATCTTCTCTTGGCCCAAAAGTGACGTGAGAGAACTTTCTGAACAGCACCTACACTTCTCTTTTTCCCTTATCTTCATATGTGGATTGTACAAATGTCCCATACACCTGGAATTAGACATGGCACAAAAGTCTGTGAAGTATTTTTGTCCTGGATGACATAAATAAATTGTTGCATAGTTTGCATTAGAAATCACCTCACAAATATACATGTATGCAATATTTTTGGTCGTATCCAAGGTAGTCATGTCCTCATCAACCTCCCCTGCCGTACAATGGAATCATTGGTCGCCCAGCCCTGCCCAAATTCATTGCGGCATCCCAGTATGTCTACAACACCCTGAAGATGCCAAGGCAGATGGGCGTTATCTCCGTTCCATCGGATAAGAAAGACGCAGTCGTATGCGTGGACAAGATGTACCGGGAGGCAGTTACGGGAGAGGACGCGGAGATCATTGCTCCCGCCAAGGAAAGTAAGAAAACGAAGAAAGCTAGCATGGACGCCAGCAGGGAGTCCGGGAAGTGTACCTCTCCGCAGTACGCTACGCCCGTTGATGACTTGCCGGAGAGCTCCAATAGCAAGAAATCCAAGGTTGCCGCACCCGTTCTGAAGAAAGTCCCAGCAGGGCTAGCTGGCGCTGACAGTACCTTTACCATCAGCGCCACCCTTAACGACAAATAGGAAAGTGCGCTCGTTGCCTTCCTGTGAGCGAATGTCGATGTGTTTGCATGGCAACCATCTGACATCCCCAGTACTCCCAAGGAGGTAATCGAGCAGCACCTTGTTGTCTGCCCACACGCTCGGCCCATCAAGCAGGAGGTTTCAAAGCAAGCATTGGAATGACAACAGTTTATTGCCGAGGAGATCAAGAGACTTGAGGCATCTGGTTTGATCAGGGGAGTGTTGCATCCGACGTGGTTAGCAAATCCAGTGGTGGTGCGCAAGGTTAATGGGAAATGAAGACTTTGCATAGATTTCACTGATCTCAACAAAGCATGCCCAAAGGATCTGTTCCCCTTATCGCGCATCGACCAAATTGTGGATTCCACCTCAGAGTATGACCTACTTTTTTTCCTGGATGCCTACCTGGATATCATCAAATATTCATTTCCAGAGAAGACGAAAAGAAGACCGCGTTCATAACCCCATGTGACACGTACTGCTTTGTACGGATGCCCTTCGGGTTGAAGAGCGCTGGATCCACTTTTGCAAGAGCAGTACATATTGGATTTGAGTCACAGTTGCATAGGAATTTGAGGCTTACATGGATGATATAGTGGTCAAGACCAAGGACAGATTACTTGGAGGAGACCTTTGCAAATCTGCACAAGCTCAACCTGAAGTTAAACCCGGAGAAGTGTGTGTTTGGCGTCCCTTCCGGCAAGCTACTTGGCTTCTTTGTGTCCCATCGAGGGATAGAGGCCAACCCCAACAAGATTAAAGCTATCGAGCAGATTCAAGCACCCAAGACAGTTAAGGATGTGAGGAGTTTGACTGGATGTGTTGCCGCGCTGAGTAGGTTCATTTACAAGTCCGCTGAGCGTGCCTTGTCGTTCTTCAAAAGCTTGAAGAAGGCAAGGCCCGTGGAGTGGACCCCGGAGGCAGATGCTGCACTACAAGATTTTAAGACTTACCTTTTCTCTGTCCCCGCCTTGGTTGCTACCAAACCACAAGAGTCGATGTTGTTGTACTTAGCAGCAACCAACCAAGTGGTTAGTGCAGCACTGCTGGCACAGCGGGAGGTAGATGACAAGGAAGCCGTCGCCGCAGTCCCCTCTAGAAAGGAAAGTGAACCCATCCCGGCAAGGTCAGAGGCATCCAAAGACAAGGAAGAGCAGGGCAGTGGAGGCAGCTCCATGGTTGCGGCAAGGACGAAAGTGGTGCAGCGCCCGGTGTACTTTGTCAGCTCCCTATTGCAGGGGGCTAGATCGAGGTACTCTGTTATGCAAAAGTTGATTTTTGGCCTCATCATGGCCTAGAGAAAACTGCGCCACTACTTCCAAGCCCACGAGATCATAGTTGTCACCCGCTTCCCCTTGCAACGCTCCGGAACCTTAAGGCCACCGACAGAATTGTGGAATGGGCTTTGGAGTTATCCAGCTTTGGTTTGAAGTTTGAGAGCACATCAACTATTCAGAGCAGAGCACTGGCTGAATTCATTGTAGAATGGACACCTACCCCTAACGAAGAAGTATTGGAGACAGTCATCCCCGGCAAGGAAGCGCCCCAAGAATGGATCATGTACTTTGATGGTGCCTTCTCCCTATAGGGTGCGGGGGCTGGCGTGCTTCTCGTTGCTCCCACTGGGGAGCACCTGAAGTATGTCGTCCAAATGCTTTTCCCCTGGGAGGAGGCCACGAATAACATGACAGAGTACGAGGAACTCCTTGCCGGGCTCAGAATTTCCACAGAATTAGGAATCAAGAAGCTGATCATTTGCAGAGATTCACAGCACATGGTGAGACAAGTAAATAAGGATTATCATAGCATGTTGATGAAGGCATACGTCGAGGAAGTGAGAAAGTTGGAGGAGTGCTTTGACGGGTTACAAACAGAGCATGTACCTCGTGCGGAAAACAGCATAGCTGATCATCTATCAAAGTGTGCTGCACAAAAACTCCCTATGGAACCAGGGGACTTTTGTTCTCCATCTAACTCAAACCTCCGTGTCCCCAACAACAATGGACAGCAATAGGAGGAAATTGTACTCCACCAAGCCTCTCGCGACAGATTCACTGAGATCCCCGACAGGGGGCTTGGCGGGAACAACTCCCCTTGATCGGTAAGCCGCACCCTCCCGCCAAACTTTCGACATATGCGGTTGAGGAGTGCGCTTCCGGGAATGAGGAGGTGCCGCTCATCCTCGTTGCCGAGCCACAGGCTCCAGCTTGGGCACGGCACATTGTACATTTCCTCTAAACAGGAGAACTTCTTGAAAGGCAAGAAGAATCTGAAAGAGTAGCCCGGAGGGCCAGTGCGTATTAGTTTGTTGACGACACACTGTACATAAGAAGGCCCAATGGTGTGAAATAGAAGTGCATTTGCCAGGAAGAAGGAAAGGAACTGCTGGCAGAGATACACAAGGGTATGCATGGCTCCCACATTGGAACGAGGGCTCTGGTTGGGAAAGTTTTCCGGCAAGGATTCTATTGGCCCACCGCCCTCCAAGATGCAATTGAGCTAGTCACCAGATGTGAAGCATGTCAGTTCCATTCCAAGAATATCCATCAGTTTGCCCAAGCTCTTCAAACGATCCATTTGTCATGGCAATTTCTATCTGGGGGCTCGATATCTTGGGCCCCTTTCCCCGCGCTGCCGAGGGCTTTGAATTCTTCTTCGTCGCAATCGACAAGTTTACAATGTGGCCGGAAGTGGAGCCCGTGAGAAAGGTGACCGCTCAGTCAGCTATTAAGTTCTTGAAAGGATTGGTGTGCCGCTTCAGAGTCCTTGCCCGGATCATCAGTGACAATGGCACCCAATTCACGAGCCACGCCTTCATGCACTACGTTCATGCCCTCGGAAGCAAGATTTCATTCGCATCAGTGGCTCGCCCAAGGAGCAATGGACAAGCTGAGAGGGCGAACGTTGAAGTGCTGCGAGGCCTCAAAACAAGAACATTCGATAAGCTGCAGAAGTGTGGCAGGCGATGGATCGACGAGCTGCCGGTGGTTCTCTGGTCCCTCCGTACGTCACCAAATCGAGCCACCGGGCAGACTTCCTTCTCCCTAGTCTATGGGGCAGAAGAAGTTATCCCCACGGAACTCATTTACGGGTCTCCTTGAGTGCTTGCCTATGATGAAGTAGCGCAAGAACAACACCGGCGTGACAACGCTGTGCTACTTGAGGAGAACCATCTCTGGGCTGCTACGCGTGCTGCATGCTACCAGCAAGCCCTGTGTCGTTATCACAGTCGCAGGGTTAATGCCCGGAGTTTTGAGGACGGCAACCTTGTCCTTAGGCGCGTTTAATCTGCCAAGGGTACAAACAAGTTGACGCCGAAGTGGGAAGGCCCTTACCGGGTAGTACGAGTCACCAGACTTGGCGCAGTTCGTCTAGAAACCGGAGATGACATTCGATTGCAAAATTCATGGAACATTGAGTATCTCCGTAAGTTCTACCCGTAAGGCGTGGCTGTCGGGCCCTGCCCGGCAGTCACCCTTTTGTACAAGTTTTGCCTCAGTTGCATGTAACCCTTTTGTACAAAGCCAGGCGCAGACCCTGAGCGACAGAGAAATAAATGAAGCGCTAAGGGGCACCCGAAGAAGATTGCATGCATGCACAAGTATATCATGAGCATGGCATGTTCATATAGATAAGATTGATCATTGGCATTGTTTTCATCTGCATCAAGTTGCAGGATTCTTACCGAGGACTTGTTTCCGAAGAGAAGAAATGAAGACAAGCCTACACGACAATCCTCGACAAGCCAAATAAGACTTGTGCATATGAAAACCTCATCACCTTTGAAACTTAGGTGCTCCCATCCCTTGGCTCGAACATTGCTTCGGTCAAGATGGTCGTAGTGGCCTTTGGCAGATAAGGATTGGTGGGGGGTTGGTCTTTCCTTATGGTTTAATGCCCATCAGGCCTAGTACACGCTAGTAAGATATCACTTGTCAGTGGTACAATAGACACAGACCCAACCAATCACCACCTGACCCATGACTTGTCAGATCCATTCCTTGCTGCAGCATTTGGTCAGCAGGAGTACACCGGTTCCAACTTCCAAGGGCATCATTACAAGTACATCAAAATATATTCTGGCTGCCGCTACATTTTTTTCCATTGGTTGATATGAACAAATGGGGTTTCGCACTAGGATTGTTCATGCACATGCTCTTCTACAAAATACTAGACCTAATTTAGCAGCAGCCATCATCACCTTGGCCCTGATAGCTCAACTGCGTGGAGGTTGTTGTAGAGGAATAGGATGCAACTATTGTTGTATTGATAGGTGCATATGCACAAGTATATATAGTACATAGGGCAAGTCATATCCTCAACTATACCAAAGGAGGAGACTTGGGGTACAAGAATACAAGTGCTAAATACATATCTCAACACCCCCCCGCAGTCGAAGCGACACCATTGCTGACGCAGAGACTGGACCGGAATTCCTCAAAAGACGTCGTAGGCAAGCCTTTGGTCATGATGTCGGCAAATTGTTGGGGGGTGGGTACGTGTAGAACATGAACAAGGCCGAGTGAGAGTGAGGTCTCGCAGATGTAGCGAAGAATCCGCTTAACAGCAGTCCAGTGAACGTCTCGCGGAGCATGCATATGGAGGCAGACCTGCTGAACTGCATACTGGAGCTCCGGTCGAGTGAGAGTGAGGTACTGTAGGGCGCCAACAATAGACCGGTAGTGGGCAGCATCTGGAGCAGGAGTACCATCAGTAGCGGACAGCTTGGCCTTCGTGTCGACAGGCGTGGAGGCCGGTTTGCAGTTAAGCATCCCGACGCGGTCGAGGAGCTCATGAGCATACTTCTGTTGATGAAGAAAGAAACCATCAGGACGGCGCACAACCTCAACACCAAGGAAGTAGTGCAACGGGCCCAGGTCCTTGATGGCAAACTCAGCACGGAGACGATCAGTAAGACGTCGAAGGAGCTCAGTCGTGCATGCTGTCAAGATGATGTCATCAACATAGAGAAGTAAGTATGCCATGTCAGTGCCCTGGTGATAAACGAACAGCGAAGCATCGGAGCGCGTAGAGCGGAAGCCAAGGTGATGAAGAAACGCGGCGATGCGCTGGTACCAAGCACGAGGAGCCTGCTTGAGCCCATATAATGAGCGTGAGAGCAAGCACACATGATCAGGACAAGCTGGGTCGACAAACCCCGTAGGCTGCTGACAAAAAACCTGCTCCTCAAGATGACCGTGGAGAAAAGCGTTGGAGACATCCATCTGATGAACTGGCCAGGCACGAGAAACCGCCAACTGTAAGACAGTGCGAATCGTCCCGGGCTTGACAAACGGAGCAAAAGTGTCGGTGAAGTCCACACCGGCGCGTTGCCGGAAACCACGAACCACCCAACGTGCCTTGTAGCGATCAAGAGTGCCATCAGGGCGAAGCTTGTGTTTGAAGACCCACTTCCCTGTAATAACATTGGCGTGCCGGGGACGGGGAACAAGCTGCCAAGTCCGGTTCCGTTGTAGAGCGTCGAACTACTCCTGCATCGCGGCCATCCAGAGTGGATCGCGGAGAGCGGCCCGAACCGAGGACGGTAGTGGAGATGGAGCAGACGTCGATGCGGAGCAGACGTAGTCATCCGCATAACGCAGGCTCGGCCGAAAAACACCGGTGCACGAGCGCGTCACGGGCCCGGCCGGCGGAGCGGCAGCGGTAGGTGGCGAGGCTGCAGACGCCTCGTCGGAGGCCGCCGTGGCACCAGCAGCGTCCGCTGGAGAAGCGGACCTGGCTGGCGACGCGTCCGCGGCAGGAGAGGAGCCGGCCGGCGTCGGGTCGGCAGGCACGCCATCGGGCGACTGTGGCGGAGACCGGGCGGGCGACGGAGGCGGCGTCGAGTCAGTGCCAGAAGAGGCCGACTCGGTGGACCCAGCGGCCGGCCCATCAGCAGGCCCAGCATGTGATCCAGCATGCATGGCAGAGGACCGGGACAACGTCGACGCGGCGCCAGGCGAGGATGAAGTCGAGCCGGAGGAGCGAGCCGCGGACGGCCCCGAGCCAGAGGAGGGTGCCGCAGGCGGGGTGGCCGGAGCACCCAGGGCCAGCAGTGGGCGACGACGCGGCGAAGAACCTGCCGCGGGGGTGGAAGACGGTGCCACCTGTTCCTGTGCAAAAGGGAACACAAGCTCATCAAAGTACACGTGTCGGGAGGTGATGACACGGTGAGACACGGGGTCATAGCAGCGATAACCCTTAGTGTTGGCCGGGTAACCTAGGAAGACACATGGAACGGAGCGAGGAGCGAGTTTATGAGGTGTGGTGGCGGTGGTGTTAGGATAACAACGGCAACCGAAAATACGGAGACCGTCGTAGGAGGGTGGAGTACCATACAAGAGATGGTGAGGCGTATAGTGCCAGCGCAGACGACATGGTCGAAGGTTAAGGAGTAGGGTGGCGGTGGCAAGGGCGTCGGGCCAGAACCGAGATGGCATGTAGGCATGAAACAGAAGGGTGCGCACGCACTCATTGAGGGTGCGAAGGATACGCTCGGCACGGCCGTTCTGTTGGGAGGTGTAGGGACACGTGAGACGAAATACAGTGTCGTGGGAGGAAAGAAGGTGGCGAATGGCGTGGTTGTCAAATTCTTTTCCGTTGTCGGTTTGAAGTGCGATGATGGGGCGCCCGAATTGTGTGGATACATAGGCATAGAATGCAACGAGAGTGGCTGCAACATCGGATTTCCTACGAAGAGGAAATGTCCACACAAAGTGAGAATAATCATCCAGTATAACAAGATAGTAAAGATAACCAGAATTACTGGGAACTGGAGATGTCCATACATCGCTGTGAAGTAACTCAAACGGAAAAGAAGCAACTGTGGAAGAGGAACTGAATGGAAGGCGAACATGTTTGCCTAAGCGGCAGGCTTCACAAGAATGCGCTGCCGTTTTATTACAGGAAAAGGAAAATCCTCTCATTATTTGACGAAGGGAAGAAGTGCTAGGATGCCCAAGGCGAGCATGCCAAAGATCGACGCCGGCGGAAAGAGCTCGAGGGCCACCTGATGAAGACGACGACCGAACTGGGTAGAGGTCGCCGGGACTGTCACAGCGGTGAAGAATCATCCTGGTGCGAGCGTCCTTGACAGAAAAACCAACTTCGTCAAATTCCACAGTTACGGAGTTATCACGAGAAAGATTACAAACAGAAACTAGGTTCTGAATAAGATGTGGAGAAACAATGACATTATTAAGAGAGAGAGGTCTAGAGTTAGAGGGAAAAGATGCAGTACCAACATGAGAGATGGGAAGACCAACACCGTTGCCGATGATGATACGAGAGGGAGTGGAAGTGGGGTGAACGGAGGAAAGGTTACCCGGGTGAGCGGACATATGAGCGGTGGCACCGGAGTCCATGATCCAATCACCGCCACCGCCGGAGTAGGGTGGCGGCTGTTGTAGTGCCGCTAGTAGGGCCGGGTCGTAGTAGGGGGCGCCGTGTGCGCCGGTGCCGCCATATGCACCATAGGGAGGCGGAGGAGCGCCGCCGTAGGCGCCGAGAGGCGCGGCCAGAAGAGCCTGATGGGTGCTCGGGCGAGGGCCGAGAATACCCGGGGCGGGGGGTCGCGGCACTGGCATGCTGTAGGCGTGCACGACCCCTGTCCAGGGGTTATAGCCGCCGGCCCAGGGCGGCGGGGGCTGGTGCTGGGAGGGTTGGCCGCCGTTGCCACCCTTCCCCCCTCCTTGGCGCTGACCGCCGCGACCGCGGCGACGATTGCCGCCGTTCCCACCGTTGCGTGGTGGTTGGGGCGGCGGGTTCACCGGCGCGGGCTGTGGAGCCACGGGAGGGCGGGGCGCCGGGATTGGTGTCGGGGCATCGTTGGAGAAGCCGGCGGCGAGAGCGGTGTGGGCGGCCCGGCTGCAGAGGTGCTTCATCCGCCGTTCCTCAAGGCGAAGGTAGGCCACCGCCCGCTCGTAAGTGGGGTTGGCCATGAGGGTGAGGTTGGAGGCGGCGTTGCCGAAGTCCTCATTGACACCGGCGGTGAGGGTCGAGAGGAGGAGCGCGTCGTCAACCCGGAACCCGACGTCGTTGAGCTCATCGGAGAGGGTCTTGAGCCGGAGGCAGTAGGCGTCGATGGTGGAGTCGTTTTGATGACACCCAAAAAATTACTGCTGCAAGAAAACAATCCGCTGAAGCTTGTTATCAGTAAATAGGCCATTGATCTTGGTCCACACCGTGTAGGCATCGTCCCCATCGCGAACGACGGTGTGGAAGATGTCCGGAGAGACGGTGAGGAAGAACCACCGGATGAGGGTGGCGTCGATGGCGAGCCAGTTGGCGTCATGGTTGCCGGCGAAGAAGTTGACGAGACCGTCCACGTGATCACGAAGGTTGTACTCACGGAAGAGAAGATTGAAGTAGGTTTTCCAGGCGTAGTAGTTGGCGGAGGTGTGGGAGAGGATGATGGGAACATGGTCGGAGAGGTGGATGTTGCGGATGTCGGCGGCGAGGGGTTGGTTGGGAAGGTCGGCGGGCTCGGACTCGTTGGAGGAGTCGAACGGGTTGCTGTAGGCGACGCCGGAGGAGGAGGAGCCGCCGGAGACTGACATGGCGGTAGGGTTAGGGTTGGAGGTGGCGGCGGTAGAGGAGGGCAGCTGGGGCGGGGGATCGCGGTGGGGAGGGAAGGGGAGAGGGTGGTGCGGCGACGGGAAGGGTGGGTGGTGGCGCGGCTGCCGAGGAAGGCGGCGGCGCAAGCAGCGGGAGCGGCGGCGGCGGCGGCCAGAGGAGGCGGCGGCGACGCGGCTAGGGCTGGGATCGGGAGGTTAGGCTGATACCATGTAGAGGAATAAGATGCAACTATTGTTGTATTGATAGGTGCATATGCACAAATATATATAGTACATAGGGCAAGTCATATCCTCAACTATACCAAAGAAGGAGACTTGGGGTACAAGAATACAAGTGCTAAATACATATCTCAACAGTTGTGAGTGGAATCCACGATCCACTGAGAGTTTCGATGAGGACTCAGCTCCACCTCCTGCCGTGACACTTCCACCTTTTGCCACTCATCCCATCTCTCCGCGAGACCATCGCCTTCGAGCATCCTTACCACTTCTGACATCTTAGGGCGCTCCGTGGGGGAGCCCTGTGTGCAAAGGAGCGCAACCTGGATCAGCGATTCCACCTCAACATCAATGTAGTTGGACTGTAGGTCTGGATCCACCAACATTTCCAGCCTTCTCTCCTTGAGCAATCCTTTCACCTGCACAAGTAAAATCGACAAAAAAAAAGGATGACAATAAGGCAGCTCCCCTACAACCAAATGGAAGAATGTTCTAGGACTGCCTCTCTACGCATAATTTTGTTAATGATGTAACATCAAATAGAAGCCCTACTAAAGCTCTGTTAATCACTTTTTTGTGTGTGTGTTTAGAAGTTCACACATAAAGCATTATGAACCTGGCTAGCAATTTGAACCAAGGAAATCTCACTAATTAATTACCCAGTCAAGTAGCATGACATCGTCGTCATTGGCAAGTCGAGCAAGATCAAAGGCACGCTGTCCTGTAATTAGCTCCAAAAGCATAATTCCATAACCGAAAACATCAGTTTTCTCTGAGGATTTTCCTGTTGAAAGATATTCTGGTGCGATATGCCCAATTGTTCCACGCACAGCAGTTGTTACATGGGTATCCTTGTAATCCATTAGTTTGGCCAAACCAAAATCCCCCACTACAGCTTCAAAGTCTTCATCTAATAAAATATTTGCAGCTTTCACATCACGATGGATGATCTTTGGATCACAGTGATCATGTAAATAGGAGAGGCCCCTGGCAGAACCCAATGCAATTCTTCTTCTCGTTTGCCAATCTAGTGGCGGTTCAGCTGGCCCTCGTTCTAAAAATATAAGCCAGTTAAATATATTATTTAGCTATATATTCTACTACCTCTGTATTCAAATGGTGACCTAAAACGTCTTATATTTATTTACAGAGGGAGTACATTATATTAAGACTTACAACGATCTGAAATATACAAGGAAAAGTGGAAAAACAAGGCAAAGTACCTCTTAGACGTGAAGCAACACTTCCATTAGCCATGTATGGGTACACAAGCAACCTTTCTGTTGGTGTCATACAGAATCCACGAAGACGCAATAAGTTTCTGTGTACAGCCATACTAATCATCTCAACTTCTGTTTGAAACTGTAGCTCCCCACCAGGTGTCCTCTCCTCCTTCAGTCTCTTGACAGCTACTAGCGTACCATCTGTTAGTCTTCCTTTGTAGACCTTGCCAAATCCACCTCTTCCAAGAATGTTCTTATTGCTGAAGGTATCCGTAGCAACTTGTAGTTCTCTTAGTGAAAATCTTTTAAGCTGACCAAGATGGACCTCTGGATCCTCCTCAGCTGTACCAGATAAGAATTTTCAGGCTACTGTTATCTTACAAGTAATTTTCCTCATGGTGGCTGCTACTGAATGCTTACCAGGTACATCAAAGAAATGCTCTTGTGGTTTCCTGCGGCGCCAGTATGCAAAACCAATTGCAGGAATAGCAAATAGCAAGGCAGCACCAGCAGCCACTCCGCCAGCAATTGCTCCAGTACTAGAGAAACTACTTCCTGAACAAATGAGAACAAAACCATCAATTCCAAACCTTGTTAAGTATCTGCGGGCTAAATAAAAATCGTTTGTTGCCAAGCAATGTTCCAGAATAGCAGCACTAGGAGGCCACACAGGCAGTGACAGTAGCAGCTACTTGAGCATTTTTCCACTGATAGGGGGTGGAGGTGTGCCATGAGATCTTGTATCATTGTTAAAAAAACAGAAGTTTTCATGCTGATTTATCATGCTGCGCGTTGGTAGCACATGAAGCACTAGATAATCTCCACCATAAAGGTAGGAAACAGGGAAGTCCAAAAAATGCATTCAATCGACAGCAGTATCGACTCCAGCCTCTAGAACATTTTACTTGTTTCTGTAGTACTATCATAGTCTCATCCCAGCTGGGATGTTACATCAATGAAAGAACATTGCAGCATGGGTCATATTGTAATGGAAGGTATACATGAACTTAATAGCCAATCCATAATTATGCATAAATCACCTGGTGATTGTTCAGGGGTTATAGGGTTATATGGAGGAGGTGGGGGGAAGGGAGGAGCGCCGGGGCAAGGTTTTGAAGTCCCAGGACCGCATAAGGCAGGGTTATTGCCAAAACTGAAATGATAAACAAATGTGAATTGTTGGCAGAACTGCAAAATAAACAAGTGTGAATTGAAGCAGTGTCAAGGCAAAGAAAACTGAATTTATCAACTAACATGCTAGCTTTACCTGATAGGGGTGAATAATGAAAATGAACCGGTTGATGGAACTTCTCCTGACAACTTATTATTTGACAGATCCCTATAATTATTAGAAATATTCAGCTTTTGTGAATTAGACGCTTCCTAGTTTATACCAAAGGTTATGCTGAAGAAAAGGATGTAGCATTAGACAAATACTTACAGAACTTGGAGAGCAGTAATAGCAGTTAAAGATTTAGGAATTGTGGCCGAAAGACTGTTGTTGTTAAGACGCCTATGCTCATATAGAAAATGAAAATGCACAAATTAGTATCACCTGGAGTGCTATAAAGGGAAAATTAACACAGTGATTGAGTCTTGACCAAAGTTTCTACTTTAGTAACCTAACAACAATATGAATATTGATGGTGTAGTTTTGTCAGTATTGAATGCTGAAAGTAATTTGTTTTCATACCTCCTAAATGAATATGATTTTGAATTGAAAGCTTACACGTTAATAGAACATCAACTCCCCAACATACTGTATTTCTTTTCATGATTTTTAGAAACTTCGAGACATACATGGTTTCCCCCGATTTCTACCGTAACTTGGTTTCCACTGCATATTTTGTCTTAAGAAACATAAAAGGAATGCCAAGTGGCCAACTACTCATTGCCTGGAAAAGAGCAAAGAGCACAAATATAATGTGCACACAAATTCACAGCAAAGACCAAATCAGGCAAACATAAATCTTTTTTTTTAAATCCTACACGGGGTACACACAGTAGATTTTTTTTCCCATTTTTCAGCCTTTTATTTGTTGGTGTTTTACACATACAATGACAACACGTAAGTTGTTGCTTCAAATGGTTGAATCAAACTGCATGGCTACACTAGATAATTCTAAACACGAGGTTTTATGCTGCCATAATTGTAACTCTACCAGGCAAATCAGAATGCATCTCATTTTGGCCCAGTAGAGCTAAGTACCTCGTGTTACAATCCATACAAAATCTGCACGTGTGCATCTTTCATAATGATCAGATTACCTAAGATATTGAACAACTAAAATATATTTAAACAAGTGATCTCACAAAATCCTAATAGCCATCTTGGCACGAACATGGTTAAAATATCAAGCAAATGACTATGTATGTGAGTCTAGCATGACAGCAAAAATATCCCTACTATAACATCTTGTTATCTATAATGAGTAGTATAGCTAATAATGAAGGGATCATACAGGAATCGTAGCTTCAATAGGTTCCCCAATGAATCGGGTATTGGACCAATGAAGTTGTTTAAGTACAAATCCAAACTGACCAAGTTTGAGAGGTTTCCAAGTTCACTAGGTATTGTGCCACTGATGTTATTACTGTAGAGCTCCCTGCAGCACAAAATTAGAACTGTTACCAAGTTATATAAAAATAATTATGGGCCAAGACCCGAAAGTAGCTGATCACTAGCGAATTACAACAATTAGATTGACGGCACCGGCCTTATACGTAAGACCCTTGCATGCACTAATCTAAGTTACTATCATCATGATCAATAGTCCAACTTCACTATTTCTTTGCCATTATCTAGTACAATGTGGTACAGTAAGTACACACTCTGATGATCTAACCCTACTTACATTCCAACAACAATTCACTATGTGGTAAAGGAAATGAACGTTTCAAATAGAATATTTGTTTTAAACTTTTAATGCATCCATATATGTTATATTTTCGCCTAGGTTGGAGATCAGAACGCTGACAAACTCTTTCCACCATTTGCAGGTATTAGCAAGTATGGCATGTATGCAGGCACTTGGCAAAAAGAGGATAGCTTACAGGTATTGCAGGTTTTTTAGCTGACCAAGCTGTGGCACCAAAGTACCAAATAATGCAGCATTTCCAAGATCACTGAAAAATGCACAAAACTTCAGTATGAAATACAGTACGGGTGTATCTGCATAGTAGAGAAAAAGGTGCACCTACACTCTGATAACGCTGTTGTCGTTGTTGCAAGTAACATGAAACCAAGTGCACGGATTGACCAGAGTTGCATCCCAACTTTGTAGCACATTATTTGGATCATTTAAGTTAGTTCTTAGGCTATGCAATGCATCACCTGTAAATAATAGTGAGAAATGAATAATTCCTACATAAAATTTAACTAAAAAATAATTACATGCTACAAAAAAAAGATAATCATGTCATCCCAATAGGAGCAACATGACCCCAGTTACAGCATGCGTTAGCACAATTAGCACCTAATATTCCTTGTGTAGATTGAATATATGATTTCTCATGGGGGGCAATCACCAGGTTATATCATACACAAATAGACAAAACAAAAAGGTCAGCTTGCATTCCCTTCGTGCTCATCTTGAATCTGACAGCTCTACCATCATAAATCTGCTGAGTTGTAGATTTTTCATTACATTGAACTTTAGTATTTAGTCATGTTATATTGTGTGGGAAAAAAACTAGCATAATATATTATATACCAAAGAGCAGATAAACAGCACATGAGAGACACATAAGTATCAACAGATGGCATAAGTAATGAAAGCTGCAGTGCCAACTTGGTGGCTGTTGAGGTTTCTAGTGCAATGTCGAACAAGCAATCCCCATCAGGCTTGTGATTTAGCCTTCCGGTACAGACTTGTGACTTGAAAGACGCCCTCTAGCTTATAGAAAGAGCCACATACAGTATCACAAAGTTCGACAACACAACTGGTTAGGTGAAAAAATAGAATTTGGTCTGGAGGACCACCAGAGAATTGCCCAATGACCATCAACTTGGACCGATTGAAACCCAGAAGAGCAACATCATTTTAAACTGGGAACGTAAAAGCACCCTGAGGCAACAACAAAAGTGCAGTGGGATATTCTAATCAACCCCAGAGTAAACCAATCAGGCTCAAGCAAACCGCAGGCGGACGAACAACTCACAGGAGTAAGCAAACCAACTGGAAGTCTATCAACGCGGGCACAAGTAAGCAAACCATGAGTTTAAATCTAACAAGAAACCGCTTTCGGAAACAAAAGGAAAAATCTAACAAGAAAACCATTTTGAAATATATTGTCCGCCTCCTTCCATCAGTTCGGACTTTTGGATGAGTCGGGAAGCATAAATTCAATATGGTATCCGAGTCAAGAGGTCTTCGAGACCCTGTCAACGCAGTATCAAATAAAACGATTCTGCGGCCTACATCAATCCCACGTCTAAGGACTAAAATAGCCAGGACGTGAGGAGTGTTGAAATATATTGCTCGTCTCCCTCCGTAAGTTCGGACATTTGGATGGTTGGCTGAAGCATGAATTCAATAAACCACATCGTAGAAACGTCCTAATCAACCCTAACAACCACGTACCCCTAAAAAGAACCCTAACAACCACGACCACGACTGGACTAACGTTGGCAGGCAGATAGATGGGCACATGAGCGATCATATTCATGGTCATGGGGCAACATACGCAGAGCAAACTAACGCAAGCATATTATTAGTAGCCCTCTGAAGCAAAACACAAAGCAGAGATCCCAGCCCCAAGCATTGTCGGGTTTTGTAACGCAGTATAAATATAAAATCATGTCAAAACCACAGCAAACGAGCGACAATGATCCGCTCCGATTTCCGGTCAAAATCGCCCCAAAATGATTTTGTGCCCTGGGACTGAAGCAACAGAATTAAATTTGGTCGACCGAGAGAGCCAGAAATGGGCATGAAAACGCCTCGCAGAACCCCAGCCTCGAGAACCTCCAACGGAAGCAAACCAGCAAAGCAAAGCAAAGCAGACCTTCCGTGTTTGCAAGCACGCGCGCGGCCTGGTGGAGCAGCAGCAGCGCCCAGATCGCCCACGGCGGCACCCCCATTGCCGCCGCCCTAGATCCCACAACAGCAGCCGCCGCCGCGCATTCCACTCCCAGCAGACGCCAAGCTTTTTTGCGATAGCGGCGAAGATTCGGGGCGCAGCTTTTTCGGGCCCCTCCCCGTCCGCTTCGATCTCCTCGGCCCGAAGCCCCGGACCGAGCCACTCTCCTCTGCTCTGCTCTGCTCTTTTCGGCGACTTCTCTTTTTTGAGGTTCGTCTCCTTTCTTATCACGGTTGCTTTTTTTGTTGAGAATCATCATCAAGCTTTTTTTTTCGAGGGAATCATCAAGCTTTATTGATCACCCTACACCTGGGATTTCATCGGATATTACATACAGAATGCTATCAGGCGGTTCACTAGGCCAAAAACTGCATATTTCTTTACTAACTCCTTCTCTAGCTAACAAGTGCGCTCTTTGGTTCCCTGATGCTGATGTCAATGCATGGGTGCTTAGGTGAGGTGCTAAGCACATTAAATAACTTAGCAACTATAGTGAAATTGAACAAAACTGACCCTTATCTGAAACTTCAACACAAAATGACCTCATTCTAAAAATATTTCACGAAAATGGCCATTTCTGCATGACGCCCGGTGCTAGGGCGCCATGCTAGAGAGCATGACACCCCGGGCTAGGGCGCCATGGTAATGACATGTAGCATGGCGCCCCGGCCTAGGGTGCCATGCCAAATAGCATGACGCCCTACCCCGGGGCGTCATGCTATCTAGCATGGCGCCCTAGCCGCGGGCGTCATGCAAAAGGGGCCATTTCGTGAAATATTTTCAAAATGAGGTCATTTTGTATTGAAGTTTCAGATAAGGGCCAGTTCTGTACATTTTCACGCAACTATACTCCCCAATGCATAGGTGCTTAGCTTATGGTTGCTAAGCTTGCTTCATTTAGTGATTTAGCAACTAAAGTTCTTCATGTATTGGTGGGCTTCCTACCTTTAAATATTTTGCCTAGGTTCACGCGCTTAGCATTATTTCTTCCTGGGATCACCATACTCATCTCTCTCCTCTTAAATAACATGCCACATCAGATTTTTTGCCTACGTGGAAGGCTTAGCACCTGTACAAGATGGAGCATTGGGAGGGGCCTGATCGACTAACCCAGAAATTTTTGAAGCCTTGAAGCGACCTTCCCAACAGCTTAATTTCTTCAACGATCAGTCGTGCCGCACTTAATTTTTTGCCTAGTCATTCACCATGGCCGCCACTCGCTTGTTGTCGACTTCAACGTGTAGCCTGGTAGCTCCAGCTTGGATCACCAGCTGCAACGCCTTGCGGCAAGCAAATTATCTCGGCCACCTCCGGATCAGGCACATCCCAGATAAATTTAATAATATTAATCTAATATGCCCATTGATGTTTTAAAAGTACATTACCGGATTTCTGGAGATGAAGAAGCGACTTGGGGTAACTTATACAATGTTATGTATCGAGAAAGGATACTTTTTTTAGGTCAAGAGATTCGTTGCGAGATCACGAATCATATTACAGGTCGCATGGTATATCTGAGTATAGAAGATGGAATTAGTGATATTTTTTTTGTTTATAAACTCCCCAGGCGGGTGGCTAATCTCAGGAATGGCTATTTTTGGTATGATGCAAACGGTGACACCAGATATATATACAATATGCCTCGGAATAGCCGCCTCCATGGCGTCCTTCATTCTGCTTGGAGGAGAACCCACCAAGCGTATAGCATTCCCTCTCGGCCACCTCGGGATCAGGCACATCCCAGAATACATAGCAGGCATCCCCTCTGAACGCTCCAACATGGTCTCGAAGAACCACTCCTCCACCTCCATGATCCCGCAGCTTAGACAGAGCTCCGTATGGGTTTGCCTTGAGCCACCCTTGCTCCGGCGGACTCCATCTCACAGCCGGTGCTGGAGAGGAGCACCTCGGTTGCTTTGTGTGAATGGTTGTCCATTCTATGATATGTTGATGAACATTCTCTGCAACCACTCTAGGGTCCGCAATCTTCTTTCCATCCCTCGCCTCATTCCTTACGAGCCAAAGATCGTACGCAACCTGAACCATTAACTCGCGCTCCTGGTCACCGGCATCAGCAAACCATCGCAGCAGCCATGAGGCAAGCTCTCCATGGGGTCCATCTGACACTGGCGGGATCGCCACCGGAACCACTTTCTCCGAGATTAACACCTTCCTGAACATGGTTGAATGCGGACACGCCCAAAAGCGATGCAAGACTGTTTCTTCTCTACCGTAGACCGTGCAAAAGATCCCTGGTTTGATTTTCCTCCTATGTAACTCGGCACCAACGGCCAATCCATTTTTTATCAGGCGCCACATGCGGATCTTTGCCTTCCGAGGAGTATTGGTGTTCCAAAGCGCTAGCCAGCTTTTGTGTCTATACACCGATGTCGAAGACTCCAGTCATCTGGTTTTGGTCCTTTTTATTGACATACATAGGTGATATGCTAATCAA
Source organism: Secale cereale (assembly GCA_902687465.1). Lineage (NCBI taxonomy): Eukaryota > Viridiplantae > Streptophyta > Magnoliopsida > Poales > Poaceae > Secale > Secale cereale. The sequence goes on from LR738715.1 coordinate 439,101,027, forward strand.
ACGTTGAACTGCCCCGACTTAGTGAAATTCCATGCCAAATAGTCGCTGCTACCTAGGCCTCCAATAGCGATCTGCTTGATATCATATGCGTCATCAGCTGAGAACATATCATCCACCTTGGCATGATCCCAAGCAGAACCATTGGGACTAAGTAGGTCGCTTACATGTGTGATTCCATGCACAAACTGGTGCCCAAGAGGTTTCAGACTCCCTGCCCTCGGAATCCAATTTTCATGGTGGATGTTGATGTTCGAACCATCATCTACACGCCAAATAACTCCCTCTCTTAGTAGTTCCCTCCCATGTATAATGCTCCTGAATGTGTACGACGCACCACTAGGACACGTAGCGTTCATTATTGTGCATTCCTTGAAGTACCTAGCCTTGAGCACACGAGGACACAAAGAGGATGGATATTGGAGGAGTCACCATGATTGCTTTGCCAGCAGAGCTTGATTAAGGAGCTGTTTGGATTGTGACTATCTTTGCCATATGTTGTCATATGATTTTAGCCACACTTGCCACACTTGCCTTAGTTGTGTTGCTCAAATTGTTAGCCACACTTTGGCTTGCCTAAGAGAATCTTGCCACACCTTTTGTGTCTATGCCATGTGGGGTTCATTGCTCATAAAAAAAATCTTACCTTAGGTGTGGCTAGAACCAAACACCTACCTAACTTGGTCAAAGTTGCCTAAGGTTAGGTGTGGCAAAGTGTGGCAAGGTGTGGCTAGGAACCAAACAGCCCCTAAAAGCTTCATAATTTCTGAACCCATCCCTCCATCTCGCTTTGGCAAGCACATTTTATCCCAGGCTATCAAGTGCACCTTCCTTTCACCTTCAGCCGCACCCCACCAGAATTTTGAAAACATTGAAGTCAAGTTCCCGCACATCTTCTTCGTGAGTTGAAAACAACTCATTGTGAAAGTTGGTGTAGATTGTAACCCTGATTTCATAAGTACTTCCCTTGCCTTCTTGGACAAACCTTGATAGAGGCAAAGGTGTCCTGTCTTTCGATGAGATGGTGGCTATCGTTTTGGAGGAAGTCGACTTCGACGATCCAACTACGAACGTGCGAGGACGTCGCGCCTTAGCAATCGCTAAACCAACTTCGAGAGGATATTGACCACGTCGGAGCATGATCAACCTGACCACGATGGTCCGTTTCCTGCAGGTAAACGAAGAACAAGCAAGAAATTGAGATTGCAATCTGGATATTGCGAATATAAGAGGAAAGCTTTATTGATCAAGGTGGGGTTCTGTTGTAGGGTGGAACCCTAGGTGGAGATCTTTCACGATTTGGAGGGGAATCCCTAAGAACAAGATGAGCACAAAGGGAAGAACACGAGAGAAACACTCAAGAACAAGCCCAAATCACACATCCACTAGACTCACATACACACAAGATCCACAAAGGTACAAGAACAACAAGGGGAACATGGATACATGATAGGGTTCATCCCAAATCCCAAAAGGAGATGAGGTCTTGGTGATCCTATGATGGGGATCCTTCCCGTAGAAGGGGGTCTTGATAATCCACAAGGATTCTTCCCCAAAGGGGTCTTGATCCACAAGAGGGAAGGAGCAAAGCTCACATATGTCTCATATATACTTTGGTATCCTTACAAATGAGCTAGGGAAAGAGTACTTATAGTCTAGGGACGAAATAAGAGGGGGAGAGGGTTACAAGGGCAAAAAAAACACTTGCACGCCAGGCTCGCGGAGTGGTCCGGGCACCCGGAGCGAAGGGACCGGGCACCCAGACCGGACATAGGCACCAGGCGGAGGAGGACCGGGCACCCGGGGGGTGAGAGCCCGAGCACCCGGGGCGAGCTGGAGGAGGGCCGGGCACCCGGGGGTAGTGGCGCGGGCACCCGGGGCGATGGCGCCAG
>LR738715.1:439102925-439128849 GCA_902687465.1 Secale cereale
CTTCCCGTAGAAGGGGGTCTTGATAATCCACAAGGATTCTTCCCCAAAGGGGTCTTGATCCACAAGAGGGAAGGAGCAAAGCTCACATATGTCTCATATATACTTTGGTATCCTTACAAATGAGCTAGGGAAAGAGTACTTATAGTCTAGGGACGAAATAAGAGGGGGAGAGGGTTACAAGGGCAAAAAAACCACTTGCACGCCAGGCTCGCGGAGTGGTCCGGGCACCCGGAGCGAAGGGACCGGGCACCCAGACCGGACATAGGCACCAGGCGGAGGAGGACCGGGCACCCGGGGGGTGAGAGCCCGAGCACCCGGGGCGAGCTGGAGGAGGGCCGGGCACCCGGGGGTAGTGGCGCGGGCACCCGGGGCGATGGCGCCAGGCCTAGGCTGTGAGGCCGGGCACCCGAGGCCTCCTGGCCGGGCACCCGGAGTGGCTAGGGCCAGCGCCCAGCCGGTGGCCGAAGGCCCGGGCTCCCAGGCATGGAGGCCCGGGCACCCGGGGGGTGTTCCAGAGCCTCCGTGTCTTCGCTCCCTTCCTCTTCCCTCTTCTCATCCGTAGGTGCTCGGGCCCTTGTGCTAGCCCCTCCGTGATCCGCACCTTGATACCTAATCATGCATAACATCTCTGCTTGAGGTAGAATCCGACTCTCGTGTGAATCCGAATGAAACTCGAAGAGGAAAGAGTTCACCTCGGTTTCGACGACGCGTGCGTGAGCTCTCGTTGTAGGTCTTCTCCGTGCTTGCGGTGGCGGTGTGACGTCCATGGGGATGGTCGGATGCTCCGCATGAAGTTCTATGACGTCTTTGTCTGGTCATTGAACACAAATGAAGTACGCGAACTTGCAGCTATGGCGAACTTTAATATAAACAAAACCCAAAGACTAAACGATGCCCTAAGGGCTGTATATATGGGGAAAGAGAGGGGAATTTCGTGTCCCTTGGAGAAGGGGTACGAAACCAACCCAAACTCTGTTTTCCCCACACATACGGACTCTAAAAATAGCCTATAATTGTCTATTTCGAAATTACATGGGCCTGGCCCAATAATAAGGTGACGCAGCACCAATAATAGCCTTTGGACGAAATCTATGAAGTGGCATATTGTATATTCCGTCCAAGGCTTCTCGCACTCATTATGGTGGCTTCAAAGTCCTGAAATCATCATTTGTAACTCCGTTCTTGCTCCCTTTGTGCATGCCATCATCTCCATGCTTGATCTTGCTCCAATGTTCATCCTTCTTGTCCAAGCTAGGCCCTTCATTTGTAAGCAAGACAAATGTATCCAATTTAGGCAGCATCAAATTCTCATGAACATTAAAATCATTACCAAGAAATGAAAGTACTTAGTAATTTAATTGGCGTGCGCGAGCTCTAGTAATTGGTCATGTATATGTATCAGTTGGGGATGTAGGTGTTACTCAGTTAGTGATGTCCTCATCATGCTCCCCTTCTTGAATTGAAGTCATCCTCGACGGAAGCTCATCTTCCTCACCCAAGTAAGGCTTCAAATCTACAATGTTAAATGTGGGACTAACCCCAAAATCTGCAGGTAACTCAAGTTTATATGCATTATCATTTATTTTCTCTAACACCTTGAAAGGACCATCAACACGTGGCATTAGCTTTGACTTGCGCAAATTAGGAAACCTATCCTTACACAAATGTAATGAAACAAGATCTCCAGGTGCAAAGACAACACGTTTTCTACCCTTATCTCCAACAAGTTTATATTTAGCATTCATGCACTCAATATTTTCCTTAGTTAACTCATGCATTTTTAAGATCAATTCAGCATGTTGTTTAGCATCAAAATTAACCTTCTCCGAAGATGGAAGAGGCAACAAATCAATAGGTGCACGAGGTAGGAAACCATAGACAATTTCAAAAGGGCACAACTTAGTAGTAGAATGCAAACGAACGATGATAAGCAAATCAATATGAGGCAAGCATTCTTCCCACATTTTCTTGTTACTCTTCAAAATAGTCCTAAGCATAGTAGACAAAGTTCTATTGACTACTTCAGTTTGTCCATCAGTTTGGGGGTGACAAGTAGTACTAAAAAGCAGTTTAGTCCCCAACTTAGCCCATAAACATCTCCAAAAGTGGCTAAGAAATTTAGTATCACGATCTAAAACAATAGTATTTGGCACACAATGCAAGCGGATAATTTCACGAAAGAACAAATCACCAACATTAGCATCATCGTCGCTTTTATGACATGGTATAAAGTGTGCCATCTTCGAGAACCTATCCACGACAAAAAATATGCTATCCCTCCCCTTGTTTGTTCGAGGTAAACCCAAAACAAAGTTCATAGATATATCTTCCCAAGGAACACTACGGACAGGCAAAGGCATATATAAACCATGAGGATTGAGTCGTGACTTAGCTTTTTGACATGTAGTCGAGCGAGTGATGAGGACATGACTACCTTGGATACGACCAAAAATATTGCATACATGTATATTTGTGAGGTGATTTCTAATGCAAACTATGCAACAATTTATTTATGTCATCCATGACAAAAATACTTCACAGACTTTTGTGCCATGTCTAATTCCAGGTGTATGGGACATTTGTACAATCCACATATGAAGATAAGGGAAAAAGAGAAGTTTGGGTGCTGTTCAAAAAGTTCTCTCACGTCACTTTTGGGCCAAGAGAAGATAGAGTCCAAGTCTCTCACGTTCTGCATCCAGATTCGGACTGCACAGACATACCTGACTTAAAACGGCAAGAACTCCTTCATACGGACTCCGAATTGGGTGTTTCTTTTTTTGTTGTAAACTAGATTTCGTGCACTTTCCAACCCAATTGGATGCACCTTCAAATTCGTCCGGAGCGTTGAGATATCGACGAAACAATCTGACGCTGCAGCAGAATCCGAGTCAAACTACAAGTCCAAAGGTGTTACATCACCTCCACTTGGGCCCACGAGCCTTGTACGACCTAGGGTTAGTTTTAGGCTGCCTTGGGACGTCCTTCCACCTCCTTGGCTGCGACCCCTTGCTCCTATATAAGTAGATCCATCTAGTAGCTTTTTCTTTGAGATTTGTTTAGTCAAAAGTTAGCCATTGCAACTTCGTGTACTTCGTTTGTGTCCAACGAGCAGACCAAGACCGCTTACGGATCCCCACCTTTCTCAATACTTCATTTATATTTGCAATATTCAGATTGATTTATCATATTCTTGCTTGTTCTTCGATTGCATGCAGGAATAGACCTTCGTGGTCAAGCTGATCATGCTTCTGGCATCGTCAGTAACCCCTGGAGATTGGTTTAGCGATTGCTAAGGCGCAACGTCGTGCACGTTTGTAGTCGGATCGTCAAAGTCGTCTCCACCAAATCGATAGTTATCATCTCATCGAAAGATCGGGCCCCCTCGCCTCTATCAAGTGGTATCAGTTTTCAGGTTGCTCGATGAGAATTTCCAGTTATTCCTAGATTAGATTTATTTTCTTACCTATTGTCCAAGGAAAAGCCACAAAAAGTTAGATCTATTAATCATTTGTCCTAGCCAGGCTGAGCCTTTGCAATTTTCTTTTCATTGTTTGCATTATTGAATTATCGGTTGCATCGTCGTGTCAAGTTGCTGGTCTTAGTGTCTAGTTCGTTAGAGTTTCAACATATGTTCACATTAGTCACGTCGCCGCTGCATCGTTATCCCTTCCGCTGTCCACCACCTCATCCATTAATTTCCACCTCATGCTACCCATCGTTCATTGTCACAATCATACTTGAAGTCATTCGCATCTTTGCTTGATCCAATCTGCATCTTATCTAGTTTGTCTTGGAAAGAGGGAGAAAGAAAAAAAAAGACAGAGAAAAAGAGTAAAAAAAGAGGAGAGAAAGAAAAAGAAAAAAAGTGTGAGAAAAAAAAGAAAAAGAAGAAAAAGAAAGTTGGAGAGAGAGTTGTTGTATATTCTGCTTGGCAGTTGTTTTCATCATTATCTTTACCGTCGTTGTGATCTTCACTTATATCTTGCTGTTCAGAGCTACTTCGTATCCTTTATTGATGCTAGTTGTGCTACACCGTGACCTCATTAGTGTTATAGGCTCGCGTCTCTAGTCCGCTCTAGCATATGACCAGCACAGTACCGTCGTTGAGCGTTTATTCGACATTGCATCTCTGAATTGATTATTGTTAATCTTTTGCTACCATATATAAAGCCAACCCATCTCCACATATTTCTACACCGTGTTTACGTACGTTCACCTGGCAATCGCTTTACTCAATCTTTGGAGTTATTTGACACCGCTGGTTGCCTATCACCACCTGCTGCATGGTAAGAACTTGTAAGATATTGATATTTGCTTTACTGTGAGCGCTTTACCACCACATCCTAGTAGTTCATAGGAGCATTATTTTTGGATTTTATTTCTTGTTTCTACTAATCATGGCAGGTTCAAGAGTCAGTTGGGCTTCATCGATCGTGGGAGACGTGTCATCACCTCAGAAAATACAATCACCATCACAAGAGGTACAAAGACATCGGAATGCGCACAAACAGGTTCTTATTTCCATGCCACCTTTTCATGGTCGTTTTAAACCTGATTTATATATTGAATGGGAGTTCAACATCAATAATATATTTGCTTCCCATAGTTTTGATGAACGTAAAAAACTTAAGGTTGCGGTTGGTTCTTTCACTGGTTATGCTTTAGTTTGGTGGAGTGAATATTGTCGGTTATACCCTAATCATGTACCTACTACTTGGGATGATTTAAAACTTGTGATGAGAGATAGATTTGTCGATGTTTATTATACTTGTGGCATGATTAAAAAACTACAAACATTTGAAACAAGGTAGTGACATCGTAACAAAATATTATGATGATTTACGAACTACCTTGTTGCACTCATTTTTAGAGGAAAGTGAACATGGTTTTATGGATAGATTTTGGGGAGTATTAAACCGTGATATTCAGGAGATGCTAATTCATGAAGAGTGTTATCCTATGGACCATTTGTTTCGTCTTGCTTGTAGTGCTGAACAGGAAATAAAATGGCGTATTGTCCATAAGGAGAATAAGCGCCAGGTGCACATTCCAAGAGATGATATGGTTGTTCCTTCCACTACTAGGCGTACTATGACAGACACATCCGTTGTTGTGAGGACTACATCACCTCCACCATGTGACACATCACCTCCGACAATGCCTACATCATCTGAGTAGATCATAAGAGGTAATGACAAAGGTACCGATCTTCCACCTCCACATGAGTATGATGAATGCTTTATCAATTTAAATGAACCATGCGATGAGCTATCCACTACTTTGATCACACCAACTATTTTAGAGGAATATGTTCGTGATTTGACTTTGCCATGTGATCAAACAATTGTGAGTGAACCAATTGAATTAACTATTGATGCGAAAGAACCATTTGAATCAGGGAATAAATCAGATTTGGATCAAATACGTGTGAAAATAGTTGTGCCAATGTTTAATCATTTTGATATGACCTCTAATCTTGGTGATGGTTCATCAAGGTTGGGATGGTTTAATGATGAGCATTGCCAATCTTTTGTAACGATTAAGAGCTTCACTTATATGTGCAAATTGAGTTGCAATATTTTCATGCCTTCTACTTCTTGTGATTATATATTGGCTTTATATTTTATGAACTACGAAAGTTATTCATCTATACATGTGTCATATGTGCGAAAATTAAGGGAAGTAAAAATGGATGACATATACATATACAACATGTACACCTTGTCTATTTTCTTACCCACATTTCAGATTAAGCAACGCTGAGGACGGCTTTATTTTCAAGAAAGGGAGGATGATGAGGACATGACTACCTTGGATACGACCAAAAATATTGCATACATGTATATTTGTGAGGTGATTTGTAATGCAAACTATGCAACAATTTATTTATGTCATTGATGACCCACAACCGTAAGGGATCTATTGCAGCGTTTTCGATAAGTAAGAGTGTCGAACCCAACGAGGAGCAAAAGGTATTGATAAGTGATTCTGAGCAAGGAATAACTGCAAGCACTGAAAGATAACTTTTTAGGGGTTTTCTTGATATAAGCAACAGGAAAGTAAAAGCGAGCAAAGTAAAAGGCACTAGAGAGTAACAAGTGGCCCAATCCTTTCTGAGAAAAGGAGAGGCCTAGCAACTGAACTTATAAAGGCTAAAGTGTTCTCGAGGACACACGGGAGAGGTAGTCATGTGCTTTCGCCATATTCCGTATCGGTACTATGTGATGTGTTGGTAAGTGTTGAGTGGGTGGATCTATGCTAGTACACTCTCTAGACTAAGATGAGTGCACTCTTATGATTAAACACCTTGCAAGCATCCGCAAATACAAGATAGTATTTAAGGCAAAAGCCTAACCATAGCAATACGATCGATGATCCATTATTCCCTTGTGCAAAAGCGTGCGAACTGGGGTTCAGGTTTCTGTCACTCCGGCAACCCACCGTAAGCATTCTTTGTACACAATGTATTCCCCTAGGTCCTTAATAAGGCGAAGTGTTGAGTGTTCGACTCACACAACACCACTAGGAAAATAACAACACAACTTAAGTATCAAACAACACATATTACTTCAACATCATATGACTACTAACAACAAGACTTTTCCCATGTCCTCAAGAACTAAAGTAACTACTCACAAGACATAAAAGAGATCATGATCAGTGGAGATAAATGGATGATAAACAATCTGGACATAATGATATTTCTCCAACAAAACTCAATAGCATTCACCACAAAGTAGTAATCAACACCGATAGAGTAGAGAGGATAGATAGTACGGATTACAACACAAGTTGCAATGGTGAGATGAGATTGGATGAAGATGGAGATGGTGCTGATGTTGGGGATGATGTTGATGATGATCTCGATGATGCCCGTGACGATGGTGATGACGATGGCGATGATCTCCCCTTCCGGGAGGTGATTTCCCCGGCGGAATCTGCCCGCCGGAGATGGATTTTTCTTCTCTGTAGGTTTCCGCCACGGAGCGGCGGCGGAACTCCGTCAAAACTCTCCTTTTTAGGGTTTTTGGATGACGAGGAGTATATAGGCAAAAGGGGGCAGCCGGAAGTGGGCCAGGGGCTCCAGGCGCCCCCCCCCCTGCCCGGCCAGGGTGGGGGCCGTGCCAGGTGGCCGCCTGGGCGCCCTGTGGCCCCCCTCTGGTTGCTCTTTTGCGTGACTTCGTGATCCGTCTGGAAAATACCCTCCGTCAATTTTCAGGTAATTTGGAGGTATTCTTCTTCAGCAACTTAGCATCCACTTTTTACCGCTGAATCCTGCGTCTGCTGCTTCGGCACCGGAAAGTTGCAAACTGTGTAAAATAGGCCAAAACAACATAAGAACATCATCGTAATGTGAAATATATCAATGAATAAGGATGAATTATGATATAAAATAGTGATGCATTTTGGACGTATCAACACCCCCAAGCTTAGACCTCGCTTGTCCCCAAGCGAATACTGAGCTCGGTAAACCTGTCCACAAGTTTAGAGAGTGAAGTGTCGATAAATAGAATACGGACAAGAAGCATCACAGTTTCTTCACCAAACTCAAATATCCTCAACAACAATCTTCAACTCATAAGGCCCTTATAAAAGAGTGGTAACACTCATAATCGAAAGTAGGGCTAAGGAAACTCATCAAATCATGGCAAACATGTCCTTTGGTCAAAGAACAACTAATAGCTTTTACTTTTGCTCTTTCTCTTTATGTTTTGATGAGATTAATTGAAGCTTTTGAAAGAACATGTTATTAGGCAAGAAGTGAAAGTGCTAACACAAAGGAAGATGTTTGCTTTAGCTGGGCTTGACAAACAACTTACTTATCAAATGATAATGTCAACAAGGATATGATATGACAAATCTTAATGCAACTTAATATGAATGAATCCTCGTCAACATCAAATGTCTGCTCTCTTTAATAATAGAAGGAAGTGGGAATAACTGACTCAACCTAAAACTAAGAGATAGCCCCTGCTCTACGGAAGTAGGGAAAACTCATGTGCTATCCTTAAATCAAACAGAATGAAAACAAGTTTTGAGAGGTGCATGATTTGTCAACGAATGCTAATAGATAACTCAATTACTTCTCGAGCTGGACATGTTTCGAGGAACGGCTCCCGTACGGGGACGATCACATCCCCGTAATCTCCTTTGTTTATCGCTGCCAAAAGTTTTCTGATTTCTCAGGAACAAAGCGTGAAGGAGGGTTTGTTTGTTGTATTATCTTTTATGAGCTGGGCGCACTCATGCCAGTTCCTTCTCGTATTAGGGGTTTGCAGATTAGACATGCAATCCCGGGGTAAAACTTGTCCAACTTAAAAAGATCATGAATTAACTATTACTTCCTCATGAGCTAAAACAGGGGCACAAAATAGAAGATTTTGAACATTTAAGGATAACACACAAATTCTATACTTTATGAGGTGGTAGTGGAATACCACGAATAGGAAGGTATGGTGGACTCATATGGAAGGTATTGGTTTAAGGGTATGGATGCACAAGCAGAATTCCGCTTAGTACAGAGTTTAGGCTAGCAAAGGCTTTGAGAGAACAAACAATTGATGATGACTAAGATGCAAAGCAATATAAAGCATAAACATTAAAATAAGCATAATACATCAAGTTGTCTTCCTTGTCAGCATAACACTTCAAGCATAATAACATAAAGGTTTTGGCTATGTTGCTACTTTAAGAAAATCATGCTTGTTGTTATGACCAAAGCTATGTTTGCCAAGATTAAATAAAGTTTCAAAGCCATACCTGATATAAGGTCAATACTCCCCATAAGAATCATCATATAAGGTCGATTGCGTGAAGAGAATACCGAGTGCAGCAAAGGAACCAATAGACTTCTCATTAATATTCCATCATAGACGACTCCACACTCATGGATACAATCTCTCCACAGAAGGAGTGATAGACCTCAATGCACACACCTATTTCATATAATAACCTTCCTAAACATGATACGACTCTACTTGACTCTAAAAGACAAAAGATAAAGATAAAGATACTGGGCACTCCCCCAAGCTTGGAACAAGCCAAGGGGATGCCATTTACCCAAGGAGATCTCACTCCTCATTCTTGTTGACGTTAATCACGTAGCCCTCGGCGAAGCGCTTCCATGGAAGGGGTTCTCCAGTCTCATATGAGAAGTTTGTCTCCTGAATCCTGCATGCAGCACCCATACCCATGCACATAAACCTTAGTTCATACTCACAGTTCTGGTGATGTAGATCATAAATTTGCCCTTGGAGCTCTACAATTCTTTCTTCAGATGCGGTGATGCTTTTCCACATCTCCTTCATCTCCTTCAGGAAGTAGGTCTTCAGCTCATTGATGATGTCAAAGTTAGCTTCAACACCACGCTCGATCATCTTCTTGTACTTGAAGACTTCTTGCTCCACTTCTTCTAGCCTGGCCTGGATGCTCCCCTCCTTGATAGGTCCCTTCAGATCTTCTTGATGGAGGACACCGTCCTCCATCCGAACAACCTGAGGGTGTTTCTTCACCTCAGCGAGGTAAGGGTTGATGACGTTGACGACGAACTTGTCCTTGGGGGAACTTGGAGAAGCCATGGCACCTAGGTCCAGCTAAAAGATTCCCTGGCAGAAACAGATCGAAAAGAAAACACACGAAATCGCGAGATACGTTGCTGGAACAATCCGGGCAAATATATAACAAAAAATTATGCACATAAAGGAAGGTAAGAAGCTAAAACGGGGTCGGAGGCGGACTCCTGGGTGCCCAGGCGGCCTCCCGACGCGGCCAGGAGGTAGGCCGCGCCAGGGGGGCGCCTGGGCCCCCTGGAGCTTGTCTCCGGATCCACTTAGGCTTAGAATTTTCCTAATTTTGCAAAAACTCATAATATGGAACTTTTATGGCGGTTCGCGATGTTTCCTTACCGTAATACATACCTTTTCTTATTTTGCTTCTGCTGGTGTCTGAAACAGGGCTGCAACATGTTCTTCGTGAGTTGTTGTGTATATCGTATTCACATCAACATTAACAGGGTCTCCTGCTATGTAATGCTTAAGTCTTTGCCCATTCACAACTTGAGGTTTGGTGCCTTCAAAATTGTTAATCTTGATTGCACCAGACCGATAGACTTCTTCAATATGAAATGGCCCTTCCCACCTGGAAAGTAGTTTGCCTGGAGAAAACCTGAAACGGGATCTAAACAACAAAACTTTATGACCAACATTAAATTCACGTTTCAGAATCCTCCTATCATGCCACTTCTTTACTTTTTCCTTGAACATTTTAGCGCTCTCGTAAGCTTCACTTCTCCACTCATCTAGAGAAGTCAAGTTCATGAGACGCTTCTCACCAGCTAACTTTGGGTCAGCATTAAGCTCTCTAACAGCCCAGAAAGCTTTGTGCTCTAATTCTAATGGAAAATGCCAAGTCTTACCATAAACCATCTTATAGGGGGACATGCCCATGGGGTTTTTGTAAGCAGTTCTATATGCCCACAAAGCATCTCCTAACTTATTTGACCAGTCCTTTCTATTTCTATTAACTGTCTTCTGTAAGATCAACTTGATCTCTCTATTGGTGAGCTCAACTTGCCCACTAGTTTGAGGATGGTACGGTGAAGCAATTCTATGATTAACATCGTACTTGGCTAAAGCTTTTCTAAAAGCTCCATGCATGAAGTGTGATCCTCCATCAGTCATGAGATACCTAGGTACACCAAACCAAGGGAAAATCACATCTTTGAGCATTTTCAAAGATGTCTTGTGATCAGCACTTTCAGCGGGGATCGCTTCAACCCACTTAGTCACATAATCAACAACTACTAAAATGTGAGTGTACTTGTGCGAAGAAGGAAAAGGACCCATAAAATCAAAACCCCAGCAATCAAAAGGTTCAATCACTAGTGAGTAATTCATAGGCATCTCATTCCTTCTACTAATGTTACCAACTCTCTGACATTTATCACAAGCTAAAACATAATTTCTAGCATCCTTAAAGAGAGTAGGCCAATAAAAACCTGATTGAAGAACCTTATGTGCGGTCCTCTCACCGGCATGATGCCCTCCATAGGGACTATCATGACACTGTCTGAGAATGTCCTTCTGCTCATGTTCCGGTATGCATCTTCTCACGATCCCGTCTGGACCTTCTTTGAAAAGATGTGGGTCATCCCAAAAGTAGTGCCTCAAATCATGAAAGAACTTTTTCCTTTGCTGAAACGTTAAACCTGGAGGCAAATACTTCGCAACGATAAAATTAGCATAATCTGCAAACCAAGGATCGGAAAGAGATTGTACTTTTAGAACGGCAAGTTGCTCGTCTGGAAAACTGTCGTTGACTGGGATGGGATCATGCGGTATATCTTCCATCCTTGAAAGATTGTCCGCCACCGGATTGTCTTCTCCTTTCCTATCAACAATCTACAAATCAAATTCTTGAAGAAGGAGTACCCATCTAATAAGCCTTGGCTTGGCATCCTTCTTTGTCATAAGGTACTTAATGGAAGCATGGTCAGTATGAATAATAACTTTGGAATCAACAATATACTGCCTAAACTTATCACAAGCAAACACTACAGCTAAGAATTCTTTCTCAGTAGTAGCATAATTCTTTTGAGCACTATCAAGGGTTTTACTAGCATAATGTATAACATTCAATTTCTTATCAACCCTTTGCCCTAAAACAACTCCAACAGCAAAATCACTAGCATCACACATAATCTCAAAAGGTAAATTCCAGTCAGGTCGTTGTACTATAGGAGCGGTTATTAAAGCTTCCTTGAGAACTTCAAAAGCCTCCTTACAATCTTCATCAAATACAAAAGGAACGTCCTTCTGGAGAAGATTAGTGAGGGGTCTCGAAGTCTTAGAAAAGTCTTTAATAAATCTTCTATAGAAACCAGCATGGCCGAGCAAACTGCGAATACCTTTGATGTCCCTTGGATAGGGCATCCTCTCAATTGCTTCGATCTTGGCCTTGTCCACCTCAATTCCCCTTTCGGAAATCTTGTGACCAAGAACAATTCCTTCGTTAACCATGAAGTGACACTTCTCCCAATTGAGTACCAGATTTGTCTCCTCACATCTCTGCAAAACTTTATTAAGGTTGTGGAGACAATGGTCAAAGGAAGTTCCATAGACGGAGAAATCGTCCATGAAGACTTCCACAATCTCCTCACAGAAACCATGAAAGATAGCAGACATACACCTTTGAAAAGTAGCAGGGGCATTACATAAACAAAAAGGCATACGCCTGTAAGCATAAGTACCAAAGGGACAAGTAAAAGTGGTATTCTCTTGATCAGCAGTGTTAACATGAATTTGAGAGAAACCAGAATAACCATCGAGGTAACAAAAGTGGGTATTTTTGGATAACCTTTCAAGCATTTGGTCGATGAACGGCAACGGGTAGTGATCCTTCCTGGTTGCCTTGTTCAGCTTCCTGTAATCAATACACATTCTATATCCAATAATAATTCTCTGAGGTATTAGTTCATTCTTATCATTAGGAACCACAGTTGTACCTCCTTTATTAGGAACACAATGTACCGGGCTTACCCACTTACTATCAGCTATAGGGTAGATAATACTTGCGGCTAGAAGCTTGAAAATCTCAGTTCTTACAACATCCATCATCTTCGGGTTCAACCGTCGTTGATGATCAACAACTGGTTTAGCATCGGGCTCAAGGTTGATAGTATGTTGACAGATAGATGGAATAATCCCCTTAAGGTCATCAAGGGTATAGCCAATTGCACCTCGGTGTTTACGAAGTACTTCCAATAGTCGCTCTTCTTCATATCCTGAAAGTTTAGAGTTGATAATAACATGATATACTTTCTTTTCATCTAAATAAGCATACTTGAGCGTATCGGGAAGAGGTTTAAGATCGAACACCGGGTCTTCTTTTGGTTTTGATAAAATTCCCAAAGGTTCAACCGGAAGGTTGTGCTTTAGGATAGCAGGTTGTCTCAAGAATATTTCATCTAGTTCATTTCTTTCCTGCATATGCAAATCATTCTCGTGGTCCTCCATATATTGCTGCAAAGGATCATTAGGGGGAATAGCAATAGAAGCAATACTTTCAATAATTTTATCATCACTAGGTAAATCGGTACCACGAGGCTGCTTAGAGAACTTGGAAAAATTAAATTCATATGGCTCACCATTGAATTCAACAGAAACTTTACCTTTCTTGCAATCTATTATAGCTCCACAAGTTCTAAGAAAAGGTCTACCAAAAATCATAGGACAAAAATTGTCCCTCACTGAACCAAGTACTAGAAAGTCGGTAGGGTATTTTACCTTTCCACATAGGACTTCAACGTCTCTCACAATTCCGATAGGAGAGATAGTTGCTCTGTTTGCAAGATGAATGGTAACATCAACTTCTTCAAGTTCACAAGGTGAAATCTCACCGATGATCTTTTGATAAAGTGAATAGGGGATAGCACTAGCACTCGATCCCAAATCGCATAGCCCATAATAATTGTGGTCTCCTATTTTAACAGATACTACTGGTGTACCTGAAATTGGGCCTTTATTCTTGGCCGTGACAAGGTTAGTGGAAACGGCACAAAAATTTACATTGGAATCCAAAACATCATTAGTAACAAGGTCTTTAACCAATGCAACTTGAGGATCGACCTTGATCTGGTCCTCGGGCTCATCAATTCTTCTCTCACTTTTATTTATTATGCCTGTCACAAGAGAGTGCTCCCTTATCCTTGCGGGAAAAGGAGGCTTTTCATATATAACTGCAGGCAAAATAGGGTCAGCAACATGAATATCAACATGTAACTCTTTGAAAGGTTCATGATGCTGATCTCTCTTCTTTTTAAAAGAATCAACGTGAGAGGCAAAATCCTTACAGAAATCAATCATTAGATGGGAATCAAGACCAATCTTAGAGCAAAAGGTATTGAAGTAATCAGTTTTCACATAGCTCTCAATATAATCATGCTCATAATTTATAGCGGGTTCAATACCTTTATCGATTTCCCAATCTTCGGTATTCCTCTAGATTCTTTCAAGGAGATCCCACCTTTCTTTAACACTCTTCGTCTGAAATACCCCACTAGAGGAGGCATCCAGCATCTCCTTATCCTGACGAGAAAGCCTGGCATAAAAATTTGTAAGTATAATTTCCTTGGGGAGCTCATGAATAGGACATTTGAGCATTAGGGACTTCAATCTCCCCCAAGCTTGAGCAATGCTTTCTCCGTCACGAGACCAAAAGTTATAGATATAGTTCCTGTCTCGATGAATTTCATGAAGAGGAAAAACTTGGTATAAAAGAGAGACATAAGCTCTTGCCAATCAAGCAAGTGTGAGTTACCGAGAAGCTTATACCAATCTGAAGCTTTATCTATAAGCGATACGGAGAACAATTTCCTCATGACAAACTCCATTGATACACCTGCAAGCTTAAATAATGAACATAGTTGTGACAGATATAACAAGTGTTCACCGGGATGTCTGTCTCCTGCATAACGATTAGCCAAAACATAATCGATAATACCAGCTGGTATTTTATAGGGCACAATTTCAGTAGGGGGAGGAGCAACCACCACAGATGTGGGGCGTCTTCCCTCGAGCAATGATCCAATAGCAAGGTTGTCCATAAGGGCAAAGAGCAGCAACAGCAAAATAAAAATAGAAATATAAAAACTTCCTTACCAGTTAACTTTACCAATAGCGCTACACTCCCCGGCAACGGCGCCAGAAAACGGTACTTGATGACCCACAACCATAAGGGATCTATTGCAGCGTTTTCGATAAGTAAGAGTGTCGAACCCAACGATGAGCAGAAGGTATTGATAAGTGATTCTGAGCAAGGAATAACTGCAAGCACTGAAAGATAACTTTTTAGGGGTTTTCTTGATATAAGCAACAGGAAAGTAAAAGCGAGCAAAGTAAAAGGCACTGGAGAGTAACAAGTGGCCCAATCCTTTCTGAGCAAAGGAGAGGCCTAGCAACTGAACTTATAAAGGCTAAAGTGTTCTTGAGGACACAAGGGAGAGGTAGTCATGTGCTTTCGCCATATTCCGTATCGGTACTATGTGATGTGTTGATAAGTGTTGAGTGGGTGGATCTATGCTAGTACACTCTCTAGACTAAGATGAGTGCACTCTTATGATTAAACACCTTGCAAGCATCCGCAAATACAAGATAGTATTTAAGGCAAAAGCCTAACCATAGCAATACGATCGATGATCCATTGTTCCCTTGTGCAAAAGCGTGCGAACTGGGGTTCAGGTTTCTGTCACAACGGCAACCCACCGTAAGCATTCTTTGTACACAATGTATTCCCCTAGGTCCTTAATAAGGCGAAGTGTTGAGTGTTCGACTCACACAACACCACTAGGAAAATAACAACACAACTTAAGTATCAAACAACACATATTACTTCAACATCATATGACTACTAACAACAAGACTTTTCCCATGTCCTCAAGAACTAAAGTAACTACTCACAAGACATAAAAGAGATCATGATCAGTGGAGATAAATGGATGATAAACAATCTGGACATAATGATATTTCTCCAACAAAACTCAATAGCATTCACCACAAAGTAGTAATCAACACCGATAGAGTAGAGAGGATAGATAGTACGGATTACAACACAAGTTGCAATGGTGAGATGAGATTGGATGAAGATGGAGATGGTGCTGATGTTGGGGATGATGTTGATGATGATATCGATGATGCCCGTGACGATGGTGATGACGATGGCGATGATCTCCCCTTCCGGGAGGTGATTTCCCCGGCGGAATCTGCCCGCCGGAGATGTCTTTTTCTTCTCTGTAGGTTTCCCCCACGGAGCGGCGGCGGAACTCCGTCAAAACTCTCCTTTTTAGGGTTTTTGGATGACGAGGAGTATATAGGCAAAAGGGGGCAGCCGGAAGTGGGCCAGGGGCTCCAGGCGCCCCCCCCGGTGCGGCCAGGGTGGGGGCCGCGCCAGGTGGCCGCCTGGGCGCCCTGTGGCCCCCTCTGGTTGCTCTTTTGCGTGCCTTCGTGATCCGTCTGGAAAATATCCTCCGTCGATTTTCAGGTAATTTGGAGGTATTCTTCTTCAGCAACTTAGCGTCCACTTTTTACCGCCGAATCCTGCGTCTGCTGCTTCGGCACCGGAAAGTTGCAAACTGTGTAAAATAGGCCAAAACAACATAAGAACATCATCGTAATGTGAAATATATCAATGAATAAGGATGAATTATGATATAAAATAGTGATGCATTTTTGACGTATCAGTCATCCAGGACAAAAATACTTCACAGACTTTTGTGCCATGTCTAATTCCAGGTGTATGGGACATTTGTACAATCCACATATGAAGATAAGGGAAAAAGAGAAGTTTGGGTGCTGTTCAAAAAGTTCTCTCACGTCACTTTTGGGCCAAGAGAAGATAGAGTCCAAGTCTCTCACATTCTGCATCCAGATTCGGACTTCACAGACATACCTGACTCAAAACGGCAAGAACTCCTTCATACAGACTCCGAATTGGGTGATTCTTTTCTTGTTGGAAACTAGATTCCGTACACTTTCCAACCCAATTGGATTCACCTTCAAATTCGTCTGGAGCGTTGAGATATCGACGAAACAATCTGACGCTGCAGCAGAATCCGAGTCAAACTACAAGTCCAAAGGTGTTGCATCACCTCCACTTGGGCCCATGAGCCTTGTACGACCTAGGGTTAGTTTTAGGCTGCCTTGGGACGTCCTTCCACCTCCTTGGCCGCCACCCCTTGCTCCTCTATAAGTAGATCCATCTAGTAGCTTTTTCTTTGGGATTTGTTTAGTCAAAAGTTAGCCATTGCAACTTCGTGTGCTTCGTTTGTGTGCAACGACCAGACCAAGACCGCTTACGGATCCCCACCTTTATCAATACTTCATTTATATTTGCAATATTCAGATTGCTTTATCATATTCTTGCTTGTTCCTCGATTGCATGCAGGAATAGACCTTCGTGGTCAGGCTGATCATGCTTCTGGCATCGTCAGTAACCCCTGGAGATTGGTTTAGCGATTGCTAAGGCACAACGTCGTGCACGTTTGTAGTCGGATCGTCAAAGTTGTCTCCACCAAATCGATAGTTATCATCTCATCGAAAGATCGGGCCCCCTCGCCTCTATCAAGTGGTATCAGTTTTCAGGTTGCTCGGTGAGAATTTCCAGTTATTCCTAGATTAGATTTATTTTCTTACCTATTGTCCAAGGAAAAGCCACAATAAAGTTAGATCTATTCATCCTTTGTCCTAGCCAGTCCGAGCCTTTGCAATTTTCTTTTCATTGTTTGCAATATTGAATTATCGGTTTCATCGTCGTGTCAAGTTGCTGGTCTTAGTGTCTAGTTCGTTAGAGTTTCGAGTTCTGTTCACATTAGTCACGTCGTCGATGCATCGTTATCCCTTCCGCTGTCCACCACCTCATCCATTAATTTCCACCTCATGCTACCCATCATTCATTGTCACAATCATACTTGAAGTCATTCGCATCTTTGCTTGATCCAATCTGCATCTTCTCTAGTTTGTCTTGGAAAGAGGGAGAAAGAAAAAAAGACAGAGAAAAAAAGTAAAAAAAGAGGAGAGAAAGAAAAAGAAAAAAAGTGTGAGAAAAAAAGAAAAAGAAGAAAAAGAAAGTTGGAGAGAGAGTTGTTGTATATTCTGCTTGGCAGTTGTTTTCATCATTATCTTTACTATCGTTGTGATCTTCACTTATATCTTGCTGTTCAGAGCTACTTCGTATCCTTTACTGATGCTAGTTGTGCTACACCGTGACCTCATTAGTGTTATAGGCTCGCGTCTCTAGTCCGCTCTAGCATAGGACCAGCACAGTACCGTCGTTGAGCGTTTATTCAACATTGCATCTCTGAATTGATTATTGCTAATCTTTTGCTACCATATATAAAGCCAACCCAGCTCCACATATTTCTACACCGTGTTTATGTACGTTCACCTGGCAATCGCTGTACTCAATCTTTGGAGTTATTTGACACCGCTGGTTGCCTATCACCACCTGCTGCATGGTAAGAACTTGTAAGATATTGATATTTGCTTTACTCTGAGCGCTTTACCACCACATCCTAGTAGTTCATAGGAACATTATTTTTGGATTTTGTTTCTTGTTTCTACTAATCATGGCAGGTTCAAAAGTCAATTGGGCTTCATCGATCGTGGGAGACGTGTCATCACCTCAGAAAATACAATCACCATCACAAGAGGTACAAAGACATCAGAATGCGCACAAACCGGTTCTTATTTCCATGCAACCTTTTCATGGTCGTTTTAAACCTGATTTATATATTGAATTGGAGTTCAACATCAATAATATATTTGCTTCCCATAGTTTTGATGAACGTAAAAAAGTTAAGGTTGCGGTTGGTTCTTTCACTGGTTATGCTTTAGTTTGGTGGAGTGAATATTGTCGGTTATACCCTAATCATGTACCTACTACTTGGGATGATTTAAAACTTGTGATGAGAGATAGATTTGTCGATGTTTATTATACTCGTGGCATGATTAAAAAACTACAAACATTTGAAACAAGGTAGTGACACGGTAACAAAATATTATGATGATTTACGAACTACCTTGTTGCACTCCTTTTTAGAGGAAAGTGAATATGATTTTATGGATAGATTTTGGGGAGGATTAAACCGTGATATTCAGGAGATGCTAATTCATGAAAAGTGTTATCCTATGGACCATTTGTTTTGTCTTGCTTGTAGTGCTGAGCAGGAAATAAAACGACGTATTGTCCATAAGGAGAATAAGCGCCAGGTGCACATTCCAAGAGATGATGCGGTTGTTCCTTCCACTACTAGGCGTACTATGACAGACACATCCGTTGTTGTGAGGACTACATCACCTCCACTATGTGACACATCACCTCCGACAGTGCCTACATCATCTGAGTTGATCATAAGAGGTAATGACAAAGGTACCGATCTTCCACCTCCACATGAGTATGATGAATGCCTTGTCAATTTAAATGAACCATGCGATGAGCTATCGACTACTTTGATCACACCAACTATTTTAGAGGAATATGTTCGTGATTTGACTTTGCCATGTGATCAAACAATTGTGAGTGAACCAATTGAATTAACTATTGATGCGAAAGAACCATTTGAATCAGGGAATAAATCAAATTTGGATCAAATACGTGTGAAAATAGTTGTGCCAATGTTTAATCATTTTTTATGACCTCTAATCTTGGTGATGGTTCATCAAGGTTGGGATGGTTTAATAATGAGCATTGCCAATCTTTTGTAACGATTAAGAGCTTCACTTATATGTGCAAATTGAGTTGCAATATTTTCATGCCTTCTACTTCTTGTGATAACATATTGGCTTTATATTTTATGAACTACGAAAGTTATTCATCTATACATGTGTCATATGTGCGAAAATTAAGGGAAGTAAAAATGGATGACATATACATATACAACATGTACACCTTGTCTATTTTCTTACCCACATTTCAGATTAAGCAACGCCGAGGACGGCTTTATTTTCAAGAAAGGGAGGATGATGAGGACATGACTACCTTGGATACGACCAAAAATATTGCACACATGTATATTTGTGAGGTGATTTCTAATGCAAATTATGCAACAATTTATTTATGTCATCCAGGACAAAAATACTTCACAGACTTTTGTGCCATGTCTAATTCCAGGTGTATGGGATATTTGTACAATCCACATATGAAGATAAGGGAAAAAGAGAAGTTTGAGTGTTGTTCAAAAAGTTCTCTCACGTCACTTTTGTGCCAAGAGAAGATAGAGTCCAAGTCTCTCACGTTCTGCATCCAGATTCGGACTGCACAGACATACCTGACTCAAAACGGCAATAACTCCTCCATACGGACTCCGAATTGGGTGTTTCTTTTTTTGATGGAAACTAGATTTCGTACACTTTCCAACCCAATTGGATTCACCTTCAAATTCATCCGGAGCGTTGATATATCGACGAAACAATATGACGCTGCAGCAGAATCCGAGTCAAACTACAAGTCCAAAGGTGTTGCATCACCTCCACTTGGGCCCATGAGCCTTGTACGACCTAGGGTTAGTTTTAGGCTGCCTTGGGACGTCCTTCCACCTCCTTGGCCGCCACCCCTTGCTCCTATATAAGTAGATCCATCTAGTAGCTTTTTCTTTGGGATTTGTTTAGTCAAAAGTTAGCCATTGCAACTTCGTGTACTTCGTTTGTGTCCAACGAGCAGACCAAGACCGATTACGGATCCCCACCTTTATCAATACTTCATTTATATTTGCAATATTCAGATTGCTTTATCATATTCTTGCTTGTTCTTCGATTGCATGCAGGAATAGACCTTCGTGGTCAGGCTGATCATGCTTCTGGCATCGTCAGTAACCCCTGGAGATTGGTTTAGCGATTGCGAAGGCGCAACGTTGTGCACGTTTGTAGTCGGATCGTCAAAGTCGTCTCCACCAAATCGATAGTTATCATCTCATCGAAAGATCGGGCCCCTTTGCCTCTATCAGCGAGCAACAAAACGCTCAACATCCCGTCTCATCTTCGGCCAAAAGAAATGTGTAGAAAGTACGCCCTCCATCTTCTTCACGCCAAAGTGTCCCATTAATCCTCCTCCATGCACCTCCTGCAACAACAAAAGACGAATAGAGCTAGCTGGGATGCATAGCTTGTTAGCACGAAACAGAAATCCATCATTAGCGACGAACTTGTTCCATGTTCTCCCTTCTTCACTGTTCTGTAATACATCTTTAAATTTGCATCATGCACATATTGATCTTTGATGGTCTCCAAACCAAATATTTTAAAGTCAAGTTGTGAAAGCATAGTATAACGACCAGACAATTCATGAGCAATAACATTTTATTTTCCCATCTTGTGTTTAATAACATAAGGGAAAGTCTCTATGAATTCAACCCATTTAGCATGTCTATGGTTCAGTTTTGCTTGACTTTTAATGTGCTCCAAAGATTCATGATCAGAATGTATAACAAATTCTTTGGGCCATAAATAATGTTGCCATGTTTCCAAAGTCCAAACAAGAGCATATAATTCCTTATCATAAGTAGAATAATTCAGACTAGGTCCACTCAATTTTTCAGAAAAGTATGCAACAGGTTTACCATCTTGTAATAACACACCTCCTAACCCAATTCCACTAGCATCACATTCAAGCTCAAAAGTCTTATTAAAATCAGGAAGTTGGAGTAAAGGAGCATGTGTCAACTTATCTTTCAATACCGTGAATGCTTCTTCCTATGCAGTACCCCAAACAAAAGGCACATCCTTCTTTGTAAGCTCATTGAGAGGTGTAGCAATGGTGCTGAAATCTCTCACAAAACGCCTATAGAATCCAGCAAGGCCAAGGAAACTCCTCACGTGTGTGACCATTTTGGGTTGCGGCCAACTCTCAATAGCATCAATCTTGGCTTTATCAACCTCAATTCCGTGTGGAGTAACAACATAGCCAAGAAAAGATACTCGGTCGGTGCAAAAGGTGCACTTTCCAAGGTTACCAAACAAACGTGCATCACGTAGAGCAATAAAAACATCACGTAAACGTTCCAAATGTTGCTCCAAAGATCTACTATAAATCAATATATCATCAAAGTATACTACCACAAATCGTCCAATGAAAGCACATAAAACTTCATTCATTAATCTCATGAAAGTACTAGGGGCATTAGTTAACCCAAAAGGCATGACTAACCACTCATATAATCCAAGCTTAGTTTTGAATGCTGTTTTCCAGTCATCTCCCAATTTCATACGAATTTGACGGTATCCACTACGCAAATCAACTTTGGAGAATATTGTAGAGCCACTCAATTCATCAAGCATATCGTCTAGCCTAGGAATAGGATGACAATAACGAATAGTAATATTATTAATGCCTCTACAATCAACACATATACGCGATGTACCATCCTTTTTCGGCACTAGAATAATAGGAACAACACAAGGACTAAGGGATTCGCGTATATAACCTTTGTCGAGTAGCTCCTGTACTTGACGCATAATCTCCTTCGTCTCCTCTGGATTGGTACGGTATTGTGCGCGGTTGGGTAGCGATGCACCGGGAATTAAGTCAATCTGATGTTCAATCCCACGAATAGGTGGTAATCCCGGTGGCACATCTTATGGAAAGATATCTGCGAACTCCTGCAAAATGTTAGTGACAGCAGGAGGCAAAGAGGAAGGCACGTCCTCGAATGAAAATAATGCCTCTTTGCACACAAAAGCATAGCAAACATATTTGCTTAAATCTAGATCATCAATATCAAATTTGGTGGCAAGTCAACATCCACTTTTTAATTTAATTTCAGATGCAACATGAGATGATGGTGTGTTATTAGGCTTCATTTTTTGCTCAAATTCTTTTGCCACAATCTGTTTTTCACTCTTATTTTGCTCATGTTTTGCTTTATTAGCTCTATTAATATCATCTTTTGAAATAGAATCAGGAGACATAGGAACCAAAGTAATACGTTTATCCTTATGAACAAGAGTATACCGATTGTTTCTACCATGGTGTACAGAATTTTTATCAAATTGCCATGGTGTACCAAGTAATAAGGAACATGCTTGCATGGGTACCACATCACAATCAACATAATCAGCATATGTGGAGATACTAAAATGCACACGAACAGTACATGTTACCTTAACCTTGCCGCTGTTGTTGAACCATTGGATGTAGTAAGGATGTGGATGTGGTCTTGTGGTGAGAGATAACTTCTCCACCATCTCCATGCTAGCACTACAAAAAAAGACACATCCGTGACATTTTGGTCCGAATGAAACTTTTTTCTGTCATACTTATGACACTTCTATGACAATAATTATGACAAAACACGATATCATCATAGATGTGGTGAGGTCCTACTTCTATGACAAAAAATCATGACATAAAATGGGCTATTCATCCTGGGTGGGCCGGAGACGCAGCTGCATGACATTCTTTGGGCCGTCCATGACGGAAAAAACTGTGGTAGAAACGAGGGCGAGGAAAATATCGGGGTGTTCCCGGTTACGGTGGGTGGTCGGGGCCGAGCGATGCGCGTTTCTCTCGTACACGCACGCGCGTGGGTGCGAGGCATTGGGCTCTAACTGAACCCGAGCGATTGCACTGCAGGCTACGCGTTACTGAACCCGATCGATAGATCGATGTCTCTTAACTGAACCTGATCGAGCGCTTCCTTTGCTACTGCTGCTAACTGAAGCCGATCGATGCCGCCTCTGCATGAACAATGAGCGTTGCTGGGGGGGTTGGGATGAACAGTTCCCGGTGGGGGTGGCTGAACAAGACCTCGTAGTGTTGCCTCTGCATGAACAGGACCCCGTTCGATCGAGCCGGTTGGGGCTGCATGAACAGGACCCCGTGGAGGGCTGCATGAACTGGACCACCCCGTGGAGGGCTGCATGAACAGTAGACGATGGAGGGCTGGATGAACAGTAGCTCGTGGAGGGGTGGTTGAATAGGAGCCCGTGGAGAGGGATGGTTGAACAGTAGCCGGTGGAGTAGTGCGCGGTGGAGGCTGAACAGTCGCAGGTGGAGGCTGGAGGAGGTCGACGGTGGATGAACTGTAGCCCGTGCAGGCTGGAGGGGGTCGACGGTGCTGATGAACAGTATCCCGTGGAGTCCCATTTTGCGGTACGCCACACCCCTCCCGATGAACAAGACCCTCGTTTTGACCGTAGCGCTCCAACACAAGTCTGTTTCCCCCGTTTTGCGATACGCCACACCCCTCCCGATGAACAGGACCCCCGTTTCGACCGTAATGCTCCAACACAAGTCTGTTTCCTCCGTTTTGCGGTATGCCACACCCCTCCCGATCAACAGGACCCCCGCTTCGACCGTAGGAGGTCCGTTTCCTCCGTTTTGCGGTATGCTAGACCCCTCCCGATGAACAGGATCCCGTTTCGAACGTGGCCGGTCGAACACAAGGCCGTTTCCTCTGTTCTATGGTATGCCAGGCCTCGTTTCCATCGGCTGTTCCGTCCAAGCCCTCCCGATGAACACGACGACGCATTCCGTTCCGACCCAGCCGGTTGGCTCCCCATGAACACGACGACAACGTTGTTTCTCCGTTCCGACCCAACCATATACACGAGCCCTGGCCGTACGTATGCGCGAGTAGGCGTTCGAGACCTTGCCCGTATGTACGTACGTGGCCGTATTTTCTTTCTTGCACACTGGCCGCTGTACGTACGTGTACATGCTACGTGCGCGCCTCTACTACGACTCGTGCACGCCTCTACATCGACCAGTATGTACGTACACGTTCGCGACCAGAATGACAACGCTACGTATGCTTCGACCAGGTGGGTCCCAACTGTCATGCACTTCTTTGCATGCGAAGATGTAGCTGGTGGGTCCCAGCAGTCAGGGGGCAAATCTTTTTTTTTGCCCGGACGCACTTGCATGCGTGCGAAGATGTAGCTGGTCGGTCCCAGCAGTCAGGGGAAACATTTTTTTCGCGAAATACGGTGGCCCGTCCAGTGGGTCCCCGCTGTCAGGTGGAGGAATAATTATTTTGCGCGTAATAAGGATGCACTTCCTTGCTACGGCCGTGGACCCAGCTGTGAGCCTCTCCATGTACAGTACTCTTCCGATGGAAGCTGTTCCTTGACCACGTTGACCACGCCGCGCCGAGAGCACCAGGGCGGTGAACGACGGCGAGGCCTAGGAAGGGGACGATGCAGAGCCGGGGAAGACGCGGTAGTGGAAGCCCGCGCGAAGAGGAGTACGAGGGTTCACTGGTTCGGCTGCGGTGTGAGGCTGCCGTTGCCGCAGAATAATAGAGGGTATGGGTGAGTGGAGGGATGGCCTGGCCAGCGGTGGGAGTAGTAGGGGCGGTGAGGCCTCCGCGACAGCATAGCCGACCACGGGAGGCAGGAGCACGAGGCACGACCGGCGCTGGTTTGCTAGCTGGTTTGGGTGGCTGGAGCAAGGAGACCAGAGGTTGAAGAAGCACTACGGCCGTTGGATGGACATCGTACGGTCACTGGAGCTAGAATCGTGCATATTGACTAAGTTAACAAAGCCCTCCGTCCCCGTCAACTTAGTAGGCCCACAAGTCAGCCTGCCACTATACTGGGTCCCAGCTAACAGGGGGAGTATTCATTTATTTGTGCGTAATAAGGAGGCACTTTCTTGCGTGCGAAGATATAGCTGGTGGGTCCGAGCTGTTAGCGACGGTAACGTTTTTTTTCGTGAAATACAAAGGCCCTTTTGGTCGGTCCCAGATGTTAGGTCGAGGAATTATTATTTTGCGCGTAATAAGGAGGCATTTCCTCGCGTGCGGCCATGGACCCAGCTATCAGCATCTCCACGTACAGTCCACTTCAGATGCATGTTGGTCGTTGACCACGTTGACCAGGCCGCACCGAGAGCACCAGGGCGGCGGACAACGATGAGGCCTAGGAAGGGAACGACACGGAGCCGGGGAGGACGCGACAGTGGATGCCCACGCAGAGAGGAGTACAAGGGTTCACTGGTTCAACTGCGATGTGAGGCTGCCGTCGCCGCAGAATAACAGGGGGTGTGGGTGAGTGGAGGGATGGCCTGGCCAGTGGTGGGAGTAGTATGGGAGCGATGAGGCCTCCGCAGCAGCACAGCCAGCCACGGGAGGCAGGAGCAGGCGGCACGACCGGCGCTGCTTTGGGCGGCTGGAGCAAGAAGACCAGAGGTAGCAGAAGCACTATGGCAGTTGGATGGACATCGTACGGTCACTGGAGCTAGAATCGTTCATATTGACTAACTTGACAAATCCCTCTGTCCCCGTCAACTTAGTAGGCCCAAAAGTCAGCCTGCCACTATGGTGGGTCCCAGCTAGCAGGGGGTATTCATTTTTTGTCCGTCATAAGGAGGTACTTACTTGCGTGCGAAGATATAGCAGGCGGGTCCGACCTGTCAAGGGGGGGGGGGGGGGGTT
>LR738715.1:439129588-439206705 GCA_902687465.1 Secale cereale
AAATCCGTCAAATTTTGCCCCCAAAATCATCAAATTCCGCCCACAAACGAGTTTGGAAGTCCCGATTCAGATCTGGAATCGTCGGGCCGGACATCCGGGCCATCGGGCCGGACATCCGGGTCCCCGGCCGAACATCCGGCTCCTGGAGGGCAAATTCGCGCGCGTTTCTGGACATCTGGTCCCGGATTTCCAGGCTCCACCCCGGATGTCCGACCCCTGAGAATTTCAGCCACCCGTGTTTCACCATTTTGTCCATAACTAATTCATCCGAACTCCGATTTCGACGTTCTTGAGCTCGTTTTGAAGCTCTTGACATCCCCCATAACACAAAAATACCACCATATTCATTTGACTCCATCATATTTTGTGGATTTTGGCATCTTTGCCTAGGGCCTCCACCACATCAACCGCATAACCACCACCGACTTCCGCAACCTAACAAATTTTGTCCCCATAGCATTTGCGGTTGCTTGAGTAGTGATTTGAGTCTCCTAAGGTGTTTAGGCTACTTAGGGACCATTGCTTCTTCATCAACCACCACCACCACTTCCGCATACCTTTGCCCATTATACATAGCCAACCAAACTTAACCCAATTTTCTTCGAGCTTGTTTGAGTTGTGGCTTGTGTCTCCTAAGGTGTTTCGGCTACTTAGGGACCGTGACTTCAACTCCGACATCGTGTATAGCCCATCATTTCACTTCCGCAACCACCACCGCTTGTCCGCTACCACCATTTGATATTTGTCCTTGAGATTTTGAGTTGTGGTTTTTCCGTTTCCTAAGGTGTTTCGGCTAATTAGGAACGGGTCTACATCAAGAGCACCACCTCTCATCATCGACACGGACGGTAACCTCGACGACATCATTGTATATTCCCCTTGCAGTTGCATTGTTAACCCCTAGCCCATTTTGCGTCACTTGCCCACCGAGACTAGCCATTTGAGTATTGCCGGCAACGTTACTTGTGCACATTAGTGATCATCGATCCACCTTACATTGCATACATACCATGTCATCTTGGTATCATCATATCATCCCTTGTGTCACAAGATTGTTCCCGCATATACACAATTGCTATCTTGGTTTGTGCATCGTGGCCATATAAAAAAAAGAGAATAAAGCTTTTAAGCAAAAAGAGAAAGACAAAGAAGCTTGTAAGCAAGAGCCATAGCATCGCATCATATGATATCATACTTGATCATTTTGGATCATACCACCGGAATACTATACATATAGCATACTTGGGATAGAAGTCGTTGCATACATTTGCATCTTATAGGTTGTGCACAAGTGTCGTATCCGCCTATAGAGCAATCGTGCTAGCGTCTCTCTTGAGTTGTGCAACACGAGCATTTTCCGTGGACTCCACATTTTGTGCTCATTCCTTGGTTGCACGACCCCATCTATCTATCCGTGTGTGTGTTTCCGTGTGCCACATATTGCTATTGGTCTACTTGTTTCACTTGCGAATTTGTGAATCTCTTTCAACATTATTGACTCTTGCTAACATTTTGCATCAAATTTTTGTGCCACTATCCTCACCGAGCTCCACCATAAGCTTTACTTGATAGGTGTGAGTGAACAAGTCCGGTACCAATTCCACTATTCTTTCATTTCACATTGAGTGAAACGGGATACATCATCAACATTCGGAAAAGGTAACTTGGTATTGTTTATCTCATCTCCTACTCACCTTTGCTCGAGTCTTGTGATGGATAGGAAAAGCATTTCATCTACTTCGGTCTACAACAACAACGACAAGTTCGATGCCATGACGAACAACTTGTGCGCCAACATGAATGCTCAAATGGAGGAGCTCAAAGCTCTCATCAAGAACCGCAAGAGGTCTCCCTCATCTTCGAGAAGACGCTCTAGTGCACATCCTTCCGAGCTACCATCTTCGGCGAGATCACATCGGCATCGACACCATCAACGACGAGAACGTGAAGGTCATGAGCTCAACACCAACAACAGCTCAACGACTTCACCATGTACCTTGGCATCTTCGTCAAGCGACTTCAAGGCATCTTCGCCTTTGGATATGCGGCATCTTCGCCCACAAGAACCTCAAGCTTATGATCAAGAGAAGCTTACCAAGCTCAAGTCCGCGACTACCACGAGCTACTACGACCTCGACAACGACCACGAGATTCCTTTCTATGGGACTCAAGACCCCGAGGAGTATCTCGAGTGGGAGCGCAAGATGGACGACTACCTCAAGCTACACCAAGTTCCCTACGAAGATCAAGTGAAGTGCGCCACAAGAAACTTCCACGACAACGTGTCAACATGGTGGCTTCACACACCTTCGACGAGCTTCAACGTGAATTGGCCCAAGACGAAGAGAGCTTTGCGGCGAGAGTTCGTGCCTCCCACCTACAAGGAACAACTTTTACGCCAACTGGAGAACACCATTCAAGGATCCAAGTCCATGGACAAGTACTTCAAGGAGATGAAGATGGCCTTGCAACGAGCCGGCGTGGACGACCCCATTTCAATGAAGCTCCACTTCATGATGGGATTGCACAATGACGTCTACAAGACTATCTTCTTCGAGAACTACAAGTCCCTCGACGACAACTACATTGGTGCTCTCATGGCGGAACAAGAACTTATGAAGGCCAAGGCTTCTCCACCGCAAGCACACTTCTCGAAGACCAAGCTCCAAGATGGCGAGCATGAGGCTAGTACCACCATGATGTCCAAGCCCGACGAGCTCCAAGACGACGTTCCCAAGTTCGACTTCATCGCCATCCCTCTTTGTGGCATTGATGATGCCGAGTCTACTTCGTCTCTTTTTCAAGACGGTGCGGCGACGACTACGACTACGGAGCCATTCGAGGACCACGCTTTGGAGGCGCATGACATGGTGACGAGCAAGGTTGCTGCTTCCATCTTTGGAGGCGAGAGTGATGATGTGCCATCTTCGGCCTTCATCCACGACGACAATGAGGAGATGGTTGAGCATGGGATTTTCCCTTCGACCACGGCGACGTATGATGACTTGAGTGACTTGTGCCACCATATTGAGAGTGAGAGTGAGTTCACCACTAGCCCCACATATGATGAGCTGCCCCAATTCCCATGTGAGGAGAGCCACAACCCCCACCACTTGAGTGAGATGAGTGACTCCACCATATGCGAGCTTGGGTGCACCTACCTTGAGGGAGTGAGTGAGCCACCACATAGAGAGAGTGAGATAGTTGATAGGTCATGTGAGGCCACTTTCAACACTAACGACTTGACCTCTACCTCTATTGTGTCTTCTCATTCGGTGCTAGGTCCCACATTTGATGACGCGCCGATCCTCGACGACTTCGTCCTTCCATTGGACAAGACGATGGCCATGGTGGAATATGATGCACCCCCCACATGGTTCCATCAAGTTGATGATGATGACCACCATTTGGTCTTTCCCACCTCACCTACACCACATGAGTGGAATGAAAAAGGTAACAAAGGTGAAGGTAATGCTCTCGTCCCACTAGTGGACTATGTTGACATTGATTGCTTGCATGATGTTGATCCACCTATTGCCATGCTTCATGCTAGTATGATTGCCCCATGCGATGATTTACCCATTTATGATGAGTTTGATGATTGCCATGTGGAGTCTATTAGTTGTGATGCCACGTTGCATAGGATTTCATGTGATAACTCTCTCGGTCACATCATGTTTGACAATCCTCTTGACTTGTCATATGCTATGCATGAGATCTATAGTATGTCCTATTTGCAATCTCTTCGTAGTAACTATGCTTATGCCATTAAGATAAACCCAATTTGCACATATGGCATAGATGACAAGCCCATGGTTATTGGCATTTGTTTTTCTTGTGATGATATTGACATGCTTCCTTTGCATCATATCCATCATATGCCATGCCATGAACACCTAGCTTCCGATATGCATTGTTTTGGATGTTGTCCTTTTTCTCCAAATGATGTTTTCAATATTTCTCATGAGGAGACCCCCATAGTTTCCTCATACATTTTAGGAGATTTTGGTCCATCCTATCCTTTGCATGATCCCCATACTTGTATGCTCAATTTGCATCCACATCATGCTATACACAATAACTATTCATTCATGATGGATGACATGTTCTTATACCATGCATCAAATTTCTTTGAGCAATGCTTATCTTGTGCTAACTCATACGTGCACATACACATCATGATGGATGATGTGTACATTTACCACGCGCACAATTTCTTTGGCTTGTGTCTCTTTTGTGTAGGTACACATGAATACTCGTCAACCTCGCAAGAACACGAGTTGACGAAACGAGCTCTAGAGAGCAATGATGACTTGGGAGTCCATGGATTATCCTTCCAAGCGCTCCCTTCGCGCAAAGACTTCGCGCATCTCTTCTACCTGGCACTCACATGGTTATGGGTTATTGCCCATTATATCTTTTATGCCCCTCTTGCCATGTTCACTTTGCATGATATCCTCATTTATATGCCTTTGCCATGCATTTGTGACCCATGCTTCGCATTACACATGATGATTGATTCTCATGTTTGTATGTGTATTTGCATGCTTGGTGGAGATATTGCTTGTTATTGCCATATTTTCTTTGTGCCAAATGCCTATGATGATATCTTGTTCATGCTATGTTCTCGTGCTTGTGATATGTCGTGTGCATTGCTTATGCCTACTATTGGCTCACATGACATGATTGCTATGAACTCATCTAGTGTGTTGCATCTTCGCTCCACTAGTTTGCACGACATGATTGATATTGCTTGTTGTCATATGTCTCCACATGTTGCCTCTCTCATGCTATATGATTGTCCATGCATTGAGCGCAACCATGATTTTATTCTTGCCAATGAGATTGCCCCCATAGCATTCTCGCATTTATTTGGAGATTTTGACATCATTCTTGTGAAGCATGCTTGTCTTACCTCTTTGCACCATATGCCTACTGACATGAATATAGCAATTGTTGCACCATATTATTCATGCACTTTTGCTTCTAATGATTATGTGCAAGAGAAGAGAACCATCATGATGGATGATGTGTTTATCTACCATGCACATACGTTCTTCCTTTTGTTGTGTGCATGTGTAGGATACTTGGACTATGTGTCGACTTCCACTTCACGTGAGTTGACCATTCGAGCTCTTGAGAGCGAACCCCTTTCTACAACGACGCTTCTACACCGCACTTGCTTGTGCTTCGGCATTGTGAAGAATGCACAAGGACACACTTTCAAGGTGATATCATTCGAGACACCCAAAACCATGAGCATGGATATTATGGATCACACTACTTGTGTTGCTTGCACCATGAGACCTATTTGCACACATGTTAGAGATCTTGATTTGACTTGCCATTGCCACATCGCCATGCTTCATGATATATATGCCTTGTGTGTTGCCTCCGACTTGTGGATTACTTGTCCCTATCCTATGCTTGGTTGCAACAATATCATCTCTTCACATATGCCATGTCCCATTGCTTTTCACATGATTGACTTGATGGCCTCACACATGTTGAACAATTGCTCTTTCTATTGTGTTGAGTGCCATACTATCTTCACTACACCCTATGCGCATTATGCTTGGATTGTCTTGCACGTGACCCATGTGTTTAGACACTTCATTTTACATGGTGTTGTGAATGATTCTTATGCCTACCATAGACCTTTCATGGAACGCTTTATGCATGCTTGCTATGACCATGAGGTAGATGCTTATTCTCTTGACACACATATGTGCATCTCTACCTCACATTTACATGCTTGTTTCCATGATGACCTTGATTGTGCTCAATTGATGTGCTTAAATGCCATGCCACAAACCTTTGTCACACCCTATGCTATGCTTGATGACAACACTTGTTGGGTAAATCACCTCTTGAATGTTTGGTTTTGCACTAACGCTAACCACATTTGTTTTTCCAAGTGTTTGTTGTCTTTGCTCCTTTTGAAGGAATCACTAGACGGAGAGACATTGGAGAGTGCCCATGTTGAGCTTCAGGATGATGAGCACTTCGTGATGGTCCACATCTACACGACGACGCCATCTCTTTCCCATGGTGATTTGGTTTTCGATCCGAGGTCGGATCTTTTCCAAGGGGGAGGGGATGATACGGTGTATCCTATGGACATCACCATGTCAAGAGTCTGCTTGGGAAGTGACACGTGTGACCTCTATTTCTCATACATAAAGGTGAATCATCTCCTTTACACGTGTTCACTTGACCCCTTCGAGGATGGTATACTACTTGACACTCCACTCGTGTGCATGCATAGGTATTGTCGGAGCTTCACGGACGACGACGAGGAGTGCAAGCGCCGAGGAACACCTACACCATCCGCGAGGGAAGCTTGGAAGAGAAGACGGAAGAAGACGGAGCGGCTGAAGTTACAGCCGCCGGACATCCGGCACCAGCCCGGACATCCGGCGCCAGCCCGGACATCCGGCGACCAGCCCGGACATCCGGCGCTTCAGCAGAGGCCGGACATCCGGCGTCACCCCGGAAATCCGGAAAGGGCAACAGAAGCACCCGAAGAACGGCCACCGCCAGGCCGGACAACCGGCCCGTGCCCGGACATCCGGCCTCCCATGAACGGCCGGATATCCGGCCCCCAGCCCGGACATCCGGCGCCTGCCTGCGCGCAGAGTCGGGCCAGAGGCCCATGTATCCTCTCCCACTTATCCCTTCGTGTACTAGACTATATATACTCCTCCACCTCCACCATTTTAGGGTTAGCAATGGTTTAGCTCATATGAGAGATAGAGCTTTGCTCATCCATCCCGGATCTACTCCACGAGAGAGACCGCGGCCCCTCTACGGAGAAGATCCACCTTGGATTCAAGACCCCTAGCGGGAAGATCCTTCACGGATTCAAGACCTCCTCTTGGAGATGAACTTTACCTTGTATCTTTCCCTTTGTTGTTCATGTACCGTGTGATCTTGTGTGTTTGATTGTCTAGTGGATGTGTGATTGGACTTGTTCTTGTGTGTTTCCTCTCGTGTTTTCCCCCGTTTCCCTTTGTGTTCTTCGTGTTCATCGTGGGATCCCCTCCATTTCGTGAAAGATCTGCTGATTAGGGTTCCACCCTGTATCACCGTGGGTCCTAGTTGTTAGGTGGAGGAATCATTATTTTGTGCGTAATAAGGAGGCATTTCCTTGCGTGCGGCCATGGACCCAGCTGTCAGCCTCTCCACGTACAGTCCACTTCCGATGGATGTCGTTCATTGACCATGTTGACTAGGCCGCGCCGAGAGCACCAGGGCGGTGGATGATGGCGAGGCCTACGAAGGGAACGACGCGGAGCCAGGGAAGACTCGGCAGTTGTTTCCCACGCGGAGGAGTACGAGGGTTTACTGGTTCGTCTGCCGTCCCCGAAGAAAACAGCAGGTGTGGGTGAGTAGAGGGATGACTAGGTGATACGGTGTATCCTAGGGCCATCCCCATGGACCCTCCTTCACCCCCTCAAGTGCCTCAAGGACCGATGACACGTGCTCGTGCTAGAGCTTTCGAGACCGAGGTGACGTCACTCCTAGCCCTACTCCCTTATGAATCTTACGAGACATGGTTGCTACCTCAAACGGGTGTGCTTTGCGTGCTCAGGTGTGAAGGAGACCACATCGGAGAAGAGCTTGAAGATGGACAAGTCCCCAAGGTCATGGACGAGCCAATGCATCGAGAAGAGCATAAGAGAGCTCCAGGCCCCGGACACCCGGCCCCCTGGCCCGGACATCCGGCCCCTGGACGATCAGCTACAGAAGGCCAGCACCAGCCGAAGCTACAGGGCCTGGACATCCGGCCAGGGCCCGGACATCCGGCCAGGCATGGCCCGGACATCCGGCCTCGGGCCCGGAAATCCGGCGCCTCTGTCCAGAGAGCACCCGAGGCGCGCCCACTCCAGCCCGGACATCCGGCCCATGGCCCCGGACATCCGGCGCCCCGCGAAGCCCCGGACATCCGGCTCGACGCCCGGACGTCCGGCCCCTGATATGCCTGCGCGCATCCCCTGGGCCGAGGCCCGTGTATGCCTTCGACCCGTAGACTATATATACTCCTCTCCTCATTCCGTTTAGGGTTAGCTGTGGTTTAGCTCATTTGATACTTGTGTGGATTTCTCCCACGAGACGGTGCGCCTCTACGGAGAAGATCCACTACGGATTCAGGACCTCCTTCAACGGAGAAGATCCCCCGGGATATCAAGACCTCCTCCGGGAGAAGACTATCTGTATCACCGTTGTTGACCTTGGATCATGGATCTCGACCTTGTATCGCGGATCTAGCATTTGTGTGATTGCTTCCGTGTTGATTTGAGTGTTCTCTCTTGTGTTTTCCCCATCCTTCTCCGTGTTTTCCCCGTGTTCATCGTGTGCCATCCTCCAAATCGTGAAAGGTCCGCTGATTAGGGTTCCACCCTATACCATCTTGGTATCAAGAGCAAGGTTGATCACGATTTTGGAGCCCCACACCCTATCTTCTAGCTTGTTTTTGTCGTGTTCTTCCCAATTTCGAAAAATTCCCCACAAAAAGAGCCCCAAAAATTTTCTGTGATCTGTTGATTTGGCAAGATTTTGTTGAATTTGTTCCATGGATTTGCTGTGCCACGTGTGGATCTAGCATTTCCTCCACTTTTCCGCAAATTTCTTCCGCAAAATCCGCCGAATTTTTGCCCCGAAACCACCTTTTGCAACGTGTTCTTGCTGGCTAGGGCGCCCCGGACATCCGGCTCGTGCCCCGGACATCCGGTCTAGCCCGGACATCCGGCCTTTGGCCCGGACATCCGGCCTCCCACAGCCACAAAACCACCACCACACACCATCTCGCAACCTCCACCGCATTTTCGTTCGGTGATCCACCATTTCTTCCGCATACCACCACCATTTCCGCATCCACCATCGCTTACCCGCTTCGAGTTTGGAAAATTTGTCTCCATTTGCCGTGGATACTTGAGTTGTGGTTTCACCGTTTCCTTGGATGTTTAGGCTACCTTGGGACGGCAAGACGTCGACAACACCACCGCTCAACTTCGGCAAGGACGGTAACATCGACGACACTTCGCTCACTCTATCTTGCAATTGCATTGTCACCCTATGAACCATCTTTGTGTAGCTTTCCCATTGAGACTAGCCATTTGAGTATTACCGGGCCACGACACTTGTGCACATTAGTGATACTCATAGATATTGCATATTACATCATTGTGAGTAACATCACATCATCTTGGTATCTTGCATATCCCCGTGTGCCACAAGAGTGCTCCGCATACACAATAGCTACCTTGATACGAGAAGCATACATATGTGCCCAAAAGAAAGAGCTCAAAAGCTTTTAAGCAAAAGAGCCAATCCAAGCAAAGAAACAATAGCATCATACGCCTTGCA
Organism: Secale cereale; assembly: GCA_902687465.1. NCBI lineage: Eukaryota > Viridiplantae > Streptophyta > Magnoliopsida > Poales > Poaceae > Secale > Secale cereale. Next base: position 439,138,958 of record LR738715.1, read on the forward strand.
TCCAAAGAGATCATACATAGCAACATCATCTTGTGCTCAAGCATCGGCACATCATACACTCATAGCATACTTGTGATAGATAGTCGTTACGCTTTGCCTCTTATAGGTCGTGCACAAGTGCGTATCCGCCTATTAAGCAATCGGTTAGCGTCTCTCTAGCGTTGTGCAACACGAGCATTTTCCGTGGTTTACCACATTTTTCGCTCATCCTTGGTTGCACAACCACATTTATCTATCCGTGCGTGTGTTCCGTGTGCTACTCTTTGCTAGTGATCTACTTGTTGCATGAGCAAATTTGTGAACCATTTTCAACATCTTTGAGTCACTTTGACGATTGCATTGAATTTATGCCACATCCTAACCAAGCTCCTCTCAAAGCTTTACTTGTGTAGGTGTGAGAATCGACACGAAGTGATACCAATAGTGCTATTTACGGGTTACATTGTTGAGTGGTCATTGATCCATTCTCAACCTCGGTTAAGGTACATTGATATTGTCTTCTCCTTTCTCCACTCACATACTTGCTTGTGATGATGGATAGGCCAAGTTCATCTACCAACCCGATCTTCGACGATCCTCAAGAAGTGAACAACTACGTCACCAAACTACATCTATTCGGTGTCCAACGAGCTCTACATCAAGAGAGTGAAGCTATGCGAGAGTACATTGGTCAAGTTGCCGAGGACGCGCGACAATTCCAACAAAGCACCAAGGAGCAACTAGACCTCATCAACACCAACATGTCTACTCAATACAATGAGCTCCGGACATTGATCATTAACCGACGTTCTTCCTCAACATCATCTCAACGACGAAGCCGCTCAAATCGACATACCGACTCCACGCAAGACTCAAGTACACCTACGTCCAACACTCTTCGTCAAGCCGCACGTCAAGCTCGACATGAACATCGACATCCTCTACATGACAAGAGTCCCCAAGAGCTATTCGACGAACAAGAAAATCGACGTCGTCAAAACCAAGCTACACTTGAGCAAGCACAAGAACGGCAACGACTACGCCAACAACAACAAGAGCGAGCTCGCCAATATCAAGAAGAACAAGATGCCGAGGCTAACCGCCAAGCACAACAACGTCGAGAAGCTCAAGCTATGGAGGCGCAACGAGCATTACAAGATGCACATCGCAATGTGTCCGCCCGCAACCGACACACTCGTCAACAAGAGGATCTCCTTCGTGATGAGGTGCAACACGGACGACATCAAGCAAGAATGCAAGAAGAAGCTCCTCCTCAAGCGCGGCAAGAGCAACAACCTCAACAAGAACATCAACTCCTACAAGAACATCAACTCCAGGAAGAACAGCTACATCACCAAGAGCAACAAGATATGGCAAACTGCCAAAATCGAGATCGCCTTCTCAATAGGCAAGGAACCAATGACGAGCATCGCTATGGCAAGCTCAAATTCACAATGCCAAAGTTCTCCGGAAGCATTGATCCCGAAGACTACCTCTCATGGGCATTGAAAGTTGACAAGATCTTTCGCCTTCACAACTTCGATGAAGAGAAGAAGATCGCAATGGCATCACTTGAGTTCCAAGACTATGTTCTCATTTGGTGGGAGCAAGTTGTTGAAAGAAGAGAAGCCAAAGGCGAACCTCCTATCACCACTTGGGCTCAAATGAAGGAAGCGATGAGAGCACGCTTCGTGCCTACACACTACAACCGCGACTTATTCAAGAAGCTACAACTCCTCAAGCAAGGTACCAAGTCCGTTGAAGAGTACTACAAGGAGATGGAGATTGCCATGATAAGAGCAAACATCAAGGAAGATGAAGAGCAAACAATGGCGAGATTCTTGAATGGACTCAACTATCCTATCAAGAAGATTGCGGACTTCCAACCATACAACAATCTCCTCGAGCTAGTACATCAAGCAACCAAAGCGGAGCGACAAGTTCAAGAGGACTACAAGTACTCCAAGTTCAACTCCAAGAACTTCGGCTCCTACAACCAAGCTTCAACGACTTCGGCTACTCCTCCTACCTCTACCAAGCCTTCTACAAACTTCGGTGACAAGTCAAGTTACAAGAATGCGACTACATCGAGTCGTCCACCTTCGACCAACAACTTCAAGCCAAGAGCTTCCTCAACTACAACTCCTACCGAAGACAATAACAAGACGAGCTCCATCAAATGCTTCAAGTGCCAAGGACGAGGCCACAAGTCATTTGAGTGCAAGACCGTTCGCACCATGATCATCAATGACGACGGATCTTATGACTCCATGAGCGATGATGAGATGGAAGCACTTGAGCATGTCGCTATGCATCGCCAAGTCAATGAAGAAGAAGACAATCAAGTGTTTTGCGACAATGACTCAAGCCCCAACCTTGTTGTCTCCAAAGTCTTGACACTCCAACATCAACAAGATGACGACCAACGTTGTCACATTTTCCATACAAAGGCCGGCATCAATGGACGCGCCGTCAAGGTTATTATCGATGGAGGAAGTTGCCACAACTTGGCAAGTGAAGAGCTATGCGACAAGCTTCATTTAGTCAAGACGAAGCATCCGCACCCCTACAAGGTCCAATGGCTCAACGACGCCGGAATTCTTCGAGTCGAGCATACCGTGCAAGTCTCTTTCAAGATCGGCGCTTACGAAGACACTCTTGAGTGTGATGTGATACCCATGTCCGTGTGCCACCTTATTCTTGGACGACCATGGCAATATGATCGTGGAGTCACACACAATGGACGGACGAATCACTATCACTTCAAGATGAAGGGCAAGCAATTCGTGCTCCGACCTATGACTCCAAGTCAAGTAGCCGCCGACAAGATTTTACCTACCACCCATCGTGGAGAGAATGGTGAGAGAGCGAGCCACCAAAAAGCGAGCGAGAGCCACAAGCCAAATATGAGCGACTCCACGATGAGCGACAAGAAGCAACTAGTGCTATTTGCTACCAAACGTGAGATGAGAGAAGTGTGTGAGAACCCATCGAGCGTCTTCCACCTTGTGCTTCTATGCAAAGGGGAAGCCAAACCTACTAACACTTCACCACCTCCACCTTTTGTGTTGTCTAAAGTGTTGCAGGAATTCTCGGACGTCTTTCCCGATGAGCTACCACCGGGACTACCTCCACTCCGAGGGATAGAACACCGCATCGACCTCGTACCCGGTGCTCCACTTCCAAACAGGGCTCCTTATCGCGTCAACCCCGAGGAAACAAAGGAGATACAACGGCAAGTGCAAAAACTCATCGACAAGGGTCATGTACGTGAAAGTCTAAGCCCTTGTGCCGTTCCCGTTATTCTCGTGCCTAAGAAAGACGGAACTTTTCGCATGTGTTCCGATTGTCGTCCGATAAATGCTATCACCGTTAGATACCGTCACCCTATTCCTCGCTTAGACGATATGCTTGATGAACTATGTGGTGCCACCATCTTTTCAAAAATTGATCTTAAAAGTGGCTACTACCAAATTCGCATTCAAGAGGGTGATGAGTGGAAAACTGCTTTCAAAACCAAGTTCGGGTTATACGAGTGGCTTGTTATGCCAATGGGCTTATAGGAAGCACCTGGCACTTTTGTGCGTCTTATGCACTTTGTTCTTAGACCCTACATAGGTGTCTTTGTCGTGGTTTACTTTGATGACATTCTAGTGTTTAGCAAGTCGCTTGAAGAACATGTTGACCATGTCCAACTAGTTTTGCAAGCACTTCGCAAACAACAATTGTATGCTAATATGGAAAAATGCACTTTTGGCGTTGACAAGGTTGTCTTTCTAGGATTTGTCGTTTCTTCTCAAGGTGTTCACGTTGATGAAACTAAAATTGAAGCAATTAAAACTTGGCCTCAACCAAAGAATCTCGTGCAAGTGCGTAGTTTCCTTGGTCTAGCCGGTTTCTATCGACGTTTTGTGAAGGACTTTAGCACCATTGCTATGCCTCTACACGCTTTGAGCAAGAAGAACGCACCCTTCATTTGGGGTCCTTCGCAAGACACCGCGTTCAATGAGCTTAAGAGCTTGCTCACGCACGCACCACTTCTAGCCCTACCAAACTTTGACAAACCTTTTGAGATTCATTGTGATGCTAGTGGTACCGGCATAGGTGGCGTGCTAATGCAAGAAAAGCGCCCAATTGCGTACTTTAGCGAGAAGCTATCGGGAGCGCAACTTAACTATCCTATCTATGATAAAGAGCTTTATGCCTTGGTGAGAGTTCTACGTGTTTGGGAACACTATCTTAGACCTCATGAATTCATTTTTCATACGGACCATGAGACACTCAAGTATCTCAAAGGTCAAACTAAGTTGAACAAGCGTCATGCTAAATGGAGTGAGTTCATTGAGTCTTTTCCCTATGTCATCAAATACATCAAAGGCAAAGAAAATGTTGTGGCGGACGCGCTTTCCTGCAAATGCATGCTTGTAACACAACTTGAGTTGAATGTGATTGGCTTTGAGCATATTAAAGATTTATATGAGCATGATCCTTTCTTTGCAAACGCTTATGCTAAATGCTTGACTCACACTTCTTGGGAACATTACTACATCAAGGATGGATATCTTATGAGAGCTAACAAACTTTGTATTCCCGAGTCTTCGCTTCGTTTGCTCCTTTTGCAGGAATCGCATGGAGGAGGACTCATGGGACACTTTGGACGTGACAAGACGTTTGCTACTCTCTCTAAGAACTATTTTTGGCCCAAGATGCTTCGTGACGTCTCACGCCTCACCAACCGATGTTCGACATGCCGCAAAGCTAAGTCCAAAGCTCAATCTCACGGTCTTTATATGCCTCTCCCTATACCATATCATCCATGGGAAGACATAAGCATGGATTTCATACTTGGCTTGCCTAGGACTCAAACGGGCAAAGATTCTGTGCTTGTGGTGGTAGATAGATTCTCCAAAATGGCTCATTTCATTCCGTGCAACAAGATCGACGATGCTTCACATGTTGCCACTCTCTTTTGCAGGGAGATACTTCGTCTTCATGGCGTGCCTAAAACGATCGTGTCGGACCGGGACGTCAAGTTCCTGAGTTACTTTTGGAAAACACTATGTGCCAAGCTGGGAATCAAGCTCCTCTTTTCTTCGGCGTACCACCCACAGACGGACGGCCAGACGGAAGTGACGAACCGCACGCTCTCCACTCTTCTTCGTGTGTTGATCAAGAGGAACATCCGGGAATGGGAGCATTTCTTGCCCATCGCCGAGTTCGCCTACAACAGAGCACGACATTCGACCACCGGCAAGTCGCCATTCGAGGTTGTCTACGGCTTCAACCCGTTGTCACCGCTGGACATCCTACCTCTTCCTCTCCAAGAGCGCACGAACATGGACGCAAGGGCACGAGCAACCTATCTCAAGAAGGTGCACGAAGATACAAGGGCAATGATCGAGCGACAAGTCCATCGTCTCGCCAACAAGCGCAACGTCAACAAGGCACCAATGGTGTTCAACCCGGGAGATCTTGTTTGGCTACATCTTCGCAAGGACCTTCCCCCACGTTCGCAAGTCCAAGCTTCTACCCCGCGCCGACGGACCATTCAAGGTGCTCGCGCGCTACAACGACAACGCCTACAAGATCGACATCCCACGAGACAAGTACTCCGTGAGCGACACTTTCAACATCCAGGATCTCTCTCCTTTCCATGGTGATGAAGATTTCGATCCGAGGTCGGATCTTTCCCAAGGGAGGGGAGATGATACGGTGTATCCTAGGGCCATCCCCATGGACCCTCCTTCACCCCCTCAAGTGCCTCAAGGACCGATGACACGTGCTCGTGCTAGAGCTTTCGAGACCGAGGTGACGTCACTCCTAGCCCTACTCCCTTATGAATCTTACGAGACATGGTTGCTACCTCAAACGGGTGTGCTTTGCGTGCTCAGGTGTGAAGGAGACCACATCGGAGAAGAGCTTGAAGATGGACAAGTCCCCAAGGTCATGGACGAGCCAATGCATCGAGAAGAGCAGAAGAGAGCTCCAGGCCCCGGACACCCGGCCCCCTGGCCCGGACATCCGACCCCTGGACGATCAGCTACAGAAGGCCAGCAGCAGCCGAAGCTACAGGGCCCGGACATCCGGCCAGGGCCCGGACATCCGGCCAGGCATGGCCCGGACATCCGGCCAGGCATGGCCCGGACATCCGGCCTCGGGCCCGGAAATCCGGCGCCTCTGTCCAGAGAGCACCCGAGGCGCGCCCACTCCAGCCCGGACATCCGGCCCATGGCCCCGGACATCCGGCGCCCCGCGAAGCCCCGGACATCCGGCTCGACGCCCGGACGTCCGGCCCCTGATATGCCTGCGCGCATCCCCTGGGCCGAGGCCCGTGTATCCCTTCGACCCGTAGACTATATATACTCCTCTCCTCATTCCGTTTAGGGTTAGCTGTGGTTTAGCTCATTTGATACTTGTGTGGATTTCTCCCACGAGACGGTGCGCCTCTACGGAGAAGATCCACTACGGATTCAGGACCTCCTTCAACGGAGAAGATCCCCCGGGATATCAAGACCTCCTCCGGGAGAAGACTATCTGTATCACCGTTGTTGACCTTGGATCATGGATCTCGACCTTGTATCGCGGATCTAGCATTTGTGTGATTGCTTCCGTGTTGATTTGAGTGTTCTCTCTTGTGTTTTCCCCATCCTTCTCCGTGTTTTCCCCGTGTTCATCGTGTGCCATCCTCCAAATCGTGAAAGGTCCGCTGATTAGGGTTCCACCCTATACCACTAGGCTAGCGATGGGAGTACGGTGGGGCGGTGAGGCCTGCGCGGCAGCACAGCCGACCGCGGGAAGGAGAGAGCAGGCAGTCCCGTCGGCGCTTGTTTGAGAGGCTGGAGCAGGAAGAGCAGAGATTGAAGAAGCACGACGGCCGTTGGATGGACATCCAACAGTCACTGCTTGTGCGTCCACCTTTTTTTTAGGAAAGCCTCAAATCTATAGAAAACATCATACAACCCATCTGCCATTATTTCTTATAATTTACAGCCCATTTGCTAATTCTTAAGGTTTTTTGAGCCCATATTGTTTTTGTTTGCATTACAGCCCATATTGTGACCATGGTTAAAAAATTATACGAATTTTTGCATATTTCGGTGCGGTCCGAACTGTTTTTAATCCCGAAATTTTGAGTCACATTCAAACCGATTTTAAAAATAAATGTATATCAATATAAAATCCAATAAATTATGCACGCATAAAAATTAATGCAATTTTAAATCTCGCAATGAAAAAAATAAATTTGAAACTAATTGCCGGTTTGATGTGTTTAAAAAATGTACATCCCATTTCTCATTACTGATAAGCCATTTTCTCGTCCATCCGAATGTAGCTCTCCTCGTCTTGAAAGATTTGCAGCCCAACAGGCCTGACAAAACGACTTACTCATCAAATCACAAAAAAAAACTGGGCTAGCCATTTTCAGAAAGAAAAAAAACTACTGGGCTGCTATGTGGTAAACATAAAAGAGAAGGCTGTCTAGACAGGCCAGAGTGCCCTGCACAGCCCAGTTGACACCCTGCTTCCGTCTCAAAAACAAATTAAATAAATGCCACTCCAATTATGGTGATTCATAATAATGCCACTGCAAGTTCCGAACTTTGAAAAATGACACTGCAATTTTTGCAAATTTTGGAAAACGCCACTGTAATTTGCAAACTTTGAAAAACGCCACTCCAGACTTCGAAAAATGCCACTGGAAATGGCATTTTTCAAAGTTTGGAAATTGCAGTGGCATTTCTCAGAAACACCAGATTTGGAGTGGCATTTATCAAATTAACCCAAAACAAAAATAACTGGGCGAGCTGCTGGGTCCCTCCTGTCAGCCGCTCGTTGTGCAATTCTGTCGTTTATTGCGTACGTTGACAATGGCATGGGACCCAGATGTCAGAAATCCATTAGGAGGAGCCATTTTTTGTTGGCTTGAAATAAGGAGGCACTTGCTTGCGTACTGCCATGACCTTGGCGGGTCCCTGCTGTCATCCTCTCCACATACAATCATCTCCTGATTGTGTATGCGTCAACTTGGTAGGCCCATAAGTCAGCCTCTAAACATGTGGAGGACAAACACAACCCATTTAAAAAAATAACAGCCCATTCCATACATTCAAACGGAAGTTTCAACATTCAGAGCAAAGTAACAGGACTGATCTACATATAGAGTACTGAACTTCCACGTTGACAACCATCATAGCCAAGTTAACTATCTACTCCCACTAATACTCTAGTAGCGTACAAGTACTAACTTACTCTTAGCTAACTAGACGATGCCGGCCGCCATCTGTGGTACACGCTAAACGCCGGCACCGGCGTCCTCCGCCTCGCCTCGGACTTGCCAGAGGTGCGATAGGGCGCATTGCTCGTGCGCGTTGGCCCTTTCCATGCTGGCGTGGTCCACCAAAGCTTCGGCTTCTAAGCGGGAAACCCACTTGACGAGCTGGTAGTAAAAATCGGCGTCGCGAACGCGTGCGTGCCCGACAGCCTCCAGGGCTATTTGCCGGGCGCCACCTCCACGTAGTCGGCCCAGTTGCGGGCGCTCTGCTCGCTACTCAGAGCGTCGGTGCGCTGCTGCTCCATGTCCCGCTGGCGGCGCAAATCGGCGATACGCTACTCCTCCGCCAAGCGGTCGCGCTCCAACCATTCCTGCTCCTCTGCCAGGCGGTCGCGCTCCAACAAGTCCTTGATCTCCGCATTGCCATCTAAAGACCGATAGAATGCCTCCTCCCTTCGTCTGCCTTCCAGTGAAAAACCGAACACTAGTTCCGGCGGTGACCGCCTCCGGCCTCGCCTATCGCGGACGGGCGGGGGCATGGCAGACGTGGCGAGAGCGAGGATAAGTGGCGAGCGACGTCGGGCCGGTGGGGGCTTATGAGGATAGGGCGAGTTGGGTCACGGTGCCACCGTAGATGGCCGTGAAACAATACTTATAGGCGGAAGATAGTGCGACGGTCATCGGAATTCAATGCATAATTAAGCAGGCATGGCTTAGCACGCCGGCTTGCCGTGGAAAACTAGAGAAACTAAAATTCTGACTGTGCCGTCCCGTCCCGTCCCGTCCGTGATGGGTCACACGCCGGCATGACGGTTAAACGAGTGCACTCGAATCATCTCCCTCCTTGTCAATAATGATTCCAAGGATTTAAACGGCCCGCAACAATTAAAGCGCATCTTTTTTTTGCATCAGTTAGCTGCCTTAATTACGGCCTGCTGCATGCAGGCACTCAAAATCGCTTGCATCCAGTACGCGGAGCAGCATGCAACGAGTCATAGCCGAGGGCATTAGTTGATGAACTTTAGCTGGGAGATAAGGCATTTGCGAACTCGAATAAACCAGATGAGGTACTCCCTCCTGGTCAAAAATCATTCCACCACTCATCATCTACCTTCGTTGGTGAGATTTTTGAATTAAGCCCTGCAAACCGAAAAGGACGTAGTACGTGCGTGATCCGCTATTTATTTATGTAGGATCGAGTAGGTCGTTTTTTGAATTGAGCCCTGCAAACCGAAAAGGAGGTAGTACGTGCGTGATCCGCTATTTATCCGTGAAGGATCAAGTTGGTCGGATGGTGTACGTGTACGATCGCATTAACTGATGAACATTCACTGGGAGATAAGGCATTTGCGAACGTTTTTGCTGGCAGTTTCTTCAGATTCGCATGGCATTTTCTTCAGAGCAGCTTGTCAGTTTCTTCAGAGGTAGGCATTTTTATTCAAAAAACTGTCACTTCGGATCTTGCGTCGCAACTAAAATTGCCAGGAGCGCATTAGTAGGCTAGCTAGTGATTGATTAGTAACTTGTAAACACCGAGCGAACAGATATAAGGAACTGTTAATGCATCTCACTGATTCACAGATCATATACAAATATGTAGCTCCAAAAGCAAAGATCAGACACAACTAAAACCAACTAGTACGATTCCCATACATAAGATCAACATGTTAATGCATCTCAATGATTCATAGATCATATACAAATATGTAGCTCCAAAAGCAAAGATCTAGAAAAAACATATGTTCTTCCTACTAACATGGATGCTTCTCTGGGCCAACATTCAGTACAGACTGAAAGACAAATCTGTTTGTGAAGTCTACAATTCCTCTTGCAAACGTAAGTGGTTTCACCAACAGCTGGAACCATCAGAATGAACCACACATGATGGAGGAACATCCACTGCAATATGATTTGGTCTTCTCTCGATCACACGGTGAGACTATTTTCGGAATACAAACTTTAACTTAGGCAAAATGATGCCCATTGTATAATCAGACCAAAGCAATGAAGCACCTAGTGTTGGCCAATAAATAGTATAGTACTACTTTTCTGCAGTCCATGAAGTGACTATCCAATCTTTCCGTGTCTATTTTCAAATGGCACTGCATGCAGTGACTATATTATTCTCTTGTGCAATTCAACCAAAATTGCGGTCACTTTGTGTGTTTGCCAAATAGCAACGGGCAGACATCTCTGTCTGCACAAATATCAAGCAGCTAGTGAACATATACCCCACCTTGTATTTTTGGTTTAAACATGTCTCTTCCGCTTAGCATCTGTCATGTTTTGCACTGGACAATTTGATACAGTCATGTTTTGCCCTGGACAATTTCATACTGAATTGATTTGCTTGTTCAGAGCAGAAATATAGCGCCTATTGTTCATCAGACCAAGGATATCCATGTTCGCAGTGATGGAAGAGGTGAAATCGATACAACCAAAATTGAGAATCCAATCATTGAATCCTGTCCTGCACCTCCAATGTAGGTCCACCCTGCCAATAAATTCACATGCAAACCACTAGTATTACTATCTAATGACACTACAAAAAGAGAAGGAAGATAGTAGCAAACCATGTACCTTCTTAATGAACAGCTCATAGTGCCACCAATTGGATATAAAGGTTTGGAAGAAAACATGCTCCTAATGTTGAACCAGTTGGACAGTTCCACTAAAATCGAGCATCCCTGTTTGCATAGATATTGAAAGTGTGATTACTATAAAAGTGGCACTAGTTGAAGCATAGACTCACAAATATAAGCATTCCAATTTCTTAATGGGAAAAGGTTTCTATAAGCTCTAGCACTGGAAGATTTCCATAAGCTCTAGCACCGGAAGATTTCTATAAGAATTAACAATACAAATTGTAAATGTAACAAGTTTCAGCATTGGTATACTAGCTGTGCAAGAGCATTAAACCAAATACAAAAGTCTGAAGGTAACTAGCATTATTAACTAATGATAGTATTAAAAAATTGCAAACCATGTACCTTCAATGTAAATATCATTTCGAACTCGGGTGAACATGAAAAATTACTATCCCAATCTTAACAAAAGTGTGGCTAGCTTTATTGGCAGTATTTGAGTGAACTCTACACCCTCTGTACCAATGCTGAAACTTGTTGCACATCTAGTATACCAATGCTGAAACTTGTTGCTCTGTGAAAGCTTGCCACACCTTATATATGTCGATACGCTAATGCAACACCATTCAAATAGTACGTATATACACTAATCCACTGGCTAGTGGAACAGTGGAGTAATTTTTTTATTACGGGGTAGAGTATAATGGTTTTACTGAACTGATCTCGATAAGCTAGCACTTGAAGATTTCTATAAGCATTAACAATACAAAATGTAAAGGTAATAAGTTTCAGCATTGGTATACTAGCTGGCAACAACATTAAACCAATTACAAAAGTCTGAAGGTAACTAGCATTATGAACTAATGATAGTATAATTTTTTTGCAAACCATGTACCTTGAAGGTATATATCATTTCGAACTCCAAAGGACCTGAAAATTGCTATCCCAATCTTGATAGTCGATTAAACATAAAACTTGACCAACCGAATCAAAGAAAACAGCCGGATAAGGAGGTGCCCACTCTTGACCTTTCCTCTTGTCTTCATAATTTTTTGTGCAGTTTAACCAAAATAAAATGACATGAGCGCCTTGGCATTTTGGTGACACTGTACAAAAAATTGACTTATCTCATGAAAGTGAGGTATGTAATCTATAAGCACTAACAGTGCAAAAATCTGAAGGTAGTAACAAGTTTCATCGTTGGTATACTGACTGTGCAACAACATTAGAATGCCTTAGTTGAAAAATCTTTAATACATCCACAATCAACACCTAACCCTGAAATAATCCAGAGACACTAAATGGCATTGCTTAAATTTATCGGTGGCATTAGACTGAGTGCGGCATTAGTTAAATGTGGCCTCACTTTAGCAGCAGCATTGTTGACTTTACCGCTGGCGTTATACTAACAGCAAAAAAGTGGTAATAAGAGCATGGGAGACCCATTCGGACAGTGGGCGCACCAGTACAATGTACCTCCACAGACGCATAGAGTGGTGAGGGAGGTATGGTTGCCCAGAGAAACAAATATCCAGGCAGCATATGTGGATTACGTCCAATTTTTGTTATGTTCAACCACCTTTTTCCTATGTGAGGACAACAAACCGATCGACCTGGTCATTCTCTATTGCGTTGTCATGCCTTTCTACCCTTATTCAACCAAGAGACATGAGACTCGTTCCTTAGCTACTGATTTTCCCCTTTTCAACCTAGATGCGGTTTTGATGCCTACTCTCTTGGACAGTACAGTCTCCCTTCCTTTCCTTATTCAACCCAGACATGGACTTGTCTGCATGAAGTAGGGTTTCCTTTAATAGTGCAAATTAAGGTTTTCGTCTGTGTGACCAGCAGAGCAGAGGATAGCAAATTGGGAAGATGGTGGAGTGGAAAAAGATCCACATGTAGCGACGTGGCAGATGGGGCAATAGAACAAGGGTATGGTTCGAAAAGAGGTAGCATACCTGAGGGTCGGCGGGAAGTGGCTTCGCTCGTGGTCATCGTCCTCCGCACGCACTACGACAGCGAGCTTGGGGACGAAGGCCATCCCGCCCGGGCGATAGGTCTAAGAGGACGGCCTTGTTGTCAGTGCGTGACCTCGCTCGTCGACGACGAGTGCATCAACGCTGCATGTCCTTTTCTTCCCCGCAGATCTGTGACCATCGGTGAGGAGGGAGAGAGAGGCCGTCTTTTTTAGATCTAGAGAGAGGGTGATAGTGTGAGAAGCAAGTGGGCAGCCCTTAGCAAGAAAGCTCTGAAGCTCTAGCCTATATATCTTTTTTATACTACTAGTACTAGAGGTGGAGTAGTGGTAGAGTAGTTTATATATTTTCTCTGCAAACAGTACCAGTTAGTCGTGCTTCAAAACTGAACGGCACGCCATTAAAAAAATAAAGGTCAATAACTGATGCGGCACCTCGGGCCAACATGGCCAGATCGCATTTTGCACGGGAAAATTACACACCATGTTTCTTTGACATGTGGTCTCGTGTACCAGATGAATGACTCCAAGTTCGACCACCGTGATGCTAGGTGCGAGCCGAGGAACACTGTTGGAGATACCCCCCTCATAATTTTCCAACATTGGTCGTTTGATTCATAGGATAGAATGCTATAGGATTTTTTTCCTATGTAATCATGTTTTAATTGACAATCTAGCATCCACTCCAACTTTTGTTTCATTTCCTTTGATCCTAGTACGAAGAGAGTACTTGCTCTAAATGATGTGCCGCTGCAAGAGCCGCCTATATTAGGCTGCCCGTAATGGGAGTATCCTAGGTAGTATCATGCATGCCAACTAGGCAATTTTGATGAGGTGTTATAGAATTAAATGAAGAAAGAGAGAGTTGAGTATCATATCATGATACCGTATCATATTAAATGATGTGCTACTATCTGTCATGCATGGTAATAAATTAACTATCCTATGATACAAACATATGATAGTACTATATGCACTACGGATGTAGTATCATACAATAGTGTCATATGCATGATACTAGTGTATGATACTCCCCATTACAAATAACCTTAATTAACCATGCTCTAAAAAGGTGGACCAGCTTTGGCTATAGTAGTACTGTAGGTTTTATTTTTGCGGGTGTAGTAGTAGGTGACCTTGCGCCTGGCTCTTCTCCTCTTCCGGAAGTCAAACAATAATGATGGCAATCTGACACCAAATGAACTGCTGCACGTCCACCGCTTGTAAGCAAAAGTTTCTCCTCGTGTTGTGAGCCACCGCGCACACGTTGGCGAGGGAGAAGGCGTAGTAAGCAAGCTTCTCGTCGTTCTGCAAGTTGATGGGACACATCAAAGTTACGTACTCTGTCATTAGTACTCTATTCAAATATATTTTTATTAGTACTCTCTTCAGAAAGGGCCGACCATGTCCATGGCTACCATCCCATTCTCTGTCATTGAGTACGTGCATTATTCACGTGCCATCGAGGAGAAAAAATATTTCGTAGTACTAGGTGCCACCGAAGTGCACGACTCACTTACGCACTACATATCTCCATTTTCTTGCATGACATGCCACCTTGATGCTAGATGTCCCGCGTGTCATGGAGGCATATAGTATGATTTTGTAAAATGGAGGCATATAGATGTCCCACGTGCCGGCAACAGGATGAACAAAGCTCATGTCTTAAATGAAAGAGTGGAAGAATATAGATTCCCGACGACTGAGAAGGAGCTACAAACCTCGGGGTGGAGCATCTGCACTCATAATATTTTATATTATTCAGTGATAACTAATGCGGCACCTTGGGCCAAAGCGGCCAGATCGCATTTTGCACGAGAAATCACACACCATGTTTCATTGACATGTGGTCCCATTCCAACATGTCAGTGAGACGATGGCGAGTCCTTTTGTACAATTTCCGAAAGGACATGTAGGCCGGGGCGCCTCTTCGTGTACCGTGGCAAACTGGCAACCGTCCACCGACTCTTCGCCTTTCCCTCTCGATTTGGAACTGCTGTCGCACGCTCTTCCTCCCTCCTCCATTTGCCTTCACCCTTCCTTCTGCTATTGTTCCATCGTCTTCTCCATGGAGGGAACAAGCCGGAAACGACCCCGTTATTCTTGCCCCGATCTGAATGATGACACAGTGGGGGAACTCATTGATCGGTGCGACGTCATCACCTCGGCTAGCATGGCAGGTTCGTTCAAGAACATTCTCGACTCAACTAATAACATCATTACAAGGAACCCAAGGGTCCAGGAGCGGTTTGATCTCCCCTATCTTCTTCGCCGTGACCCTGCTGACCGGCGCGGGGACGAGGGAAGCCTCGCCTTGTGCAAGTTGATGCCGCTTGATAATGATACGGATGATGTTAAGATGCCATCGCTTGAGAGCAAGCGTTGGGCAGGCGCAAATGGAGATTGGGTTGTTTATATTGGGTACAATTGCGAGTGGGAACTTGTGAATGTGTACACTCGTCAGCAGATTCCACTTCCAAAAATCTTCGAGTGCCCTGAGGTTGAGCACACAGATGATCGACGTATGTTCAAATATGATCACCATGACCGTCGTCTACAGAAGATAGAAATTTCTCGAGTTCCCAGCCGCTCTTGGAATTACAAGATCTATACAGTTGTTGCTATCTTCGACAAGTTTGTTGCTGTCCTTCGTGGTTCGACTGGATGGATATTGCTCAAAAAACAGTTTCTATACAAGGATGTGTACTGTGATGCAATTGAATACGAGAGATTTGTGTTTGCTGCCACCACTGGTGGCACTGTTTTTTTGCATGGGATCCTTATTGTTTCGGTACATTTGTCTTCCACTGTAATTATAATTGTTTCATCCACATGAATGCGGGTTAGCAAGTTTCCCTTCTCTACTAATTAACCTTCTTCTTGTGTTTCCAAGGTCATGTGAACATTCCACCACCTATACTTGAAAATTTTTATATCCAAGGGGGGGATGACGATGGTGATGATCACGAGCATGAGGACGAGCAGGGCCCATATGCTCACTGGCGGCTGGCAACTAATTCCGATGGATCACCACTTCTTGTCTATATACAGCCCACTGCTGATGTTACTACTGAGGGAGCAGGTGTTGTCTCCCATGGTCGCACTCTCCGGACCTATTCCAACACCCGTTGCATGGTACTCGGGATGGATACTAGTGTGCTAGTGCCAACACCTTCTCCCTGGTACAACATTGATAGTCTTGGAGCAAACTCGCTCTTCCTTGGACAAAACTATCCAATGATGGTGAAAGGCAATCCAACTGCTGTTGACACAACGTTACTACCATTTATGAGAAGCAACTGTATCTATACGTCGGACATTGCGGTGGCTCCCTACCCTGGTCCTGATATAGTAGGCCGCTTCAGCCTGGATGATCAGTCCTGCGTTGGTCTCGAGATTGACACTATCTGGCCCTTCCCAGAGAATCACTTGTGGTTCAAAGTAATCATTTCCAACGCCGAGGATTGGTTGAGTTGAAGTTCATTTGATTGCTTGTTATTTGTTGTGTGATGAAAACTTTAGTATTTATAATGTATCCTCGTTGTCGTTGTGGGTTGATGACCCGTTGTAGGTAATAAAATGATATGTCTGTGATAAACTTACTAAATTTATGAATGGCTTTCGAGTCGCTTCTCTGAGTGGGTGCTACGACGAGGAAAAATATATATTTTCCGAATACATAATTATACGTGCATCGCAACAGGTTATCGGATAAGGCCAATCAACAATAGTACACTATTTGTACTAGCTTCACATGCTGCACTATCTCTACATCTACGTACGTAATACAACAAGTTTTAAACTTGAGACCAGCCACCCATCCTCACAAAGAACACTTTTTAACCTAGCACAGACTCTAGGAAATTTGGCCACAGTGTGAGGTGGGCCATATGTTAATGTGTTCGCTGTATGTAACCAGCACCTCGAATCCTCGATACTACTACTATAAGTAGTAGGAGTAGTAGGGTGGCATGGGCCAGAGCAAGCATTCACATCCAGGAGTACGGCACACGCCACCAGTACGACTTCCATCTGATACCATATTTGTTGGAGTCCGTGATACAACAATCTCTTCAACCTCGTCGTTTCTCTAACTCAGCCATCGCGCGACGGGCAAGGTGGGGTTTGCCGATAGTCGGTTTCCTCAACTGCGGTCCCACTTGTAAGGCCAACTCCAATGTATGACCCCAAACGGACCTCCGTTTTGCCGTGCGCCGAACGCGCGGACGCATCCCGACCGCGTACATTTTTCTTTGCAAACACATATCTTTTTTTCATCATTATTTTTTTGGTACATGGAAATACATCACCAAAATTTTGACTAGAAAAACAAGAACCACAAGAATACATTTTAGAAGATATCCAACTTCCATAACTGCACTTGTAAGTTGGATTAGTGCCTTCTTGATACATTCATTGTTGATCTGCGGAGGCTCGATCCCGTGTGCTTCTTTCTTCTTTGAGTGTAAAGAAGTAGACATGTCTAGCCTTTATTCTATCAACAAGTGCACTAGTATCATCTCTAGCCTCTATGCTAGCTAAAAGTGCTAGAACATCTACTAAATTGCGCTCTATCAATATATCATTGTACTCTTCTTCACAATACCAAAACTTGCATCCATTCTACACAATAAAATTTGAAGTTAGCACAACTAGTCTAATCCGAGAGCACAGCCGAAGATTTGGTCGAGTTCTTCCTCCTTTTGCCGACACGTGGGAAATCCAGCATCCAGGTCGTGTCATGCAAGAAAATAGAGTGGTAGTTGAAGCCACGTGATGTGCATCCTGGGTTAAACTGTAAATAGAATCTTAGTACTCTTGAGTAGCTCCAAAAGCGGCCAGCGAAGATCTTTATTGGATTTGCTTTTCATCACCAGCACGTCGAGGTGAAAGATGTGCAGGTTCAATGGGTCCTCTTGCGTTTTCACTGACATGTGGGACCACATATGAGCAAACAGACGATGGGATCCGTGCGTCAACTGGCTGGCTGAGAAGAGAGATAGAGGAGGGCTGAGCACGGACTCCAGAAAATTTGTTCTACGTAACCAGCACCTCGATATAGTGGGATGGCATGGGCCATAACTAGCATTCATGTCTAGCAGTACGGCACACGCCACCCACACGAGTCCCATCCGACACCAATTTTCTTGGAGTTCGTGCTACAGCCCTCTCTTCTCCCTCCTGTTTTCTCAGCCATCGCACGGTGGGCGGGGTGGGGGTTTGCCGATAGTCAGTTTGCTCAACCGCGGTCCCACTTGTAAGTGAAAATGCAAGACATCACACATTCCCCCTTGAGTGACGTGCTGGACCAACCGTGTGGGGGTGCGACGCGAACACGGCAGGCTTTTCCTTTTGAACTTGTAACTTGTAAAATTTGGATCTGCTCCATGGCGCGAATGATAGATAGAAATAATGATTTTCCCTAGAGTAATGAGAAGTTTGGTTCTAGCGCGGTTCATGCATGGAGTACGTAGGAAAATTATGAAGTTGATGCGAAAGGTTAGATAATTACTAGTAGTACCATATACTACTACATGGATTTGACGGAAAGATAAAGATACACACGGATCCATCAACGACATCCTCACGCCCTAGTGCACCGGGTCACCAACCGACGTGTGAGGAGCAACGGCATTGGCGGCAAGCTCAACGTGCTTCTGAACAATGCCGTCCAAGGTTGCCCTGCGGTCCAAGAAGGCCAGCGTCCTATCGTCCTCCTCTTGCATGTAGTAGTCCTTGTGGACGATTTGCGCGTAGACGTGGGTGATTATGTCGATGGTGTCTTGCTGCGCTAGGCGCTGCGCGGCGAGCGCAACCTCGAGGTGGACATTCTCCGGCGCGACGGCGGGCAGTCACAGGGCCACCAGTGCGTCGAAGAGGTTGTCACCATAGAGGCCATTGAGGGTGGCAGGCATCGCAGAGCCTGGCCGCGTGGGCTGGAGGCGTACGTCAAGGTCGTCCGCGAGCTTCTTGACGACGGTGAACTTGTCGAGGAAGCCGACGAGGACCTCGTCGAACAAGGAGAGGAAGCTGTCGTCCAAGCGCCCCCTCGCCCTGGCGGCCTCAAGCACTTCCTGGAGACATTCCTCGGTGCCGGGCCGCAGGCCGGCGTCATGGACCATCTGGCACAGCTGGCTGATGCTCGCGCTCATTGCCTCCATGGGTCTAGCTTCTAGTCAACTAATCTTGCGATTGGAGTGATCACTCTTGCCCTTGGGTGCGTAGGTGCGTAGGATTTCGTAGATTGGACTGGCGGGAGCCTTTATATGAGAAGTGTAGACTGCGTTGAATTCACGTGCGTGTTGGCCATCTACTCCTCGCCCCTCTAATGCACCTGCCTTTGGTTGTATGACAGGTTGGCCAGCCACCCGTTGGGCCCACGTGTCATACACCCAAAGGCAGGTGCAGTAAGTTAATGAAGCTGCACCCCCCTCCGTGCCCATGCATGCTTTCAATGACTTGAGACTACCAAACATCACATGCAGTGATTAGTTAACTGCATGTAATCCTATTAAGTAGCAAAAAGACATTAAGTTATATCGCCGATAGGAATAAAAACAATACACCATGTATTTATTTACAGAGGGAGTAGTACATTTTTTGTGACATGCATTACTAGATATTGCTAGTCAAATACCAAATCCAGATGGACGTGCTAGTACTACTAAATCCAGACGGTGGTGCTAGTACTAGTAGTAGTAGTACCAATGTAGTAGCGCTGTACTACCCGTTGGTCAAATTATTACGTGCTGCTCCACACAGTGAAGTGACAAGACCGTACGCTGGAGATGACACCTGGGTATAGGTGACCTGTTCGGCATACCATAGTCAGCCTCATCGTCTGCAGTCACTATCATCATGGCTGTAGACCTAGCCTGCTTACAACTATCCGTGTTTGACATAATTTCCCGTGTGTAGATGCCCGTGCATTGCACGGAACACCAAGATTAGGGGGGTGGACGGCGCCGACAGCGGCCATCGCGCCAGATTTTTCCATGGCCTTCTAGATGTGGTGGGGAGGAGATAAGGCTGATTGTGAGAGACAAGGAGTTGTTTGTAAATAGCAAACAAGTGCGGGCATCTTTTTGCAAAACTGGAGAAGTTTGGTTTGTATGCGTCAGATTTAGATCCGACGGCTATTGGTGAAAGATGGCAGGCACAACATCATCACCAACTCAGGACCTGTTTGATTCATAGGATTTTGAAAACGCAGGAATATGACACGGCAATATTACAAGTTTCAAACTGATATTACAAATGTT
Organism: Secale cereale; assembly: GCA_902687465.1. Lineage (NCBI taxonomy): Eukaryota > Viridiplantae > Streptophyta > Magnoliopsida > Poales > Poaceae > Secale > Secale cereale. The sequence goes on from LR738715.1 coordinate 439,159,034, forward strand.
AGGAGTAATGCTACACCTACGAAGAGGGAATTACTAGGAAGTTTACGTAAGAACTTTCGTTACTTTAGGTGGATGCAACATTATCGTACAAACTAAAATCCACCGCCCTGACAAGTCACTAATGGGCAAATAACTTTTCGAGTCTCTGGCCACTTGATGTTTCAAAAACAAATCCAACTTCTGCAGAGACTTTGTCATTTAGGCTTAGACGCTTGCGGTGATCAGCATGCCATTCATTATTGAGCCAGAGAATGCCAAACCTCATTATTGAGCTGGATGTATAAGATTGCCGTGTCATCAAGAGGTGCCAATATCATTCGCTCATACGACAGGGTTGGCTGGCTAGTGATATTCTCTCTCTCTCTCTCTCTCTCTCTCTCTCTCTCTCTCTCTCTCTCTCCTCTCATTTACCTAGGAGTACGTGAAGAGCTTGGCCATTTGTTGGCTTCCACTATGTGGCCGATGCCATATTTCGCAAAAGTATGCCACATAATACGCATCAATGTCAAATCAAGAGATTTTGGCACCGCTCTCGCGATGTGAGAGAGTTGGCACAGCTGTGCACACAGACCCACATGTATAAACAAATCAATCAAACCAACTACACCAGCCTCTCACTCTCCCAAACAAGTGTTTTTTATTGCCTCAGTCATCAATGCGCCCTTAATTTACTAGCGTGCGGGGTGCTACCCCCAGTGGTTTCAACTTTGCTTACTTCACCGCGTGTCAGATGGGCCTCTAGTTTACTTATTTTCACCCACTGCCACATGGGTCATCACACGAAGATACAGAACACGAGCTGACAAGGCAGCATGTGGACTGGTTGACCAGTCAACTAAACAATATACGGAGCTATACGCTGACACAATGAGCGTATAATCCATCGGTATAGAGTGTTCGTGTGAGAGGGGAGGCCCGTGAGAGATAGCAGAGAGAGAGAGAGAGAGAGAGAGCGACTCCCTCCGTTCGATAATGTAGTTCCAACATTTTTTTAAAAGTCTAACTTTTGAAACTTTGACCAAGTTTATAAAGAAATTACTTATAAAGGCGAGGGGCCCGATATTACGATGAGAGGATAACTATCGATTTGGTGGAGATTACTTTGACGATCCGACTACAAACGTGTACGACGTTGCGCCTTAGCAATCGCTAAACTAATCTTCAGGGGTTACTGACAATGCCAGAAGCACGATCATCCTGACCACGAAGGTCTATTCCTGCATGCAATCGAAGAACAAGCAAGAATATGATAAAGCAATCTAAATATTGCAAATATAGATGAAGTATTGATAAAGGTGGGGATCCGTAAGTGGTCTTGGTTTGGTCGTTGGACACAAACGAAGTACACGAAGTTGCAATGGCTAACTTTTGACTAAACAAATCCCAAAGAAAAAGCTACTAGATGGATCTACTTATATAGGAGCAAGGGGTGGCGGCCAAGGAGGTGGAGGACGTCCCAAGGCAGCCTAAAACTAACCCTAGGTAGTACAAGGCTCATGGGCCCAAGTGAAGGTGATGCAACACCTTTGGACTTGTAGTTTGACTCGGATTCTGCTGCAGCGTCAGATTGTTTCATCGGTATCTCAACGCTCCAGACGAATTTGAAGGTGAATCCAATTGGATTGGAAAGTGTACGAAATCTAGTTTCCAACAAAAAAAAGAATCACCCAATTCGGAGTCCGTATGAAGGAGTTCTTGCCGTTTTGAGTCATGTATGTCTGTGCAGTCCGAATCTGAATGCAGAACGTGAGAGACATGGACTCTATCTTTTCTTGGCCCAAAAGTGACATGAGAGAACTTTTTGAACAACACCTAAAATTCTCTTTTTCCCTTATCTTCATATGTGGATTGTACAAATGTCTCATACACCTGGAATTAGACATGGCACAAAAATCTGTGAAGTATTTTTGTCCTGGATGACATAAATACATTGTTGCATAGTTTGCATTAGAAATCACCTCACAAATATACATGTATGCAATATTTTTGGTCGTATCCAAGGTAATCATGTCCTCATCATCCTCCCTTTCTTGAAAATAAAGCCGTCCTCGGCGTTGCTTAATCTGAAATTTGGGTAAGAAAATAGACAAGGTGTACATGTTGTATATGTATATGTCATCCATTTTTACTTACCATAATTTTTGCACATATGACACATATATAGATGAGTAACTTTCGTAGTTCATATAATATAAAGCCAAAATATTATCACAAGAAGTAGAAGGCATGGAAATATTCCAACTCGGTTTGCACAAATAAGTGAAGCTCTTATTCATATCAAAAGATTGACAATGTTCATCGTTAAACCATCCCAACATTGGTGAATAAACCTTACTTGCATGAAATTCACAGGCTACAACATGCTTAAATAAGCAAAAATGCAATTAGTCATTTGACATAGAATCGTCACCAAGATTAGAGGTCATATCAAAATGATTAAACATTGGCACAATTATTTTCAAATGTATTTTATCCAAATCTGATTTATTCTCCGATTCACATGATTCTTTTGCGTCAATAGTTAATTCAATGGGTGCACTTAAAATTGTTGGTATTTCAGTTGTTTGATCACATGACACATTCATGACAGTAACATGATTATCTAAACTAGGTGGTGTGCTCAAATCAACAGGTAATTCAATGCATGATGTATTCAATTTAACTAGATATGCATCATCCTCATGTGAAGTTATATCATCATTGATTTTACTGTTACCTTGTCACAAAGATGTAGCTGATATAGGTACGGACGATGACAATGTACCATACCCTTTAGATGATGTCATGCTCACAATCGGAGGTGTGGCTGCTCTAGTAGGTGCAATGGTGGAGGAACCAACCAGTGGTGGTGAGCATGAACTGGAATAGTAGTTGTTGTAGTCACACTATGCATCCTCCTATATTTGTCTCTCAAAGGTACAAGAACGAACATACATACCAGTAATGCAACGAGGAAAATACTGAAATCTTTCGCGAATATCATGGTTCAAACCACCAAAAAATCTATTCATTGTATCATCCTCAGATTCTTCTATGTCACAATGACGCATATAAGATTTGAACTCTTGGTAGTAAGCATGAACAGTGTTACTGCCTTGTTTTAATTGTTCCAATTTGCGAAGCAATTCTCGGCGATAGTAAGGAGGAAAAAAAATGTTTTCTCATTACAGCCTTCAAATCTTTCCAAGTTGTGGGTTGGTTATCAATATTTTTCTTACAATGCACACTCCACCAAACAGAAGCAAAACCAGTAAATACTCTAGTGGCAGCTTGTACTCTCTCAAGTTTAGAAAAATGATGGTGACTAAAAACTTTTTCTACTTCAAGCTCCCAAGCTAGATAAATAGCAGGATTAAATCTACCCTCAAATGACGGTAAAGAAATAACTTGACCATGTGCTGGTGTGTGTTGTCCCATGTCTCGTGATAGTGAAGATGCATCCGTCGTCCAAGAACTTCTGTCTCCGGTACCTGTCATGATTAGTAGAAACAAGAAACAAAATTTGAGAATAATGTTCCTATGAACTACTAGGATGTGGTGGTAAAGCGCTCACAGTAAAGCAAATATCAATATCTTACAAGTTCTTACCATGCAGCAGGTGGTGATTGGCAACCAGCGGTGTCAAATAACTCCAAAGATTGAGTAAAGCGATTGCCAGGTGAACGTACGTAAACACGGTGTAGAAATATGTGGAGCTCGGTTGGCTTTATATATGGTAGAAAAAGATTAGCAATAATCAATTCAGAGATGCAATGTTGAATAAACGCTCAACGACGGTACTGTGCTGGTCCTATGCTAGAGCGGACTAGAGACGCAAGCCTAGAACACTAATGAGGTCACGGTGTAGCACCACTAGCATCAATAAAGGATACGAAGTAGCTCTGGACAACAAGATATAAGTGAAGATCACAATGGCAGTAAAGATAATGATGAAAACAACTGCCAAGCAGACTATACAACAACTCTTTCTCCAACTTTCTTTTTCTTCTATTTCTTTTTCTTTTTTCTCACACTTTTTTTCTTTTTCTTTCTCTCCTCTTTTTTTTTTACTTTTTTTCTGTCTTTTTTTTTCTTTCTCCCTCTTTCGAAGACAAACTAGATAAGATGCAGATTGGATCAAGCAAAGATGCGAACGACTTTAAGTATGATTGTGATAATGAACGATGGGTAGCACGAGGTGGAAATTGATGGATGAGGTGGTGGACAGCGGAAGGGATAACGATGCAGCGGCGATGTGACTAATGTGAACAGAACTCGAAACTCTAACGAACTAGACACTAAGACCAGCAACTCGACACGACAATGCAACCGATAATTCAATGAAAAAAAAATTCAAAGGCTCAGACTGGCTAGGACAAAGGATGAATAGATCTAACTTTTTTTGTAGCTTTTCCTTGGACAATAGGTAAGAAAGTTAATCTAATCTAGGAATAACTGGAAATTCTCACCGAGCAACCTGAAAACTGATACCACTTGATAGAGGCAAAGGTGTCCCAATCTTTCAATGAGATGATAACTATCGATTTGGTGGAGACGACTTTGACGATCCGACTACAAACGTGCACGACGTTGCGCCTTAGCAATCGCTAAAACAATCTCCAGGTGTTACTGACAATGCCAGAAACACGATCAGCCTGACCACGAAGGTCTATTCCTGCATGCAATCGAAGAACAAGCAAGAATATGATGAAGCAATCTGAATATTGCAAATATAGATGAAGTATTGATAAAGGTGGGGATCCGTAAGCGGTCTTGGTCTGGTCGTTGGACACAAACGAAGTACACGAAGTTGCAATGGCTAACTTTTGACTAAACAAATCCCAAAGAAAAAGCTACTAGATGGATCTACTTATATAGGAGCAAGGGGTGGCGGCCAAGGAGGTGGGAGGACGTCCCAAGGCAGCCTAAAACTAACCCTAGATCGTACAAGGCTCATGGGCCAAAGTGGAGGTGATGCAACACCTTTGGACTTGTAGTTTGATTCGGATTCTGCTGCAGTGTCAGATTGTTTCGTCGGTATCTCAACGCTCCAGACGAATTTGAAGGTGAATCCAATTGGGTTGGAAAGTGTACGAAACCTAGTTTCCAACAAAAAAAGAATCACCCAATTCGGAGTCCGTATGAAGGAGTTCTTGCCGTTTTGAGTCTGGTTTGTCTGTGCAGTCCGAATCTGGATGCAGAACGTGAGAGAAATGGACTCCATCTTCTCTTGGCCCAAAAGTGACGTGAGAGAACTTTTTGAACATCACCTAAACTTATCTTTTTCCCTTATCTTCATATGTGGATTGTACAAATGTCCCATACACCTGGAATTAAACATGGCACAAAAGTCTGTGAAGTATTTTTGTCCTGGATGACATAAATAAATTGTTGCATAGTTTGCATTAGAAATCACCTCACAAATATACATGTATGCAATATTTTTGGTCGTATCCAAGGTAGTCATGTCCTCATCAAATTGTTTTTCTCCACGTACATGGTCAAACTTTGTGATGTTTGACTTTTCAATAAATCAATATGCTATGGACCGAGGAGAGTGCCTAAGTGATAGAGGCAAAGGTGTCCCATCTTTCGATGAGATGGTGGCTATCGTTTTGGAGGAAGTCGACTTGGACGATCCAACTACGAACGTGCGTGGACGTCGCGCCTTAGCAATCGCAAAACCAATTCCGAGAGGTTACTGACCACGCAGGAGCATGATCAACCTGACCACGAAGGTCTGTTTCTTGCAGGCAAACGAAGAACAAGCAAGAAACTGAGATTGCAATCTGGATATTGCGAATTCAAGAGGAAAGCTTTATTGATCAAGTGGGGTTCTGTGACGTCTTTGTCTGGTCGTTGAACACAAACGAAGTACACGAAGTTGCAGCTATGACGAACTTTAATCTAAACAAAACCCAAAGTCTAAATGACGCCTAAGGGTTGTATATATGGGGGAAAGAGGGGAAAATTTCGTGGCCCTTGGTGGAGGGGTCCGAAACCAACCCTAACTCTTGTTTCCCCACACATACGGACTCTAAAAACATCATATACTCAAGTATTTCGAAATTACATGGGCCTGGCCCAATAATAAGGTGACGCAGCACCTATAATAGGCTCTGGACGAAATTTATGAAGTGGCATCTTGTATATTTCATCCAAGGCTTCACGCACTCATTATGGTGGCTTCAAAGTCCTCAAATCATCACATGTAACTCCATTCTTGTTCCCCTTGAGCATGCCATCATCTCCATGCTTGATCTTGCTCCAATGTTCATCCTTCTTGTCCAAGCTAGGCCCTTCATTTGTAAGCAAGACAAATGTATCCAATTTAGGCAGCATCATATTCTCATGAACATTAGATTCGTTACCAAGAAACGAAAGTACATGGTAATTTAATTGGCATGCGCAAGCTCTAGTAATTGGTCCTGTATATGTGTCAGTTGGAGGTGTGGGTGTAATCTTGTTAGTGATGTCCTCATCATCCTCCCCTTCTTGAATTGAAGTCGTCCTCGACGGAAGCTCATCTTCCTCACCCAAGTAAGGCTTCAAATCTGCAATGTTAAATGTGGGACTAACCCCAAAATCTGCAGGCAACTCAAGTTTATATGCATTATCATTTATTTTCTCTAACACCTTGAAAGGACCATCAGCACGTGGCATTAGCTTTTACTTGCGCAAATTAGGAAACCTATCCTTACGCAAATGTAACCAAACAAGATCTCCAGGTGCAAAGACAACACGTTTTCTATCCTTATCTCCAACAAGTTTATATTTAGCATTCATGCGCTCAATATTTTCCTTAGTTAACTCATGCATTTTTAAGATCAATTCAACACGTTGTTTAGCATCAAAACTAACCTTCTCCGAAGATGGAAGAGGCAACAAATCAATAGGTGCACGAGGTAGGAAACCATAGACAATTTCAAAAGGGCACATCTTAGTAGTAGAATGCAACGAACGATTATAAGCAAATTCAATATGAGGCAAGCATTCTTCCCACATTTTCTTATTATTCTTCAAAACAGCCCTAAGCATAGTAGACAAAGTTCTGTTGACTACTTCAGTTTGACCATCACTTTGGGGGTGACAAGTAGTACTAAAAAGCAGTTTAGTCCCCAACTTATCCCATAAACATCTCCAAAACTGGCTAAGAAATTTAGTATCACGATCTGAAACAATAGTATTTGGCACACCATGCAAGCGAATAATTTCACGAAAGAACAAGTCAGCAACATGTGACACCCCGAGACCGGTACGCCAGGTGTCACCCAGTTATTCGTCGTCGTTGCCATGTCATCTGCTTGCGTGTTGAATCTTGCCATGTCATTATGTGTGTTGCATCAGCATGTTTTCAAAACTTGCATCCGCCCGAGTTCCCTTATTCTCTCCGTTGTCCGTTCTGAGCCCAGACACACTCACACGCGCCCGCGGCGCCTCCCAATATTTATTTTATAAGTGGCCAAAAAACGTTTTCGGAAGGGGATGAAACTTGGCGTGTGGTCTCATTATAGTGTAGACAGGCCGCGTGCTAAATTTCATCGCATTCGGAGCTCATTTGATAGCCCAACCGTTAATTATAGCGGCACTAGTAGCTGGTCTAAACGTCGCACGTTTTCGGTCTCCGAAAACCTCCGCGGGCCTCTCTCTCTTCTCTCTTCTCAGCCCACTCACCTCTCTACACAACCCACCTAGGCTTGCCTAAACCCCCCGGCAATCGGAGCTGTCCGATTCGATCGGAGGGTCCCAAAACACCCCCTAGACCTAAACCCTAGCCCTCATACTATAAATGGACCCCCCTAGTCCATTTTGGGTAGCCTAGACCCTCTCCATCTACCTCTAGCCTCCATATGCATCAAAATACGCGCCCCCACGTCCAGCCAGCCGCCTCCCACCTCCTCTGCCTTGTTTTCCGGCGCCAGCCAGCCAGCCGCCGCCACTTGGCGCGTCCGGACTGGCCAGCCGCCGTCGCGCAGCCGCCCTCGGCCTCTCCTCGCGCGCCACGTCGTCTCCCCGGGTCAACCCCGCGCCTGGCCCGCTGAAGCCCGCTCCAGGCCCGCGGATGGGCCGATCTGGGCCCCAAAACTGCCGACGCGCTCGCTCCGCTCCACGCGCTGCCCCGCGCCCTCGTTCCCGTTGCCTTGGCCACGAGCGCCGCCGGCCTCGGCATCCTCCTTGCCGCCGTCCCCGACGCCGACCAGATCCGGGCTCGCGCCGCCCGGATCCGTTCCTTCCCATCCTCGTCGGCTTCCTTGCCACCTCCAACCGCCGTCCCGACGCCGGCAAGGCCCCAGCGCTGCCGGACTCATCCCTGGTCTACGGGAGGTCGACACCCTGCCTCGCCTTCGATCCGGCCTCCTGGGCCCTTAAGCGCCGGGCCAACTCCCCTCGCCAGCACGGGCCTCCTGGCCACGTGGGCCGCAGCCGCGTGCCGGCCCAGTCCAGCTCCTGTGCTCCAGCCGGCCCAGGCCTCGCGGGCCTCCTCCCGCAGGTGGGCCACGGCCCAGCTCCCACCGGCCCAGCCACCTCCTCCCGTCCTGGGCCGAGCCCACTAGGGTGAGAAGCCCTAACCCTCGCCCGAGCGTATATTGCTATGCATCGCCGCTCAGTTGTTTTTTCCCAAGTCATAAATCTGCTAAGTCCTTTTCTGTAATAATTAATTGTGTACTTTGCATGGCTGTAACTATTTGTGTGTATGTCCAAATTGAGTGTATGATATGTCAAAATGATCGTGGTGATATGATCTACACTTTGTTCCATTATTCCATGCTTGTTTGACTTCATCTAGATGCTCTAATCTCTGTTGCAAGAGTGCTACTTGTTATAAACTGCTGCTACTTGTTATTTTGTTGCCATGTTTGAGATATGCTAACTTGGTGCATGTTTATCCAAATGATGCATATGATATGTCAAAATGTTCATTGTCAAGTGTACTACATGATGGTTGCGGTAGCATGCTTGTTTGAGTCCATATTGCCATGTTAATCTCTGTTGCAAAAGTGCATTTGGCTGTTAGGTGCTGAAACTTGTTATGAGATGCTGATTTCACATGCTCTTTGCTATTGATGTGTTTGTCCTCATGCCACATGTTTAGATGTTTTAGAACCACCATAATATGGTCTTTGCTGTGGTGCATTTAAATTTCCATGATATGCCTTGAGGTGACTTAAACATGCTTGTAAACATGCCATGTTGTTATTGTTGTTTTATACTTAGTGAAAATTCTACTAAGTCTGGAATCTGTTATAACCTGATGCTATGTTTGCTTGATGCCCTAGTCAAATCCATGCTTGTTTTAGAGTGGACAATGATCATGTCTTGTTGTCCATGTTATTGTCTATCCATTCATTCCCTTACTTGCTCATATGACCTGCTGTAGCTTATTTATTTCTTGCGCTCAAGTTGCTATAAATTATACTGTCAGGTTTTTAACAGCATGTTCAATTTGGTGTAGCTTGTTGCTATTGATCCATGCCTCCTATGGAGATGCTCCAATGGAGTTGTTTGCTGTAGGATATGTCTACTACATGTCCATTCTCTTTATGTTCTTATTAGAGTTGATATGCTTGTTGTTTTGTGCCTCCGAAGGCAGCATCGTGATGATGTTTTTGCCTTCCCAGATTTTGGCCAAGTCTGGAATATTTTATTGCAACTTGCCATGCTTGTTTAAATGTGTTCCAGCAAGCTTTTGGGTGTGTTCTAAGTTCCTACTTGTTAAGTAACATGTCTACTTCACATCCATGCTTCTTGTTATCATGTTTGGGTGATTTAGCTTATATTTACTTTGCTCCAAAGTTGCTATGTGGCTGTTAACTTCAGCTTGTTGTTATATCTTGTTTCATGTGTATCTTTTAGCCCGTTGCTCCGTTTTGAGTGTGACTTATATGAAACCTGTGTGATTTTGCATGTAGGATCATAATATCATGTTGTTTTCATGTTTGGAGTGAGTTTGCATGATGTTTGGGTGCATCTTGCACCGTTTCCATGCTTGTCTTGTTTTGCTCATATCTTCTAGGCCGTAGCTCCGAATTAAACAAACTTTATATGAAACTTGACTAGAATTTTGTGTAGATCATCATGGTGCATGTTAACCTGCTGTTTAACAACTTTAACATAAGGTTTGTTCAGATCTGGACTAATTTCAAACCATGCATATGAGGGCTTACCGGTTTTGTTATATGTAGTTTCCGGCCTCATTTAAACTTGTTGACTTGTGTTGTTTTTCTGTGCTTCCTACCTTGCCATGTATTGCATCATATATAGACGTGTCTTGCATCATACTTGCTTGAGCATATTGTCATGTTCTTGTGTTGTTTTTCTGTGCTTCCTACCTTGCCATGTATTGCATCATATATAGACTTGTCTTGCATCATACTTGCTTGAGCATATTGTCATATTCTTGTGTTGTGTGTTTACCATATTGCTTGCTTCTTATCGTTAGTGCTTGTTCTGTTGCGATCATCGTGAGGATTCGTTCGTCTACACGTGGTTCGTCTTCAAGGCTTCTTCTTCGTCTTCTTCATGGACCCGTTCTTCTTCCTTGCGGGATCTCAGGCAAGATGACCATACCCTTGGATACCTTTACTATCATTGCCATGCTTAGTGTCTCGATGCTATCGTTACATGTCGCGCTACCCATCATTATTGTCAGCCCCTCTCCTTGTTGCCATGAACCTCTAACCTTTGACACCTTCCTAGCAAACCATTGTTTGGCTATGTTACCCGCTTGCTCAGCCCCTCTTATAGCGTTCTTAGTTGCAGGTGAAGATGAAGATCGTTCCATGTTGGAACTTGTTGTTGGTATATCACAATATCTATTATTATTATTAACACACATATATACTGGGCATGGGTGGAAGGCTTGGCCTTTTGCTCGGTGTTTTGTTCCACTCATGCCACCTTAGGAGCCGATAAACCGGCATTATGTTCCTTGATTTTGCGTTCCTTACACGGTTGGGTATATGGGGACCCCTTGACACTTCGTCTTTGAATAAAACTCCTCCAGCAAGGCCCACCACTGGTTTTAATTTGCTCATAATAACAACTTAATTAATTAATTCCATAGGGAGTTAGCGCTACCCGAGATTCTTTCTACATAGCAGGGGGGCCAGTGCTGATGGTGTTGGTCCCAAACGGGCAACCTGCGGGGCCACCTTGGGGAAACCCGAGGGCTGGTTTTACTCGTAGCTTGTCCCATCCGGTTGTGGCCTGAGACGAGATACGCGCGGCTACTATCAGGGTGTTGGCACGCCGGGAGGTCTTGCTGGACTTGTTTTACCATTGTCGAAATGTCTTGTGCACCGGGATGCCGAGCCTGATCGGATTTCCCTAAGATAAGGGGTAATAATTATTATTACTTCAGCTGATCGTGAGAGCTTGTGATGGGCTAAGTTGGGACACCCCTGCAGGGTTATGATCTTTCGAAAGCCGTGCCCGCGGTTATGTGGCAGATTGGAATTTATTAATGTCCGGTTGTAGAAAACTTGATAGAGGATCCGAAGTAAAACACACAACTGTGTGAGTAACCGTGACTGTCTCTTTTCACTTTGAGAAGAGAACACGGTGAGGTTATGTTTGACTCGTAGGTAGTTCAGGATCTTTAGCGATCACTACTAGATTGCGACCGTTTGCGTAGATGCTCATCTTATTCTTGTACTCGTAATTTAGCCACCATATATTGCTTAGCCGTTGCTGCAACATCACCACTTTACTTCTTCCTACCTATTAAGCTTTGATAGTCTTGTTACCCATGGTTATGGGATTGCTGAGTCCTCGTGGCTCACAGATACTACAACAACAGTTGCAGGTGCAGGTTTCCGATGTCTTGACGTGAGAGCGATGAATGTTATGTTGGAGTTCTTTCTTCTTCTTCTTCTTCTTCAGTCTTGGGTTAGGTTCCGGGTCGGTAGCCTAGGATAGCAGATGGATGTCGTTGTGCTTTTCATGTTTGCATCCGTAATTGGATGCTTTGTATTGATGTTGTTGTATTCACGTGACTTGTATGTATTGATGTATCCCCCCATGTATGTATGTAATGGTACGATGTAATGATATCCATCTTGCTAAGCGCCCAAAATGCGGCTGTGCCCCAATCACGTAAGTGTCACGTGATCGGGATAGAATCGCATCTTGGGCCTGACAAGTTGGTATCAGAGCCTCGACCGACCATAGGAGCCCCCTTGATTGATCGTAGTCTGGCCGTTGTTGAGTCTAGCAGAAAACTTTTTCGGAGTCTAGTTATATCGGAGAGTAGGAATTCTTTTTACTCCCCTGCCCCTTCGTCGCTCTGGTGAGGAATCTTGACGTAGGTGTTTTGAATTACCCCTCTTCCCCTTCAAATTTTTTTAGGATCCCGCGGTTAGTTTTCGTTCGTTGCGTTGTCAGTTCTTTTATCTGGTGCATCTCTCGTCAAGTGGATTCGACCCTCTTCTTCTTGCAAGTTCAACCCTCAGTTCTTTTTCCTTCCGACGGTGTTTTCCTCGTCCGTTGTGGTCTTTTTTTCCCACCAGCCCACCCTTTTGCTTCTCGGAGCCGGAGTCCTTAATCGAGTATCCATCCTACTCGTGTGAAGTTTTTGCTTTCTTTCATCAATTATTTCAACGGGTGAATTCTCGTCTAGTTCGTCCTTCTTCATCTCTTCTTCTTTTCCGGTGGATTCAATTGAAGTATTCGGTGTTCAACATATTCTTTTCCCTCGGCTCAAATGTTCCCCCTTGCTCGTTTACCTCTCGCCATCTAATTATTCCGGAGTTCCGAAGACATCTCAGGAGATTCGTTTGTGTTCCAATTTATTCGAGGTGGTCACCTCATTCGATCGTTCCGGTGCATCTTCTCCTTTCAATCCTTTTCCAACGGTGTTTTCTCTTGAGTGGGCTCATAACCCACATGTCTTTTTCCAGGATCTTACCTGACTCCTATAATTTACCAGAGTGTTCCCAAATTCTTTTCAATTGTGACGTAAGAATGGATTCCATCAGTCATATGCCTTCTTCAAGATCGCGTTCAATCCGTTCATATTGGTTCAACCTTTCCTCATTTCATTCGTCCGGAGTATTTCATGAATTCTTTCTGTGTGTTCCTCCGAAGGCCATCATTTCAGAAGATTTCTTCGTTCTCAGTTTTCAACTTCCTCCTCCAAATATTCTTCATTGATGCCTCTTCGTTCGTCTCACTTTCTCTGGTGCTTCCTTCAAGCATTCTTTAATCAGTTCACGATCTCTTCGGTCTCGTCATTCAAATTGTCCTCAAGTGCTTTATTCTTCCCGGAGATTCATTCTCTTTCTTCACTCGATTTTAATTCCTTCTGGTGGTTCGTTCATTTTCTTCACTCGGCCTTAATCCTTACGGTGGTTCACTCAACAGTTCTTTTTCGGTGTTATCATACCTATCTGTCAGGGATATTACTAGCAGGTATAAACCGGCCAGGAAGATCCGGATTACACTGACATAGTTGTATCATTACAAGCCCAGTAGAATATGTACAAGAGGTTACAGCCCATAGAGGTTTAGGGCCCATGTGTAAGGCCCACGGTTTGTAAACCGTCATATCATGTAACTTGGGATGTAAGATAGAAAGAGTAGAGACCGAGGTGGACAGGTTTATGAGCCGGCCTCGGGACTCTGTAAACCGGACCGGGAGTCGCCTCCTATATAAAAGGACGACCCGTCGACGATTCAGGATGAGAAACAACAGCTCGAGACACAGGCCAGCGGATTCGCTCCCTGTTCATCGACGCACAAGCAATACCACACCAAACTAGACGTAGGCTTTTACCTTCATCTGCTTTAACCTCTTCAAGCTAACCCGTGCGATGGCCTCACACCTAAGTCCCCTAAACCGGACATCTGCCGTGCTAATTCCACGACAGTTGGCGCCCACTGTGGGGCTATCGCACGATGGTTTCGAGTTCTTGAAGGGCAGCTTTGAAGGACTCAAGGGTTACGCAGTTGGCCGGATGACCAGGAGTCATCGCGGTCGGATCTACATCGACGATGCAGGCTGGGGCCCCGAGGCCGATTCAATCGAATACGGGTACCGGGTCCCCTTCGACGGCATCCACGTCTTCATTGGCAAAATTGGCGAACCGGGACCTGGGCCGGACATCTTCCCCAACATCGTCGAGCCGGCTCAGCGTGCGAGATCAGCCCGGATTCAGCCCGCCGTGAAGCGTGTTTTCGTTGGAGCAGTACATGGAGTCCAAGCCAAGGACGGATCAGATTCTGGTGGCGAGACAGTTGTCTACTCTGACGATGAATCTTCATCTGGAGAGATCGAATCTTTGTATCTGTTGCAGGACGACCGATCTGAGGGTGTGTCCGATGGCGATAGTATTCCGGACCCCTTTGATCCGCCAAACCGGGTGGCTGTTTTCATGGCCGGATCACAGTCTGCGCAGCAGCCCTCGGTGACCGGGGCGTTCACTGCAGAGGCAGCGGGAACCGGGGCAGGCAACCAAATCCCGTCGCCTTCTGACGTCTTATCCACCTTGGTCGAGAATTTGACGGTGCTCGCAACAGCAGAAGTGGCCCCTGCCGACAAGGCGCAACATGATGCGGAGATCCTTCAGCCGAAGGGCCGGATTGAACAGGCTAAACGGGATCTGGATGCAGAGAAATCCGGGATGGCTACAAGGCAAGCAGAGCTAGACTCCCATGCTTTCAGGCTCAGGGTGGATCAGAATTCTGCACAGGAGGTAATGTACAGAAGACAGCAAACTCGTCTACCGCCGGTTTACGAGGCGAGGAATCTCTTTGGCACACCAGGAGCGGGAGCCAGTAACCGCCCAGAGGTAAACCGGGGAGGAGCTCCAAGGACTGGCGCGTCAGTTCAGCCGCCGGTCGCAGAGCGAAAGCACCAAGTTGTGCCAACGCCGCACGTCCCCACCCCCCGGCCATTATTCTAACCCGTTGGACAACATTGTCGCCGCCGCTTCACGGCTGGCCGCTCTACCCATTGAGGGGACATCCCCCCATGGTGATGGAAGCACGCCGGGCTAAGGAATTGCTGGACACGGCGCTGACACAGCAGCAGGCGTACTCTTATAGCAGGGAGAGGATTCATTCAAACCCCCGCCCAAGCCGAAGTTACACTAGGCACTGGGATGAACCGGCTGTGTCTAGCAGCGAGCGGAGACGTCACCGTCACAGGCAGGATAATCCGGCGGGAGCAGAAGCACGCGCCCAAGAGGCGATAAACCGGGCTAGACATACCGCCCGCGAGGACACCCGTCAAACGACGCATGTTCACCCCACCACAGCAGAAACAGGAGTCACGGCTAGTTCCTTTGGAGTACAATGTCTCATCCCCGCTTTACGAAGCGTGAAATTACCCAAAGACTTCAAAGACCCGCGCAAGGTACCCAACAACACAGCGGATCTGGCTCCAGAGGCGTGGGTTGAAAGTTATGAGATGGCTATGGAGATGCTTGATGTGGACGAAGCGGCATGCGCCAAGTATTTTACCATGATGCTTGAGGGTACAACCCGGACATGGTTAAAGGGCCTACCACCTAACTCCATCGGATCATGGGGGGAGTTGCGTCGCCAGTTTATCAAAAATTTCAAAGACACGTGCAAACAGCCAATGTCGGTGGTAGACTTAGCAGCATGTGTTCAAGGAGAGCAGGAACCCATGAGCAGCTGGGTGCGGCGAGTATCAGAAATCCTGCACACTTCCAATAGCATCAACCCTAGTACGGCGATAGTGACATTGGAAAACAATTGCCGGTTTGAGTCTCTGAAACTGAAGTTAGGACGGCTCAAGCGTGATTGCAATGACATGGGAACGCTCATGAGCGCTCTGGTGAAATATGGGGATTCTGATAACACCAAGTACCCAGATGCAGAGGGAGACAAGTCCGGGAAAGCGAACAAGGCTGGTAAACCGGCGCAAGCTAATCCGGTAGGAACGGGTTACAATGGTAAGCGAAAGGCGGAGGGCGGCTCCGACTTTGTGGCCAATACCAACGTTCAGGGAAACGGGTAGCGCCGCAAAGGTAAACCACCTCCGCGTGGCGAGGGGTTATCCATCAATCTAGATCAACAGTTAAGCGCGCCTTGCCCTAAACACAGTACGGAGGGAAACCCGGCTAATCATTCGTGGAAGGACCGCCAGATCATGCAAGAGGCCATGAAACAAGCGAGATATGACCACGGACCCCCCGGCGGCGGCTCAATTTCCGGTTTTCAGGGTCCAGGTTACCAAGGTAACAGTTCCGGATCAGGATATCACGGCGGTAACAATAACTACAACAACAACGGTCAGCATCAACATAACCAGCAGCATGGTCAGGGTGGTTACAACAACCAAGGCAATCAGCAGCGTCAGCAGCAGCAGCAATCCGGATATCAGAGTAATCCAAAGGAGATAAGCAGTGGACAGTATCATGTTTTCACCACAAGTTTGTGCAAACGAGATCAAAAGGTTCTGAAGCGGGCAGTACACGCAGTTGAACCGGCGGCGCCACGTTTTTTACGTTGGTCTGAACAACCCATTGTGTGAAGCAGAGAGGATCACCCGCCACGGGTTGATAATCCAGGCCAGTTGTCCCTAGTGGTGGCACCACGGGTGGGTGGCTACAAGTTCACAAAGGTAATCATGGACGGCGGCAGCAGTATCAACATCTTATACTATGAGAATTTCCAGCGTATGGGGTTGACAGATAAGAAGTTGAGACAGTCCAACACAGTATTCCACGGAGTGGTGCCAGGTAAATCGGCTTACCCAGTTGGGAAAATTGATCTGGAAGTCACCTTTGGGGATGAGCAAGATTCTAGATCAGAGACAGTGAACTTTGAGGTCGTAAAGATCAGGAGCCCATATCATGCTCTGTTTGGGAGACCGGTTTACGCCAAGTTCATGGCTAGACCGTGCTATGTTTATCTAAAGCTCAAGATGCCTGGTCACAAGGGAACCATCACGGTTCACGAAAGTCACAAGATCGCATTGGAATGCGAGGAAGGAGACGCAGCTTATGCAGAAGCAGTATGTGCTACGGAGGAGTTGAAATTTTACAAAGACAACGTTGATCCGGCGGATATGTCCCCGTTAAAGAAGCCAACTACAGAGCATGATCCGGCGTTGAAGTTTAAATCGGCAGAGGAAACCAAGCAGATTGACTTCATGCCGGGAGACTCGTCCAAGCAGTTCACTATCAGCGCTAACCTAGACTGTGACGCCCGAAGACCGGCGTCCCAGAAGATTCCAGAGATTCCAGATGTTCCGGGTTCTCCCGCGTGTGTCTTTTGTGCTTGTGTTATTTATTTTCGCATTGCATCATGTCATCATGCCATCATGTCTTTAATCTTTGCATCTCAACTAAATAAATCGTGTGGACCTTCGGTCCATTTAAATCGAGGGAATTCACATATTGATTTCTCTTTACAACATATTCAAAGCCTCTCAATATTTAGAGAGCTATATTAAATTATTCCATTATTATGGAATTCACCAAAACAAACTTACATTTAAACCTCTCTCGTTTCCAAATTTTATAATCCCCATCTTTCTCCTTTTGCTTCGGTTCGAGTTGTGGCGCTTTGAATTAGTCAAAGTAGGTCCACGCGAGTTTTTCCATCTCAACTTTTATTTATTTGCCCTTATTTTTGCCTTGCCAAATAAATACATATCCACTTCTCTTTCTTTTCTTTTCTTTTCTTTTAAAAGGAGAGAAGAGGAAGGCAGCCGGCCCAGCCGGCCTCCTTTTGGCCCAAGCCTCCTCAGCCTTCTAGGCCTTCAGGCCCACTTAATATCCCTAACCCTAGCGCCAGGATCGCTCCCCTCGTCCCTCGTTGACCCCGCAGCGCCGCCAGGCCGCTCTCTCGCTCGCCCGAACCTCTCCTCCCTCTCGACCACATCTCCCTGCTTGATCCCCTCGTTCCCCGAGCGCCTCCCTCCTACCCATCCGGTCGAGGCCCCCGAGCCCCAGCGCCCGCGAGCCTCACGCATCTCCCGCGAGCCGGCCGCCCCAAGCCGCGCCGTCCTCCAGTGACGTCCGCCACCACGGGCCTCCCTCCGGTCACCCCCGTCCTCTTCCGACAGCACCGACGAGCCAAGGCCACAGCGCTCGAGCGCCTCTTCTCTGCGTCCTTCCGCGCCCGTCTCCAGCGCTCCACCGCAGCTCCTCCATCGCCCCTGCTGCCTCCAATCCCGCGCGCCGTGGCCTCCCTCCGTCGCCAAGGCCGGCGCCGCCCCTACCTCCGTCTCCCTCGCGTGGACGCCGCCCTCCCATCGCCCGGCCACCGCCGGCCTCCCCTCCGTCCTCGCCGCGCCTCCTCCGTGCCTGGCGCCTCGCGGGCCGGCCAGGAGCCGCCGTCGTCAGCGCCCTACCTCGGCCAGGAAGCCGCCGTCCGCCCCTGTCTCCCGCCAGCGACGTCCAGCCAGTGCCCCTCTCCTCTACATCCGTCCCCCAGCGCATCGGCCTCCCCTGCCAACTCCGGTGCCGTGCTGACGAGCGCCACCGCCGGAAGCAGCTCGCCGTCTCCCCGCCGGCGTGCACCTGCAGCCACCAACGCCGCCAAGACCTTGCTGCCCCCTTTTGTTTTTGCCAAGTTCATATAAACGAGGGACCCCAAGATCCGTCAAGTTCATCTACATGTGTGTACGACTACATCCGAGGTTGTTTTTGGCAAGTACCATGACGATGCGTCAAGTTCCACTACACCAACATGAGTACCACGACGCCCGGAGCCATCGGAACCGTCAAGTACATCTACGGAACGAAGTTCGGCTACTTCCACTACCGTCGCCGATGAACCGTGTACCACTACCGTCGCCGAAGAACCGCGTGTACCTCTCCGAACGTGTACCACTACTTCCACTACTTCCTCTACGACCTCGAACTGCCCCGAAACGAACGCTTCGAAGGTATACCACCGAGTCTACGTCCGTAAACGAATGTTGCTTGTGGTTGTATGAGATGCATCCCTTGTTTGCACCGTGTCCGTTGTGCCCTTTTTTGTCGCCGACCCGTGGGAACCCGGAAACCGGGAGCACCCCATCATCTTGCATGTCTCGTTCACGCCACCTTTCTTTTGCACCGGACTCTCAACGAGTTACCGGAACCGAGATGTTGTGTTGCATCATTTTCGGATCGTTCCCGTGGCACCCTTTCTTCCACCACGATGACATATACTCCTTATCTCTTCATGTTAACCTTTAATTAATAACTTGCATAAAACTTGATCATGTCATCCGCATCATGATAACAACATTAATATGTTTTAATGTGTGAATTGTTGTGTGCTTTAAGAATTGCTAAGCATGCACATGGGGATTTTTCCCGGAATTGTTGTTGTTATTTCCGGCCTCATTTAAAATGACTAAATAGGTAGTTTGTTTTTGCTTCACCTCTTGCCATGTTAACAAACATTTAATCTTGTCTTGTAAGTAAACGAGAGTCAATTAAATAATTAAAATGTGGTGTTTCGTCAATATGCAACTCGTTGCATATTGAGCTCCACTTAACTTGTAGTGTTGTTTGTGCACTTGCCATGCCATGCATATTTAAACCGGACATGCATCATACTTGGATGTGCATAGTATGCCATGTTTATGCTTGTGTGTTTACCGTGTTGTTTGCTTCTTTCCGGTTGCTTCTCTTGTTAGCTTCGGTTTCGTTCCGGAGTTGTGAGGTTTCGCTCGACTGTTGCTCCATCTACTTCATGGACCCGTTCTTCTCCCTCGCGGAATCCCAGGCAAGATGATCATACCCTTGGATACCTTTACTACCATTGCCATGCTTAGTAGTCTCGATGCTATCGTTACATGTCGCGCTACCCATCTTTTATGTCAGCCTCTCCTTGTTGAAATGAATCC
This sequence comes from Secale cereale, assembly GCA_902687465.1. Classification (NCBI taxonomy): domain Eukaryota; kingdom Viridiplantae; phylum Streptophyta; class Magnoliopsida; order Poales; family Poaceae; genus Secale; species Secale cereale. The sequence continues at coordinate 439,178,829 of LR738715.1, forward strand.
TCTAACCTTTGACACCTTCCTAGCAAAACCACTGTTTGGCTATGTTACCCGCTTGCTCAGCCCCTCTTATAGCGTTGTTAGTTGCAGGTGAAGATGAAGATCGTTCCAGGAGGGAACTTGTTGTTGGAATATCACAATATCTATTATTATTATTAACACACCTATATAGGCATGGGTGGAAGGCTTGTCCTTTTGCTCGGTATTTTGTTCCACTCATGCCACCTTAGGCGCCGATAAACCGGCATTATGTTCCTTGATTTTGCGTTCCTTACACGATGGGTGGATGGGGACCCCTTGACAGTTCGTCTTTGTATAAAACTCCTCCAGCAAGGCCCAACATTGGTTTTAATTTGCCTCATAATAACAACTTAATTAATTAATTAAATTTGCATAGGGGGTCGCGTCCCCGGGGATTCTTTCTACATAGCAGGGGGGCCAGTGCTGATGGTGTTGGTCCCAAACGGGGGTTCTGCGGGGCCGCCTTGGGGAAACCCGAGGTATCTGGTATAACCTGTAGCATCGCCCATCCGGTTGTGGCCTGAGACGAGATACGCGCGGCTACTATCAGGGTGTCGACACGCCGGGAGGTCTTGCTGGACTTGTTTTACCATTGTCGAAATGTCTTGTGCACCGGGATGCCGAGCCTGACCGGATTTCCCTAAGATAAGGGGTGATGATATTATATTTATCACTTCAGCTAATCGTGAGAGCTTGTGATGGGCTAAGTTGGGACACCCCTGCAGGGTTATGATCTTTCAAAAGCCGTGCCCGCGGTTATGTGGTAGATTGGAATTTGTTAATGTCCGGTTGTAGAAAACTTGACAGAGGATCCGAAGTAAACACACAACTGTATGAGTAACCGTGACTGTCTCTTTTCACTTTGAGAAGAGAACACGGTGGGGTTATGTTTGACTCGAAGGTAGTTCAGGATCTTTAGCGATCACTACTAGTTGCGACCGTTTGTGTAGATGCTCATCTTATTCTTGTACTCGTAAGTTAGCCACCATATTGCTTAGCCGCTGCTGCAACCTCACCACTTTACCTCTTCCTACCCATAAAGCTTTGCTAGTCTTGATACCCATGGTTATGGGATTGCTGAGTCCTCGTGGCTCACAGATACTACAACACCAGATGCAGGTTCAACCGAGAAAGAAGCAGGAGCTGGTTCAGAGCTTCACTGGGAGCTCGATGAAGAGAGTGGCCGTATGCTTGTGACATTTTCGACGATCAGTAGTGGTTTCTACTAGGATTCGATCTAGACCTGTGGCTTTATGTTGTTTTGGTATCTTTCTTTTGGATCTTCGCCCGTAGTCGGGTTGTGATGTTTTGAATGATGTCTTGCTTATGTAATGTATTGTGTGAAGTGGCGAGTGTAAGCCAACTATCTCCTTTTGCAATTTAATCCCTCTTTTACATGAGTCATGCAAAGATACCAAACTTGAGATCAATCCAGAATGGGCTTATACCTTTAAGTCGTGCCTCGACATGTAGGAGGTATAGTCCCATCCTGATACGGTGTATCCCATGATCATCCCCATGTTCACTCGACGAGACCTCAACCTCACACAATTGGACACAAGGTTCACTCGCTCCTCTCTGCACCCCCACTTTCTACATGTGAGACATGGCTACTACCTCAAATATATGTGCTATGCATGACCAGGAACCAAGAGGGAGGCCATGGAACAGCTAGGAGCGTTGGACAAGACGGCGAGGACACCAAGTACATGGGACAAGAGAAGCTGCTGGAAAAGCTTCAGGCTCCGGACGTCCGGCATCTACCGGACGACCGGCGACTCCCAGGCGACCGGACGACCGGAGGCCACCGGACGTCCGTGACTTCGACGACAGAAGGAAAATAGCGGAAGTCCGAAGACTTCCGGACGTCCGGACCCTCGCGAGCCACCGGACGTCCGGTAGCCGTCGGACGTCCGCTACCTGCTGTCTGCGCACAGTATTCGGGCCAGAGGCCCATGTATCCCTCTCCCACTTACCCCTTCGTGGCCCTAGACTATATATACTCCTCCACCTCCTCCTAATGAGGGTTAGCTTAGTGATAGCTCATTTGATACCTAGAGCTTTGCTCATCTAGTGGTTCATCTCCTTGTGAGTGACTGCGGCCCCTCTACGGAGAAGATCCACTACGGATTCAGGACCTCCTTCATCGGAGAAGATCCCCAGGGATATCAAGACCTCCTCACGGAGAAGAACCGGTTACCCTTTGTATCGTCCCTTGTTGATCATGGATCTTGTATCTCTTTGTGTTTCGAGGATCTAGCATATGTGTGACTTGTTCTTGTTGGTTTGAGTGATTCTCTCGTGTTTCCCCTCGTGTTCCCTCTCGTGTTCTTCGTGTTCATCGTGGGATCCCCTCCATTTCGTGAAAGATCCGCTGATTAGGGTTCCACCCTGTATCATATGGTATCAAGAGCCACGGTTTCTCACGAATTTGGAGCCCCCTCCACTGTTTTCTACCCTTCTTTTGTGTGATTTCGTCCTAAATTTCGAAAATCCTCACCAAAAATAGCCCCAAAAAAATTTTGTGATCTGTTGGTTTGATGACGTTTTGTTGATTTTGATCCATGGATTTGCTTGGTTTCAAGTGGATCTAGCATTTCCCCAAGTTTCCCCATCTTTCATCCACGAAATCTCATCAATTTTGACCCCAAAATCTCCATTTTCCGCCCAAAATCGCGTCCCGGATCTCAAATCTCGAGTTGACCCAGACCCACCGGACGACCGGCCTTTTACCGGACGTCCGGACCCTCTCGAAGCACCGGACGTCCGGAATTCACCGGACGACCGGAACCACCTATACAGCAAAAATTACCGGATTTCCGGTCTTTTCCGGACGTCCGGTATCCCCAGATTTTGACTTCGGCTGATTTTTGTTTTGGTCATAACTAATTCATACGAACTCCGATTTGGACGTTCTTGAGCTCGTTTTGAAGCTCTTGACATTCCCCATACCACAAAAATACCACCATATTCATTTGACTCCATCATATTTTGTGGATTTTGGTATCTTTGCCTAGGGCCTCCAACACATCATCCGCATAACCACCACCGACTTCCGCAACCTAACCATTTTGTCCCCCATAGCATTTGTGGTTGCTTGAGTAGTGATTTGAGTCTCCTAAGGTGTTTAGGCTACTTAGGGACCATTGCTTCTTCATCAACCACCACCACCACTTCCGCATAGCCTAGTCCACCATACATAGCCAACCCAACTTAACCAAATTTTTGTTCGAGCTTGTTTGAGTTGTGGCTTGTGTCTCCTAAGGTGTTTCGGCTACTTAGGGACCGTGACTTCAACTCCGACATCGTGTATAGCCCATCTTTCCACTTCCGCAACCACCACGGCATTGCCGCTACCACCATTTGACATTTGTCCTTGAGATTTTGAGTTGTGGTTTTTCCGTTTCCTAAGGTGTTTCGGCTAATTAGGAACGGGTCTACATCAAGAATACCGCCTCTCATCATCGACTCGGACGGTAACTTCGATGACATCTTTGTATATTCCCCTTGCAATTGTATTGTTAACCCCTAGCCCATTTTTGCGTCACTTACCCATCGAGACTAGCCTTCGAGTATTGCCGGCAACGTCACTTGTGCACATTAGTGATCATACTTCCCATAGCATACATACCATATCACCGTGGTGCATATCTTGGTATCATCTCTTGTGACACAAGGTTGTCATCGCATATACTCAATTGCTATCTTGGTTCATGAAGTTTTGCATGACAAAAGAGCTCAAAAGAGAAAGAGCCAAACAAGCTTTTAAGCACAAAGGAAAAGATAAGCAAAGAGCTTTTAAGCAAGAACCATAGCATCATACTACATTAAGATTGTCATACTCGATCATTTTGGATCATACCACCGGAATACCATACATATAGCATACTTGGGATAGAAGTCGTTGCATTTTGCATAGTAGGTTGTGCACAAGTTCGTATCCGCCTATTGTGCAATCGCGCTAGCGTCTCTCTAGTGTTGTGCAACACGAGCATTTTCGTGGTTTCCACATTTTGGCTCACCCCTTGGTTGCACGACCCCACTTATCTATCCGTGTGTGTGTTTCCGTGTGCCACCCATATTGCTATTGGTCTTCTTGTTTCACTTGCGAATTTGTGAATCTTTTTCAACATTATTGAGTCTTGCTAACATTTTGCATCAAATTTTTTGTGCCACTATCCTCACCGAGCTCCACCATAAGCTTTACTTGTGTAGGTGTGAGAAACCGACAAGAATTGGTACCAATTGTGCTATTTCCTTGTTACACATTTGAGTGATCATTGATCCATCTTCAACATCGGTCAAGGTACATTTGGTCTAGTTCTTCTCTTTCTCCTACTCATACTTGCTAGCATCTTGTGATGGATAGGCAAGGCATTTCATCTCCGGTCTTCGACATCGACGGCGCGAACAAGGACATCCACGCGAAAACCATCGGACTACAACGAGAAATGCAAGAGTGCTTGGAAAACATCGCCATCGAACAACGACACTTCCAGACAAGGACAATGGCTTCCTTCGACGACATGTGCGACTCCTTCAACAAACAAATGGCGGAGCTCCGACACTTGGTGGTCGATTACAAGTCTTCTTCCCCTTCGTCAACCTCTCGGCGGCGACGTTCAAGTCACAAGTCTTCGGAGCGCAAACATGATGCAAGGGCAAGTCTTCCACGACCACACCGCCATGGCGACCATCGACATCGTCATGAAGGGCAAGTCACCTCCAAGCATCATGTACACGACGACGACGAACGACATCTTCTAAGAGCTCAAGCACGACAACGACATCATCATCATGAAGATGCTCGACAAGCGCATACCTCCAAGTCCGAAGAAGCTCTACATCACGCCAAGGCCAAGCTTCAAGAGCAAAAGAGAAGACCGCGAGACAAGCACACCCAAGATGGAGCTACGGCTACAACCACCACTTCGGCATCTTCGCCAAGTGCTATCAAGGCATCTTCGCCTTCGGACGTACGGCATCTTCGCCTACTTCCCATGAGTTCGCCTACATCGACATCTCCAACTACAAGGCGAGCACCTACGAGCGAGGGTGACACTTCCATCTTCGGAAGCTCCCCACATCAAGACGGCGACAAGACGGTCGATCAAGGGCCATCCCCTTCGACTACGGCATTCACCTTTGGAGGCGTTATGGATGAGGCGGCGAAAGGAGTTGAGTTTGGAGACGTTTGCACCTACATCTCTCCGACACCCATATATCATGAGATGCCCCAATTTCCATGTGAGGAGAGCCACCACCACATGAGTGACATGAGTGACTCCACCATATGTGACATTGAGTGCATTTCCTATGAGAGGATGAGTGTGACCACCACTAGCCCCACACATGAGAGCATGCCACACATCCTATGTGAGGTTGAGAGCCATTTGAGTGACTCCACCAACCATACAAGTGAGAGCATCCACGAGGGAGTGAGTGAGCCACAACACTTAGGGAGTGAGGTAGTTGATAGGGCATGTGAGGCCACTATGATTTCTAACGACTTAACCTCTACTCCGAGTGTGTTTTCGTTGGTGCTAGGTCTCCTACATGACGATATGCCTACCCTCGACGAGTCCATCCCTCCAATGGACAACCCGATGGCCATGGTGGAAGAAGATGTACCCCCCACATGGTACCATCAAGTTGCAACCTCACCTACAATACATGAGCGATGCTCCAAAGGTAACATAGGTGATGGTGCTTCTTTCGTCCCACTTGTGGACTATATCACCAATGATTGCTTGCATGATGTTGATTCACCTATGACCATGCTTCATGCTAGTGCAACTTCCTCATGTCTTGACTTACCTATTTATGATGAATATGATGATGAGCATGTTGAGTTGCCTAGTTGTGATGCTATGCTCCATAGGATATCATGTGAAAATTCTTTTGGTCACATCATGTTTGATAATCCTTTGAACTTGTCATATGCTATGAGTGAGATTTCTCATATTGTTTCATATCAATCTCAACATAGTAACTATGCATGCCCCATTAAAGTAAATCCTATTTGCACTTGTGGCATAGATGACAAGATGATGGTCATTGGCTTGTGTTTCTCTTGTGATGATATTGCCATGCTTCCTTTACATGATTTGCGCAATTCATCTACTATGCCATGCCATGATCACATTGTTCCAAATATGCTTTGTTTTGGATGTTATCAATATTCTCCATGTGATGTTTCCATTGATGCTCATGAGGAGACCCCCATAGTTTCCTCATACATACTAGGAGATTTTGATGCATTCCATAACTTGCATGATTACCATGATTGTGTGCACCATATGCATTCCATGAATAACAATGCTCTACCTACTTGTCATGATGCATTACACAATTTGAGTCTCCATTATGCTATACATAACAACAAACCTCTCATGATGGATGACATGTTTCTATATCACGCATCTCATTTATTTGAGCATTGGCTATTATGTGCTAACCAACAAAGACACGTGCGCATCATGATGGATGATGTGTACATATACCACGCACATACAATTTTTCCTTTGCCTTTGTCTTGTGTAGGTACTTTTGCAAACTCGTCAACCTCACAATCCCATGAGTTGACGAAAAGAGCTCTTGAGAGCACCGACGATTTGGGACCCCGTGGATTGTCCCTACCACCGTTCTCTTCGCGCAACCACTACGCGCATCTCTTTTACTTGGCTCTCACACGGCTATGGGCTATTTGCCACTTGTCACATTATGCCCATACTATCGTGTTCACTTTGCATGTTATGCCTCTTGCTATGACTTTGCCATGCAATTGTGACCCTTGCTTGCCTTTACACATGATTCACCATTATGATACTCCTATGTGTATTTGCATGCTTGGTGGAGATACTTGTAGCTACTACCATGATTTCTTTGTGCCCCATGCTATTGTTGATTCTTGTGTTGAGAGAGACATGATATCCCATTGCTATTTCCATATGGCCTCTCATCAACACATTGATGCTATTTTGCTCTTATCTTGCTTTCATGCTTGTGCTATGCCATGTGCATTATTCATGCCTACAATTTGCGCACATGACATGCTTGCCATGATTACCTCTAGTACGTTGCATCTTCGCACTACTAGCTTGTTTGACTTGATTGCTATGATTTCTTGCTATGTTGCATCACCCATGTTCCACTCTTACTTGCTTTCTTGGGTTGATAACATATATGTTCATGCCACTCACATGATATATCATGATCATTGTCATTTGTCTCCACTAGTTGCATCTCTCATCACTTGTATTGAGTGCAACAATGCTATGTTTGTTGATCTTGGAGACTTGGACAACATTCTTGTGATGCATGCTTGCTTGTTTGAGCCTAATGTCTTTGGTTGTTATCGCATCATATGCTTACATGTCATGCCACATTACCTTGTTCTTTCTTGTGATAAGAATGATGCAAGCACTTGTTGGGTATTTTCCCGCACGAATGCTAGGTTTTGCATTATGGCTAACCTCATTTGTTTTTCCGAGTGTTTGTCATGTTCTTTCATTTTGAAGGATTCACAAGGCGGTACCATCACAAGGCATCTTTGGCATGTGAAGGCATACATGATGTGCAACACCAAAATCTTCGAGAAATTCCTAAAGGTGAATTCCTTCTTTGTGAGCCATCCTCACTTATACATATTGGATGGGCCATACTTTCATTGTTGTTTCCTTCTTGTTGTCTACATGATACATCTACGGGATGGAGGACCGACATTGAAGATAGACCCTTTGGATGCACCTTTGGACCTTCACTCATGCCACGACATCGAGCATTGGTATATCAAAACTCCTTTGGCACATTGCACCAAAACATTCATATTTGTTGATTGTGTGCTCATATGCCATGCTCCATGGACAAATCATACCCATGACAAATTTGCATCTTATGCATGGATTGACTCACAATATGGTTGCCTCGTTGCATCGTGTATTCCCATGTCATCCATGATATATGAGCTTGTGCATTTCCTTAGCAAATTTGTTGTGATCTTTCTTGATGGCATATTCATACATCATGATCATATTGTCCTCCATCAATTGCATGATAACATACACATATTGAGCATCCATTGGCATGTTCATGCTCTTGATAAACCATCACATTATGACATCATTTTGCATAATGGTTGCATTGATCACATTCACAACACCTTTGTGTGCACCACAAATGCATTTGATCACATGAATGCTTTACATATCATACTATATCATCTTGTTAAGCTTCATGTACCTTGTCACACGGACTCATTCTTACATGATGGACACTTTGTGTGCGCTAACCATTGTATTTCCAAGTGTCCTTTGTGTTTGCACATTTTGCATGTACCACATACCGGAGACACCTTGGAGTACTTGGATTGCAACATGCCCTCAACTTCGTCCAACTACAAGTCCGTTTACGACTACCGTTTCCATGGTGATGAGGTTTTTGATCCGAGGTCGGATCTTTCCCAAGGGAGGGGAGATGATACGGAGTATCCCATGATCATCCTCATGTTCACTCGACGAGACCTCAACTACACACAATTGGACACAAGGTTCAATCGCTCCTCTCTGAACCCCCACTTTCTACATGTGAGACATGCCTACTACCTCAAATATATGTGCTATGCATGTTCAGGAACACCCAAGGAGACCATGGAGAACCCAAGAACCAAGGCCAAGTGCGCACGGAAGAGAAGGAAGAAGGGCCAGCACCTACAGGCCCCGGACATCCGGCCCCCAGGCCCGGACATCCGGCGCCCCGGACATCCGGGCCCTGGCCGAAAATCCGGCGCCACTGTCTAGAAGACACCCGTGGCTCAACCCCTCCAGCCCGGACATCCGGCCCCTCGGCCCGGACATCCGGCGTCTCGGGAAGGCCCGGACATCCGGCCCCCGCCCGGACATCCGGCCCCTGTCTGCGCACAGTGTATCGGGCCTGAGGCCCATGTATCCCTCTCCCACTTACCCCTTCGTGGACCTAGACTATATATACTCCTCCCCCTCCTCCATTTGAGGGTTAGCTTAGTGATAGCTCATTTGATACCTAGAGCTTTGCTCATCTAGTGGTTCATCTCCTTGTGAGTGACTGCGGCCCCTCTACGGAGAAGATCCACTACGGATTCAGGACCTCCTTCATCGGAGAAGATCCCCAGGGATATCAAGACCTCCTCACGGAGAAGAACCGGTTACCCTTTGTATCGTCCCTTGTTGATCATGGATCTTGTATCTCTTTGTGTTTCGAGGATCTAGCATATGTGTGACTTGTTCTTGTTGGTTTGAGTGATTCTCTCGTGTTTCCCCTCGTGTTCCCTCTCGTGTTCTTCGTGTTCATCGTGGGATCCCCTCCATTTCGTGAAAGATCCGCTGATTAGGGTTCCACCCTGTATCACATCCTGGGCATTACAAGTTGGAATCAGAGCCTTCTCCGACCTAGAAGCCCCCACTGATTGATCGAATCGTTGACGGTTGAGTCTAGGCACACACTTGAAAATGTTTTGAGTCCTATATATATATATATATATATCGGAGAGTAGGATTTCTTTTGCTCCTTATCTCTTTTCACTCTGGTGAGGACTCCTGATGATTACTCTTGCCTCTTCTACTCTCAAAAATCCACAATTTTTTTAGGATCACGCGAGTATTGTTTGGATTGTTCCGATGTCTTTGTGACGAGAACATTGCTCTTGATGCCTCCTGTCATTAGGGGTTGTGGCAGTGTCCCGGGGAGTTGAGCTCCGAGGTGTTGTTGTCACAAATATATCACATCAGTTCTGGAATACTTAAGACGGCCGACATCGAAAACTCTCCTATGCGGTTAGTGGCAAGATAACCCCGACATCACCCAGTACTGGGGAGGTAGTTCGGGAGTATTGCCATAGCTTGTATAGTAGATGCGTTTCGAAGGTCCGAGGTAAACGGTTTCCGAGAAAGACTGGTTATGTGTTGAAGGATGGATACAGCTGGATGTAGGATTAGAGTTGAGTGCGCGATGCTTCCCCTGTATCCCCAACACCTGATTGCATAACTGGAAACTTTCGGAAATTAATAGGTGGGTTCATCTAGTAGTTCTAGGCATTCTTCCAACGGATGCATGATATGAAGTTTGGGGTTCTACATTGAGTGAAGTTTGGCTCTATCTCTCTCCAATCCTTTTCAAGAAGAATAAGTAGTATGCCAAATCCTTTGGTTGTCATCAATTTAAATTGGTGAAGGAGATGCATGACATAATTCTTATTCTTATTCCTTCAAGGTGATTTAATTCTTTTGTCTGGAGCTTGTTCATCATATCATATTCTCGGTTCTGAGTTGTTCATCTTGTTTTCCGGAGCTCCAAGTTATTTTAATTATATCATTTCAAAGCTCCATCTAATTCATCGCAGGCCTTGAATCTTATTCTTTTCATCTTTCACTTCTCATGCTTTCATTACCGGAGTTCTCATGGTGGTTCATCATCATTTATTTCATCCTCGTAGTCTTCATCAAGATTCTTGTTGGAGCTCAAGCATTCTTCTTCTTGCATTTCGATGTGCAATTCTTTCTACCTTTATTGTTTGAGATGGTGGTATGCCATTTTTGACAATTTCCCTTCATGTTTCATGATTCACAAGTTGTCAGGAATGAGATATTTAAACCCATCATTTTCTTTGTTCAGGAGATCTTTCCACCCATTCAATTTATTTCTTGAGTTATCTTGGGTTGTATTTCACATAAAAGCTTTTCCGAAGGATTGTTGCTAATTATGGTGCTTATAAATGACCCAAGCTCTTCATTTTCATTCGGGCGAAATAAGTTTATCGTCTCCTTGTTGATCTCATTCCAAGCAATTCGTTTCTGTTAGTGGCTGGTTGTCACCTCTTAATTTTGAGATGTTTTCCATAAGCCCACATCAAGCTTATTCATTTCGTGTTGATTTTTCCATCAACCCCATTCAACCATTCTTTGTAAGGAGGATTTCCTAATTCATTTGTGGGAGAAGTTGTCATTTTTCTTCTCCATTCATTTCTTTCGTCGATTTATATGCTATTCTTTCATTCCGGAGGGCATTGTGATGTTGCTCTCTTTGACCATCATCTCGTTTTTATCAAGATCATATTCTTCACTTGGTTGTCTATTTAACTGGAATGTTGTTACCTACATTCTAGTTCCCTCATCTTATCAAGTTTGCCTGTCTTTTCAACCGGAGTGCTGTCTGAATCTTTCTTACCTCTTGTGCCATCCTTTCAATTGTTTCAGTGGCAATATGCTGTTGATTTCATCAAGTATCATTCCATCTCCTCAAGCTCATGTTAATTCCTTCCATTTTCGGACGGAGTGCTGTCCAAATTCTGTCATTCTTATTCCTTGGTTATACCATTGCAGTTTCATATCCTTTTGGTTCGTAAGCTCTTGTTTCATGTCTTTCAACCTACAAGGTTCTCATTATGTTCCTTGTTCCTCCTTTTTACCGGAGTGCTCTCAACTTCGTTCATCTCCGTTGTATTCTTTCTTTCAAGATTGTTCAACCTCTCAAGGTTCTTTGGTTTTCACTCGTTTGTCAAAGAAGCAACTTTGTTTTACCTCTTCCTCTTCCGTTTTTACCCGGTGCCATCTCTAGGATCTCGGGTCGAGATCCTCTGTTAGTGTGGGAGAGTTGTGACGCCCGAAGACCGACGTCCCAGAAGATTCTAGAGATTCCAGATGTTCCGGGTTCTCCCGCGTGTTTCTTTTGTGCTTGTGTTATTTATTTTCGCATTGCATCATGTCATCATGCCATCATGTCTTTAATCTTTGCATCTCAACTAAATAAATCGTGTGGACCTTCGGTCCATTTAAATCGAGGGAATTCACATATTGATTTCTCTTTACAACATATTCAAAGCCTCTCAATATTTAGAGAGCTATATTAAATTATTCCATTATTATGGAATTCACCAAAACAAACTTACATTTAAACCTCTCTCGTTTCCAAATTTTATAATCCCCATCTTTCTCCTTTTGCTTCGGTTCGAGTTGTGGCGCTTTGAATTAGTCAAAGTAGGTCCACGCGAGTTTTTCCATCTCAACTTTTATTTATTTGGCCTTATTTTTGCCTTGCCAAATAAATATATATCCACTTCTCTTTCTTTTCTTTTCTTTTAAAAGGAGAGAAGAAGAAGGCAGCTGGCCCAGCCGGCCACCTTTTGGCCCAAGCCTCCTCAGCCTTCTAGGCCTTCAGGCCCACTTAATCTCCCTAACCCTAGCGCCAGGATCGCTCCCCTCGTCCCTCGTTGACCCCGTAGCGCCGCCAGGCCGCTCTCTCGCTCGCCCGAACCTCTCCTCTCTCTCGACCACATCTCCCTGCTCGATCCCCTCGTTCCCCGAGCGCCTCCCTCTTACCCATCCGGTCGAGGCCCCCGAGCCCCAGCGCCCGCGAGCCTCACGCATCTCCCGCGAGCCGGCCGCCCCAAGCCGCGCCGTCCTCCAGCGACGTCCGCCACCACGGGCCTCCCTCCGGTCACCCCCGTCCTCTTCCGACAGCACCGGCGAGCCAAGGCCGCAGCGCCCGAGCGCCTCTTCTCTGCGTCCTTCCGCGCCCGTCTCCAGCGCTCCACCGCAGCTCCTCCATCGCCCCTGCTGCCTCCAATCCCACGCGCCGTGGCCTCCCTCCGTCGCCAAGGCCGGCGCCGCCCTTGCCTCCGTCTCCCTCGCGTGGACGCCGCCCTCCCATCGCCCGGCCACCGCTGGCCTCCCCTCCGTCCTCGCCGCGCCTCCTCCGTGCCTGGCGCCTCGCGGGCCGGCCAGGAGCCGCCGTCGTCAGCGCCCTGCCTCGGCCAGGAAGCCGCCGGTCCGCCCCTGTCTCCCGCCAGCGACGTCCAGCCAGTGCCCCTCTCCTCTACATCCGTCCCCCAGCGCATCGGCCTCCCCTGCCAACTCCGGTGCCGTGCCGACGAGCGCCACCGCCGGAAGCAGCTCGTCGTCTCCCCGCCGGCGTGCACCTGTAGCCACCAACGCCGCCAAGACCTTGCTGCCCCCTTTTGTTTTTGCCAAGTTCATATAAACGAGGGACCCCAAGATCCGTCAAGTTCATCTACATGTGTGTACGACTACATCCGAGGTTGTTTTTGGCAAGTACCATGACGATGCGTCAAGTTCCACTACACCAACATGAGTACCACGACGCCCGGAGCCATCGGAACCGTCAAGTACATCTACGGAACGAAGTTCGGCTACTTCCACTACCGTCGCCGACGAACCGTGTACCACTACCGTCGCCGAAGAACCGCGTGTACCTCTCCGAACGTGTACCACTACTTCCACTACTTCCTCTACGACCTCGAACCGCCCCGAAACGAACGCTTCGAAGGTATACCACCGAGTCTACGCCCGTGAATGAATGCTGCTTGTGGTTGTATGAGATGCATCCCTTGTTTGCACCGTGTCCGTTGTGCCCTTTTTTGTCACCGACCCGTGGGAACCCGAAAACCGGGAGCACCCCATCATCTTGCATGTCTCGTTCACGCCACCTTTCTTTTGCATCGGACTCTCAACGAGTTACCGGAACCGAGATGTTGCGTTGCATCATTTTTGGATCGTTGCCGTGGCACCCTTTCTTCCACCACGGTGACATATACTCCTTATCTCTTCATGTTAACCTTTAATTAATAACTTGCATAAAACTTGATCATGTCATCCGCATCATGATAACAACATTAATATGTTTTAATGTGTGAATTGTTGTGTGCTTTAAGAATTGCTAAGCATGCACATGGGGATTTTTCCCGAAATTGTTGTTGTTATTTCTGGCCTCATTTAAAATGACTAAATAGGTAGTTTGTTTTTGCTTCACCTCTTGCCATGTTAACAAACATTTAATCTTGTCTTGTAAGTAAACGAGAGTCAATTAAATAATTAGAATGTGGTGTTTCGTCAATATGCAACTCGTTGCATATTGAGCTCCACTTAACTTGTAGTGTTGTTTGTGCACTTGCCATGCCATGCATATTTAAACCGGACATGCATCATACTTGGATGTGCATAGTATGCCATGTTTATGCTTGTGTGTTTACCGTGTTGTTTGCTTCTTTCCGGTTGCTTCTCTTGTTAGCTTCGATTTCGTTCCGGAGTTGTGAGATTTCGCTCGACTGTTGCTCCGTCTACTTCATGGACCCGTTCTTCTCCCTCGCGGAATCTCAGGCAAGATGATCATACCCTTAGATACCTTTACTACCATTGCCATGCTTAGTAGTCTCGATGCTATCATTACATGTCGCGCTACCCATCTGTTATGTCAGCCTCTCCTTGTTGCCATGAAACCTCTAACCTTTGACACCTTCCTAGCAAAACCACTGTTTGGCTATGTTACCCGCTTGCTCAGCCCCTCTTATAGCGTTGTTAGTTGCAGGTGAAGATGAAGATCGTTCCAGGAGGGAACTTGTTGTTGGAATATCACAATATCTATTATTGTTATTATTAACACACCTATATACTGGGCATGGGTGGAAGTCTTGGCCTTTTGCTCGATGTTTTGTTCCACTCATGCCACCTTAGGCGCCGATAAACCGGCATTATGTTCCTTGATTTTGCGTTCCTTACACGATGGGTGGATGGGGACCCCTTGACAGTTCGTCTTTGAATAAAACTCCTCCAGCAAGGCCCAACATTGGTTTTAATTTGCCTCATAATAACCACTTAATTAATTAATTAAATTTGCATAGGGGGTCGCGTCCCCGGGGATTCTTTCTACATAGCAGGGGGGGCCAGTGCTGATGGTGTTGGTCCCAAACGGGGGTTCTGCGGGGCCGCCTTGGGGAAACCCGAGGTATCTGGTATAACATGTAGCATCGCCCATCCGGTTGTGGCCTGAGACGAGATACGCACGGCTACTATCAGGGTGTCGACACGCCGGGAGGTCTTGCTGGACTTGTTTTACCATTGTCGAAATGTCTTGTGCACCGGGATGCCGAGCCTGATCGGATTTCCCTAAGATAAGGGGTGATGATATTATATTTATCACTTCAGCTAATCGTGAGAGCTTGTGATGGGCTAAGTTGGGACACCCCTGCAGGGTTATGATCTTTCGAAAGCCGTGCCCGCAGTTATGTGGCAGATTGGAATTTGTTAATGTCTGGTTGTAGAAAAGTTGACAGAGGATCCGAAGTAAACACACAACTGTGTGAGTAACCGTGACTGTCTCTTTTCACTTTGAGAAGAGAACACGGTGGGGTTATGTTTTACTCGAAGGTAGTTCAGGATCTTTAGCGATCACTACTAGTTGCGACCGTTTGCGTAGATGCTCATCTTATTCTTGTACTCGTAAGTTAGCCACCATATTGCTTATCCGCTGCTGCAACCTCACCACTTTACCTCTTCCTACCCATAAAGCTTTGCTAGTCTTGATACCCATGGTTATGGGATTGCTGAGTCCTCGTGGCTCACAGATACTACAACACCAGATGCAGGTTCAGCCGAGAAAGAAGCAGGAGCTGGTTCAGAGCTTCACTGGGAGCTCGATGAAGAGAGTGGCCGTATGCTTGTGACGTTTTCGACGATCAGTAGTGGTTTCTACTAGGATTCGATCTAGACCTGTGGCTTTTTGTTGTTTTGGTACCTTTCTTTTGGATCTTCGCCCGTAGTCGGGTTGTGATGTTTTGAATGATGTCTTGCTTATGTAATGTATTGTGTGAAGTGGCGAGTGTAAGCCAACTATCTCCTTTTGCAATTTAATCCCTCTTTTACATGAGTCGTGCAAAGATACCAAACTTGAGATCATTCCAGAATGGGCTTATACCTTTAAGTCGTGCCTCGACACGTAGGAGGTATAGTCCCATCCTGGGCATTACATAGACCCCAAATAGGAAAGCGCTCATCGAGTTCATCGGTGAGAATCGGGATATCTTTGCGTGGAAGCCTTCTGACATGCCAGGTATACCGAGGGAACTCGCTGAGCACAGTCTTAATATTGATCCGAAGTTTAAACCGGTCAAGCTGTATTTGCGCCGCTTCAATGAGGAGAGGCGTAAGGCTATAGGTGAAGAAGTGGCCAGGCTTTTGGCCGTAGGATTCATAGTCGAAGTATTTCATCCAGAGTGGTTGGCTAATCCGGTACTGGTGTTAAAGAAAAATGGAACGTGGAGGATGTGTGTGGATTACACAGACCTAAACAAGGCTTGCCCAACTGATCCTTTTGCTCTCCCCCGTATTGATCAGATTATTGATGATATGGCAGGATGTGAGCGGCTAAGTTTTTTGGATGCATATTCAGGATATCATCAGATCAAGATGGTAGTTAAGGACCAGGAGAAGACAGCTTTCATAACTCCCTTTGGAGCCTTCTGCTATGTATCCATGCCTTTTGGGCACAAGAGTGCCCAAGCAACTTATTAGCGTTGCATGCAGAACTGTTTCAAAGGACAGATCGGAAAAAATGTCCATGCTTATGTTGATGACATTGTGGTGAAGTCAAGGAAGGAGGAGACGCTGATAGAAGACTTAAAAGAAACCTTTGACAACCTCCGGGTTTATAAGATGATGCTTAATCCGGAGAAGTGTGTTTTCGGTGTACCAGCAGGCAAGCTCCTTGGATTCTTAGTATCAAACAGAGGAATAGAGGCTAATCCGGAAAAAATCAAGGCGATCACATCCTTGACTAAACCGGCTTGTATCAATGATGTCCAGCGCATAGCAGGCCGCATTACAGCATTGAGCCGGTTCATCAGCCGTTTGGGAGAGAAGACGATCCCACTTTATCAGATGCTGAAAAAGACAGACCGGTTTGTATGGAGCGATGCTGCAAACACTGCGTTCGAGGATTTGAAGCGGCAATTAGCAGAGCCGCCAGTTCTTGCTGCCCCTGTTGACAACGAGCCGCTGCTGTTATATGTGGCCGCCAATGCCCGTGCAGTTAGCGTGGCAATTGTGGTGGAACGCAAGGAAGCAGGCAAAGAATATCCGGTTCAACGCCCGGTTTACTACATCAGTGAGATTCTCATTGAGTCAAAGCAAAGGTATCCGCACTAGCAGAAGCTGGTATACGACATGTTCATGGCAAACCGGAAGCTGAAGCACTATTTCCAGGGCCACCCAATAACTGTTGTCAGCTCAGCTCCATTGGGGGATATAATCCAGAACAGAGAGGCCACTGGCAGAGTGGCGAAGTGGGCCATTGAGCTTAGCCCACACGGATTGAAGTATGTACCCCGTACTGCTATAAAATCCCAAGCACTGGTAGATTTCATCAATGATTGGACAGAATTGCAAGCACCAGAGGAGAAGCCGGATCATACATACTGGAGTATTCACTTTGACGGTTCAAGGCAATTAGAGGGCTCGGGGGCTGGAGTCGTGTTAACTTCCCCACGAGGTGACAAGTTTTGTTATGTCCTCCGATTAATGTTCCCTTGCACTAACAATGCTGCTGAGTATGAAGCTCTCCTTCACGGCTTACGGATGGCTAAGGAGATGAACTTGAGCCGGGTCAAGTGCTTTGGTGACTCAGATCTGGTGGCACAACAAGTGTCTGACAAGTGGGACTCTAAAGATCCGCTCATGGCAGCTTACCGACGAGAAGTTGAAGCGGTTGCAGGGTACTTCAAAGGATATCAGGTGGACCACATAGACCGGCGGAAAAACGAAGCGGCCGATGCATTAAGCCGGCTGGGATCTCAGCGTAAATCGGTTCCACCAAATACCTTCTTGGATGAATTGCACAGTCCATCGGTGCAGATACCATCGGAGGAAGATTTAGCTGTTCCTGATCCGGAAGCACAGCTAGTTGCAGCACTTCACGTTATTCCGGATTGGACACTCCCTTACTTGGCATACCTGAGCCGAGGTGAGTTGCCAGATGATGAGGTTGAGGCTAGGCAGATAGTCCGGCGATCCAAATCTATGACCATCGTCAACGGAGAACTTCATCACCGCAGCGTCTCTAGGGCATTTCAGCGACGTGTATCATCGGAAGAAGGCTGTGATATTCTTCGAGAGATACACGAAGGAGATTGTGGTCATCACGCCGGTTCAAAGTCGTTGGTAGCCAAGGCTTTTCATCATGGGTTTTACTGGTTAATGGCTCATGTTGATGCAGAGGATCTAGTCAGGAGATGCGATGCTTGTCAGAAATTTTCACGGCGTGCTCATGTTCCGGCACAGGAGCTAAGGATGATTCCAATTACTTGGCCGTTTCCAACTTGGGGGCTTGATATCGTTGGGCCCTTTAAACGATTCCAAGACTAGAAAACCCACCTGTTGGTAGCAGTGGACAAGTTTACAAAGTGGATTGAGGCAGAGCCTGTCAGTAAGTGTGATGCGGCAACAACGGTTAAATTCATCAAAAAGGTAATTTTCCGGTTTGGCTTTCCACACAGCATCATTACTGATAATGGCACCAACCTATCTAAAGGAGAGATGGAAGAGTTTTGCCAAAGGGAACATATTCGCCTGGATGTATCTTCAGTAGCTCACCCTCAATCCAATGGTCAAGCTGAGAGAGCCAACCAAGAGATCTTGAGAGGCATCAAGCCCCGTTTTATGGTTCCTTTGCAAAGAACACCAGGTTGCTGGGTAGAGGAGTTACCTTCTGTCCTCTGGAGCATCAACACTACACCTAACAGGTCTACAGGTTATACGCCCTTCTTCATGGTATATGGTGCTGAAGCGGTTCTCCCTAGTGACATCCGGCACGACTCACCACGGGTGGCAGCTTATGTTGAAGCGGATAATGAGCAAGCAAGACAAGACAGCTTAGACCGGCTGGATGAGGAACGAGACACAGTAGCAGCACGATCAGCAATTTATCAACAAGACCTGTGCCGATATCATAGTCGCCGGGTTAAGACCAGGACGTTCCAGGAGGGGGATCTGGTGCTCCGGCTCATCAAAGACCAGACAGATATGCACAAGTTATCCCCACCTTGGGAAGGACCCTTTGTGGTCAGCAAGAACCTACACAACGGTTCATACTACCTGGTTGACGTTCGAGAGCATAAAGACTCACATACAGTAGAGGAAGAGACGAAGCGGCCGTGGAACATCGCTCTTCTGCGACCTTACTACACTTGAGCCATTGGCTCCGCTTCATGTATCCTGTACATATTATGATTAATAAATAAACCGGCACCCCCAGTAAACCGGGGAATCAGCCATCTTCTTCGAAAAGAGTATCATATGGGAGTTCGCTCAGGTGATATCCATCTAAAGTCTATTTCTCTTGATGTATATCATTTTCATCAAGAAAACAATTGCTTCGATCTGTATGTTTTGATATGCAGGACAATTATTTCTCAAGGGACCAAAGAGGGTTTGTCGCACAGCGCAACTCAAATATAGGTACCCTGCCTCCTAATCCGGCACCCTTGATACATCAAGGGACAAGCCATTGACAATCATCGAGTCGATCACCTAAAGACAAGATCCCTCAGAGGTCTTGAAACATTGGGTAGTATCGATGAAAACGTCAAATATGGAGCCTGGCAGCTCATAAAAAGCCATTGACAATCATCGAGTCGATCACCTAAAGACAAGATCCCTCAGAGGACTTGAAACATTGGGTAGTATTGATGACAACATCAAATATAGAGCCTAAAGGCAGCTCATAAAAAGCCTAGAGCCTAAAGGCCGCTCACAAAAAGCCTGGATCCTGGCAGCTCGCAAAAAGCCAAGAGCCTAAAGGCAGCTCATAAAAAGCCTAGAGTCTAAAGGCCGCTCACAAAAAGCCTGGAGCCTGGGAGCTCGCAAAAAGCCTCGATTTTGAGCCTGGCAGCTCATAAAAAGCCTCGAATTTGGAGCCTGGCAGCTCGCAAAAAGCCTCAACTACATGGTCTTATTTGCCAAAAATGCTTTGTTTCTGTGATTTTACAAATTTTATTTATAACCAAGTCTATTGATCCGGGATTGGGCAACTGCAAAGTTGACCATATATCTGCAAAATTAAAAGTCTGGGTCATGAACACCAGCATGAGTTAAAAGTCTGGGTCATGAACACCAGCATGAGTTAAAAGTCTGGTTCATGAACACCAGCATGAGTTAAAAGTCTGGGTCATGAACACCAGCATGAGTTAAAAATCTGGGTCATGAACACCAGCATGAGTTAAAAGTCTGGGTCATGAACACCAGCATGAGTTAAACCGGCGTTCATTATAACCCAGATCAGTCATCAGGCAAAAGCCAAGTAAGAGAGCCAAGAGCCTCATCAGCATCTACGCTTTCAATTATGCCTACCGGATTAAGGACGTCAGGCACACTTAATCAGAGGTATGATGTATCTTTGGTATAAAACAGTTAATCCTTTGATATATATCTATTGGAGCAGTATAATAGGTCCGGTGGTAATCCGCCAGGACATTTTTTAGCCTCATTTATGCAGGCACAGATAATATAAAACGGATCAAGCATGGCAAAACAAAGGATTAAATTGGCAGGCGCCAAGTCAAGCTGTGTCATCCATATTGGGACAAAGACAATGTTTCAACTATCCTATTACAAGGCACCTGCAGGCCCGAATAGATTAAAGTTTTGGCAAAAGTATTCAGCAACTACAAATTAAACCGAACGGTTTATGACTCTTCTTCACGCTGCGAAGGCTGAGGGTCGACTTGTTCCATGTCTTCTTCAGCTTCAGGCAGTGGCTGGAAATCAGGAGCGCGCCAATCAATCTTGGAGAGTGCGCGGAAATACATTTCCTCATTAATAAGATCTGACGGATCAAGATCTGGAGCGAAAGTATGGCCACGAACTGGTGGGATCAGATTTTTGGTATCGTAAACCGGCCGATCTACCCGCTCATTTTCTAAGTCATAGGCCGGATGATACCTTGTCAGATCCGCTTCAGCGGCAAGCTTACTGGCAAGCGGGCGCATATCCTTAGTCAGAACACGGAGGTCTTCGGCATAAAAGACTGACCCGTTCTCTTTGTTGCTGGGATAGCCGTTCATAGCTTCAGCCGGGTCAAAGTCAGGAACCCATGCTTTGGCCCGGGTCAGCGCCATAAGAGAACCAGCCCGTGCAACAGACTTCTTCACCTCCACCAGACGCACATGCAGGACAGATAGCTTCTCCAAAGTGGCTTGGATGGTAGTTGGTGCTGGTTTGTTATGGGACATCGCACTAATAACCCTTTGAGCGCCGGAATAAAGCTGCTCTACCAGGGTATAAGAGGCCTTGAGCTTCTTCCGGACATCATCTCCAAGATGAGTTATGCGATGTTTGTCGAGTTAAACCGGAGCGGAACAAAGATTGCAAGGATGAAAAACATATACAGATGGGTACTCACCGAAGATAGCAGAGGTCATGAGTTCTATTTGTTGTCTTAAACCGGTCAACTCCTGCGTCACCGGATTAAGAGCAGCTTCAGCGTCCTTTGCTCTTTTTTCAAGAGCATTCCTCTACACTTCCCATGTGGACCGCTCCGCTTCAAAATCTTTTTTCAATTTCTCCATGTTGGTCAAGGTAAGCACAAGTTCTTCCTTGGCTTTGGCCGAGGCAGCTTCATTAACAGCCAAACTATTCCGGAGTTCAGTTACCTCCGAAGCCCTCCGGGTCAAGTTAGCCTGCAAGGAAATCAAACGGATTAGAAAGACAGATCAATCAAGTCTCAAGCATATAACAAGTTATACACTTGACACTTGGGGGCTAATGTGCAATTGAAGTAACGAAAGAGAATTTCAGACAAGTTATACCCCTGGCACTTGGGGGCTAATGTAAGTTCATTTTCAGATACAATGGAAGTCCCGGTTCACCTACAATGAAGCTAAACCGGCACTTGGGGGCTACTATGGCCTGAAGACAGGATTGCAAGAACACAAAACAGAGACAAGTAAAAGGAAAGAAAGTTACCTCATACTTATCCTTCATCATATTAACCAATCCGGCTTCATACTCGCGGCTGGTAAAGAGCCGGTTCAGATACCTAGAATGAAGTTCCTGGGCACTCAACTGGGCATAGCTGGATAAGTCTGTGCTCCACTTGCCTTTGTCTTGTTGAAGTTTTTCCTCCTTGGCAGTATGCCTGGCCAAGGTGACAGGCTCGGTGGGAGCAGTGAAGCCTAGCCCGGTTATCACAACATCTGCGGATGAAGCAGCAGTTGGTTGGAGGGGGACATCATTAGGCACCGGACTGACAGGAGCCGGGCTAGCCCGAGGAGGGCTAACCCGGATAGGGCTCGCCGGTTCAGCCGCATTCTCCGTATTATCATCTCCCGAAGCAGCAATGTCGTCACGATCCATAGGAATAGGGTCATCAAACTGAGCTTTAGGGTTATCTTCTGGAAGGATAACCGCTTCAGGGTCACCATCCGGTTCAGCGGTAGTGGTTTCAGCAGCTGCTTTGGTTGCTTTCGCCTTCTTGCTAGGCTTCGGCTTTCTGGTAAAAATCAAAGGAACAATGAGAATCATGAAGTCAAAAACATGAAGGTAAACCGGATGTTTGAAAAGGACTTACCCAGGCACGGTCTTCAGCATGGGGACCTGTGTAGCAGTTGACTCGCCAGAAGAGGACAAAGGAGCCTCCTGATAGTTAGGATCAGACGGTTTAAGCGGTTTACGTATGAGGCCGGCTTTTGGATGAAGGAGAGTTGGAGAAAGTAAAACCTCGGAGCGACTCCTGCGAGCCGGCGTAAGAGGTATTCCGGATGACTCCACCACATGGCCACTATGGCGCGTGGTCCGGCGTGCTTCCTGCTACTGTTTCTTCAAAAGAAAGTTGGGATCCAATTGAGCGTAAGGATGAGAAAAGGGATATTTCTGGGACACCCGGCGGATTTTGGGGGGCAACGGTTCTGAATCAGATGAGAGAGAAATTATCTCAACTCCCGCCGCTTTACTTCCTTCCGCCCGATCCTATGGAAAGGCATTGTTAACATAAATATAGACAAAGGGAGGTTAAAGCATATAAGGTTTAATTCGTACCTCCGAATCTGGATCCTCCTCCTCAGGGTGTGAGCCGGAGGCAGCAACAACCTTCTTCTTCTTAACAGCATAAGTTTTCCGGCGTGGTTGCCTGGCCGGTTTATCTTGAGATTTCCTCTTCCAGAAGGGATCGTTGGCCTGTGCAGAAGATAGGAAATAAATGGAAGACAATTGATATGGCCGGATCAAAACAAACAGGAAAAGATTGGAAAGGACTTACCGCTAGCGGTTTATTGGTTTCGCAGAACGGAGCTAAACCGGTCCGGCTGCACTCCTCCAGAGGGATGTTTAGCATTTTCTTCGCGGACTCAGTAACTTCATCTTCAGGAAGTATTATATCAATGTGGCGCTGAGGATCATCCGGTTTACCAGTGTACTCGCACATCAGGCTTGAGCGCCGACTCAGTGGAAGAATGCTCCAAGCGAGCCAGCAACGAACAAAGTCGACTCCGGTTAAGCCGTTGGCTACGAAGGCCCTGAGCTTAGAAAGTTGAGGGGCAAACTGGGCACGATCCGGGGCGCTGAGGCGTTGTGGCAAGGAGTGATCCGTTGCTAGGCGATAGACGCGGTAACCTGACAGTGGGTTTTCTCCTTCAGGAGAAGTGTCCCTACAATAGAACCACGTTTGGTTCCATTCTTTGGGGTGGCTGTGAAGGGCAGCATGAGGAAAACTCACATCCTTTCTCTTTTGGATGCTGACGCCACCCAACTCTTGATGCGGCCCGTCAGTAAACTCCGTCCGCCGGTTCAGATGAAAAAATTCTCGGAACAGATCCACTGATGGCTCTTCTTGAAGATACGCTTCTGAGAAGACTTGAAAATTGCAGATATTTGACATAAAATTTGGACCTACATCCTGAGGGTGGAGCTAAAAAGCGGCTAACACATCCCGGAAGAACTTTGAACCGGGAGGGCTGAAGCCCCGGGCCAGGTGATCAAAGAAAACAATGATCTCTCCTTCTTGGGGTGTAGGAGGACACTCCTTTCCTGGGGCCAGCCAGTGCAGAACTTCCTTAGGACTCAGAATACCAATTGAAGCAGCGTTTATTAAGTCATCCTCAGTGATCCGGGAAGGAGCCCAGTTGCAAGCGACAAATTGCTTGGCCATCGGTTCGGGTGAGGAAGTGCTGAAAAGTACAGTGCAAAATCCGGTTTACCAATTTCTAAGGCATAAACCGGTGCATTCTATAAAGTTATGGGCCTAATTGTCGGTTTAAGCAAGGGACTAATGGTATTACTAATCCGGAAGCAAATATGAGTGAAACAGCTACCGGTTCGTGGTGATGGAAAAGGAAAAGCTAAACCGTCAATTACGGAATACGGGCTTACATCTAAACCATCAGTAAAACATATGACGTGCAAGTATGGCTAAACCGGGGAGATGAGCTACAGATCTAAAGTATGAAGAAACAGTTTCCACAAAGAGCTGAGGTAAACATGGATCTAAGGCATAAGAAAAAAGATGGAATAAATACAAGTTATATTCAGGAAGGACCGCAGAGTTTCTCTACAGATCAAATCTAAACTGATAAAGCTAGAGGAACTAGGGTTATGATGGCGGAGCGGAAACGCATGGATTCAGGTCAAAACTAAATAAATCTGAGTCTACGGCAAGGTTGACCTACGGGGACGAACAGTAAAGCTTCAAGGGTTCATGGCGGAGCTATGGACGAAACCCTAGAGTGAGATCTACAGGAAAAAAGGAGTACCTGACAAAGTAGAGGACGGCGGTGAAGTTCTCTGGTGACGTTTAGGTCAATGCAGCGGCCTGGCTCGAGGACGACAACGAGCTCGGGGAGCGGCGGCGGAGCGTCGACCAATGGAGACGGAGGAAGAAGAAGGCAGAAGGGGAAAAGAGGTATGCCCCAGCGGTATTTATAAGCCAAAGAGATGAAAACGGTAAGCGCGGGAATCGAGGAGGCCAGAGATTGGATGAAGATCGAGCTGTCGCCTCGGTTTTCGGTGCGGCATTTAAGAAATGGTAACAGGCAGATGCGAGCATTAAATGCAGAGATGATGTCACGACGGATTAAGGCGATTCCAGGAGATAACGTCATGGCCGATTATGAAGCAAATAAGTTTGCAGAAGGGAGATTTGTACAAGATTCAGAAGACTGACATGAACAAGTGATAGAGGAAAAGGTGTCCCGTCTTTCGATGAGATGGTGGCTATCGTTTGGTTGAAGTCGACTTTGACGATCCGACTACGAACGTGCGTGGACGTCGCGCCTTAACAATCGCTAAACCAACTCCGAGAGGTTATCGACCACACCGGAGCACGATCAACCTGACCATGAAGGTCTGTTTCCTGCAGGCAAACGAAGAACAAGCAAGAAACTAAGATTGCAATCTGGATATTGTGAATATAAAAGGAAAGCATTATTGTGCACACAAACGAAGTACGCGAAGTTGTAGCTATGGAAAACTTTTAATCTAAACAAAACCCAAAGTCTAAACGACGCCCTAAGGGCTGTATATATGGGGGAAAGAGGGGGGAATTTCGTGGCCCTTGGTGGAGGGGTCCGAAACCAACCCTAACTCTTGTTTCCCCACACATACAGACTCCAAAAACAGCCTATACTCAAGTATTTCGAAATTACATGGGCCTGGCCCAATAATAAGGTGACGCAACACCTATAATAGCCTCTGGACGAAATTTATGAAGTGTCATCTTGTATATTTCGTCCAAGGCTTCTCGCACTCATTATGGTGGCTTCAAAGTCTTGAAATCATCAATTGAAACTCCATTTTTGTTCCCCTTGCGCATGCCATCATCTCCATGCTTGATCTTGCTCCAATGTTCATCCTTCTTGTCCAAGCTAGGCCCTTCATTTGTAAGCAAGACAAATGTATCCAATTTAGGCAGCATCATATTCTCATGAATAATAGATTCATTATCAAGAAACGAAAGTATCTGGTAATTTAATTGGCGTGCGCGAGCTCTAGTAATTGGTCCTGTATATGTGTCAGTTGGAGCTGTGGGTGTAACCTTGTTAGTGATGTCCTCATCATCCTCCCCTTCTTGAATTGAAGTCGTCCTCGACGGAAGCTCATCATCCTCACCCAAGTAAGGCTTCAAATCTGCAATGTTAAATGTGGGACTAACCCCAAAATCTGTAGGCAACTCAAGTTTATATGCATTATCATTTATTTTCTCTAACACCTTGAAAGGACCATCAGCACGTGGCATTAGCTTCGACTTGCACAGATTAGGAAACCTATCCTTACGCAAATGTAACCAAACAAGATCTCCAGGTGCAAAGACAACACCTTTTCTACCCTTATCTCCAACAAGTTTATATTTAGCATTCATGCACTCAATATTTTCCTTAGTTAACTCATGCATTTTTAAGATCAATTCAGCACGTTGTTTAGCATCAAAATTAACCTTCTCCGGAGATGGAAGAGGCAACAAATCAATAGGTGCACGAGGTAGGAAACCATAGACAATTTCAAAAGGGCACATCTTAGTAGTAGAATGCAACGAACGATTATAAGCAAATTCAATATGAGGCAAGCATTCTTCCCACATTTTCCTATTATTCTTCAAAACAGCCCTAAGCATAGTAGACAAAGTTCTGTTGACTACTTCAGTTTGACCATCAGTTTGGGGGTGACTAGTAGTACTAAAAAGCAGTTTAATCCCCAACTTAGCCCATAAACATCTCCAAAAGTGGCTAAGAAATTTAGTATCACGATCTGAAACAATAGTATTTGGCACACCATGCAAGTGAATAATTTCACGAAAGAACAAGTCAGCAAAATTAGCAGCATCATCGCTTTTATGACATGGTATAAAGTGTGCCATCTTAGAGAACCTATCCACGACAACAAGTATGCTATCCCTCCCCTTCTTTGTTCGAGGTAAACCCAAAACAAAGTCCATAGATATATAAACCATGAGGATTGAGTCATGACTTAGCTTTTTGACATGTAGTGCAGCGACCAACAAAACGCTCAACATCCCGTCGCATCTTTGGCCAAAAGAAATGTGTAGCAAGTACGTCCTCTGTCTTCTTCACGCCAAAGTGTCCCATTAATCCTCCTCCATGTGCCTCCTGCAACAACAAAAGACGAACAGAGCTAGCTGGAATGCATAGCTTGTTAGCACGAAACACAAATCCATCATTAACGACGAACTGATGATGAGGACATCACTAACAAGGTTACACCCACAGCTCCAACTGACACATATACAGGACCAATTATTAGAGCTCGCGCACGCCAATTAAATTACCAGGTACTTTCGTTTCTTGGTAATGAATCTAATGTTCATGAGAATATGATGCTGCCTAAATTGGATACATTTGTCTTGCTTACAAATGAAGGGCCTAGCTTGGACAAGAAGGATGAACATTGGAGCAAGATCAAGCATGGAGATGATGGCATGCGCAAGGGGGACAAGAATGGAGTTACAATGGATGATTTCAGGACTTTGAAGCCACCATAATGAGTGCGAGAAGCCTTGGACGAAATATACAAGATGCCACTTCATAATTTTCGTCCAGAGGCTATTTTAGGTGCTGCGTCACCTTATTATTGGGCCAGGCCCATGTAATTTCGAAATACTTGAGTATAGGCTGTTTTTAGAGTCCGTATGTGTGGGGAAACAAGAGTTAGGGTTGGTTTCGGACCCCTCCACCAAGGGCCACGAAATTCCCCCCTCTTTCCCTCATATATACAGCCCTTAGGGCGTCGTTTAGACTTTGGGTTTTGTTTAGATTAAAAGTTCGCCATAGCTGCAACTTCGCGTACTTCGTTTGTGTTCAACGACCAGACCAAGGCGTCACAGAACCCCACCTTGATCAATAAAGCTTTCCTCTTATATTCGCAATATCCAGATTGCAATCTTAGTTTCTTGCTTGTTCTTCGTTTGCCTGCAGGAAACAGACCTTCGTGGTCAGGTTGATCGTGCTCCGGCGTGGTCAACAACCTCTCGGAGTTGGTTTAGCGATTGCTAAGGCGCGACGTCCTCACACGTTCGTAGTCGGATCGTCAAAGTCGAC
>LR738715.1:439206715-439435800 GCA_902687465.1 Secale cereale
AGAGTTAGGGTTGGTTTCGGACCCCTCCACCAAGGGCCACGAAATTCCCCCCTCTTTCCCTCATATATACAGCCCTTAGGGCGTCGTTTAGACTTTGGGTTTTGTTTAGATTAAAAGTTCGCCATAGCTGCAACTTCGCGTACTTCGTTTGTGTTCAACGACCAGACCAAGGCGTCACAGAACCCCGCCTTGATCAATAAAGCTTTCCTCTTATATTCGCAATATCCAGATTGCAATCTTAGTTTCTTGCTTGTTCTTCGTTTGCCTGCAGGAAACAGACCTTCGTGGTCAGGTTGATCGTGCTCCGGCGTGGTCAACAACCTCTCGGAGTTGGTTTAGCGATTGCTAAGGCGCGACGTCCTCGCACGTTCGTAGTCGGATCGTCAAAGTCGACTTCCTCCAAAACGATAACCACCATCTCATCGAAAGACGGGACACCTTTGCCTCTATCAAGTGGTATCAGATTTCCAGGTTGCTCGGTGAGATTTTACAGTTTTTCATAGTTTAGATCGAGTCTGTTCTTCATACCTATAGTCCACGAAAAAGCCAAAAAAAAATTAGGGTTAGTTCATCCCATCCGAACCAATCTGAGCCTTTGCATAATCTTTTCTGTATTTGCTTTGTTGAATTTGCGGTTGCATCGTCATGTCCAGTTGCTGGTCTTAGCGTCTAGTCTTTTAGAGTTTCGAGTTCTGGTCATAAGTTGTCACGCCGCCGCCGCAACATCTTCATCACTACTGCCACATACCACCACCGATCCGTATCCATATACCACCACCAATCCGAATCCATATACCACCACCGCTGCCATAACCTACCACCGCTGCCATATCCTACCACCATATATCCACCACCAATCCGAGTTCTTTTCATATTAGGTTTGTTCTCGAAATCCATCTAGGTTTCGGATTTGTGTTTCCTTGCCTGCGTAGGTCTCGAAAAAAAAAAAGAGTCTGGAGACCCCCGGGCAGTTTTTAGGCCAAAATTTCGACAGGTGAAAATATTTTTTCCCTATCCTACTTTTGGGCTTTTCTGAGTCTTTTGAGACACGTGCCACCATACTGATTTTTTCCCGCACTTTTTCGTCGTCGCTGCCCTGATTCCGAAAAAAAATTCATCAAAAAAATTTCGTGCCTATCATCTTAGTTTGACTTGGGAAGTGTTTTGAGACACTCGCCATTATAGTGATTTTCGGCAAAAAAAAAGCAGCGCAAAAAAAAAAGAGGCGATTTTTTTTTCAGAGTGTGCTTTCCCCTTGATTACGTGCAGCGCCGTGATTTCGTTAGTGTTCTAGGCTCGCGTCTCTAGTACGGTCTAGCCTAGGACCAGCACAGTACCGTCGTTGAGCGTTTATTCACCTTTGCATCTCTGAATTGATTATTGCTGACCCTTTTTGCTACCATATTATAAGCCTTCCCAGCTCCACATACATCTACATCGTGCGTTTGACTCTCCCTGGTAATCGCTCTATCCAAGCTTTGAGAGTTTTGACTACATCGGTTGCCGATCACCGCCTGCTGCTGGGTAAGAACTGGTAAGAATTTGAGATTTGCTTGTCGGATTTGTGACACCCGCCACCCCCACCACTTCTTAGTAGTCTGTAGGATCATATTCTTGTGTGTTTCTATTGCTACTAACCATGCCAGGATCACAAGTCGACGAGACTGACTGGGAGAACTTGACGAACAAGGAGCTTCATGATAAGTTTCAGCAAATGATGAGTGAACAGGTGCAAGATGTGCTAAACAGATTTGACGAGGCCATGGAGAAGATAGATGGCATGGAGAATGATACGGTGTATCCTATGGACATCACCATGTCAAGAGTCTGCTTGGGAAGTGACACGTGTGACCTCTATTTCTCATACATAAAGGTGAATCATCTCCTTTACACGTGTTCACTTGACCCCTTCGAGGATGGTATACTACTTGACACTCCTCTCGTGTGCATGCATAGGTATTGTCGGAGCTTCACGGATGGCGAGGAGGAGTGCAAGCGCCAAGGATCACCTACACCATCTGCGAGGGAAGCTTGGAAGAGAAGACGGAAGAAGACGGAGCTGCTGATACTACAGCGGCCGGACATCCGGGCCAAAGGCCGGACATCCGGCGCTTCCGCAACAGCCGGACATCCGGCACTCCTCCCGGAAATCCGGGCCCTCCTTCACAGAAGCTGGACCGAGCCAGCCCGGACATCCGGCCGTAACCCCGGACATCCGGCTCGCCCCGAAGCCCCGGACATCCGGCTGCCAGCCCGGACATCCGGCCTTGCCTGCGTGCATGTATCCGGGCCGATGCCCATGTACTCGTTTCGCCCCTCACTTACCCCTTCATGCCCCTAGACTATATATACTCCTCCACCTCCACCATTTTAGGGTTAGCAATGGTTTAGCTCATATGAGAGATAGAGCTTTGCTCATCCATCCCGGATCTACTCCACGAGAGAGACCGCGGCCCCTCTACGGAGAAGATCCACCTTGGATTCAAGACCCCTAGCGGGAAGATCCTTCACGGATTCAAGACCTCCTCTTGGAGATGAACTTTACCTTGTATCTTTCCCTTTGTTGTTCATGTACCGTGTGATCTTGTGTGTTTGATTGTCTAGTGGATGTGTGATTGGACTTGTTCTTGTGTGTTTCCTCTCGTGTTTTCCCCCGTTTCCCTTTGTGTTCTTCGTGTTCATCGTGGGATCCCCTCCATTTCGTGAAAGATCTGCTGATTAGGGTTCCACCCTGTATCACCACTTCATAAATTTCGTCCAAAGGCTATTTTAGGTGCTGCGTCACCTTATTATTGGGCCAGGCCCATGTAATTTCGAAATACTTGAGTATAGGCTGTTTTTAGAGTCCGTATGTGTGGGGAAACAAGAGTTAGGGTTGGTTTCGGACCCCTCCACCAAGGGCCACGAAATTCCCCCCTCTTTCCCTCATATATACAGCCCTTAGGGCGTCGTTTAGACTTTGGGTTTTGTTTAGATTAAAAGTTCGCCATAGCTGCAACTTCGCGTACTTCGTTTGTGTTCAACGACCAGACCAAGGCGTCACAGAACCCCACCTTGATCAATAAAGCTTTCCTCTTATATTCGCAATATCCAGATTGCAATCTTAGTTTCTTGCTTGTTCTTCGTTTGCCTGCAGGAAACAGACCTTCGTGGTCAGGTTGATCGTGCTCCGGCGTGGTCAACAACCTCTCGGAGTTGGTTTAGCGATTGCTAAGGCGCGACGTCCTCACACGTTCGTAGTCGGATCGTCAAAGTCGACTTCCTCCAAAACGATAACCACCATCTTATCGAAAGACGGGACACCTTTGCCTCTATCAAGTGGTATCAGATTTCCAGGTTGCTCGGTGAGATTTTACAGTTTTTCATAGTTTTGATCGAGTCTGTTCTTCATACCTATAGTCCACGAAAAAGGCAAAAAAAAATTAGGGTTAGTTCATCCCATCCGAACCAATCTGAGCCTTTGCATAATCTTTTCTGTATTTGCTTTGTTGAATTTGCGGTTGCATCATCGTGTCCAGTTGCTGGTCTTAGCGTCTAGTCTTTTAGAGTCTGGAGACCCCCGGGCAGTTTTTAGGCCAAAATTTCGACAGGTGAAAATATTTTTTCCCTATCCTACTTTTGGGCTTTTCTGAGTCTTTTGAGACACGTGCCACCATACTGATTTTTTCCCGCACTTTTTCGTCGTCGCTGCCCTGATTCCGAAAAAAAAAAAATTCGTCAAAAAAATTTCGTGCCTATCATCTTAGTTTGACTTGGGAAGTGTTTTGAGACACTTGCCATTATAGTGATTTTCGGCAAAAAAAAAAGCAGCGCAAAAAAAAAAGAGGCGGAAAAAAAATTCAGAGTGTGCTTTCCCCTTGATTACGAGCAGCGCCGTGATTTCGTTAGTGTTCTAGGCTCGCGTCTCTAGTACAGTCTAGCCTAGGACCAGCACAGTACCGTCGTTGAGCGTTTATTCACCTTTGCATCTCTGAATTGATTATTGCTGACCCTTTTTGCTACCATATTATAAGCCTTCCCAGCTCCACATACATCTACATCGTGCGTTTGACTCTCCCTGGTAATCGCTCTATCCAAGCTTTGAGAGTTTTGACTACATCGGTTGCCGATCACCGCCTGCTGCTGGGTAAGAACTGGTAAGAATTTGAGATTTGCTTGTCGGATTTGTGACACCCGCCACCCCCACCACTTCTTAGTAGTCTGTAGGATCATATTCTTGTGTGTTTCTATTGCTGCTAACCATGCCAGGATCACAAGTCGACGAGACTGACTGGGAGAACTTGACGAACAAGGAGCTTCATGATAAGTTTCAGCAAATGATGAGTGAACAGGTGCAAGATGTGCTAAACAGATTTGACGAGGCCATGGAGAAGATAGATGGCATGGAGAAGACGTTTGACACAAAGCTCGATAACAAGTTTGCTGAATTGCTTGCGCTTTTCCACCACCACCGGCTGCTGCAGCTGTCCCACCTCTTCAACAACAACAACAACAACAACAACAACAACGGCGCCTTCCGAATCAAGTGGGACGAGCACAGCGCGTTCCCCTTGAGACTGGTCAAGCTTCTGGTGCTGCTGTTGATGTTTATGTAGCTCCTGCTGCTACTGCAGAGGTGGAGGACCATTACGAGGATGAGGTTGACCAAAATCAGAACTACGTGCAACAACCAGCACCACCACCACCAGGTCGTCCTCATGCATATCATCGCAACGGTAGGGCTGCACCACCACCTGAGGTACATGACCATCTTCCTAAACTGAAATTGAATATTCCACCATTTGAGGGTAGATATGTTCCTGATATATATCTTACTTGGGAGTTACAAACTGAACAACGTTTTACATGTTTAAACTATCCCGAGGAGAGACGTGT
Organism: Secale cereale; assembly: GCA_902687465.1. Classification (NCBI taxonomy): domain Eukaryota; kingdom Viridiplantae; phylum Streptophyta; class Magnoliopsida; order Poales; family Poaceae; genus Secale; species Secale cereale. Next base: position 439,211,591 of record LR738715.1, read on the forward strand.
TCCTGCTGCTGTTTGTGCTTTCACTGGTTTTGCATGTGTTTGGTGGTCTGAACATTGTAGATTATATCCTATTCCAGCTACTTGGACTGCTTTGAAAACTGCTATGCGTACTCGTTGGGTTCCACCATATTATCAACGTGAATTACTTCAAAAACTGCAGCGCTTAAGACAAGGAAAAAATTTTGTAGAAGAATATTATCAGCAATTACAAACTGGCCTGATTAGATGTGGTATTGTTGAGGAGAATGAAGCTATGCTTGCACGTTTTATGGGTGGATTAAATAGAGAGATTCAGACCATTCTAGAGTATAAGGATTATACTACTATCACTCGTTTATTCCATCTTGCTTGTAAAGCTGAACGTGAAGTGCAGGATCGACAGGCATTGGCGCGGACTAACTTTTCTGCAGGACGACCTTCATCATGGACACCGCGTGCATCCTCTACTTCCTCACATTCTACTGCACCGACGCCTCCATCAGCTGTTACCTCCAGCCATGATACAAGGAAGCAGGCACAACCACCATTATCTGCCAAGAGCACACCTATTGGGCCTGCACAGAGTTCTTCTTCTTCCATGGCATCGACAGGGCACACCAGTGATATTATTTGTCGTCGTTGTAAGGGAAGAGGACATTTTGCGAGAGATTGCAAATCTCAGCGTGTGATGATTGCTACTGAGGATGGTGGATATGAATCCGCTAGTGACTATGATGAGGAGACTTTGGCTCTTATTACACGTGAAGAACACGGCGGAGACGATTCTGATCATGAGACGCAATACATGGCTCCTGAAGATGCTGACAGGTATGAATGTTTAGTTGCTCAACGTGTTTTGAGTGTGCAGGTTACACAAGCTGAGCAAAATCAGAGGCATAATTTGTTCCATACAAAGGGAGTTGTGAAGGAACGTTCTGTTCGCGTGATGATACGGAGCATCCTTCGCTCATCCCCATGTACACCATTTGGACGCAAGGTGATCCCGTTCCTCGATGCTTTACCTTTCCTTTCTCGCGAGATATGGATGCTACTTTAAGCGCGGACCTTGTGCATGCTCAGGAACACCCATGGAGAGCCCAAGGACCAAGGCCAAGTGAGCGCGAGAGGGAGGGAAGAAGGACCAGCATCTACAGGCCCCGGACATCCGGCCCCCAAGCCCGGACATCCGGCGCCCCTTCACAGAAGCTAGCACCGCAAGCCCGGACATCCGGCCCCATGCCCCGGACATCCGGCTCCACTCGAAGCCCCGGACATCCGGCCCCTTCGCCGGAAATCCGGCCCCTCATCACAGAAGGCAACCGAAGCCGGCCACGCTCAGCCCGGACATCCGGCCAGAGGCCCGGACATCCGGCTCCTCGCGAGCCGCCGGACATCCGGCCCCCGGCCCGGACATCCGGCACCTGCCTGCGCGCAGAGACGGGCCTGAGGCCCATGTATCCCTCTCCCACTTACCCCTTCGTGGACCTAGACTATATATACTCCTCCCCCTCCTCCATTTGAGGGTTAGCTTAGAGATAGCTCATTTGATACCTAGAGCTTTGCTCATCTAGTGGTTCATCTCCTTGTGAGTGACTGCGGCCCCTCCACGGAGAAGATCCACACGGATTCAAGACCTCTGCGGAGAAGATCCTACGGGATTCAAGGCCCCTCGCGGGAAGATCCTACGGGATATCATCAAGACCTCCTCACGGAGAAGAACCGGTTACCCTTTGTATCGTCCCTTGTTGATCATGGATCTTGTATCTCTTTGTGTTTTGAGGATCTAGCATATGTGTGACTTGTTCTTGTTGGTTTGAGTGATTCTCTCGTGTTTTCCCTCGTGTTCCCCTCTCGTGTTCTTCGTGTTCATCGTGGGATCCCCTCCATTTCGTGAAAGATCCGCTGATTAGGGTTCCACCCTGTATCAGACTTTGTTTTGGGTTTACCTCGAACAAAGAAGGGGAGAGATAGCATATTTGTTGTCGTGGATAGGTTCTCGAAGATGGCACACTTTATACCATGTCATAAAAGCGATGATGCTGCTAATGTTGCTGATTTGTTCTTTCGTGAAATTATTCGCTTGCATGGTGTGCCAAATACTATTGTTTCAGATCGTGATACTAAATTTCTTAGCCACTTTTGGAGATGTTTATGGGCTAAGTTGGGGACTAAACTGCTTTTTAGTACTACTTGTCACCCCCAAACTGATGGACAAACTGAAGTAGTCAACAGAACTTTGTCTACTATGCTTAGGGCTGTTTTGAAGAATAATAAGAAAATGTGGGAAGAATGCTTGCCTCATATTGAATTTGCTTATAATCGTTCGTTGCATTCTACTACTAAAATGTGCCCTTTTGAAATTGTCTATGTTTTCCTACCTCGTGCACCTATTGATTTGTTGCCTCTTCCATCTTCGGAGAAGGTTAATATTGATGCTAAACAACGTGCTGAATTGATCTTAAAAATGCATGAGTTAACTAAGGAAAATATTGAGCGCATGAATGCTAAATATAAACTTGTTGGAGATAAGGGTAGAAAACGTGTTGTCTTTGCACCTGGAGATCTTGTTTGGTTACATTTGCGTAAGGATAGGTTTCCTAATTTGCGCAAGTCAAAGCTAATGCCACGTGCTGATGGTCCTTTCAAGGTGTTAGAGAAAATAAATGATAATGCATATAAACTTGAGCTGCCTGCAGATTTTGGGGTTAGTCCCACATTTAACATTGCAGATTTGAAGCCTTACTTGGGTGAGGAAGATGAGCTTCCGTCGAGGACGACTTCAATTCAAGAAGGGGAGGATGATGAGGATATCACTAACAAGGTTACACCCACAGCTCCAACTGACACATATACATGACCAATTACTAGAGCTCGCGCACGCCAATTAAATTACAAGGTACTTTCGTTTCTTGGTAATGAATCTAATGTTCATGAGAATATGATGCAGCCTAAATTGGATACATTTGTCTTGCTTACAAATGAAGGGCCTAGCTTGGACAAGAAGGATGAACATTGGAGCAAGATCAAGCATGGGGATGATGGCATGCGCAAGGGGGACAAGAATGGAGTTACAATGGATGATTTCAGGACTTTGAAGCCACCATAATGAGTGCGAGAAGCCTTGGACGAAATATACAAGATGCCACTTCATAAATTTCGTCCAGAGGCTATTTTAGGTGCTGCGTCACCTTATTATTGGGCCAGGCCCATGTAATTTCGAAATACTTGAGTATAGGCTGTTTTTAGAGTCCGTATGTGTGGGGAAACAAGAGTTAGGGTTGGTTTCGGACCCCTCCACCAAGGGCCACGAAATTCCCCCCTCTTTCCCTCATATATACAGCCCTTAGGGCGTCGTTTAGACTTTGGGTTTTGTTTAGATTAAAAGTTCGCCATAGCTGCAACTTCGCGTACTTCGTTTGTGTTCAACGACCAGACAAAGGCGTCACAGAACCCCACCTTGATCAATAAAGCTTTCCTCTTATATCCGCAATATCCAGAATGCAATCTTAGTTTCTTGCTTGTTCTTCGTTTGCCTGCAGGAAACAGACCTTCGTGGTCAGGTTGATCGTGCTCCGGCGTGGTCGATAACCTCTCGGAGTTGGTTTAGCGATTGCTAAGGCGCGACGTCCACGCACGTTCGTAGTCGGATCGTCAAAGTCGACTTCATCCAAACGATAGCCACTATCTCATCGAAAGACGGGACACCTTTGCCTCTATCACATTGCTGCACCTCTCAATGAGCTTACAAAGAAGGATGTGCCTTTTGTTTGGGGTACTGCACAGGAAGAAGCATTCGCGGTATTGAAAGATAAGTTGACACATGCTCCTTTACTCCAACTTCCTGATTTTAATAAGACTTTTGAGCTTGAATGTGATGCTAGTGGAATTGGGTTAGGAGGTGTGTTATTACAAGATGGTAAACCTGTTGCATATTTTTCTGAAAAATTGAGTGGGCCTAGTCTGAATTATTCTACTTATGATAAGGAATTATATGCTCTTGTTCGGACTTTGGAGACATGGCAACATTATTTATGGCCCAAAGAATTTGTTATACATTCTGATCATGAATCTTTAAAGCACATTAAAAGTCAAGCAAAACTGAACCGTAGACATGCTAAATGGGTTGAATTCATAGAGACTTTCCCTTATGTTATTAAACACAAGAAGGGAAAAGAAAATGTTATTGCTGATGCATTGTCTCGTCGTTATACTATGCTTTCACAACTTGACTTTAAAATATTTGGTTTGGAGACCATCAAAGATCAATATGTGAATGATGCTGAATTTAAAGATGTATTGCAGAATTGTAAAGAAGGGAGAACATGGAACAAGTTCGTCGTTAGTGATGGATTTGTGTTTCGAGCTAACAAGCTATGCATTCCAGCTAGCTCTGTTCGTCTTTTGTTGTTGCAGGAGGCGCATGGAGGAGGATTAATGGGACACTTTGGCGTGAAGAAGACGGAGGACGTACTTGCTACACATTTCTTTTGGCTAAAGATGCGACGGGATGTTGAGCGTTTTGTTGCTCGCTGCACTACATGTCAAAAAGCTAAGTCACGACTCAATCCTCATGGTTTATATATGCCTTTGCCTGTCCCTAGTGTTCCTTGGGAAGATATATCTATGGACTTTGTTTTGGGTTTACCTCGAACAAAGAAGGGGAGGGATAGCATATTTGTTGTCGTGGATAGGTTCTCGAAAATGGCACACTTTATACCATGTCATAAAAGCGATGATGCTGCTAATGTTGCTGATTTGTTCTTTCGTGAAATTATTCGCTTGCATGGTGTGCCAAATACTATTGTTTCAGATCATGATACTAAATTTCTTAGCCACTTTTGGAGATGTTTATGGGCTAAGTTGGGGACTAAACTGCTTTTTAGTACTACTTGTCACCCCCAAACTGATGGACAAACTGAAGTAGTCAACAGAACTTTGTCTACTATGCTTAGGGCTGTTTTGAAGAATAATAAGAAAATGTGGGAAGAATGCTTGCCTCATATTGAATTTGCTTATAATCGTTCGTTGCATTCTACTACTAAAATGTGCCCTTTTGAAATTGTCTATGGTTTCCTACCTCGTGCACCTATTGATTTGTTGCCTCTTCCATCTTCGGAGAAGGTTAATATAGATGCTAAACAACGTGCTGAATTGATCTTAAAAATGCATGAGTTAACTAAGGAAAATATTGAGCGCATGAATGCTAAATATAAACTTGTTGGAGATAAGGGTAGAAAACGTGTTGTCTTTGCACCTGGAGATCTTGTTTGGTTACATTTGCGTAAGGATAGGTTTCCTAATTTGCGCAAGTCAAAGCTAATGCCACGTGCTGATGGTCCTTTCAAGGTGTTAGAGAAAATAAATGATAATGCATATAAACTTGAGCTGCCTGCAGATTTTGGGGTTAGTCCCACATTTAACATTGCAGATTTGAAGCCTTACTTGGGTGAGGAAGATGAGCTTCCGTCGAGGACGACTTCAATTCAAGAAGGGGAGGATGATGAGGATATCACTAACAAGGTTACACCCACAGCTCCAACTGACACATATACATGACCAATTACTAGAGCTCGCGCACGCCAATTAAATTACAAGGTACTTTCGTTTCTTGGTAATGAATCTAATGTTCATGAGAATATGATGCAGCCTAAATTGGATACATTTGTCTTGCTTACAAATGAAGGGCCTAGCTTGGACAAGAAGGATGAACATTGGAGCAAGATCAAGCATGGGGATGATGGCATGCGCAAGGGGGACAAGAATGGAGTTACAATGGATGATTTCAGGACTTTGAAGCCACCATAATGAGTGCGAGAAGCCTTGGACGAAATATACAAGATGCCACTTCATAAATTTCGTCCAGAGGCTATTTTAGGTGCTGCGTCACCTTATTATTGGGCCAGGCCCATGTAATTTCGAAATACTTGAGTATAGGCTGTTTTTAGAGTCCGTATGTGTGGGGAAACAAGAGTTAGGGTTGGTTTCGGACCCCTCCACCAAGGGCCACGAAATTCCCCCCTCTTTCCCTCATATATACAGCCCTTAGGGCGTCGTTTAGACTTTGGGTTTTGTTTAGATTAAAAGTTCGCCATAGCTGCAACTTCGCATACTTCGTTTGATACAGGGTGGAACCCTAATCAGCGGATCTTTCACGAAATGGAGGGGATCCCACGATGAACACGAAGAACACAAAGGGAAACGGGGGAAAACACGAGAGGAAACACACAAGAACAAGTCCAATCACACATCCACTAGACAATCAAACACACAAGATCACACGGTACATGAACAACAAAGGGAAAGATACAAGGTAAAGTTCATCTCCAAGAGGAGGCCTTGAATCCGTGAAGGATCTTCCCGTTTAGGGGTCTTGAATCCAAGGTGGATCTTCTCCGTAGAGGGGCCGCGGTCTCTCTCGTGGAGTAGATCCGGGATGGATGAGCAAAGCTCTATCTCTCATATGAGCTAAACCATTGCTAACCCTAAAATGGTGGAGGTGGAGGAGTATATATAGTCTAGGGCCATGAAGGGGTAAGTGAGGGGCGAAACGGGTACATGGGCATCGGCCCGGATACATGCACGCAGGCAAGGCCGGATGTCCGGGCTGGCAGCCGGATGTCCGGGGCTTCGGGGCGAGCCGGATGTCCGGGGTTACGGCCGGATGTCCGGGCTGGCTCGGTCCAGCTTCTGTGAAGGAGGGCCCGGATTTCCGGGAGGAGTGCCGGATGTCCGGCTGTTGCGGAAGCGCCGGATGTCCGGCCTTTGGCCCGGATGTCCGGCCGCTGTAGTATCAGCAGCTCCGTCTTCTTCCGTCTTCTCTTCCAAGCTTCCCTCGCAGATGGTGTAGGTGATCCTTGGCGCTTGCACTCCTCCTCGCCATCCGTGAAGCTCCGACAATACCTATGCATGCACACGAGAGGAGTGTCAAGTAGTATACCATCCTCGAAGGGGTCAAGTGAACACGTGTAAAGGAGATGATTCACCTTTATGTATGAGAAATAGAGGTCACACGTGTCACTTCCCAAGCAGACTCTTGACATGGTGATGTCCATAGGATACACCGTATCATAGTCTGAATTATTCTACTTATGATAAGGAATTATATGCTCTTGTTCGGACTTTGGAGACATGGCAACATTATTTATGGCCCAAAGAATTTGTTATTCATTCTGATCATGAATCTTTAAAGCACATTAAAAGTCAAGCAAAACTGAACCGTAGACATGCTAAATGGGTTGAATTCATAGAGACTTTCCCTTATGTTATTAAACACAAGAAGGGAAAAGAAAATGTTATTGCTGATGCATTGTCTCGTCGTTATACTATGCTTTCACAACTTGACTTTAAAGTATTTGGTTTGGAGACCATCAAAGATCAATATGTGCATGATGCTGAATTTAAAGATGTATTGCAGAATTGTAAAGAAGGGAGAACATGGAACAAGTTCGTCGTTAGTGATGGATTTGTGTTTCGAGCTAACAAGCTATGCATTCCAGCTAGCTCTGTTCGTCTTTTGTTGTTGCAGGAGGCGCATGGAGGAGGATTAATGGGACACTTTGGCGTGAAGAAGACGGAGGACGTACTTGCTACACATTTCTTTTGGCCAAAGATGCGACGGGATGTTGAGCGTTTTGTTGCTCGCTGCACTACATGTCAAAAAGCTAAGTCACGACTCAATCCTCATGGTTTATATATGCCTTTGCCTGTCCCTAGTGTTCCTTGGGAAGATATATCTATGGACTTTGTTTTGGGTTTACCTCGAACAAAGAAGGGGAGGGATAGCATATTTGTTGTCGTGGATAGGTTCTCGAAGATGGCACACTTTATACCATGTCATAAAAGCGATGATGCTGCTAATGTTGCTGATTTGTTCTTTCGTGATATTATTCGCTTGCATGGTGTGCCAAATACTATTGTTTCAGATCGTGATACTAAATTTCTTAGCCACTTTTGGAGATGTTTATGGGCTAAGTTGGGGACTAAACTGCTTTTTAGTACTACTTGTCACCCCCAAACTGATGGACAAACTGAAGTAGTCAACAGAACTTTGTCTACTATGCTTAGGGCTGTTTTGAAGAATAATAAGAAAATGTGGGAAGAATGCTTGCCTCATATTGAATTTGCTTATAATCGTTCGTTGCATTCTACTACTAAAATGTGCTCTTTTGAAATTGTCTATGGTTTCCTACCTCGTGCACCTATTGATTTGTTGCCTCTTCCATCTTCGGAGAAGGTTAATATTGATGCTAAACAACGTGCTGAATTGATCTTAAAAATGCATGAGTTAACTAAGGAAAATATTGAGCGCATGAATGCTAAATATAAACTTGTTGGAGATAAGGGTAGAAAACGTGTTGTCTTTGCACCTGGAGATCTTGTTTGGTTACATTTGCGTAAGGATAGGTTTCCTAATTTGCGCAAGTCAAAGCTAATGCCACGTGTTGATGGTCCTTTCAAGGTGTTAGAGAAAATAAATGATAATGCATATAAACTTGAGCTGCCTACAGATTTTGGGGTTAGTCCCACATTTAACATTGCAGATTTGAAGCCTCACTTGGGTGAGGAAGATGAGCTTCCATCGAGGACGACTTCAATTCAAGAAGGGGAGGATGATGAGGACATCACTAACAAGGTTACACCCACAGCTCCAACTGACACATATACAGGACCAATTACTAGAGCTCGCGCACGCCAATTAAATTACCAGGTACTTTCGTTTCTTGGTAATGAATCTAATGTTCATGAGAATATGATGCTGCCTAAATTGGATACATTTGTCTTGCTTACAAATGAAGGGCCTAGCTTGGACAAGAAGGATGAACATTGGAGCAAGATCAAGCATGGAGATGATGGCATGCGCAAGGGGGACAAGAATGGAGTTACAATGGATGATTTCAGTACTTTGAAGCCACCATAATGAGTGCGAGAAGCCTTGGACGAAATATACAAGATGCCACTTCATAAATTTCGTCCAGAGGCTATTTTAGGTGCTGCGTCACCTTATTATTGGGCCAGGCCCATGTAATTTCGAAATACTTGAGTATAGGCTGTTTTTAGAGTCCGTATGTGTGGGGAAACAAGAGTTAGGGTTGGTTTCGGACCCCTCCACCAAGGGCCACGAAATTCCCCCCTCTTTCCCTCATATATACAGCCCTTAGGGCGTCGTTTAGACTTTGGGTTTTGTTTAGATTAAAAGTTCGCCATAGCTGCAACTTCGCGTACTTCGTTTGTGTTCAACGACCAGACCAAGGCGTCACAGAACCCCACCTTGATCAATAAAGATTTCCTCTTATATTCGCAATATCCAGATTGCAATCTTAGTTTCTTGCTTGTTCTTCGTTTGCCTGCAGGAAACAGACCTTCGTGGTCAGGTTGATCGTGCTCCGGCGTGGTCAACAACCTCTCGCAGTTGGTTTAGCGATTGCTAAGGCGCGACGTCCTCGCACGTTCGTAGTCGGATCGTCAAAGTCGACTTCCTCCAAAACGATAACCACCATCTCATCGAAAGACGGGACACCTTTGCCTCTATCAACTTGTTCCATGTTCTCCCTTCTTTACAATTCTGCAATACATCTTTAAATTCAGCATCATGCACATATTGATCTTTGATGGTCTCCAAACCAAATATTTTAAAGTCAAGTTGTGAAAGCATAGTATAACGACGAGACAATGCATCAGCAATAACATTTTCTTTCCCCTTCTTGTGTTTAATAACATAAGGGAAAGTCTCTATGAATTCAACCCATTTAGCATGTCTACGGTTCAGTTTTGCTTGACTTTCAATGTGCTTCAAAGATTCATGATCAGAATGTATAACAAATTCTTCCGGCCATAAATAATGTTGCCATGTCTCCAAAGTCCGAACAAGAGCATATAATTCCTTATCATAAGTAGAATAATTCAGACTAGGCCCACTCAATTTTTTAGAAAAGTATGCAACAGGTTTACCATCTTGTAATAACACACCTCCTAACCCAATTCCACTAGCATCACATTCAAGCTCAAAAGTCTTATTAAAAATAGGAAGTTGGAGTAAAGGAGCATGTGTCAACTTATCTTTCAATAACGTGAATGCTTCTTCCTGTGCAGTACCCCAAATAAAAGGCACATCCTTCTTTGTAAGCTCATTGAGAGGTGCAGCAATGGTGCTGAAATCTCTCACAAAACGCCGATAGAATCCAGCGAGGCCAAGGAAACTCCTCACGTGTGTGACCGTTTTGGGATGCGGCCAACTCTCAATAGCTTCAATCTTGGCTTTATCAACCTCAATTCCCTGTGGAGTAACAACATAGCCAAGAAAAGATACTCGGTCGGTGCAAAAGGTGCACTTTCCAAGGTTACCAAACAAACGTGCATCACGTAGAGCAATAAAAACAGCACGTAAATGTTCCAAATGTGACTCCAAAGGTCTGCTAAAAATCAATATATCAACAAAGTAAACTACCACAAATCGTCCAATGAAAGCACGTAAAACTTCACTCATTAATCTCATGAAAGTACTAGGTGCATTAGTTAACCCAAAAGGCATGACTAACCACTCATATAATCCAAACTTAGTTTTAAATGCTATTTTCCATTCATCTCCCAATTTCATAGGAATTTGATGGTATCCACTACGCAAATCAACTTTGGAGAATATTGTAGAGCCACTCAGTTCATCAAGCATATCATCGAGCCTAGGAATAGGATGACGATAACAAATAGTAGTGTTATTAATGCCTCTACAATCAACACACATACGCGATGTACACGAACAGTACGTGTTACCTTAACCTTGCCGCTGTTGTTGAACCATTGGATGTAGTAAGGATGTGGATGTGGTCTTGTGGTGAGAGATAGCTTCTCCACCATCTCCATGCTAGCCAAGTTGTTGCAACTCCCTCCATCTATGATCACGCGAACGGAACGTTCCTTCACAACTCCCTTTGTATGGAACAAATTATGCCTCTGATTTTGCTCAGCTTGTGTAACCTGCACACTCAAAACACGTTGAGAAACTAAACATTCATACCTGTCAGCATCTTCAGGAGCCATGTATCGCGTCTCATGATCAGAATCGTCTCCACCGTATTCTTCACGTGTAATAAGAGCCAAAGTCTCCTCATCATAGTCACTAGCGGACTCATATCCACCATCCTCGGTAGCAATCATCACACGCTGAGATTTGCATTATCTCGCAAAATGTCCTCTTCCCTTACAACGACGACAAATAATATCACTGGTGTGCCCTATTGATGCCATGGAAGAAGAAGAACTCTGTGCAGGCCCAATAGGTGTGCTCTTGGCAGATAATGGTGGTTGTGCCTGCTTCCTTGTATCACGGTTGGAGGTAACAGCTGATGGAGGTGTCGGTGTAGTAGAATGTGTGGAAGTAGAGGATACACGCGGTGTCCGAAGGCCGACCTGCAGAAAAGTTCGTCCGCGCCAATGCCCGTCGATCCTGCACTTCACGTTCAGCTTTACAAGCAAGATGGCATAAACGAGCATTATTATTATAATCCTTATACTCTAGAATGGTCTGAATCTCTCTATTTAATCCACCCATAAAACGTGCAAGCATAGCTTCATTCTCCTCAACTATACCACATCTAATCAGGCCAGTTTGTAATTGCTGATAATATTCTTCTACGGAATTTTTTCCTTGTCTTAAGCGCTGCAATTTTTGAAGTAATTCACGTTGATAATATGGTGGAACCCAACGAGTACGCATAGCAGTTTTCAAAGCAGCCCAAGTAGCTGGAATAGGATATAATCTACAATGTTCAGACCACCAAACACATGCAAAACTAGTGAAAGCACAAACAGCAGCAAGCACACGTCTCTTCTCGGGATAGTTTAAACATGTAAAACGTTGTTCAGTTTCTAACTCCCAAGTAAGATATATATCAGGAACATATCTACCCTCAAATGGTGGAATATTAAATTTCAGTTTAGGATGATGTTCATGTACCTCAGGTGGTGGTGCAGCCCTACCGTTGCGATGATATGCATGAGGACGACCTGGTGGTGGTGGTGCTGGTGGTTGCACGTAGTTCTGATTTTGGTCAACCTCATCCTCGTAATGGTCCTCCACCTCTGCAGTAGCAGCAGGGGCTACAGAAACATCAACAGCGGCACCAGAAGCTTGACCAGGCTCAAGGGGAACACGCTGTGCTCGTCCCACTTGATTTGGAAGGCGATGTTGTTGTTGTTGTTGTTGTTGTTGTTGTTGTAGTGGTGGGACAGCTACAGCAGCCGGTGGTGGTGGAATACGCGAAAGCAATTCAACAAACTTGTTATCGAGCTTTGTTTCGAACGTCTTCTCCTTGCCATCTATCTTCTCCATGGCCTCGTCAAATCTGTTTAACACATCTTGCACCTGTACACTCATCATGTGCTGAAACTTATCATGAAGCTCCCTGTTCGTCAAGTTCTCCCAGTCAGTCTCATCGACTTGTGATCCTGACATGGTTAGCAGCAATAGAAACACACAAGAATATGATCCTACAGAATACTAATAAGTGGTGGTGGTGGCGGCTGTCACAAATCCGACAAGCAAATCTCAAATCTTACCAGTTCTTACCCAGCAGCAGGTGGTGATCGGCAACCGTGGTAGTCAAAACTCTCAAAGCTTGGATAAAGCGATTACCAGGGAGAGTCAAACGCACGACGTAGATGCATGTGGAGCTGGGAAGGCTTATAAGATGGTAGCAAAAGGGGTCAGCAATAATCAATTCAAAGATGCAAAGTTGAATAAACGCTCAACGACGGTACTGTGCTGGTCCTAGGCTAGACCGTACTAGAGACGTGAGCCTAGAACACTAACAAAATCACGGCGCTGCACGTAATAAAGGGAAAAGCACACTCTGAATTTTTTTCGCCTCTTTTTTTTGCGCTGTTTTTTTTGTGCCAAAAATCACTATAATGGCGAGTGTCTCAAAACACTTCCCAAGTCAAACTAAGATGATAGGCATGAAATTTTTTTGGTGATTTTTTTCGGAATCAGGGCAGCGACGACGAAAAAGTGCGGTAAAAAAACAGTATTGTGGCACGTGTCTCAAAAGACTCAGAAAAGCCCAAAAATAGGATAGGGAAAAATATTTTCACCTGTCGAAATTTTGGCCTAAAAACTGCCCGGGGGTCTCCAGACTCTTTTACCGAGACCTACGCAGGCAAGGAAACACAAATCCGAAACCTAGATGGATCTCGAGAACAAACCTAATATGAAAAGAACTCGGATTGGTGGTAGATATATGGTGGTAGGATATGGCAGCGATGGTAGGTTATGGCAGCAGTGGTAGGTTATGGCAGCGATGGTGGTATGTGGTGGCTGTGGTGGGATATGGCAGCGATGGTGGTATGGCAGCGGCGATGAATATGGTGCGGCGGCGGCGTGACAAACTGTGAACAGAACTCGAAACTCTAAAGAACTAGACGCTAAGACCAGCAACTTGACACGACGATGCAACCGCAAATTCAACAAAGCAAATATAGAAAAGATTATGCAAAGGCTCAGATTGGTTCGGATGGGATGAACTAACCCTAATTTTTTTTGGCTTTTTCGTGGACTATAGGTATGAAGAACAAACTCGATCTAAACTATGAAAAACTGTAAAATCTCACCGAGCAACCTGGAAATCTGATACCACTTGATAGAGGCAAAGGTGTCCCGTCTTTCGATGAGATGGTGGCCATCGTTTGGATGAAGTCGACTTTGATGATCCGACTACGAACGTGCGTGGACGTCGCGCCTTAGCAATCGCTAAACCAACTCCGAGAGGTTATCGACCACACCGGAGCACGATCAACCTGACCACGAAGGTCTGTTTCCTGCAGGCAAATGAAGAACAAGCAAGAAACTAAGATTGCAATCTGGATATTGCGAATATAAGAGGAAATCTTTATTGATCACGGTGGGGTTCTGTGACGCCTTTGTCTGGTCGTTGAACACAAACGAAGAACGCGAAGTTGCAGCTATGGCGAACTTTTAATCTAAACAAAACCCAAAGTCTAAACGACGCCCTAAGGGCTGTATATATGGGGGAAAGAGGGGGGAATTTCATGGCCCTTGGTGGAGGGGTCCGAAACCAACCCTAACTCTTGTTTCCCCACACATACGGACTCTAAAAACAGCCTATACTCAAGTATTTCGAAATTACATGGGCCTGGCCCAATAATAAGGTGACGCAGCACCTCTAATAGCCTCTGGACGAAATTTATGAAGTGGCATCTTGTATATTTCGTCCAAGGCTTCTCGCACTCATTATGGTGGCTTCAAAGTCCTGAAATCATCAATTGAAACTCCATTCTTGTTCCCCTTGCGCATGCCATCATCTCCATGCTTGATCTTGCTCCAATGTTCATCCTTCTTGTCCAAGCTAGGCCCTTCATTTGTAAGCAAGACAAATGTATCCAATTTAGGCAGCATCATATTCTCATGAACATTAGATTCATTACCAAGAAACGAAAGTACCTGGTAATTTAATTGGCGTGCGCGAGCTCTAGCAATTGGTCCTGTATATGTGTCAGTTGGAACCTTGTTAGTGATGTCCTCATCAACAAGTTCAAATCAATCTGGGGCCTAATGTCAGGGATATTACTAGAGGTATAAACCGGCCAGGAAGATCCGAATTACACTGACATAGTTGTATTATTACAAGCCTAGTAGAATATGTACAAGAGGTTACAATCCATAGAGGTTTAGGGCCCATGTGTAAGGCCCACGGTTTGTAAACCGTCATATCATGTAACTTGGGATGTAAGATAGAAAGAGTAGAGACCGAGGCGGACACGTTTATGAGCCGGCCTCGGGACTCTGTAAACCGGACCGGGCGTCGCCTCCTATATAAAGGGACGACCCGGCAACGGTTCAGGACGAGAAACAACAGCTCGAGACATAGGCCAGCGGATTCGCTCCCTGTTCATCGACGCACAAGCAATACCACACCAAACTAGACGTAGGCTTTTACCTTCATCGAAGGGGCCGAACTAGTATAAAACTCCCTGTGTCCTTTGTCTGCTTTAACCTCTTCAAGCTAACCCGCGGGATGGCCTCACACCTAAGTCCCCTAAACCGGACATCTGTCATGCTAATTTCATGACACTATCCATTCTTTTATTCCAGTCCTACTGGTGTGTCATGAAGTTTTTCGCTAGTTCGCGATATACCCCTCTTTAATCTTTTCAACGAGAATAAGTGATATGTGAATCCATTGCTTCTCATAAATTTAACTGGTGGAGGATAAGCATAACATAATTCTTATTCCTTTTTCTTCAAGTTGATTTAATTCCTTCCTTGCAGTTTACTCTTGATGAATAAATTCTAGTTCCAAGTGTTTTATTCTTTTCTTCCCGGAGTTCATAGTTTTCGGCCTTTTCATCGGAACCCCGACTAATCATCGCAAGGTTTTAATCTTATTCCTCTCATCCGTCATTTCTATATCATCATCCTTTTTTGTAACGGAGCTCTTCATGGTGGTTCATCATGAGCAACTCATTCTCCAAATTTTCATCTAATTCTTCTGGAGCAGCTCAAGCATTCTTATTCTTTTGCCTCTTGAGTGCAAATAATTCTCTGTATTCTTTCGAAGTGGAGTTTTGCAATTCTTCATTCTCAGTTAGTCCATCTTTTCGTTGTGGCAGTAATTCACCTCACGTTTTGAGATGATTTCCATAAGTCCACAACAAGTTTATTCTTTTGTTGTTGATTTTCTCAACAACTCCGTTCAAGTCTTTCTCTTATAAATTCTCGTTCATGTCACTTGTGCTCAAGTTGTCATCTTTTTTTCTCCATTCTTTTAGTTCCATCATTTCAATTCTTCCGGCGGCATTGTGTTGTTGTTTTCGTCGAGTATCATCCTATCTTTTCGAGTTCTTGTTAAATTCCATTTATGTTCAACCGGTGTGCTATTTCTTCCAGTTTCAGCCGGAGTGCTGCCCGAATTCCTTCGTTCAATTCCTTTCTAACCGGAGTGGTTTCGAATTAAATTCTTGTTCCTTCAACTCGTGCTTCATATCCTTACCCTTGGTTCTCGTCTTATGCCTTGTTGCTTATTTTACCGGAGCTTCTCAATCTCATTCTTCTTCGTTGCATTCTTCTTTCTGAGTGGCTCAACCTCTTAAGATTCTTTGGTTTCACTCTGTTGTCTTCGAAGAACCTTGTTCTTCCTTTTTCCCTTCCGCCTCGTTCCTAAGATCTCGGGACGAGATCTCTTGTTAGTAGGGGAGTGTTGTGACACCCCGAGACCGGTGCGCCAGGTGTCAGCCAGTTATTCGTCGTCGTTGCCATGTCATCTGCTTCGTGTTGCATCTTGCCATGTCATCATGTGTGTTGCATCAGCATGTTTTCAAAACTTGCATCCGCCCGAGTTCCCTCGTTCTCTTCGTTGTCTGTTTTGATAGAGGCAAAGGTGTCCCGTCTTTCGATGAGATGGTGGCTATCATTTTGGAGGAAGTCGACTTTGACGATCGGACTACGAACGTGCGAGGACGTCGCGCCTTAGCAATCGCTAAATCAACTCCGATAGGATATTGACCACGTCCGAGCACGATCAACCTGACCACGAAGGTCTGTTTCCTGCAGGCAAACGAAGAATAAGCAAGAAACTGAGATTTCAATCTGGATATTGCGAATTTAAGAGGAAAGCTTTATTGATCAAGTGGGGTTCTGTGACGTCTTTGTCTGGTCGTTGAACACAAATGAAGTACGCGAAGTTGCAGCTATGGCGAACTTTAATCTAAACAAAACCCGAAGTATAAACGACGCCCTAAGGGCTGTATATATGGGGGAAAGAGGGGGGAATTTCGTGGCCCTTGGTGGAGGGGTCCGAAACCAAACCTAACTCTTGTTTCCCCACACACACGGACTCTAAAAACAGCCTATACTCAAGTATTTAGAAATTACATGGGCCTGGCCCAATAATAATGTGACGCAGCACCTATAATAGCCTCTGGACGAAATTTATGAAGTGGCATCTTGTATATTTCGTCCAACGCTTCTCGCACTCATTATGTGTAATGCCCAGGATGGGACTATACCTCCTACGTGTCGAGGCACGACTTAAAGGTATAAGCCCATCCTAGAATGATCTCAAGTTTGGTATCTTTGCACGACTCATGTAAAAGAGGGATTAAATTGCAAAAGGAGATAGTTGGCTTACAATCGCCACTTCACACAATACATTACATAAGCAATCATCATTCAGAACATCACAGCCCATCTAAGGGTAAGATCCAAAAGAAAGATACGAAAACAACATAAAGCCACAGGTCAGGATCGAATCCTAGTAGAAACCACTACTGATCGTCGAAACGTCACAAGCAAACGGTCAAACTCTTCATCGAGCTCCATGGTGAAGAACTGAGCCAACTCCTGCATCAAACTCGGCTGAACCTGCATCTGGTGTTGTGAAGTAACTGTGAGCCACAGAGGACTCAGCAATCCCGTTCCCGGGTAACACGACTATTTAAGCCTTGGGTGAGGACAAGGCTGAAGAAAGAATAAGAGGTGAAGGAACAAACAAGAGTCTGCAGCAGCAACTAGCACTATCTTACGTAATAGAGAGCGAGAAGAGAAGAGCATCGGTCGAAAGATGATCACGAAGTGATCCTAGCTAAAGCCGGTCAAACATAACCCCACCGTGTTCAACTCCCGAATCCCTATTCGGAAATTGACAGTCACGGTACACACGCTGGTAGTGTATTGGAAACATTGTGTCAAGTTTTCTACAACCGGATATTAACAAGCTCCCATCTGCCACATAACCGCGGGCACGGCTTTCGAAAGTTCAAACCCTGCAGGGGTGTTCCAACTTGACCCATTACAAGCCCACGATCCGCGGAGTCGCAACTCCATAGGTGGGAAGACCCGAGTATTCTCGGAATCCCGTGCTCAAGTTAAACCGAACTAAGGTAAGGCTAATCCAGCAAATCCTCCTGGCGTGTCGACACCCTGATAGTAGCCGCGCGTATCTAAGTCTCAGGACACGACCGGATGGGCGATTCTACAGGTATACCAGATACCTCGGGTTGCCCCAAGGCGGCCCTGCAGACTCCCCGTTTGGGACCAACACCATCGGCTCTGGCCCCCCCTGCTATGTAGAAATTAAGGATCCTCGAGGGAGCGACCCCCTATGCAAATTTAATTAATTAATTAAGTTGTTATTATGAGGCAAATAGTACCAAATGTTGGGACTTGCTGGAAAAGACTTAGCACTTAGCGGTTTATCAAGGGGGTCCCATACACCCCAACCGTGTTAGGAACGCAAAATCAAGGAACATAACACCGGTTTATACGGTTCCTAACGGCATGAGTGGAACAAAACACCAAGCCAAAGGCTTAGCCTTCCACCCTGCCAGTATATAGATGATTTCATTTTAAGCATTTATATAGTGTGATATAACCCAACCAAACTTCAACATGAAGCAAGCATCTTTAATCTTCACCTGCAACTAACAATGCTATAAGAGGGGCTGAGCGAAGCGTACTTAGCCAAGCAACGGTTTGCGTAGGTAGGGTGGTTAAACAAGGCAATGGTTACAAGTAGGAGGCTGACAAGAAGAACATGGGCATCGAGGCAAAACTAAAGAACGATACTCTAGCAATAGGCAAAGATAGTAATGGTATCCGGGTTCGGTCATCTTGCCTGGAATTCCACAAGGGAGAAGAACGGATCCACGAAGTAGACGGAGCAACACTGACGGGAGAATCCTCACAACTCCGGAACGAAACCGAAGCTAACAAGAGAAGCAACCGGAAAGAAGAAACAACACGGTAAACACACAAATCATAAACATGGCATACAATGCACATCCAAGTATGATGCATGTCCGGTTTAAATATGCATGGCATGGCAAAGTGCACAAACAAAACTACAAGTTAAGTGGAGCTCAATATGCACGAGTTGCATATTGACAAAACACCACATTTAATTATTTAGTTGACTCTCGTTTATTTACAAGACAAGATTAAATGTTTTTAACATGGCAAGAGGTGAAGCATAAAGAAACTACACTAATAAGGCAATTTAAATGAGGCCGAAGAATAACAACAACATATCCGGAAAATCCCCATGAGCATGTTTAATAATTATAAGCAAACAACAATTAAGCAATTAGTGTTGTTAACATGATGCGGATGACATGATCAAGTTTATGCAATTTTATTAAAAGGTTAACAAGAAGATGATGAAGCACTTGTCACCGTGGTGGAAGGAAAGGTTGCCACGGCAACGATCCGAAAATGATGCAACGGCATCATATCGGTTCCCGTAACTCGTTGAGAGACCGGGCAAAAGAAAGATGGTGTGAGCGAGTCAAACGAGATGAAAGGTGGGGCGATCCCGTTACCGGGTTCCCACAAGTCGGTGACGAGGCAACCGAGGAACATGACAAAAGGTCGGAACGGGCACAAAGCACACAAGGGAGACAACTCATACAACCACAAGCAAGCATCACACGGGTCATCCACGGGGTCGTCTCGGTATACCTTCGAAGCGTGCGTTTCGGGGCGGTTCGAGACGTAGAGGAAGGAGTCGTTCACGTCGGAGAGGAAGTAGTCGTTCTCGCAACTCGTAGAGGAAGTAGTGGTTCACGTCATCGTGTCGTGGTACTTGGCGAATTCCTCGTTTTCGGGCGACGGTAGTGGTACTCGCGGTCATCGAGCGACGGTAGTGGTACTCGGGGCGACGGTAGACGTTCACGTAGGCGTTTCCGTTTCCGAAGAGGTACTTGTCGCGTCGGCGTTCGTAGTGGTACTTGTGGTCTCCGAACTTGTCGACGGTAGTGGTACTCGTTTCCGGCGATGGTAGTCGTTCACGTATGTAGTGGTACTTGTTCCGTAGCCGTTCACGAGCTCGTTTTCCCGTAGATGTTCAAGTCGTCGGTAGTTGTTCACGGGTCTTCGGACTTGCGGCTGCGGTCTTCACATCAAAAGAACAAAAAAAAACAGCAACACAAAAAAAACACCAACACGGCACGGTCACGGTAAGGAGGCTGCTCGGGACGACGCCGATCTGGAAAAGGACAGGGCCTCGGGGCGGCTAGCTCGCGAAGGAAGAGAGCGGAGGCGAGGCCGCTGGGTGCTCGGGAGGAGGCCAGGGAGGACCCGCGCGGCGCGAGGCAGTGGCCTCCGCGGGGAGGACGGGGCGCCTGGTCATCCTTGCTGCTGGAGGACGGGAGGGCGACCACGGCGTGCGGGCGACCCGGGCAGAGGGGCGCGGACGGAGGGAGCCGGGGCGCTGGCTGGCCTCGAGCTGGAGGACGCGCTCGCGTGGAGGGAAGCCGCGGGCGGGGCGGCTCGGGAAGGAAGAGGGGCGCCGGCCTGAAGCTCCTGGCCGCGCGCTTGCTGGAGGCGAAGGGCGCCGGTGACGGTCCTGGCCGGCCCGCGGGTGCTCGGGGCCGCAAGGATGGTGCGGTGGAGGAATCGGGGAGACAGGGCGCCGCGGGATTCGCTGGAGACGGGAACGAGGAAGGGCTCGCGAGGGAGACAAGGTGGTCGAGCGGGGTGCGGGGTCGCTCAGATCGGGGAATGAAGCGGGGCTCGAGGGAGAGGGGGAGATCGGGTCGATGGGGAAGAGGCTGGCGGGATCGAGGGGTTCGGGCCTCCTGGCGGCGGAGGGAGTGCGAGAAGAGGGAGCGAGGGAGAGTCGCTAGGGTTCGGGAGAGAAAAGGAGGCTGGGCCTCGGGCCTGAGAGAAGGAGGCTGACTTGGGCCTGGCTAAAAGGAGGAGGCCCAGATGGTTGGAAGCTGCTCTTCTTCTTCTCTCTTCTGCTATTTCTCAAAGCAGGAAAAAAAATAGCAATGAAGGAAAAGAGAAGAAGGAAGGGGAAGAATTTTGGGCAAGAGGATAAACTTCCCGGACTCACAAAAATGTCAGGAATTTAAATAAAATAGAAGGAGGGTTTTTGGAAGAACCTCGGAACAACGGAAAGAATTATTGGCAAGATTTTGAAGGTGAAACTCGAAGTGAAAAGACATGGGGAAAAATTATGCAAGTGTGTTATGGTGATTCCGAAGCAATGGAATAATTAATAAATATAGCTCCCTAAATATTGAGAGGCTTTTATATGTTATAAAGAGAAGTCACCTTCCCTCGATTTAAATGGACCGAAGGTCCACACGGTTTATTTAAGTTGAGATGCAAAAATAAAAATGACATGATGACATGATGACATGATGCAATGCAAAAATATATAACACAAGCTCAAAAGAAACACACAGGCAACCCGGAACATCTGGAATCTTCGGGAAACTTCTGGAATCTTCTGGGACGTCGGTCTCGGGCGTCACAACTCTCCCACACTAACAGAGGATCTCGACCCAAGATCCTAGAGATATCACCGGGTAAAAACGGAAGAGGAAGGGGTAAACAAAGTTGCTTCTTTGACAGACGAGTGAAACCAAAGAACCTTGAGAGGTTGAACAAACTGAAAGAAGAAATACAACAGAGATGAACGAAGATGAAAGCACTCCGTTAGAAAAGAGGAACAAGGAACATTACAAGAACCTTGTAGGTTGAAAGACATGAAACAAGAGCTTATGAACCAAAAGAATAAGAAACTGCAACGGTATGGCCAAGGAATAAGAATGACAGAATTTGGACAGCACTCCGTCTGAAAATGGAAGGAATTGAACAAGAACTTGGCAAGTTGAGATGATACTTGATGAAAACAGCAACATATTGCCTCCGAACAATTGAAAGAATGGCACAAGGGGTAAGAAAGATTCAGACAGCACTCCGGTTAAAAGAGAGTTAACACTTGATAAGATGAGATAATTAGAATGAAGAATACAACACTCCGGTTAAAAGACAAGCAAGGAAGACTATGATCTCGATAAAAAAACGAGATGATGGTTAAAGAGAGCAATATCACAAGGCCTCCGGAATGAAAGAATAGCCTATAGATCAACGAAATAAAAGAATGGAGAAGAAAAAACAACTTCTCCGACAAATGAATTGAAAGAGCATCCTTACGAAGAAGGGTTGAACGGAGTTGTTGGAAAGATCAACAACGAAAAGAATAAGCTCATGTGGGCTTATGGAAAACATCTCAGAATTAAGAGGTGACAACCAGCCACTAACAGAACGAATTGCTTGGATCGAGATCAACAAGGAGACGAAAGAGTTATTTCACCGGAATGATAAATGAGGAACTTGGGTCATTATAAGCACCACAATAACACAATCCTTAGGGAAAGCTTTTAGGTGAAATACAACCCAAGATTACTCCAACAAATAAATTAAAGGGTTGAAAAGATCTCCTAAAGAGAAAGAAATGATGGTTTTAAATATCTCATTCCTGACAACTCGTGAATCATGAAACATGAAGGAATTGTCAAGAATGACATAACACCATCTGAAAAGATAAGGTAGAAATAATTGCACTTGGAAATGCAAGAAGAAGAATGCTTGAGCTCCAACAAAATCTTGAAGAAAACTTCAAGGATGAATTAAATGATGAAGAACCACCATGAAGAACTCCGGTAATGAAAGCATGAGAAGTGAAAGATGAAAAGAATAAGATTCAAGGCCTGCGATGAATTAGATGGAGCTGAAATGATATCATTGAAATAACATGGAGCTCCGGAAAGAAGATTAAAAACTTAGAACCAAGGATATGATATGATGAACAAGCTCCGAAGGAAGGGATTAACCTCTTGGAAGAAACTAGAATAAGATTTATGTTATGCATATCCTTCATCAATTTAAATTGATGACAACCAAAGGATTTGGCATACTACTTATTCTCGTTGGAAAGAATTAAGAGAGATCTAGCACAAGCTTGGGTAATTCTTCAACGAACCACCGGTAGGATTATGAAAAGAACAAGTGAATTAAAACGATAACAACGGAAGGGTAATCTTGAAAGAACCACCGTAAAAATATGAAGACGAACGAAGAGACATCAATGAAGAATATTTTTGGAGGACAAAGTTGAAAACTGAGAACGAAGAAATATTCTGAAATGATGGCCTTCAGAGGATCACAGTGACAAGAACTCAAGAATTGCTCTGAAGGGGCATGAAAACAATTCCCATAATCGAAAACAATTATGAGGAAGGCATGAAGCTAGAATCACAACTCATCAAGAGAACGGGCCAAGATTAAGAGAAACTCTTCTCCGATCTTCAATTGTTGAGTATGAAGACGAGAAATGCCATGAAGAATTTCGAGATACTCCGGACGAAGAATTAAAAGGTTGAACCAATGAAGAAAAGATTTTGAAAGCGATCTTGGAGAAGGCATGTGACTGATGGAAATCATTCTTACGTCACACTTAAAAAGAATTTGAGAATAACTCCGGAATAATTAGAAGAGTCAGGTAAGATCCTGGAAAAGACCTGTGGGTTAGGGCCCACTCAAAGAAATCACCGTTGGAAAAGATTGCTTAAGAGATATATTGCACCGGTTGAATTAAATGGCTTGAATAAGGAGACAAGGCTCAAAATAGCTTGAACGGATTAAGAATGGAATTATGAATCTTCAGCACTCCGGATGTGAATAACAAGAGGAGAATGATTAATTGATGCACCGGAATAAGAAAGCATTATGAAATGAGGAAAAATGATAAGATCAACACCGAAATCTTGAATTACATCCACCGGCAGAATATTGGAATTAAGAATGATGAACTTGAAGCTCTTGAGCAACTTCACGATAAACACCGGATAATGGAATTGCACGAAAAGAATGAAGAAACATCACATTAATAAAATGGATATTTCATCTGAGAATTTCTGACTCCAAGAAGAAGAAGGGTGGGAGGGTGGGGAAAAAACAAAGACAATTGGGATGAACAAAATGGACACCGGTTGAAAAGAATTAACATGACAATCTTGATGATCAAGAGGAATTAGCACTCCCATAGAAATATGAGAACACCGAATAGGAAAGGTATGGAATCAACATTTGACATCGAAGCAACTCGAATACCAGAATCAAAACAAAAACAAGGATAGATGTGTAGCAGCCTAATCTTCACAATATCATCCGAACAGAGAATTGAACGAATGAATTCCGCAGGTACATCAACTAGTCGAGAAGCCACTTGGAGAACAAAAGTAAATTAAAAGGAACAAGGAACAGATAGAACAAATACAAGATAGAAGTTTCGTTCCGACATATTCGTGCTGAAAGCTCATGGAACGTGTTACAAAAGGGTTTTGTTATCCCCGGATCAGCATAGCCAAGGACCCTTTAAGATGCAACTCCCGATCAGAACAAGTCCATAAAACCACTTCACTCAATGTAGAACCCCAAACTTCATATCGTGCATCCGTTGGAAGAATGCCTAGAACTACTAGATAAACCCACCTATAGATTTCCGAAAGTTTCCAGTTATGCAATCAGGTGTTGGGGATACACGGGAAGCACCGCGCAATCAACTCTAAACCTACATCCAGGTGTATCCATCCTTCAACACATAACCAGTCTTTCTCGGAAACTGTTTACCTCGGACCTTCGAAAAGCATCCACTATAACAAGCTATGGCAATACTCTCGAACTACCTCCCCAGTACTGGGTGATGTCGGGGTTATCTTGCCACTGGTCGTATAGGAGAGATTTTCGATGTCGGCCGTCTTAAGTATTTAGTACTGCCGCGATATGCTTGTTACAATGATACCCCGAAGCTCAACTCCCCGGGAACAGGAGGCATCGGGAACAATATCCTTGTCACAAGAACATCGAAACAATCCCAGAATACTCGCGGGATCCTAAAAAAAAATTTGTGCAATTTTTGAAAGTAGAAGAGAAAAGAGTAATCGTCAGGAGTCCTCACCAGAGAGAAAGGGGATGAGAAGCAAAGAAATCCTACTCTCCGATATAATATAGGACTCAAAAAGTTTTCAGTGTGTGCCTAGACTCAACCGTCAACGATTCGATCAATCAGTGGGGGCTTCTAGGTCGGAGAAGGCTCTGATACCAACTTGTAATGCCCAGGATGGGACTATACCTCCTACGTGTCGAGGCACGACTTAAAGGTATAATCCCATCCTAGAATGATCTCAAGTTTGGTATCTTTGCACGACTCATGTAAAAGAGGGATTAAATTGCAAAAGGAGATAATTGGCTTACAATCGCCACTTCACACAATACATTACATAATCAATCATCATTCAGAACATCACAGCCCATCTAAGGGTAAGATCCAAAAGAAAGATACCAAAACAACATAAAGCCACAGGTCAGGATCGAATCCTAGTAGAAACCACTACTGATCGTCGAAACGTCACAAGCAAACGGTCAAACTCTTCATCGAGCTCCATGGTGAAGAACTCAGCCAACTCCTGCATCAAACTCGGCTGAACCTGCATCTGGTGTTGTGAAGTAACTGTGAGCCACAGAGGACTCAGCAATCCCGTTCCCGGGTAACACGACTATTTAAGCCTTGGGTGAGGACAAGGCTGAAGAAAGAATAAGAGGTGAAGGAACAAACAAGAGTCTGCAGCAGCAACTAGCACTATCTTACGTAATAGAGAGCGAGAAGAGAAGAGCATCCGTCAAAAGATGATCACGAAGTGATCCTAGCTAAAGCCGGTCAAACATAACCCCACCATGTTCAACTCCCGAATCCCTATTCGGAAATTGACAGTCACGGTACACACGCTGGTAGTGTATTGGAAACATTGTGTCAAGTTTTCTACAACCGGATATTAACAAGCTCCCATCTGCCACATAACCGCGGGCACGGCTTTCGAAAGTTCAAACCCTGCAGGGGTGTTCCAACTTGACCCATTACAAGCCCACGATCCGCGGAGTCGCAACTCCATAGGTGGGAAGACCCGAGTATTCTCGGAATCCCGTGCTCAAGTTAAACCGAACTAAGGTAAGGCTAATCCAGCAAATCCTCCCGGCGTGTCGACACCCAGATAGTAGCCGCGCGTATCTAAGTCTCAGGACACGACCGGATGGGCGATTCTACAGGTATACCAGATACCTCGGGTTGCCCCAAGGCGGCCCTGCAGACTCCCCGTTTGGGACCAACACCATCGGCACTGGCCCCCCCTGCTATGTAGAAATTAAGGATCCTCGAGGGAGCGACCCCTATGCAAATTTAATTAATTAATTAAGTTGTTATTATGAGGCAAATAGTACCAAATGTTGGGACTTGCTGGAAAAGACTTAGCACTTAGCGGTTTATCAAGGGGGTCCCATACACCCCAACCGTGTTAGGAACGCAAAATCAAGGAACATAACACCGGTTTATACGGTTCCTAACGGCATGAGTGGAACAAAACACCAAGCCAAAGGCTTAGCCTTCCACCCTGCCAGTATATAGATGATTTCATTTTAAGCATTTATATAGTGTGATATAACCCAACTAAACTTCAACATGAAGCAAGCATCTTCAATCTTCACCTGCAACTAACAATGCTATAAGAGGGGCTGAGCGAAGCGTACTTAGCCAAGCAACGGTTTGCGTAGGTAGGGTGGTTAAACAAGGCAATGGTTACAAGTAGGAGGCTGACAAGAAGAACATGGGCATCGAGGCAAAACTAAAGAACGATACTCTAGCAATAGGCAAAGATAGTAATGGTATCCGGGTTCGATCATCTTGCCTGGAATTCCACAAGGGAGAAGAACGGATCCACGAAGTAGACGGAGCAACACTGACGGGAGAATCCTCACAACTCCGGAACGAAACCGAAGCTAACAAGAGAAGCAACCAGAAAGAAGAAATAACACGGTAAACACACAAATCATAAACATGGCATACGATGCACATCCAAGTATGATGCATGTCCGGTTTAAATATGCATGGCATGGCAAAGTGCACAAACAAAACTACAAGTTAAGTGGAGCTCAATATGCACGAGTTGCATATTGACAAAACACCGCATTTAATTATTTAGTTGACTCTCGTTTATTTACAAGACAAGATTAAATGTTTTTAACATGGCAAGAGGTGAAGCATAAAGAAACTACACTAATAAGGCAATTTAAATGAGGCCGGAGAATAACAACAACATATCCGGAAAATCCCCATGAGCATGTTTAATAATTATAAGCAAACAACAATTAAGCAATTAGTGTTGTTAACATGATGCGGATGACATGATCAAGTTTATGCAATTTTATTAAAAGGTTAACAAGAAGATGATGAAGCACTTGTCACCGTGGTGGAAGGAAAGGTTGCCACGGCAACGATCCGAAAATGATGCAACGGCATCATATCGGTTCCCGTAACTCGTTGAGAGACCGGGCAAAAGAAAGATGGTGTGAGCGAGTCAAACGAGATGAAAGGTGGGGCGATCCCATTACCGGGTTCCCACGAGTCGGTGACGAGGCAACCGAGGAACATGACAAAAGGTCGGAACGGGCACGAAGCACACAAGGGAGACAACTCATACAACCACAAGCAAGCATCACACGGGTCATCCACGGGGTCGTCTCGGTATACCTTCGAAGCGTGCGTTTCGGGGCGGTTCGAGACGTAGAGGAAGGAGTCGTTCACGTCGGATAGGAAGTAGTCGTTCTCGCAACTCGTAGAGGAAGTAGTGGTTCACGTCATCGTGTCGTGGTACTTGGCGAATTCCTCGTTTCCGGGCGACGGTAGTGGTACTCGCGGTCGTCGAGCGACGGTAGTGGTACTCGGGGCGACGGTAGACGTTCACGTAGGCGTTTCCGTTTCCGAAGAGGTACTTGTCGCGTCGGCGTTCGTAGTGGTACTTGTGGTCTCCGAACTTGTCGACGGTAGTGGTACTCGTTTCCGGCGATGGTAGTCGTTCACGTATGTAGTGGTACTTGTTCCGTAGCCGTTCACGAGCTCGTTTTCCCGTAGATGTTCAAGTCGTCGGTAGTTGTTCACGGGTCTTCGGACTTGCGGCTGCGGTCTTCACATCAAAAGAACAAAAAAAAACAGCAACACAAAAAAAACACCAACACGGCACGGTCACGGTAAGGAGGCTGCTCGGGACGACGCCGATCTGGAAAAGGACAGGGCCTCGGGGCGGCTAGCTCGCGAAGGAAGAGAGCGGAGGCGAGGCCGCTGGGTGCTCGGGAGGAGGCCAGGGAGGACACGCGCGGCGCGAGGCAGTGGCCTCCGCGGGGAGGACGAGGCGCCTGGTCATCCTTGCTGCTGGAGGACGGGAGGGCGACCACGGCGTGTGGGCGACCCGGGCAGAGGGGCGCGGACGGAGGGAGCCGGGGCGCTGGCTGGCCTCGAGCTGGAGGACGCGCTCGCGTGGAGGGAAGCCGCGGGCGGGGCGGCTCGGGAAGGAAGAGGGGCGCCGGCCTGAAGCTCCTGGCCGCGCGCTTGCTGGAGACGAAGGGCGCCGGTGACGGTCCTGGCCGGCCCACGGGTGCTCGGGGCCGCAGGGATGGTGCGGTGGAGGAATCGGGGAGACAGGGCGCCGCGGGATTCGCTGGAGACGGGAACGAGGAAGGGCTCGCGAGGGAGACGAGGTGGTCGAGCGGGGTGCGGGGTCGCTCAGATCGGGGAATGAAGCGGGGCTCGAGGGAGAGGGGGAGATCGGGTCGATGGGGAAGAGGCTGGCGGGATCGAGGGTGATACAGGGTGGAACCCTAATCAGCGGATCTTTCACGAAATGGAGGGGATCCCACGATGAACACGAAGAACACAAAGGGAAACGGGGGAAAACACGAGAGGAAACACACAAGAACAAGTCCAATCACACATCCACTAGACAATCAAACACACAAGATCACACGGTACATGAACAACAAAGGGAAAGATACAAGGTAAAGTTCATCTCCAAGAGGAGGTCTTGAATCCGTGAAGGATCTTCCCGCTAGGGGTCTTGAATCCAAGGTGGATCTTCTCCGTAGAGGGGCCGCGGTCTCTCTCGTGGAGTAGATCCGGGATGGATGAGCAAAGCTCTATCTCTCATATGAGCTAAACCATTGCTAACCCTAAAATGGTGGAGGTGGAGGAGTATATATAGTCTAGTATACGAAGGGGTAAGTGGGAGATGATACATGGGCCTCTGGCCCGACTCTGCGCGCAGGCAGGCGCCGGATGTCCGGGCTGGGGGCCGGATGTCCGGCCGTTCATGGGAGGCCGGATGTCCGGGCACGGGCCGGATGTCCGGCCTGGCGATGGCCGTTCTTCGGGTGCTTCTGTTGCCCTTGCCGGATTTCCGGGGTGATGCCGGATGTCCGGCCTCTGCTGAAGCGTCGGATGTCCGGGCTGGTCGCCGGATGTCCGGGCTGGCGCCGGATGTCCGGCGGCTGTAACTTCAGCCGCTCCGTCTTCTTCCGTCTTCTCTTCCAAGCTTCCCTCGCGGATGGTGTAGGTGTTCCTCGGCGCTTGCACTCCTCGTCGTCGTCCGTGAAGCTCCGACAATACCTATGCATGCACACGAGTGGAGTGTCAAGTAGTATACCATCCTCGAAGGGGTCAAGTGAACACGTGTAAAGGAGATGATTCACCTTTATGTATGAGAAGTAGAGGTCGCATGTGTCACTTCCCAAGCAGACTCTTGACATGGTGATGTCCATAGGATACACCGTATCATCCCCTCCCCCTTGGAAAAGATCCGACCTCGGATCGAAAGCCAAATCACCATGGGAAAGAGATGGCGTCGCCATGTCGAAGCGGTCAATCACCAAGCACTCATCATCTTGAAGCTCGAAATGGGCACTCTCCAATGTCGCACCATCTAGTGATTCCTTCAAAAGGAGCAAGGACAACAAACACTTGGAAAAACAAATGTGGTTAGCGGTAGTGCAAAACCTAGCATTCAAGAGGTGATTCACCCAACAAGTGTGGTCATCAAGCATAGCATGTGGTGTGACAAAGGATTGTGACATGGCATGTAAGCATATGAATTGAGCACAATCAAGGTCATCATGGAAGCAAGCATGTAAATGTGAGGTAGAGATGCACATATGTGTGACAAGAGAGTAAGCATCTACCTTAAAGTCGTAGCAAGCATGCATAAAGCACTCAATGAAAGGTCTATGGTAGGCATACGAATCATTCACAACACCAAAGAAAATGAAGTGTCTAAACACAAGGGTCAAGTGCAAGACAATCCAAGCATAATGCGCATAGGGTGTAGTGAAAATCGAGTGGCACTCAACACAATAGAAATAGCAATTGTTCATCATGTGTGAGGCAAACAAGTCAATCATGTGACAAGCAATGGGACATGGCATATGTGAAGAGATGATATTGTTGCAACCAAGCACATGATAGGAGCAAGTAATCCACAAGTCGGATGCAACACACAAGGCATATATATCATGACGCATGGCAAAGTGGCAATGGCAAGTCGAAGAAAGATCTCTAGCATGTGTGCAAAGAGTGATGGTGCAAGCAACACAACTAGTATGATCCACAATGTTCATGCTCATGGATTGGGGTTTCTCGAAAGAGAAGGATATCACCTTGAAAACGTGTCCTTGTGCATCCTTCACAATGCCGAAGCACAAGCAAGTGCGATGTAGAAGCGTCGTGGTAGAAAGTGGTTCGCTCTCAAGAGCTCGAATGGTCAACTCACGTGAAGTGGAAGTCGACACAAAGTCCAAGTATCCTACACATGCACACAACAAAACAAAGAATGTATGCGCATGGTAGATAAACACATCATCCATCATGATGGTTCTCTTCTCTTGCACATAACCATTAGAAGCAAAAGTGCATGAATAATATGGTGCAACAATGGCTATATTCATGGCACTAGGCATATGGTGCAAGGAGGTAAGACAAGCATGCTTCACAAGAATGATGTCATAATCTCCAAATAAATGAGAGAATGCTATGGGGGCAATCTCATTGGCAAGACTAAAACAAGCAATATCAATCATGTGCAAAGCATGGCAATGGTTGTCATCAACCGCATGAAAGGAGCAAGTATGAATCATGGGTGATGCATTACATGAAGCAAGCATGGTGATCAAGTTGTGCAAACTAGTGGAGCGAAGATGCAACACACTAGGAGAAGGCATGGCAATCATGTCATGTGAGCAAATAGCGGATATAGGCAATGCACATGACATATCGCAAGCACGATCACAAATCAAGGTCAAAGCATCATAATAGGCATGGTGTGCAAAGGAATCATGGCAATAACAAGCAATATCTCCACCAAGCTTGCAAATACACTTCCAAGTATGAGAATGAATCATCATGTGTAATGCAAAGCATGGGTCACGAATGCATGGCAAAGGCATATAAATGAGCATATCATGCAAAGTGAACATGGCAAGGTGGGCATACGAGATATAATGGACAATAACCCATAACCATGTGATTGCCATGTAGAAGGAATGCGCGAAGTGTTTGCGCAAAAGGAGCGGTGGGAAAGACAATTCACGATATCCCAAGTCATCGTTGCTCTCTAGAGCTCTTTTCGTCAACTCGTGCTTTTGTGAAGTTGACGAATATGGATGGGTACCTACACAAAAGAGACACAAACCAAAGAAATTGTGCGCGTGGTAAATGTACACATCATCCATCATGATGTGTATGTGCACGTTAGAGTTAGCACAAGATAAGCATCTCTCAAAGAAATTTGATGCATGGTATAAGAACATGTCATCCATCATGAAGGAATAGTTATTGTGTATAGCATGATGTGGATGCAAATTGAGCATACAAGTATGGGGATCATGCAAAGGATAGGATGGACCAAAATCTCCTAAAATGTATGAGGAAACTATGGGGGTCTCCTCATGAGCAATATCGAAAGCATAATATGGAGAAGTGGAACAACATCCAAAACAATGCATGTCGGAAGCTAGGCAATCATGGCATGGCATATGGTGGATATGATGCAAAGGAAGCATGTCAATATCATCACAAGAAAAACAAATGCCAATAACCATGGGCTTGTCATCTATGCCATATGTGCAAATTGGGTTTATCTTAATGGCATATGCATAGTTACTATGAAGAGATTGCAAATAGGACATATTATAGATCTCATGCATAGCATATGACAAGTCAAGAGGATTGTCAAACATGATGTGACCGAGAGAATTATCACATGAAATCCTATGTAACATGGCATCACAACTAATAGACTCCACATGGCAATCATCAATCTCATCATAAATGGGTAAATCATCGCATGGGGAAATCATACTAGAATGAAGCATGGCAATAGGTTGATCAACATCATGCAAGCAATCGATGTCAAGAATGTCCACTAGTGGGACGAGATCATCACCTTCACCTTTGTTACCATTCTCAATCCACTCATGTGGTGTAGGTGAGGTGGAAAAGACCAAATGGTGGTCATCATCATCAACTTGATGGAACCATGTGGGGGGTGCATCATATTCCACCATGGCCATCGTCTTGTCCAAAGGAAGGACGAAGTCTTCGCGAATCGGCGCGTCATCATATATGGGACCTAGCACCAAATGAGAAGGCACAATAGAGGTAGAGGTTAAGTCGTTAGTGTTGAAAGTGGCCTCACATGACCTATCAACTATCTCAATCTCTCTATGTGGTGGCTCACTCACTCCCTCAAGGTAGGTGCACTCAAACTCGCATATGGTGGAGTCACTCATCTCACTCAAGTGGTGGGGATGGTAGCTCTCCTCACATGGGAATTTTGGCAACTCATCATATATGGGGCTAGTGGTGAAGTCACTCTCACTCTCAATATGGTGGCACAAGTCACTCAAGTCATCATACGTCGCCGTGGTCGAAGGGAAAATCCCATGCTCAACCATCTCGTAGTCGTCGTCGTGGATGAAGGCCGAAGATGGCACATCATCACTCTTGCCTCCTAAGATGGAAGCATCATCCTCGCTCGCCACCTTGTCGCTCGCCTCCAAAGCTTGGTCCTCGAATGGCTCCGTAGTCGTAGTCGTCGCCGCGCCGTCTTGAAAAAGAGTCAAAGTAGACTCGGCATCATCAATGCCACAAAGAGGGATGGCGATGAAGTCGAACTTGGGAACGTCGTCTTGGAGCTCGTCGGGCTTGGACATCATGGTGGTACTAGCCTCATGCTCGCCGTCTTGGAGCTTGGTCTTCGAGAAGTGTGCTTGCGGTGGAGAAGCCTTGGCCTTCATAAGTTCTTGTTCCGCCTTGAGAGCACCAATGTAGTTGTCGTCGAGGGACTTGTAGTTCTCGAAGAAGATAGTCTTGTAGACGTCATTGTGCAATCCCATCATGAAGTGGAGCTTCATTGAAATGGGGTCGTCCACGCCGGCTCGTTGCAAGGCCATCTTCATCTCCTTGAAGTACTTGTCCATGGACTTGGATCCTTGAATGGTGTTCTCCAGTTGGCGTAGAAGTTGTTCCGTGTAGGTGGGAGGCACGAACTCTCGCCGCAAAGCTCTCTTCGTCTTGGGCCAATTCACGTTGAAGCTCGTCAAAGGTGTGTGAAGCCACCATGTTGACGCGTTGTCGTGGAAGTTTCTTGTGGCGCACTTCACTTGATCTTCGTAGGGAACTTGGTGTAGCTTGAGGTAGTCGTCCATCCTGCGCTCCCACTCGAGATACTCCTCGGGGTCTTGAGTCCCATAGAAAGGAATCTCGTGGTCGTTGTCGAGGTCGTAGTAGCTCGTGGTAGTCGCGGACTTGAGCTTGGTAAGCTTCTCTTGATCATAAGCTTGAGGTTCTTGTGGGCGAAGATGCCGCATATCCAAAGGCGCAGATGCCTTGGAGTCGCTTGGCGAAGATGCCAAGGTACATGGTGAAGTCGTTGAGCAGTTGTTGGTGTTGAGCTCATGATGACCTTCACGTTCTTGTCGTTGATGGTGTCCATGCCGATGAGATCTTGCTGTAGATGGTAGCTCGGAAGGATGTGCGCTTGAGTGTCTTCTCGAAGATGAGGGAGACCTCTTGCGGTTCTTGATGAGGGCTTTGAGCTCCTCCATTTGAGCATTCATGTTGGCGCACAAGTTGTTCGTCATGGCATCGAACTTGTCGTTGTTGTTGTAGACCGAAGTAGATGAAATGCTTTTCCTATCCATCACAAGACTCGAGCAAAGGTGAGTAGGAGATGAGATAAACAATACCAAGTTACCTTTTCCGAATGTTGAGGATGTATCCCGTTTCACTCAATGTGAAATGAAAGAATAGTGGAATTGGTACCGGACTTGTTCACTCACACCTAGCAAGTAAAGCTTATCGAGTGGCTCGGTGAGGATAATGGCACAAAAATTTGATGCAAAATGTTAGAAAGAGTCAATAATGTTGAAAGAGATTCACAAATTCGCAAGTGAAACAAGTAGACCAATAGCAATATGTGGCACACGGAAACACACACACGGATAGATAGATGGGGTCGTGCAACCAAGGAATGAGCACAAAATGTGGAGTCCACGGAAAACGCTCGTGTTGCACAACTCAAGAGAGACGCTAGCACGATTGCTCTATAGGCGGATACGACACTTGTGCACAACCTATAAGATGCAAATGTATGCAACGACTTCTATCCCAAGTATGCTATATGTATAGTATTCCGGTGGTATGATCCAAAATGATCAAGTATGATATCATATGATGCTATGCTATGTCTCTTGCTTACAAGCTTCTTTGTCTTTCTCTTTTTGCTTAAAAGCTTTATTCTCTTTTTTTTTATATGGCCACGATGCACAAACCAAGATAGCAATTGTGTATATGCGGGAACAATCTTGTGACACAAGGGATGATATGATGATACCAATATGATATGGTATATATGCAATGGAAGGGCGGATCGATGATCACTAATGTGCACAAGTAACGTTGCCGGCAATACTCAAAGGCTAGTCTCGATAGGCAAGTGACGCAAAATGGGCTAGGGGTTAACAATGCAATTGCAAGGGGAATATACAAAGATGTCGTCGAGGTTACCGTCCGTGTCGATGATGAGAGGTGGTGCTCTTGATGTAGACCCGTTCCTAATTAGCCGAAACACCTTAGGAAACGGAAAAACCACAACTCAAAATCTCAAGGACAAATATCAAATGGTGGTAGCAGCAATGCCGTGGTGGTTGCGGAAGTGGAATGATGGGCTATACACGATGTCGGAGTTGAAGTCACGGTCCCTAAGTAGCCGAAACACCTTAGGAGACACAAGCCACAACTCAAACAAGCTCGAACAAAAATTTGGTTAAGTTGGGTTGGCTATGTATGGTGGACAAGGTTATGCGGAAGTGGTGGTGGTAGTTGATGAAGAAGCAATGGTCCCTAAGTAGCCTAAACACCTTAGGAGACTCAAATCACTACTCAAGCAACCACAAATGCTATGGGGGACAAAATGGTTAGGTTGCGGAAGTCGGTGGTGGTTATGCGGATGATATGGTGGAAGCCCTAGGCAAAGATGCCAAAATCCACAAAATATGATGGAGTCAAATGATGATGGTAGTATTTTTGTGTTATGGGGGATGTCAAGAGCTTCAAAACGAGCTCAAGAACGTCGAAATCGGAGTTCGGATGAATTAGTTATGGACAAAACGGTGAAATCCATGGAACAAATTCAACAAAATCTTGCCAAATCAACAGATCACAGAAAATTTTTGGGGCTCTTTTTGTGGGGCAATTTTCGAAATTAGGAAGAACACGACAAAAACAGGCTAGAAAACAAAGTGTGGGGCTCCAAAATCGTGAGAAACCTTTCCTCTAGATACCATAATGATGCAGGGTGGAACCCTAATCAGCGGATCTTTCACGTTTGGAGGTTGGCACACGATGAACACGGGGAATCACAAGGGAAAGATGATACAGGGTGGAACCCTAATCAGCAGATCTTTCACGAAATGGAGGGGATCCCACGATGAACACGAAGAACACAAAGGGAAACGGGGGAAAACACGAGAGGAAACACACAAGAACAAGTCCAATCACACATCCACTAGACAATCAAACACACAAGATCACACGGTACATGAACAACAAAGGGAAAGATACAAGGTAAAGTTCATCTCCAAGAGGAGGTCTTGAATCCGTGAAGGATCTTCCCGCTAGGGGTCTTGAATCCAAGGTGGATCTTCTCCGTAGAGGGGCCGCGGTCTCTCTCGTGGAGTAGATCCGGGATGGATGAGCAAAGCTCTATCTCTCATATGAGCTAAACCATTGCTAACCCTAA
The DNA here is from genome assembly GCA_902687465.1 of Secale cereale. Taxonomy (NCBI): domain Eukaryota; kingdom Viridiplantae; phylum Streptophyta; class Magnoliopsida; order Poales; family Poaceae; genus Secale; species Secale cereale. The sequence goes on from LR738715.1 coordinate 439,247,543, forward strand.
AATGGTGGAGGTGGAGGAGTATATATAGTCTAGTATACGAAGGGGTAAGTGGGAGAGAATACATGGGCCTCTGGCCCGACTCTGCGCGCAGGCAGGCGCCGGATGTCCGGGCTGGGGGCCGGATGTCCGGCCGTTCATGGGAGGCCGGATGTCCGGGCACGGGCCGGATGTCCGGCCTGGCGATGGCCGTTCTTCGGGTGCTTCTGTTGCCCTTGCCGGATTTCCGGGGTGATGCCGGATGTCCGGCCTCTGCTGAAGCGTCGGATGTCCGGGCTGGTCGCCGGATGTCCGGGCTGGCGCCGGATGTCCGGGCTGGCGCCGGATGTCCGGCGGCTGTAACTTCAGCCGCTCCGTCTTCTTCCGTCTTCTCTTCCAAGCTTCCCTCGCGGATGGTGTAGGTGTTCCTCGGCGCTTGCACTCCTCATCATCGTCCGTGAAGCTCCGACAATACCTATGCATGCACACGAGTGGAGTGTCAAGTAGTATACCATCCTCGAAGGGGTCAAGTGAACACGTGTAAAGGAGATGATTCACCTTTATGTATGAGAAGTAGAGGTCGCACGTGTCACTTCCCAAGCAGACTCTTGACATGGTGATGTCCATAGGATACACCGTATCAGAGGGGTTCGGGCCTCCTGGCGGCGGAGGGAGTGCGAGAAGAGGGAGCGAGGGAGAGTCGCTAGGGTTCGGGAGAGAAAAGGAGGCTGGGCCTCGGGCCTGAGAGAAGGAGGCTGACTTGGGCCTGGCTAAAAGGAGGAGGCCCAGATGGCTGGAAGCTGCTCTTCTTCTTCTCTCTTCTGCTATTTCTCAAGGCAGGAAAAAAAATAGCAATGAAGGATAAGAGAAGAAGGAAGGGGAAGAATTTTGGGCAAGAGGATAAACTTCCCGGACTCACAAAAATGTCAGGAATTTAAATAAAATAGAAGGAGGGTTTTTGGAAGAACCTCGGAACAACGGAAAGAATTATTGGCAAGATTTTGAAGGTGAAACTCGAAGTGAAAAGACATGGGGAAAAATTATGCAAGTGTGTTATGGTGATTCCGAAGCAATGGAATAATTAATAAATATAGCTCCCTAAATATTGAGAGGCTTTTATATGTTATAAAGAGAAGTCACCTTCCCTCGATTTAAATGGACCGAAGGTCCACATGGTTTATTTAAGTTGAGATGCAAAAATAAAAATGACATGATGACATGATGACATGATGCAATGCAAAAATAAATAACACAAGCTCAAAAGAAACACACGGGCAACCCGGAACATCTGGAATCTTCGGGAAACTTCTGGAATCTTCTGGGACGTCGGTCTCGGGCGTCACATTATGGTGGCTTCAAATTCCAGAAATCATCAATTGAAACTCCATTCTTGTTCCCCTTGCGCATGCCATCATCTCCATGCTTGATCTTGCTCCAATGTTCATCCTTCTTGTCCAAGCTAGGCCCTTCATTTGTAAGCAAGACAAATGTATCCAATTTAGGCAGCATCATATTCTCATGAACATTAGATTCATTACCAAGAAACGAAAGTACCTGGTAATTTAATTGGCGTGCGCGAGCTCTAGTAATTGGTCCTGTATATGTGTCAGTTGGAGCTGTGGGTGTAACCTTGTTAGTGATGTCCTCATCATCCTCCCCTTCTTGAATTGAAGTCATCCTCGACGGAAGCTCGTCTTCCTCACCCAAGTAAGGCTTCAAATCTGCAATGTTAAATGTGGGACTAACCGCAAAATCTGCAGGCAGCTCAAGTTTATATGCATTATCATTTATTTTCTCTAACACCTTGAAAGGACCATCAGCACGTGGCATTAGCTTTGACTTGCGCAAATTAGGAAACCTATCCTTACGCAAATGCAACCAAACAAGATCTCCAGGTGCAAAGACAACACATTTTCTACCCTTATCTCCAACAAGTTTCTATTTAGCATTCATGCGCTCAATATTTTCCTTAGTTAACTCATGCATTTTTAAGATCAATTCAACACGTTCTTTAGCATCAAAATTAACCTTCTCCAAAGATGGAAGAGGCAACAAATCAATAGGTGCACGAGGTAGGAAACCATAGACAATTTCAAAAGGGCACATCTTAGTAGTAGAATGCAACGAACGATTATAAGGAAATTCAATATGAGGCAAGCATTCTTCCCATATTTTCTTATTATACTTCAAAACAGCCCTAAGCATAGTAGACAAAGTTCTGTTGACTACTTCAGTTTGTCCATCAGTTTGGGGGTGACAAGTAGTACTAAAAAGCAGTTTAGTCCCCAACTTAGCCCATAAACATCTCCAAAAGTGGCTAAGAAATTTAGTATCACGATCTGAAACAATAGTATTTGGCACACCATGCAAGCGAATAATTTCACGAAAGAACAAATCAGCAACATTAGCAGCATCATCGCTTTTATGACATGGTATAAAGTGTGCCATCTTCGAGAACCTATCCACGACAACAAATATGCTATCCCTCCCCTTCTTTGTTCGAGGTAAACCCAAAACAAAATCCATAGATATATCTTCCTAAGGAACACTAGGGACAGGCAAATGCATATATAAACCATGAGGATTGAGTCGTGACTTAGCTTTTTGACATGTAGTGCAGCGACCAACAAAACGCTCAACATCCCATCGCATCTTTGGCCAAAAGAAATGGGTAGAAAGTACGTCCTCCGTCTTCTTCACGCCAAAGTGTCCCATTAATCCTCCTCCATGCGTCTCCTACAACAACAAAAGACGAACAGAGCTAGTTGGAATGCATAGCTTGTTAGCACGAAACACAAATCCATCATTAACGACGGACTTGTTCCATATTCTCCCTTCTTTACAATTCTGTAATACATCTTTAAATTCAGCATCATGGAGATATTGATCTTTGATGGTCTCTGAACCAAATATTTTAAAGTCAAGTTGTGAAAGCATAGTATAACGACGAGACAATGCATCAGCAATAACATTTTCTTTTCCCTTCTTGTGTTTAATAACATAAGGGAAAGTCTCTATGAATTCAACCCATTTAGCATGTCTACGATTCAGTTTTGCTTGACTTTTAATGTGCTTCAAAGATTCATGATCAGAATGTATAACAAATTCTTTGGGCCATAAATAATGTTGCCATGTCTCCAAAGTCCGAACAAAAGCATATAATTCCTTATCATAAGTAGAATAATTCAGACTAGGCCCACTCAATTTTTCAGAAAAGTATGCAACGGGTTTACCATCTTGTAATAACAGACCTCCTAACCCAATTCCACTAGCATCACATTCAAGCTCAAAAGTCTTTTTAAAATCAGGAAGTTGGAGTAAAGGAGCATGTGTCAACTTATCTTTCAATATCGTGAATGCTTCTTCCTGTGCAGTACCCCAAATAAAAGGCACATCCTTCTTTGTAAGCTCATTGAGAGGTGTAGCAATGGTGCTGAAATCTCTCACAAAACGCCGATAGAATCCAACGAGGCCAAGGAAACTCCTCACGTGTGACCTTTTTGGGCTGCGGCCAACTCTCAATAGATTCAATCTTGGCTTTATCAACCTCAATTCCCCGTGGAGTAACAACATAGCCAAGAAAAGATACTCGGTCGGTGCAAAAGGTGCACTTTTCAAGGTTACCAAACAAACGTGCATCACGTAGAGCAATAAAAACAACACATAAATGTTCCAAATGTTTCTCCAAAGATCTGCTAAAAATCAATATATCATTAAAGTAAACTACCACAAATCGTCCAATGAAAGCACGTAAAACTTCATTCATTAATCTCATGAAAGTACTAGGTGCATTAGTTAACCCAAAAGGCATGACTAACCATTCATATAATCCAAACTTAGTTTTAAATGCTGTTTTCCATTCATCTCCCAATTTCATACGAATTTGATGGTATCCACTACGCAAATCAATTTTGGAGAATATTGTAGAGCCACTCAATTCATCAAGCATATCATCGAGCCTAGGAATAGGATGACGATAACGAATAGTAATGTTATTAATGCCTCTACAATCAACACACATACGCGATGTACCATCCTTTTTCGGCACTAGAATAATAGGAACAACACACGAACTAAGGGATTCACGTATATAACCTTTGTCGAGTAGCTCCTGTACTTGACGCATAATCTGCTTTGTCCCTTCTGGATTGGTACGGTATGGTGCGCGGTTGGGCAGCGATGCACCGGGAATTAAGTCAATCTGATGCTCAATCCCTCGAATAGGTGGTAATCCCGGTGGCACGTCTTGTGGAAAAACGTCGGCGAACTCCTGCAAAATGTTAGTGACAACAGGAGGCAAAGAGGAAGGCACGTCCTCGAATGAAAATAATGCCTCTTTGCACACAAAAGCATAGCAAACAAATTTGCTAAAATCTAGCTCATCAATATCAGATTTGGTGGCAAATAAACATGCACTTTGCAATTTAATTTCAGAAGCAACAGTAGATGGTTTATTATTAGGCTTCATTTGTTGCTCAAATTCTTTTGCCACAATCTGATTTTCACTCTTATTTTTCTCCTGTTCTGCTTTATTAGCTCTATTAATATCATCTTTCAAAATGGAATCAGGATTCATAGGAAGCAAAGTAATATTTTTATCCTTATGAACAAGAGTATACTGATTGTTTCTACCATGGTGTACAGAATTTTTATCAAATTGCCATGGTCTACCAAGTAATAAGGAACATGCTTGCATAGGTACCACATTACAATCAACATAATCAACATATGTAGAGATACTAAAATGCACACGAACAGTACGTGTTACCTTAACCTTGCGGCTGTTGTTGAACCATTGGATGTAGTAAGGATGTGGATGTGGTCTTGTGGTGAGAGATAGCTTCTCCACCATCTCCTTGCTAGCCAAGTTGTTGCAACTCCCTCCATCTATGATCACGCGAACAGAACGTTCCTTCACAACTCCCTTTGTATGGAACAAATTATGCCTCTAATTTTGCTCAGCTTGTGTAACCTGCACACTCAAAACACGTTGAGAAACTAAACATTCATACCTGTCAGCATCTTCAGGAGCCATGTAGTGCGTCTCATGATCAGAATCGTCTCCACCGTATTCTTCACGTGTAATAAGAGCCAAAGTCTCCTCATCATAGTCACTAGCAGACTCATATCCACCATCCTCAGTAGCAATCATCACATGCTGAGATTTGCATTATCTCGCAAAATGTCCTCTTCCCTTACAACGACGACAAATAATATCACTGGTGTGCCCTGTTGATGCCATGGAAGAAGAAGAACTCTGTGCAGGCCCAATAGGTGTGCTCTTGGCAGATAATGGTGGTTGTGCCTGCTTCCTTGTATCACGGTTGGAGGTAACAGCTGACGGAGGTGTCGGTGCAGTAGAATGTGTGGAAGTAGAGGATACACGTGGTGTCCATGATGAAGGCTGACCTGCAGAAAAGTTAGTCCGCGCCAATGCCTGTCGATCCTGCACTTCACATTCAGCTTTACAAGCAAGATGGAATAAACGAGCGATATTATTATAATCCTTATACTCTAGAATGGTCTGAATCTCTCTATTTAATCCACCCATAAAACGTGCAAGCATAGCTTCATTCTCCTCAACTATACCACATCTAATCAGGCCAGTTTGTAATTGCTGATAATATTCTTCTACATAATTTTTTCCTTGTCTTAAGCGCTGCAATTTTTGAAGTAATTCACGTTGATAGTATGGTGGAACCCAACGAGTACGCATAGCAGTTTTCAAAGTAGCCCAAGTAGCTGGAATAGGATATAATCTACAATGTTCAGACCACAAAACACATGCAAAACTAGTGAAAGCACAAACAGCAGCAGGAACACGTCTCTCCTCGGGATAGTTTAAACATGTAAAACGTTGTTCAGTTTCTAACTCCCAAGTAAGATATATATCAGGAACATATCTACCCTCAAATGGTGGAATATCCAGTTTCAGTTTAGGAAGATGGTCATGTACCTCAGGTGGTGGTGCAGGCCTACCGTTGCGATGATATGCATGAGGACGACCTGGTGGTGGTGGTGCTGGTGGTTGCACGTAGTTCTGATTTTGGTCAACCTCATCCTCGTAATGGTCCTCCACCTCTGCAGTAGCAGCAGGGGCTACAGAAACATCAACAGCGGCACCAGAAGCTTGACCAGGCTCAAGGGGAACGCACTATGCTCGTCCCACTTGATTTTGAAGGCGATGTTGTTGTTGTTGTTGTTGTTGTGGTAGAGGTGGGACAGGTGCAGCAGCCGGTGGTGGTGGAAAACGCGAAAGCAATTCAGCAAACTTATTATCGAGCTTTGTTTCAAACGTCTTCTCCATGCCATCTATCTTCTCCATGGCCTCGTCAAATCTGTTTAGCACATCTTGCACCTGTACACTCATCATGTGCTGAAACTTATCATGAAGCTCCCTGTTCGTCAAGTTCTCCCAGTCAGTCTCATCGACTTGTGATCCTGGCATGGTTAGCAGCAATAGAAACACACAAGAATATGATCCTACAGACTACTAATAAGTGGTGGTGGTGGCGGCTGTCACAAATCCGACAAGCAAATCTCAAATTCTTACCAGTTCTTACCCAGCAGCAGGTGGTGATCTGCCACCGTGGTAGTCAAAACTCTCAAAGCTTGGATAAAGCGATTACCAGGGAGAGTCAAACGCACGACGTAGATGTATGTGGAGCTGGGAAGGCTTATAAGATGGTAGCAAAAGGGGTCAGCAATAATCAATTCGGAGATGCAAAGTTGAATAAACGCTCAACGACGGCACTGTGCTATTCCTAGGCTAGACCGTACTAGAGACGCGAGCCTAGAACACTAACAAAATCACGGCGCTGCACGTAATAAAGGGAAAAGCACACTATGAAAAAATTATTTTTTTTCGCCTCTTTTTTTTGCGCTCTTTTTTTGCGCTGCTTTTTTTTTGCCGAAAATCACTATAATGGCGAGTGTCTCAAAACACTTCCCAAGTCAAACTAAGATGATAGGCACGCAATTTTTTTGGCGATTTTTTGTCGGAATCAGGGCAGCGACGGCGAAAAAGTGCGGTAAAAAAACAGTATGGTGGCACGTGTCTCAAAAGACTCAGAAAAGCCCAAAAATAGGATAGGGAAAAAATATTTTCACCTGTCGAAATTTTGGCCTAAAAACTGCCCGGGGGTCTCCAGACTCTTTTTTTAGCTTGTTGTTGTTGTTGTTGTTGTTGTTTTTTCGAGACCTACGCAGGCAAGGAAACACAAATCCGAAACCTAGATGGATCTCGAGAACAAACCTAATATGAAAAGAACTCGGATTGGTGGTGGATATATGGTGGTAGGATATGGCAGCGGTGGTAGGTTATGGCAGCAGTGGTAGGTTATGGCAGCGGTGGTGGTATGTGGTGGCGGTGGTGGGATATGGCAGTGGTGGTGGTATGGCAGCGGCGATGAATATGGTGCGGCGGCGGCGTGACAAACTGTGAACAGAACTCGAAACTCTAAAGAACTAGACGCTAAGACCAACAACTTGACCCGACGATGCAACTGCAATTTCAACAAATCAAATACAGAAAAGATTATGCAAAGGCTCAGATTGGTTCGGATGGGATGAACTAACCCTAATTTTTTTTGGCTTTTTCGCGGACTATAGGTATGAAGAACAAACTCGATCTAAACTATGAAAAACTGTAAAATCTCACCGAGCAACCTGGAAATCTGATACCACTTGATAGAGGCAAAGGTGTCCCGTCTTTCGATGAGATGGTGGCTATCGTTTTGGAGGAAGTCGACTTTGACGATCCGATTACGAACGTGCAAGGACGTCGCGCCTTAGCAATCGCTAAACCAACTCTGAGAGGTTATTGACCACGCCGGAGCACAATCAACCTGACCACGAAGGTCTGTTTCCTGCAGGCAAACAAAGAACAAGCAAGAAACTGAGATTGCAATCTCGATATTGCGAATTTAAGAGGAAAGCTTTATTGATCAAGTGGGGTTCTGTGACGTCTTTGTCTGGTCGTTGAAAACAAACGAAGTACGCGAAGTTGCAGCTATGGCGAACTTTAATATAAACAAAACCCAAAGTCTAAACGACGCCCTAAGGGCTGTATATACGGGGGAAAGAGGGGGGAATTTCGTGGCCCTTGGTGGAGGGGTCCGAAACCAAACCTAACTCTTGTTTCCCCACACATACGGACTCTAAAAATAGCCTATACTCAAGTATTTCAAAATTACATGGGCCTGGCCCAATAATAAGGTGACGCAGCACCTATAATAGCCTCTGGACGAAATTTATGAAGTGTCATCTTGTATATTTCGTTCAAGGCTTCTCGCACTCATTATGGTGGCTTCAAAGTCCTGAAATCATCAATTGAAACTCCATTCTTGTTCCCCTTGCGCATGCCATCATCTCCATGCTTGATCTTGCTCCAATGTTCGTCCTTCTTGTCCAAGCGAGGCCCTTCATTTGTAGGCAAGACAAATGTATCCAATTTAGGCATCATCATATTCTCATGAACATTACATTCATTACCAAGAAACGAAAGTACCTGGTAATTTAATTGGCGTGCGCGAGCTCTAGTAATTCGTCCTGCATATGTGTCAGTTGGAGCTGTGGGTGTAACCTTGTTAGTGATGTCCTCATCACGTTCTGAGCCAGACACACTCACATGCGCCCGCCGCGCCTCCGAATATTTATTTTATAAGTGGCCGAAAAACGTTCTCGGAATGGGATGAAACTTGGCGTGTGGTCTTATTATAGTGTAGACAGGCCGCCTGCCAAATTTCATCACATTCGGAGCTCGTTTGATAGCCCAACAGTTAATTATAACGGCACTAGTAGCCGGTCTAAACGTTGGACGTTTTCGGTCTCCGAAAACCTCCGCGGGCCTCTCTCTCTTCTCTCTTCTCAGCCCACTCACCTCTCTAGATAGCCCACCTAGGCCTGCCTAAACCCCCCGGCAATCGGAGCCGTCCGATTCGATCGGAGGGTCCCAAAACATCCCCCTAGACCTAAACCCTAGCCCTCCTACTATAAATGGACTCCCCTAGTCCATTTTGGGCAGCCTAGACCCTCTCAATCTACCTCTAGCCTCCCTATGCATCAAAATCCGCGCCCCCACCTCTAGCCATCCGCCTCCCACCTCCTCTGCCTTGTTTTCTGGCGCCAGCCAGCCAGCCGCCGCCACTTGGCGCATCCGAACTGGCCAGCCGCCGTTGCGCAGCCGCCCTCGGCCTCTCCTCGCGTGCCACGTCGTCTCCCCGGGTCAACCCCGCGCCTGGCCCACCGAAGCCCGCTCCAGGCCCGCGGACAGGCCGATCTGGGCCCCGAAGTTGCCGACGCGCTTGCTCCGCTCCAGGCACTGCCCCGCGCCCCGCCTCCTCGTTCCTGTTGCCTTGGCCACGAGCGCCGTCGGCCTCGGCCTCAACCCCGCCGCCTCGGCATCCTCCTTGCCGCCGACCAGATCCGGGCTCGCGCCGCCCGGATCCGTTCCTTCCCATCCTCGCCGGCTTCCTTGCCACCTCCAACCGCCGTTCCGACGCCGGCAAGGCCCCAGCGCCGCCGGCCTCGTCCCTGGTCAACGGGGGGTCGACGCCCTGCCTCGCCTTTGACCCGGCCTCCTGGGCCCGTAAGCGTCGGGCCAACTCCCCTCGCCAGCACGGGCCTCCTGGCCACGTGGGCCGCAACCGCGAGCCGGCCCAGTCCAGCTCCTGTGCTCCAGCCGGCCCAGGCCTCGCGGGCCTCCTCCCGCAGGTGGGCCACGACCCAGCTCCCACCGGCCCAGCCACCTCCTCCCATCCTGGGCCGAGCCCGCTAGGGTGAGAAGCCCTAACCCTCGCCCGAGCGTATATTGCTATGCATCGCCGCTCAGTTGTTTTTTCCTAAGTCATAAATCTGCTAAGTCCTTTTCTGTAATAATTATTTGTGTACTGTGCATGGCTGTAACTATCTGTGTGTATGTCCAAATTGAGTGTATGATATGTCAAAATGATCGTGGTGATATGCTCTACACTTTGTTCCATTATGCCATGCTTGTTTGACTTTTCATCTAGATGCTCTAATGTCTGTTGCAAGAGTGCTACTTGTTATAAACTGCTGCTACTTGTTATTTTGTTGCCATGTTTTAGATATGATAACTTGGTGCATGTTTATCCAAATGATGCATATGATATGTCAAAATGTTCATTGTGAAGTGTAATACATGATGGTTGCGGTAGAATGCTTGTTTGAGTCCATATTGCCATGTTAATCTCTGTTGCAAAAGTGCATTTGGCTGTTAGGTGCTGAAACTTGTTATGAGATGCTGATTTCACATGCTCTTTGCTATTGATGTGTTTGTCCTCATGCCACATGTTTAGATGTTTTAGAACCACCATAATATAGTCTTTGCTATGGTGCATTTAACTTTCCATGATATGCCTTGAGGTGACTTAAACATGCTTGTAAACATGCCATGTTGTTATTGTTGTTTTATACTTAGTGAAAATTCTACTAAGTCTGGAATCTGTTATAACCTGATGCTATGTTTGCTTGATGCCCTAGTCAAATTCATGCTTGTTTTGGAGTGGCCAATGATCATGTCTTGTTGTCCATGTTATTGTCTATCCATTCATGCCCTTACTTGCTCATATGACCTGCTGTAGCTTATTTATTTCTTGCCCTCAAGTTGCTATAAATTATACTGTCAGGTTTTTAACAGCATGTTCAATTTGGTGTAGCTTGTTGCTATTGATCCATGCCTCCTATGGAGATGCTCCAATGGAGTTGTTTGTTGTAGGATATGTCTACTACATGTCCATGCTCTTTATGTTCTTATTAGAGTTGATATGCTTGTTGTTTTGTGCCTCCGAAGGCAGCATCGTGATGATGTTTTTGCCTTCCCAGATTTTGGCTAAGTTTGGAATATTTTATTGCAACTTGTCATGCTTGTTTAAATGTGTTCCAGCAAGCTTTTGGGTGTGTTCTAAGTTCCTACTTGTTAAGTAACATGTCTACTTCACATCCATGCTTCTTGTTATCATGTTTGGGTGATTTAGCTTATATTTACTTTGCTCCAAAGTTGCTATGTGGCTGCTAACTTCAGCTTGTTGTTATATCTTGTTTCATGCGTATCTTTTAGCCCGTTGCTCCGTTTTGAGTGTGCCTTGTATGAAAATTGTGTGATTTTGCATGTAGGATCATAATATCATGTTGTTTTCATGTTTGGAGTGAGTTTGCTTGATGTTTGGGTGCATCTTGCACCGTTGCCATGCTTGTCTTGTTTTGCTCATATCTTCTAGGCCGTAGCTCCGAATTAAACAAACTTTATATGAAACTTGACTAGAATTTCATGTAGATCATCATGGTGCATGATAACCTGCTGTTTAACAACTTTAACATAAGGTTTGTTCAGACCTGGACTAATTTCAAACCATGCATATGAGGGTTTACTGGTTTTGTTATATGTAGTTTCCGGCCTCATTTAAACTTGTTGACTTGTGTTGTTTTTCTGTGCTTCCTACCTTGCCATGTATTGCATCATATATAGACGTGTCCTGCATCATACTTGCTTGACATATTGTCATGTTCTTGTGTTGTTTTTTCTGTGCTTCCTACCTTGCCATGTATTGCATCATATATAGACTTGTCTTGCATCATACTTGCTTGAGCATATTGTCATGTTCTTGTGTTGTGTGTTTACCGTATTGCTTGCTTCTTCTCGTTAGTGCTTGTTCCGTTGTGATCATCGTGAGGATTCGTTCGTCTACACGTGGTTCGTCTTCAAGGCTTCTTCTTCGTCTTCTTCATGGACCCGTTCTTCTTCCTTGCGGGATCTCAGGCAAGATGACCATACCCTTGGGTACCTTTACTATCATTGCCATGCTTAGTGTCTCGATGCTATCGTTACATGTCACTCTACCCATCATTATTGTCAGCCCCTCTCCTTGTTGCCATGAACCTCTAACCTTTGACACCTTCCTAGCAAACCATTGTTTGGCTATGTTACCCGCTTGCTCAGCCCCTCTTATAGCGTTGTTAGTTGCAGGTGAAGATGAAGATCGTTCCATGTTGGAACTTGTTGTTGGTATATCACAATATCTATTAATATTAATAACACACATATATACTGGGCATGGGTGGAAGGCTTGGCCTTTTGCTCGGTGTTTTGTTCCACTCATGCCACCTTAGGAGCCGATAAACCAGCATTATGTTCCTTGATTTTGCGTTCCTTACACGGTTGGGTATATGGGGACCCCTTGACACTTCGTATTTGAATAAAACTCCTCCAGCAAGGCCCAACATTGGTTTCAATTTGCTCATAATAACAACTTAATTAATTAATTAATTGCATAGGGAGTTAGCGCTACCCGAGGTTCTTTCTACATAGCAGGGGGGACAGTGCTGATGGTGTTGGTCCCAAACGGGCAACCTGCGGGGCCACCTTGGGGAAACCCGAGGGCTGGTTTTACTCGTAGCTTGTCCCATCCGGTTGTGGCCTGAGACGACATACGCGCGGCTACTATCAGGGTGTCGGCACGCCGGGAGGTCTTGCTGGACTTGTTTTACCATTATCGAAATGTCTTGTACACCGGGATGCCGAGCCTGATCGGATTTCCCTAAGATAAGGGGTAATAATTATTATTACTTCAGCTGATCGTGAGAGCTTGTGATGGGCTAAGTTGGGACACCCCTGCAGGGTTATGATCTTTCAAAAGCCGTGCCCGCGGTTATGTGGCAGATTGGAATTTGTTAATGTTTGGTTGTAGAAAACTTGACAGAGGATCCGAAGTAAAACACACAACTGTGTGAGTAACCGTGACTGTCGGTGGGGTTATGTTTGACTCGTAGGTAGTTCAGGATCTTTAGCAATCACTACTAGATTGCGACCGTTTGCGTAGATGCTCATCTTATTCTTGTACTCATAAGTTAGCCACCATATATTGCTTAGCCGCTGCTGCAACATCACCACTTTACCTCTTCCTACCCATTAAGCTTTGATAGTCTTGTTACCCATGGTTATGGGATTGTTGAGTCCTCGTGGCTCACAGATACTACAACAACAGTTGCAGGTGCAGGTTTCCGATGTCTTGACGTGAGAGCGATGATCGTTGTTTTGGAGTTCTTTCTTCTTCTTCTTCTTCAGTCTTGGGTTAGGTTCCGGGTCGGCAGCCTGGGATAGCAGATGGATGTCGTTGTGCTTGTCATGTTTGCATCTGTAGTCGGATGCTTTGTATTGATGTTGTTGTATTCACGTGACTTGTATGTATTGATGTATCCCCCCATGTATGTATGTAATGGTACGATGTAATGATATCCATCTTGCTAAGCGCCCGAAATGTGGTTGTGCCCCAATCACGTAAGTGTCACGTGATCGGGATAGAATCGCATCTTGGGCCTGACACAACATTAGCAGCATCATCGCTTTTATGACATGGTATAAAGTGTGCCATCTTCGAGAACATATCCACGACAACAAATATGCTATCCCTCCCCTTCTTTGTTCGAGGTAAACCCAAAACAAAGTCCATAGATATATCTTCCCAAGGAACACTAGGAACAGGCAAAGGCATATATAAACCATGAGGATTGAGTCGTGACTTAGCTTTTTGACATGTAGTGCAGCGACCAACAAAACGCTCAACATCCCGTCGCATCTTTGGCCAAAAGAAATGTGTAGCAAGTACATCCTCCGTCTTCTTCATGCCAAAGTGTCCCATTAATCCTCCTCCATGCGCCTCCTGCAACAACAAAAGACGAACAAAGCTAGCTAGAATGCATAGCTTGTTAGCACGAAACACAAATCCATCATTAACGACGAACTTGTTCCATGTTCTCCCTTCTTTACAATTCTGCAATACATCTTTAAATTCAGCATCATGCACATATTGATCTTTGATGGTCCCTAAACCAAATATTTTAAAGTCAAGTTGTGAAAGTGATAGAGGCTAAGGTGTCCCGTCTTTCGATGAGATGGTGGTTATCGTTTTGGAGGAAGTCGACTTTGACGATCCGACTACGAACGTGCGAGGACGTCGCGCCTTAGCAATCGCTAAACCAACTCCGAGAGGTTGTTGACCACGCCGGAGCACGATCAACCTGACCACGAAGGTCTGTTTCCTGCAGGCAAACGAAGAACAAGCAAGAAACAAAGATTGCAATCTGGATATTGCGAATATAAGAGGAAAGCTTTATTGATCAAGGTGGGGTTCTGTGACGCCTTGGTCTGGTCGTTGAACACAAACGAAGTACGCGAAGTTGCAGCTATGGCGAACTTTTAATCTAAACAAAACCCAAAGTCTAAACGACGCCCTAATGGCTGTATATATGAGGGAAAGAGGGGGGAATTTCGTGGCCCTTGGTGGAAGGGTCCGAAACCAACCCTAACTCTTGTTTCCCCACACATACGGACTCTAAAAACAGCCTATACTCAAGTATTTCGAAATTACATGGGCCTGGCCCAATAATAAGGTGACGCAGCACCTAAAATAGCCTCTGGACGAAATTTATGAAGTGGCATTTTGTATATTTCGTCCAAGGCTTCTCGCACTCATTATGGTGGCTTCAAAGTCCTGAAATCATCCATTGTAACTCCATTCTTGTCCCCCTTGCGCGTGCCATCATCTCCATGCTTGATCTTGCTCCAATGTTCATCCTTCTTGTCCAAGCTAGGCCCTTCATTTGTAAGCAAGACAAATGTATCCAATTTAGGCAGCATCATATTCTCATGAACATTAGATTCATTACCAAGAAACGAAAGTACCTGGTAATTTAATTGGCGTGCGCGAGCTCTAGTAATTGCTCCTGTATATGTGTCAGTTGGAACTGTGGGTGTCACCTTGTTAGTGATGTCCTCATCATCCTCCCCTTCTTGAATTGAAGTCGTCCTCGACGGAAGCTCATCTTCCTCACCCAAGTAAGGCTTCAAATCTGCAATGTTAAATGTGGGACTAACCCCAAAATCTGCAGGCAGCTCAAGTTTATATGCATTATCATTTATTTTCTCTAACACCATGAAAGGACCATCAGCACGTGGCATTAGCTTTGACTTGCGCAAATTAGGAAACCTATCCTTACGCAAATGTAACCAAACAAGATCTCCAGGTGCAAAGACAACACGTTTTCAACCCTTATCTCCAACAAGTTTATATTTAGCATTCATGCGCTCAATATTTTCCTTAGTTAACTCATGCATTTTTAAGATCAATTCAGCACGTTGTTTAGCATCAATATTAACCTTCTCCGAAGATGGAAGAGGCAATAAATCAATAGGTGCACGAGGTAGGAAACCATAGACAATTTCAAAAGGGCACATTTTAGTAGTAGAATGCAACGAACGATTATAAGCAAATTCAATATGAGGCAAGCATTCTTCCCACATTTTCTTATTATTCTTCAAAACAGCCCTAAGCATAGTAGACAAAGTTCTGTTGACTACTTCAGTTTGTCCATCAGTTTGGGGGTGACAAGTAGTACTAAAAAGCAGTTTAGTCCCCAACTTAGCCCATAAACATCTCCAAAAGTGGCTAAGAAATTTAGTATCACGATCTGAAACAATAGTATTTGGCACACCATGCAAGCGAATAATTTCACGAAAGAACAAATCAGCAACATTAGCAGCATCATCGCTTTTATGACATGGTATAAAGTGTGCCATCTTCGAGAACCTATCCACGACAACAAATATGCTATCCCTCCCATTCTTTGTTCGAGGTAAACCCAAAACAAAGTCCATAGATATATCTTCCCAAGGAACACTAGGGACAGGCAAAGGCATATATAAACCATGAGGATTGAGTCGTGACTTAGCTTTTTGACATGTAGTGCAGCAAGCAACAAAACGCTCAACATCCCATCGCATCTTTGGCCAAAAGAAATGTGTAGCAAGTACGTCCTCCGTCTTCTTCACGCCAAAGTGTCCCATTAATCCTCCTCCATGCGCCTCCTGCAACAACAAAAGACGAACAGAGCTAGCTGGAATGCATAGCTTGTTAGCTCGAAACACAAATCCATCACTAACGACGAACTTGTTCCATGTTCTCCCTTCTTTACAATTCTGCAATACATCTTTAAATTCAGCATCATGCACATATTGATCTTTGATGGTCTCCAAACCAAATATTTTAAAGTCAAGTTGTGAAAGCATAGTATAACGACGAGACAATGCATCAGCAATAACATTTTCTTTTCCCTTCTTGTGTTTAATAACATAAGGGAAAGTCTCTATGAATTCAACCCATTTAGCATGTCTACGGTTCAGTTTTGCTTGACTTTTAATGTGCTTTAAAGATTCATGATCAGAATGTATAACAAATTCTTTGGGCCATAAATAATGTTGCCATGTCTCCAAAGTCCGAACAAGAGCATATAATTCCTTATCATAAGTAGAATAATTGAGACTAGGCCCACTCAATTTCTCAGAAAAATATGCAACAGGTTTACCATCTTGTAATAACACACCTCCTAACCCAATTCCACTAGCATCACATTCAAGCTCAAAAGTCTTATTAAAATCAGGAAGTTGGAGTAAAGGAGCATGTGTCAACTTATCTTTCAATACCGTGAATGCTTCTTCCTGTGCAGTACCCCAAACAAAAGGCACATCCTTCTTTGTAAGCTCATTGAGAGGTGCAGCAATGGTGCTGAAATCTCTCACAAAACGCCGATAGAATCCAGCGAGGCCAAGGAAACTCCTCACGTGTGTGACCGTTTTGGGCTGCGGCCAACTCTCAATAGCTTCAATCTTGGCTTTATCAACCTCAATTCCCTGTGGAGTAACAACATAGCCAAGAAAAGATACTCGGTCGGTGCAAAAGGTGCACTTTCCAAGGTTACCAAATAAACGTGCATCACGTAGAGCAATAAAAACAGCACGTAAATGTTCCAAATGTTCCTCCAAAGATCTGCTAAAAATCAATATATCATCAAAGTATACTACCACAAATCGTCCAATGAAAGCACGTAAAACTTCATTCATTAATCTCATGAAAGTACTAGGTGCATTAGTTAACCCAAAAGGCATGACTAACCACTCATATAATCCAAACTTAGTTTAAAATGCTGTTTTCCATTCATCTCCCAATTTCATACGAATTTGATGGTATCCTGATACAGGGTGGAACCCTAATCAGCGGATCTTTCACGAAATGGAGGGGATCCCACGATGAACACGAAGAACACAAAGGGAAACGGGGGAAAACACGAGAGGAAACACACAAGAACAAGTCCAATCACACATCCACTAGACAATCAAACACACAAGATCACACGGTACATGAACAACAAAGGGAAAGATACAAGGTAAAGTTCATCTCCAAGAGGAGGTCTTGAATCCGTGAAGGATCTTCCCGTTAGGGGTCTTGAATCCAAGGTGGATCTTCTCCGTAGAGGGGCCGCGGTCTCTCTCGTGGAGTAGATCCGGGATGGATGAGCAAAGCTCTATCTCTCATATGAGCTAAACCATTGCTAACCCTAAAATGGTGGAGGTGGAGGAGTATATATAGTCTAGTACACGAAGGGGTAAGTGGGAGAGGATACATGGGCCTCTGGCCCGACTCTGCGCGCAGGCAGGCGCCGGATGTCCGGGCTGGGGGCCGGATGTCCGGCCGTTCATGGGAGACCGGATGTCCGGGCACGGGCCGGATGTCCGGCCTGGCGGTGGCCGTTCTTCGGGTGCTTCTGTTGCCCTTGCCGGATTTCTGGGGTGATGCCGGATGTCCGGCCTCTGCTGAAGCGCCGGATGTCCGGGCAGGTCGCCGGATGTCCGGGCTGGCGCCGGATGTCCGGGCTGGCGCCGGATGTCCGGCGGCTGTAACTTCAGCCGCTCCGTCTTCTTCCGTCTTCTCTTCCAAGCTTCCCTCGCGGATGGTGTAGGTGTTCCTCGGCGCTTGCACTCCTCGTCGTCGTCCGTGAAGCTCCGACAATACCTATGCATGCACACGAGTGGATTGTCAAGTAGTATACCATCCTCGAAGGGGTCAAGTGAACACGTGTAAAGGAGATGATTCACCTTTATGTATGAGAAGTAGAGGTCGCACGTGTCACTTCCCAAGCAGACTCTTGACATGGTGATGTCCATAGGATACACCGTATCATCCCCTCCCCCTTGGAAAAGATCCGACCTCGGATCGAAAACCAAATCACCATGGGAAAGAGATGGCGTCGTCGTGTAGATGTGGACCATCACGAAGTGCTCATCATCTTGAAGCTCAACATGGGCACTCTCCAATGTCTCTCCGTCTAGTGATTCCTTCAAAAGGAGCAAAGACAACAAACACTTGGAAAAACAAATGTGGTTAGCGTTAGTGCAAAACCAAACATTCAAGAGGTGATTCACCCAACAAGTGTGGTCATCAAGCATAGCATGTGGTGTGACAAAGGATTGTGACATGGCATGTAAGCATATGAACTGAGCACAATCAAGGTCATCATGGAAGCAAGTATGTAAATGTGAGGTAGAGATGCACATATGTGTGACAAGAGAGTAAGCATCTACCTCAAAGTCGTAGCAAGCATGCATAAAGCACTCAATGAAAGGTCTATGGTAGGCATAGGAATCATTCACAACACCATGTAAAATGAAGTGTCTAAACACATGGGTCACGTGCAAGACAATCCAAGCATAATGTGCATAGGGTGTAGTGAAGATAGTATGGCACTCAACACAATAGAAAGAGCAATTGTTCAACATGTGTGAGGCCATCAAGTCAATCATGTGAAAAGCAATGGGACATGGCATATGTGAAGAGATGACATTGTTGCAACCAAGCATATGATAGGGACAAGTAATCCAAGAATTGGATGCAACACACAAGGCATATATAACATGAGGCGTGGCAATTTGGCTATCGTGAAAGAAAGCAATATCACTAACATGTGCGCGATCAAGGGGTCCAAGATGACAAATAAGTCTCATGGTGCAAGCAACACATGTAGTATGATCCACAATAGTCATGCTCATGGTTTTTGGGTTCTCGAAAGAGAAGGATATCACCTTGAAAACGTGTCCTTGTGCATCCAGAACAATGCCGAAGCACAAGCAAGTGCGATGTCGAAGCGTCGTGGTAGAAAGTGGTTCGCTCTCAAGAGCTCGAATGGTCAACTCACGTGAAGTGGAAGTCGACACATAGTCCAAGTATCCTACACATGCACACAACAAAAGGAAGAACGTATGCGCATGGTAGATAAACACATCATCCATCATGATGGTTCTCTTCTCTTGCACATAACCATTAGGAGCAAAAGTGCATGAATAAGATGATGCAACAATGGCTATATTCATGGCACTAGGCATATGGTGCAAAGAGGTAAGACAAGCATGCTTCACAAGAATGAAGTCATAATCTCCAAATAAATGCGAGAATGCTATGGGGGCAATCTCATTGGCAAGACTAAAATCATGGTTGCGCTCAATACATTGTAGCATGAGAGAGGCAACATGTGGAGACATATGACAACAAGCAATATCAATCATGTGCAAAGCATGGCAATAACAAGTGATATCTCCACCAAGCTTGCAAATACACATACAAGTATGAGAATCAATCATCATGTGTAATGCGAAGCGTGGGTCACAAATGCATGGCGAAGGCATATAAATGAGCATACCATGCAAAGTGAACATGGAAAGATGGGCATAAGAGATATAATGGACAATAACCCATAACCATGTGAGTGCCATGTAGAAGGAATGCGCGAAGTCTTTGCGCGAAGGGAACGGTGATACGGTGTATCCTATGGACATCACCATGTCAAGAGTCTGCTTGGGAAGTGACACGTGCGACCTCTACTTCTCATACATAAAGGTGAATCATCTCCTTTACACGTGTTCACTTGACCCCTTCGAGGATGGTATACTACTTGACACTCCACTCGTGTGCATGCATAGGTATTGTCGGAGCTTCACGGACGACGACGAGGAGTGCAAGCGCCGAGGAACACCTACACCATCCGCGAGGGAAGCTTGGAAGAGAAGACGGAAGAAGACGGAGCGGCTGAAGTTACAGCCGCCGGACATCCGGCGCCAGCCCGGACATCCGGCGCCAGCCCGGACATCCGGCGACCAGCCCGGACATCCGACGCTTCAGCAGAGGCCGGCCATCCGGCATCACCCCGGAAATCCGGCAAGGGCAACAGAAGCACCCGAAGAACGGCCATCGCCAGGCCGGACATCCGGCCCGTGCCCGGACATCCGGCCTCCCATGAACGGCCGGACATCCGGCCCCCAGCCCGGACATCCGGCGCCTGCCTGCGCGCAGAGTCGGGCCAGAGGCCCATGTATCCTCTCCCACTTACCCCTTCGTGTACTAGACTATATATACTCCTCCACCTCCACCATTTTAGGGTCAGCAATGGTTTAGCTCATATGAGAGATAGAGCTTTGCTCATCCATCCCGGATCTACTCCACGAGAGAGACCGCGGCCCCTCTACGGAGAAGATCCACCTTGGATTCAAGACCCCTAGCGGGAAGATCCTTCACGGATTCAAGACCTCCTCTTGGAGATGAACTTTACCTTGTATCTTTCCCTTTGTTGTTCATGTACCGTGTGATCTTGTGTGTTTGATTGTCTAGTGGATGTGTGATTGGACTTGTTCTTGTGTGTTTCCTCTCGTGTTTTCCCCCGTTTCCCTTCGTGTTCTTCGTGTTCATCGTGGGATCCACTCCATTTCGTGAAAGATCTGCTGATTAGGGTTCCACCCTGTATCATTAGAGCTATGGGTGTAACCTTGTTAGTGATGTCCTCATCATCCTCCCCTTCTTGAATTGAAGTCGTCCTCGACGGAAGCTCATCTTCCTCACCCAAGTAAGGCTTCAAATCTGCAATGTTAAATGTGGGACTAACCCCAAAATCTGCAGGCAGCTCAAGTTTATATGCATTATCATTTATTTTCTCTAACACCTTGAAAGGACCATCAGCACGTGGCATTAGCTTTGACTTGCGCAAATTAGGAAACCTATCCTTACGCAAATGTAACCAAACAAGATCTCCAGGTGCAAAGACAACACGTTTTCTACCCTTATCTCCAACAAGTTTATATTTAGCATTCATGCGCTCAATATTTTCCTTAGTTAACTCATGCATTTTTAAGATCAATTCAGCACGTTGTTTAGCATCAATATTAACCTTCTCCGAAGATGGAAGAGGCAACAAATCAATAGGTGCACGAGGTAGGAAACCATAGACAATTTCAAAAGGGCACATTTTAGTAGTAGAATGCAATGAACGATTATAAGCAAATTCAATATGAGGCAAGCATTCTTCCCACATTTTCTTATTATTCTTCAAAACAGCCCTAAGCATAGTAGACAAAGTTCTGTTGACTACTTCAGTTTGTCCATCAGTTTGGGGGTGACAAGTAGTACTAAAAAGCAGTTTAGTCCCCAACTTAGCCCATAAACATCTCCAAAAGTGGCTAAGAAATTTAGTATCACGATCTGAAACAATAGTATTTGGCACACCATGCAAGCGAATAATTTCACGAAAGAACAAATCAGCAACATTAGCAGCATCATCGCTTTTATGACATGGTATAAAGTGTGCCATCTTCGAGAACCTATCCACGACAACAAATATGCTATCCCTCCCCTTCTTTGTTCGAGGTAAACCCAAAACAAAGTCCATAGATATATCTTCCCAAGGAACACCAGGGACAGGCAAAGGCATATATAAACCATGAGGATTGAGTCGTGACTTAGCTTTTTGACATGTAGTGCAGCGAGCAACAAAACGCTCAACATCCCGTCGCATCTTTGGCCAAAAGAAATGTGTAGCAAGTACGTCCTCCGTCTTCTTCACGCCAAAGTGTCCCATTAATCCTCCTCCATGCGCCTCCTGCAACAACAAAAGACGAACAGAGCTAGCTGGAATGCATAGCTTGTTAGCTCGAAACACAAATCCATCACTAACGACGAACTTGTTCCATGTTCTCCCTTCTTTACAATTCTGCAATACATCTTTAAATTCAGCATCATGTACATATTGATCTTTGATGGTCTCCAAACCAAATATTTTAAAGTCAAGTTGTGAAAGCATAGTATAACGACGAGACAATGCATCAGCAATAACATTTTCTTTTCCCTTCTTGTGTTTAATAACATAAGGGAAAGTCTCTATGAATTCAACCCATTTAGCATGTCTACGGTTCAGTTTTGCTTGACTTTTAATGTGCTTTAAAGATTCATGATCAGAATGTATAACAAATTCTTTGTGCCATAAATAATGTTGCCATGTCTCCAAAGTCCGAACAAGAGCATATAATTCCTTATCATAAGTAGAATAATTCAGACTAGGCCCACTCAATTTTTCAGAAAAATATGCAACAGGTTTACCATCTTGTAATAACACACCTCCTAACCCAATTCCACTAGCATCACATTCAAGCTCAAAAGTCTTATTAAAATCAGGAAGTTGGAGTAAAGGAGCATGTGTTAACTTATCTTTCAATACCGTGAATGCTTCTTCCTGTGCAGTACCCCAAACAAAAGGCACATCCTTCTTTGTAAGCTCATTGAGAGGTGCAGCAATGGTGCTGAAATCTCTCACAAAACGCCGATAGAATCCAGCGAGGCCAAGGAAACTCCTCACGTGTGTGACCGTTTTGGGCTGCGGCCAACTCTCAATAGCTTCAATCTTGGCTTTATCAACCTCAATTCCCTGTGGAGTAACAACATAGCCAAGAAAAGAGACTCGGTCGGTGCAAAAGGTGCACTTTCCAAGGTTACCAAACAAACGTGCATCACGTAGAGCAATAAAAACAGCACGTAAATGTTCCAAATGTTCCTCCAAAGATCTGCTAAAAATCAATATATCATCAAAGTATACTACCACAAATCGTCCAATGAAAGCACGTAAAACTTCATTCTTTAATCTCATGAAAGTACTAGGTGCATTAGTTAACCCAAAAGGCATGACTAACCACTCATATAATCCAAACTTAGTTTTAAATGTTGTTTTCCATTCATCTCCCAATTTCATACGAATTTGATGGTATCCACTACGCAAATCAACTTTGGAGAATATTGTAGAGCCACTCAATTCATCAAGCATATCATCTAGCCTAGGAATAGGATGACGATAACGAATAGTAATATTATTAATGGCTCTACAATCAACACACATACGCGATGTACCATCCTTTTTCGGCACTAGAATAATAGGAACAGCACAAGGACTAAGGGATTCGCGTATATAACCTTTGTCGAGTAGCTCCTGTACTTGACGCATAATCTCCTTCGTCTCTTCTGGATTGGTACGGTATGGTGCGCGGTTGGGTAGCGATGCACCGGGAATTAAGTCAATCTGATGCTCAATCCCTCGAATAGGTGGTAATCCCGGTTGCACGTCTTGTGGAAAGACGTCGGCGAACTCCTGCAAAATGTTAGTGACAGCAGGAGGCAAAGAGGAAGGCACGTCCTCGAATGAAAATAATGCCTCTTTGCATACAACAGCATAGCAAACAGATTTGCTAAAATCTAGCTCATCAATATCAGATTTGGTGGCAAATAAACATGCACTTTTCAATTTAATTTCAGAAGCAACAGTAGATGGTTTATTATTAGGCTTCATTTGTTGCTCAAATTCTTTTGCCACAATCTGATTTTCACTCTTATTTTTCTCCTGTTTTGCTTTATTAGCTCTATTGATATCATCTTTTAAAATGGAATCAGGAGTCATAGGAAGCAAAGTAATATTTTTATCCTTATGAACAAGAGTATACTGATTGTTTCTACCATGGTGTACAGAATTTTTATCAAATTGCCATGGTCTACCAAGTAATAAGGAACATGCTTGCATAGGTACCACATCACAATCAACATAATCAGCATATGTAGAGATACTAAAATGCACACGAACAGTACGTGTTACCTTAACCTTGCCGCTGTTGTTGAACCATTGGACGTAGTAAGGATGTGGATGTGGTCTTGTGGTGAGAGATAGCTTCTCCACCATCTCCATGCTAGCCAAGTTGTTGCAACTCCCTCCATCTATGATCACGCGAACAGAACGTTCCTTCACAACTCCCTTTGTATGGAACAAATTATGCCTCTGATTTTGCTCAGCTTGTGTAACCTGCACACTCAAAACACGTTGAGCAACTAAACATTCATACCTGTCAGCATCTTCAGGAGCCATGTATTGCGTCTCATGATCAGAATCGTCTCCGCCGTGTTCTTCACGTGTAATAAGAGCCAAAGTCTCCTCATCATAGTCACTAGCGGATTCATATCCACCATCCTCAGTAGCAATCATCACACGCTGAGATTTGCAATCTCTCGCAAAATGTCCTCTTCCCTTACAACGACGACAAATAATATCACTGGTGTGCCCTGTCGATGCCATGGAAGAAGAAGAACTCTGATACAGGGTGGAACCCTAATCAGCAGATCTTTCACGAAATGGAGGGGATCCCACGATGAACACGAAGAACACAAAGGGAAACGGGGGAAAACACGAGAGGAAACACACAAGAACAAGTCCAATCACACATCCACTAGACAATCAAACACACAAGATCACACGGTACATGAACAACAAAGGGAAAGATACAAGGTAAAGTTCATCTCCAAGAGGAGGTCTTGAATCCGTGAAGGATCTTCCCGCTAGGGGTCTTGAATCCAAGGTGGATCTTCTCCGTAGAGGGGCCGCGGTCTCTCTCGTGGAGTAGATCCGGGATGGATGAGCAAAGCTCTATCTCTCATATGAGCTAAACCATTGCTAACCCTAAAATGGTG
This sequence comes from Secale cereale, assembly GCA_902687465.1. Classification (NCBI taxonomy): domain Eukaryota; kingdom Viridiplantae; phylum Streptophyta; class Magnoliopsida; order Poales; family Poaceae; genus Secale; species Secale cereale. The sequence continues at coordinate 439,272,190 of LR738715.1, forward strand.
GAGGTGGAGGAGTATATATAGTCTAGTACACGAAGGGGTAAGTGGGAGAGGATACATGGGCCTCTGGCCCGACTCTGCGCGCAGGCAGGCGCCGGATGTCCGGGCTGGGGGCCGGATGTCCGGCCGTTCATGGGAGGCCGGATGTCCGGGCACGGGCCGGATGTCCGGCCTGGCGATGGCCGTTCTTCGGGTGCTTCTGTTGCCCTTGCCGGATTTCCGGGGTGATGCCGGATGTCCGGCCTCTGCTGAAACGCCGGATGTCCGGGCGGGTCGCCGGATGTCCGGGCAAGCGCCGGATGTCCGGGCTGGCGCCGGATGTCCGGCGGCTGTAACTTCAGCCGCTCTGTCTTCTTCCGTCTTCTCTTCCAAGCTTCCCTCGCGGATGGTGTAGGTGTTCCTCGGCGCTTGCACTCCTCGTCGTCGTCCGTGAAGCTCCGACAATACCTATGCATGCACACGAGTGGAGTGTCAAGTAGTATACCATCCTCGAAGGGGTCAAGTGAACACGTGTAAAGGAGATGATTCACCTTTATGTATGAGAAGTAGAGGTCGCACGTGTCACTTCCCAAGCAGACTCTTGACATGGTGATGTCCATAGGATACACCGTATCATCCCCTCCCCCTTGGAAAAGATCCGACCTCGGATCGAAAACCAAATCACCATGGGAAAGAGATGGCGTCGTCGTGTAGATGTGGACCATCACGAAGTGCTCATCATCTTGAAGCTCAACATGGGCACTCTCCAATGTCTCTCCGTCTAGTGATTCCTTCAAAAGGAGCAAAGACAACAAACACTTGGAAAAACAAATGTGGTTAGCGTTAGTGCAAAACCAAACATTCAAGAGGTGATTCACCCAACAAGTGTGGTCATCAAGCATAGCATGTGGTGTGACAAAGGATTGTGACATGGCATGTAAGCATATGAACTGAGCACAATCAAGGTCATCATGGAAGCAAGTATGTAAATGTGAGGTAGAGATGCACATATGTGTGACAAGAGAGTAAGCATCTACCTCAAAGTCGTAGCAAGCATGCATAAAGCACTCAATGAAAGGTCTATGGTAGGCATAGGAATCATTCACAACACCATGTAAAATGAAGTGTCTAAACACATGGGTCACGTGCAAGACAATCCAAGCATAATGTGCATAGGGTGTAGTGAAGATAGTATGGCACTCAACACAATAGAAAGAGCAATTGTTCAACATGTGTGAGGCCATCAAGTCAATCATGTGAAAAGCAATGGGACATGGCATATGTGAAGAGATGACATTGTTGCAACCAAGCATAAGATAGGGACAAGTAATCCAAGAATTGGATGCAACACACAAGGCATATATAACATGAGGCATGGCAATTTGGCTATCGTGAAAGAAAGCAATATCACTAACATGTGCGCGATCAAGGGGTCCAAGATGACAAATAAGTCTCATGGTGCAAGCAACACATGTAGTATGATCCACAATAGTCATGCTCATGGTTTTTGGGTTCTCGAAAGAGAAGGATATCACCTTGAAAACGTGTCCTTGTGCATCCTCAACAATGCCGAAGCACAAGCAAGTGCGATGTCGAAGCGTCGTGGTAGAAAGTGGTTCGCTCTCAAGAGCTCGAATGGTCAACTCACGTGAAGTGGAAGTCGACACATAGTCCAAGTATCCTACACATGCACACAAACCAAAGAAATTGTGCGCGTGGTAAATGTACACATCATCCATCATGACGTGTATGTGCACGTATGAGTTAGCACAAGATAAGCATTGCTCAAAGAAATTTGATGCATGGTATAAGAACATGTCATCCATCATGAATGAATAGTTATTGTGTATAGCATGATGTGGATGCAAATTGAGCATACAAGTATGGGGATCATGCAATGGATAGGATGGACCAAAATCTCCTAAAATGTATGAGGAAACTATGGGGGTCTCCTCATGAGCAATATCGAAAACATCATTTGTAGAAAAAGGACAACATCCAAAACAATGCATATCGGAAGCTAGGTGTTCATGGCATGGCATATGATGGATATGATGCAAAGGAAGCATGTCAATATCATCACAAGAAAAACAAATGCCAATAACTATGGGCTTGTCATCTATGCCATATGTGCAAATTGGGTTTATCTTAATGGCATATGCATAGTTACTACGAAGAGATTGCAAATAGGACATACTATAGATCTCATGCATAGCATATGACAAGTCAAGAGGATTGTCAAACATGATGTGACCGAGAGAATTATCACATGAAATCCTATGCAACATGGCATCACAACTAATAGACTCCACATGGCAATCATCAAACTCATCATAAATTGGTAAATCATCGCATGTGGCAATCATACTAGCATGAAGCATGGCAATAGGTGGATCAACATCATGCAAGCAATCAATGTCAACATAGTCCACTAGTGGGACGAGAGCATCACCTTCACCTTTGTTACCTTTTTCATTCCACTCATGTGGTGTAGGTGAGGTGGGAAAGACCAAATGGTGGTCATCATCTTCATCTTGATGGAACCATGTGGGAGGTGCATAATATTCCACCATGGCCATCGTCTTGTCCAATGGAAGGACGAAGTCGTCGAGGATCGGCGCGTCATCAAATGTGGGACCTAGCACCGAATGAGAAGACACAATAGAGGTAGAGGTCAAGTCGTTAGTGTTGAAAGTGGCCTCACATGACCTATCAACTATCTCACTCTCTCTATGTGGTGGCTCACTCACTCCCTCAAGGTAGGTGCACTCAAGCTCGCATATGGTGGAGTCACTCATCTCACTCAAGTGGTGGGGGTTGTGGCTCTCCTCACATGGGAATTGGGGCAGCTCATCATATATGGGGCTAGTGGTGAATTCACTCTCACTCTCACTATGGTGGCACAAGTCACTCAAGTCATCATATGTCGCCGTGGTCGAAGGGAAAATCCATGCTCAACCATCTCCTCATTGTCGTCGTGGATGAAGGCCGAAGATGGCACATCATCACTCTCGCCTCCAAAGATGGAAGCATCAACCTTGCTCGTCACCATGTCGTTCGCCTCCAAAGCGTGGTCCTCGAATGGCTCCGTAGTCGTAGTCGTCGCCGCACCGTCTTGAAAAAGAGTCGAAGTAGACTCGGCATCATCAATGCCACAAAGAGGGATGGCGATGAAGTCGAACTTGGGAACGTCGTCTTGGAGCTCGTCGGGCTTGGACATCATGGTGGTACTAGCCTCATGCTCGCCATCTTGGAGCTTGGTCTTCGAGAAGTGTGCTTGCGGTAGAGAAGCCTTGGCCTTCATAAGTTCTTGTTCCGCCTTGAGAGCACCAATGTAGTTGTCGTCGAGGGACTTGTAGTTCTCGAAGAAGATAGTCTTGTAGACGTCATTGTGCAATCCCATCATGAAGTGGAGCTTCATTGAGATGGGGTCGTCCACGCCGGCTCGTTGCAAGGCCATCTTCATCTCCTTGAAGTACTTGTCGATGGACTTGGATCCTTGAATGGTGTTCTCCAATTGGCGTAGAAGTTGTTCCGTGTAGGTGGAAGGCACGAACTCTCGTCGCATAGCTTTCTTCGTCTTGGGCCAATTCACGTTGAAGCTCGTCGAAGGTGTGTGAAGCCACCATGTTGACGCGTTGTCGTGGAAGTTTCTTGTGGCGCACTTCACTTGATCTTCGTAGGGAACTTGATGTAGCGTGAGGTAGTCGTCCATCTTGCGCTCCCACTCGAGATACTCCTCGGGGTCTTGAGTCCCAAAGAAAGGAATCTCATGGTCGTTGTTGTCGAGGTCGTAGTAGCTCGTGGAAGGCGCGGACTTGAGCTTGGGGAGCTTCTCTTGATCATAAGCTTGAGGTTCTTGTGGGCGAAGATGCCGCATGTCCAAAGGCGAAGATGCCTTGAAGTCGCTTGGCGAAGATGCCAAGGTGTACGGTGAAGTCGTTGAGCGGTTGTTGGTGTTGAGCTCTTGACCTTCACGTTCTTGTCGTTGATGGTGGTGATGCCGATGTGATCTCGCCGGAGATGGTAGCTCGGAAGGGTGTGCACTTGAGCGTCTTCTCGAAGATGAGGGAGACCTCTTGCGGTTCTTGATGAGGGCTTTGAGCTCCTCCATTTGAGCATCCATGTTGGCGCACAAGTTGTTCGTCATGGCATCGAACTTGTCGTTGTTGTTGTAGACCGAAGTAGATGAAATGCTTTTCCTATCCATCACAAGACTCGAGCAAAGGTGAGTAGGAGATGAGATAAACAATACCAAGTTACCTTTTCCGAATGTTGAGGATGTATCCCGTTTCACTCAATGTGAAATGAAAGAATAGTGGAATTGGTACCGGACTTGTTCACTCACACCTATCAAGTAAAGCTTATGGTGGAGCTCGGTGAGGATAGTGGCACAAAAATTTGATGCAAAATGTTAGCAAGAGTCAATAATGTTGAAAGAGATTCACAAATTTGCAAATGAAACAAGTAGACCAATAGCAATATGTGGCACACGAAAACACACACACGGATAGATAGATGGGGTCGTGCAACCAAGGAATGAGCACAAAATGTGGAGTCCACGGAAAACGCTCGTGTTGCACAACTCAAGAGAGACGCTAGCACGATTGCTCAATAGGCGGATACAACACTTGTGCACAACCTATAAGATGCAAATGTATGCAACGACTTCTATCCCAAGTATGCTATATGTATAGTATTCCGGTGGTATGATCCAAAATGATCAAGTATGATATGATATGATGTGATGCTATGGCTCTTGCTTACAAGCTTCTTTGTGGCTCTTTTGCTTAAAAGCTTATTCTCTTTTTTTTTGTATATGGCCACGATGCACAAACCAAGATAGCAATTGTGTATATGCGGGAACAATCTTGTGACACAAGGGATGATATGATGATACCAATATGATATGGTATATATGCAATGGAAGGGCGGATCGATGATCACTAATGTGCACAAGTAACGTTGCCGGCAATACTCAAAGGCTAGTCTCGATAGGCAAGTGACGCAAAATGGGCTAGGGGTTAACAATGCAATTGCAAGGGAATATACAATGATGTCGTCGAGGTTACCGTCCGTGTCGATGATGAGAGGTGGTGCTCTTGATGTAGACCCGTTCCTAATTAGCCGAAACACCTTAGGAAACGGAAAAACCACAACTCAAAATCTCAAGGACAAATATCAAATGGTGGTAGCGGCAATGCCGTGGTGGTTGCGGAAGTGGAATGATGGGCTATACACGATGTCGGAGTTGAATTCACGGTCCCTAAGTAGCCGAAACACCTTAGGAGACACAAGCCACAACTCAAACAAGCTCTAACAAAATTGGGTTAAGTTTGGTTGGCTATGTATAATGGGCAAAGGGTATGCGGAAGTGGTGGTGGTGGTTGATGAAGAAGCAATGGTCCCTAAGTAGCCTAAACACCTTAGGAGACTCAAATCACTACTCAAGCAACCACAAATGCTAAGGGGGACAAAATTTGTTAGGTTGCGGAAGTCGGTGGTGGTTATGTGGATGATATGGTGGAAGCCCTAGGCAAAGATGCCAAAATCCACAAAATATGATGGAGTCAAATGATTATGGTGGTATTTTTGTGTTATGGGGGATGTCAAGAGCTTTAAAACGAGCTCAAGAACGTCGAAATCGGAGTTCGGATGAATTAGTTATGGACAAAACGGTGAAATGAAAAAGTCTGAAATTCCCAGGGGTCGGACATCCGGGGCCGAGGCCGGATTTCCGGGGCCTGATGTCCAGAACCGCGCGGGATTTTGCCCTCCAGGAGCCGGATGTCCGGCCGGGGACCCGGATGTCCGGCCCGATGGCCCGGATGTCCGGCCTATGGCCCGGATGTCCGGCCCGACGATTCCAGATCTGAATCGGGACTTCCAAACTCGTTTGTGGGCGGAATTTGATGATTTTGGGGGCAAAATTTGAGCGATTTTGTGGAGGAAAGATGGGGAAACTTGGGGAAATGCTAGATCCACTTGAAACCAAGCAAATCCACGGATCAAAATCAACAAAATCTCATCAAACCAACAGATCACAAAAAATTTTGGGGCTATTTTTGGTGGGGAATTTTCGAATTTGGGGAAGAACACAACAAAACAAGGCTAGAAAACGGTGGGGAGGCTCCAAATTCGTGAGAAACCGTGGCTCATGATACCATATGATACAGGGTGGAACCCTAATCAGCGGATCTTTCACGAAATGGAGGGGATCCCACGATGAACACGAAGAACACGAGAGGGAACACGAGGGAAAACACGAGAGAATCACTCAAACCAACAAGAACAAGTCACACATGTGCTAGATCCTCGAAACACAAAGAGATACAAGATCCATGATCAACAAGGGACGATACAAAGGGTAACCGGTTCTTCTCCGTGAGGAGGTCTTGATATCCCTGGGGATCTTCTCCGATGAAGGAGGTCCTGAATCCGTAGTGGATCTTCTCCGTAGAGGGGCCGCAGTCACTCACAAGGAGATGAACCACTAGATGAGCAAAGCTCTAGGTATCAAATGAGCTATCACTAAGCTACCCTCAAATGGAGGAGGGGGAGGAGTATATATAGTCTAGGTCCACGAAGGGGTAAGTGGGAGAGGGATACATGGGCCTCAGGCCCGATACACTGTGCGCAGACAGGGGCCGGATGTCCGGGCGGGGGCCGGATGTCCGGGCCTTCCCGAGACGCCGGATGTCCGGGCCGAGGGGCCGGATGTCCGGGCTGGAGGGGTTGAGCCACGGGTGTCTTCTGGACAGTGGCGCCGGATTTCCGGCCAGGGCCCGGATGTCCGGGGCGCCGGATGTCCGGGCCTGGGGGCCGGATGTCCGGGGCCTGTAGGTGCTGGCCCTTCTTCCTTCTCTTCCGTGCGCACTTGGCCTTGGTTCTTGGGTTCTCCATGCTCTCCTTGGGTGTTCCTGAACATGCATAGCACATATATTTGAGGTAGTAGGCATGTCTCACATGTAGAAAGTGGGGGTTCAGAGAGGAGCGAGTGAACCTTGTGTCCAATTGTGTGTAGTTGGGGTCTCGTCGAGTGAACATGGGGATGATCATGGGATACTCCGTATCACGCACTCATTATGGTGGCTTCAAAGTCCTGAAATCATCCATTGTAACTCCGTTCTTGTCCCCCTTGCGCATGCCATCATCTCCATGCTTGATCTTGCTCCAATGTTCATCCTTCTTGTCCAAGCTAGGCCCTTCATTTGTAAGCAAGACAAATGTATCCAATTTAGGCAGCATCATATTCTCATGAACATTAGATTCATTACCAAGAAACGAAAGTACCTGGTAATTTAATTGGCGTGCGCGAGCTCTAGTAATTGGTCCTGTATATGTGTCAGTTGGAGCTGTGGGTGTAACCTTGTTAGTGATGTCCTCATCATCCTCCCCTTCTTGAATTGAAGTCGTCCTCGACGGAAGCTCATCTTCCTCACCCAAGTAAGGCTTCAAATCTGCAATGTTAAATGTGGGACTAACCCCAAAATCTGCAGGCAGCTCAAGTTTATATGCATTATCATTTATTTTCTCTAACACCTTGAAAGGACCATCAGCACGTGGCATTAGCTTTGACTTGCGCAAATTAGGAAACCTATCCTTACGCAAATGTAACCAAACAAGATCTCCAGGTGCAAAGACAACATGTTTTCTACCCTTATCTCCATCAAGTTTATATTTAGCATTCATGCGCTCAATATTTTCCTTAGTTAACTCATGCATTTTTAAGATCAATTCAGCACGTTGTTTAGCATCAATATTAACCTTCTCCGAAGATGGAAGAGGCAACAAATCAATAGGTGCACGAGGTAGGAAACCATAGACAATTTCAAAAGGGCACATTTTAGTAGTAGAATGCAACGAACGATTATAAGCAAATTCAATATGAGGCAAGCATTCTTCCCACATTTTCTTATTATTCTTCAAAATAGCCCTAAGCATAGTAGACAAAGTTCTGTTGACTACTTCAGTTTGTCCATCAGTTTGGGGGTGACAAGTAGTACTAAAAAGCAGTTTAGTCCCCAACTTAGCCCATAAACATCTCCAAAAGTGGCTAAGAAATTTAGTATCACGATCTGAAATAATAGTATTTGGCACACCATGCAAGCGAATAATTTCACGAAAGAACAAATCAGCAACATTAGCAGCATCATCGCTTTTATGACATGGTATAAAGTGTGCCATCTTCGAGAACCTATCCACGACAACAAATATGCTATCCCTCCCCTTCTTTGTTCGAGGTAAACCCAAAACAAAGTCCATAGATATATCTTCCCAAGGAACACTAGGGACAGGCAAAGGCATATATAAACCATGAGGATTGAGTCGTGACTTAGCTTTTTGACATGTAGTGCAGCGAGCAACAAAACGCTCAACATCCCGTCGCATCTTTGGCCAAAAGAAATGTGTAGCAAGTACGTCCTCCGTCTTCTTCACGCCAAAGTGTCCCATTAATCCTCCTCCATGCGCCTCCTGCAACAACAAAAGACGAACAGAGCTAGCTGGAATACATAGCTTGTTAGCTCGAAACACAAATCCATCACTAACGACGAACTTGTTCCATGTTCTCCCTTCTTTACAATGCTGCAATACATCTTTAAATTCAGCATCATGCACATATTGATCTTTGATGGTCTCCAAACCAAATATTTTAAAGTCAAGTTGTGAAAGCATAGTATAACGACGAGACAATGCATCAGCAATAACATTTTCTTTTCCCTTCTTGTGTTTAATAACATAAGGGGAAGTCTCTATGAATTCAACCCATTTAGCATGTCTACGGTTCAGTTTTGCTTGACTTTTAATGTGCTTCAAAGATTCATGATCAGAATGTATAACAAATTCTTTGGGCCATAAATAATGTTGCCATGTCTCCAAAGTCCGAACAAGAGCATATAATTCCTTATCATAAGTAGAATAATTCAGACTAGGCCCACTCAATTTTTCAGAAAAATATGCAACAGGTTTACCATCTTGTAATAACACACCTCCTAACCCAATTCCACTAGCATCACATTCAAGCTCAAAAGTCTTATTAAAATCAGGAAGTTGGAGTAAAGGAACATGTGTCAACTTATCTTTCAATACCGTGAATGCTTCTTCCTGTGCAGTACCCCAAACAAAAGGCACATCCTTCTTTGTAAGCTCATTGAGAGGTGCAGCAATGGTGCTGAAATCTCTCACAAAACGCAGATAGAATCCAGCGAGGCCAAGGAAACTCCTCACGTGTGTGACCGTTTTGGGCTGCGGCCAACTCTCAATAGCTTCAATCTTGGCTTTATCAACCTCAATTCCCTGTGGAGTAACAACATAGCCAAGAAAAGATACTCGGTCGGTGCAAAAGGTGCACTTTCCAAGGTTACCAAATAAACGTGCATCACGTAGAGCAATAAAAACGGCACGTAAATGTTCCAAATGTTCCTCCAAAGATCTGCTAAAAATCAATATATCATCAAAGTATACTACCACAAATCGTCCAATGAAAGCACGTAAAACTTCATTCATTAATCTCATGAAAGTACTAGGTGCATTAGTTAACCCAAAAGGCATGACTAACCACTCATATAATCCAAACTTAGTTTTAAATGCTGTTTTCCATTCATCTCCCAATTTCATACGAATTTGATGGTATCCACTACGCAAATCAACTTTGGAGAATATTGTAGAGCCACTCAATTCATCAAGCATATCATCTAGCCTAGGAATAGTGATATAGGGTGGAACCCTAATCAGCGGATCTTTCACGTTTGGAGGTTGGCACACGATGAACACGGGGAAAACACGGAGAAGGATGGGGAAAACACAAGAGAGAACACTCAAATCAACACGGAAGCAATCACACAAGTGCTAGATTCGCGATACAAGGTCGAGATACATGATCCAAAGTCAACAACGGTGATACAGATAGTCTTCTCCCGGAGGAGGTCTTGGAATCCCGTGGGATCTTCCCGTTAGGGGTCTTGAATCCAGAGGTGGATCTTCTCCGTAGAGGCGCACCGGTCTCGTGGGAGAAATCCACACAAGTGTCAAATGAGCTAAAACCACAGCTAACCCTAAACGGAAAGAGGAGAGGAGTATATATAGTCTACGGGGCGAATGGGTACATGGGCCTCGGCCCAGAGGATGCGCGCAGGCATTTTCAGGAGCCGGACGTCCGGGTGGCGGGCCGGATGTCCGGGGCTTCGCGGGTCGCCGGATGTCCGGGGCGGTGGCCCGGATGTCCGGGCGGGAGGAGCCGGGCCTCGGGTGCTCTCTGGACAGGAGCGCCGGATTTCCGGGCCCGAGGCCGGATGTCCGGGCCGTGCTTGGCCGGATGTCCGGGCCCTGGCCGGATGTCCGGGCCCTGTGGTTGGCCTTCTGTAGAGAGATGCCCAGGGGCCGGATGTCCGGGCCAGGGGGCCGGATGTCCGGGTCCTGGAGCTGCTTTCCGGTCTTCTCGTTGCATCAGCTCGTCCATGACCTTGGGGACTTGTCCATCTTCAAGCTCTTCTCCGAAGTGGTCTCCTTCACACCTGAGCACACAAAGCACACTCGCTTGAGGTAGCAACCATGTCTCGCAAGATTCATAAGGAAGTAGGGCTAGGAGTGACGTCACCTCGGTCTCGAAAGCTCTAGTACGGGCACGTGTCATCGGTCCTTGAGGCACTTGAGGGGGTGAAGGAGGGTCCATGGGGATGGCCCTAGGATACACCGTATCATCGGGCCTGCACAGAGTTCTTCTTCTTCCATGGCATCAACAGGGCACACCAGTGATATTATTTGTCGTCGTTGTAAGGGAAGAGGACATTTTGCGAGAGATTGCAAATCTCAGCGTGTGATGATTGCTACTGAGGATGGTGGATATGAATCCGCTAGTGACTATGATGAGGAGACTTTGGCTCTTATTACACGTGAAGAACACGGCGGAGACGATTCTGATCATGAGACGCAATACATGGCTCCTGAAGATGCTGACAGGTATGAATGTTTAGTTGCTCAACGTGTTTTGAGTGTGCAGGTTACACAAGCTGAGCAAAATCAGAGGCATAATTTGTTCCATACAAAGGGAGTTGTGAAGGAACGTTCTGTTCGCGTGATCATAGATGGAGGGAGTTGCAACAACTTGGCTAGCATGGAGATGGTGGAGAAGCTATCTCTCACCACAAGACCACATCCACATCCTTACTACGTCCAATGGTTCAACAACAGCGGCAAGGTTAAGGTAACACGTACTGTTCGTGTGCATTTTAGTATCTCTACATATGCTGATTATGTTGATTGTGATGTGGTACCTATGCAAGCATGTTCCTTATTACTTGGTAGACCATGGCAATTTGATAAAAATTCTGTACACCATGGTAGAAACAATCAGTATACTCTTGTTCATAAGGATAAAAATATTACTTTGCTTCCTATGACTCCTGATTCCATTTTGAAAGATGATATTAATAGAGCTAATAAAGCAAAACAGGAGAAAAATAAGAGTGAAAATCAGATTGTGGCAAAAGAATTTGAGCAACAAATGAAGCCTACTAATAAACCATCTACTGTTGCTTCTGAAATTAAATTGAAAAGTGCATGTTTATTTGCCACCAAATCTGATATTGATGAGCTAGATTTTAGCAAATCTGTTTGCTATGCTGTTGTATGCAAAGAGGCATTATTTTCATTCGAAGACGTGCCTTCCTCTTTGCCTCCGGCTGTCACTAACATTTTGCAGGAGTTCGCCGACGTCTTTCCACAAGACGTGCCACCGGGATTACCACCTATTCGAGGGATTGAGCATCAGATTGACTTAATTCCCGGTGCATCGCTACCCAACCGCGCACCATACCGTACCAATCCAGAAGAGACGAAGGAGATTATGCGTCAAGTACAGGAGCTACTCGACAAAGGTTATATACGCGAATCCCTTAGTCCTTGTGTTGTTCCTATTATTCTAGCGCCGAAAAAGGATGGTACATCACGTATGTGTGTTGATTGTAGAGCCATTAATAATATTACTATTCGTTATCGTCATCCTATTCCTCGGCTAGATGATATGCTTGATGAATTGAGTGGCTCTACAATATTCTCCAAAGTTGATTTGCGTAGTGGATACCATCAAATTCGTATGAAATTGGGAGATGAATGGAAAACAGCATTTAAAACTAAGTTTGGATTATATGAGTGGTTAGTCATGCCTTTTGGGTTAACTAATGCACCTAGTACTTTCATGAGATTAATGAATGAAGTTTTACGTGCTTTCATTGGACGATTTGTGGTAGTATACTTTGATGATATATTGATTTTTAGCAGATCTTTGGAGGAACATTTGGAACATTTACGTGCTGTTTTTATTGCTCTACGTGATGCACGTTTATTTGGTAACCTTGGAAAGTGCACCTTTTGCACCGACCGAGTCTCTTTTCTTGGCTATGTTGTTACTCCACAGGGAATTGAGGTTGATAAAGCCAAGATTGAAGCTATTGAGAGTTGGCCGCAGCCCAAAACGATCACACACGTGAGGAGTTTCCTTGGCCTCGCTGGATTCTATCGCCGTTTTGTGAGAGATTTCAGCACCATTGCTGCACCTCTCAATGAGCTTACAAAGAAGGATGTGCCTTTTATTTGGGGTACTGCACAGGAAGAAGCATTCACGGTATTGAAAGATAAGTTGACACATGCTCCTTTACTCCAACTTCCTGATTTTAATAAGACTTTTGAGCTTGAATGTGATGCTAGTGGAATTGGGTTAGGAGGTGTGTTATTACAAGATGGTAAACCTGTGATGAGGACATCACTAACAAGGTTACACCCACAGCTCCAACTGACACATATACAGGACCAATTACTAGAGCTCGCGCACGCCAATTAAATTACCAGGTACTTTCGTTTCTTGGTAATGAATCTAATGTTCATGAGAATATGATGCTGCCTAAATTGGATACATTTGTCTTGCTTACAAATGAAGGGCCTAGCTTGGACAAGAAGGATGAACATTGGAGCAAGATCAAGCATGGAGATGATGGCGTGCGCAAGGGGAACAAGAATGGAGTTTCAATTGATGATTTCAGGACTTTGAAGCCACCATAATGAGTGCGGGAAGCCTTGGACGAAATATACAAGATGCCACTTCATAAATTTCGTCCAGAGGCTATTATAGGTGCTGCGTCACCTTATTATTGGGCCAGGCCCATGTAATTTCGAAATACTTGAGTATAGGCTGTTTTGAGAGTCCGTATGTGTGGGGAAACAAGAGTTAGGGTTGGTTTCGGACCCCTCCACCAAGGGCCACGAAATTCCCCCCTCTTTCCCTCATATATACAGCTCTTAGGGCGTCGTTTAGACTTTGGGTTTTGTTTAGATTAAAAGTTCGCCATAGCTGCAACTTCGCGTACTTCGTTTGTGTTCAACGACCAGACAAAGGCGTCACAGAACCCCACCTTGATCAATAAAGCTTTCCTCTTATATTCGCAATATCCAGATTGCAATCTTAGTTTCTTGCTTGTTCTTCGTTTGCCTGCAGGAAACAGACCTTCGTGGTCAGGTTGATCGTGCTCCGGCGTGGTCGATAACCTCTCGGAGTTGGTTTAGCGATTGCTAAGGCGCGACGTCCACGCACGTTCGTAGTCGGATCGTCAAAGTCGACTTCATCCAAACGATAGCCACTATCTCATCGAAAGACGGGACACCTTTGCCTCTATCAACAGGGCACACCAGTGATATTATTTGTCGTCGTTGTAAGGGAAGAGGACATTTTGCGAGAGATTGCAAATCTCAGCGTGTGATGATTGCTACTGAGGATGGTGGATATGAATCCGCTAGTGACTATGATGAGGAAACTTTGGCTCTTATTACACGTGAAGAACACGGTGGAGACGATTCTGATCATGAGACGCAATACATGGCTCCTGAAGATGCTGACAGGTATGAATGTTTAGTTGCTCAACGTGTTTTGAGTGTGCAGGTTACACAAGCTGAGCAAAATCAGAGGCATAATTTGTTCCATACAAAGGGAGTTGTGAAGGAACGTTCTGTTCGCGTGATCATAGATGGAGGGAGTTGCAACAACTTGGCTAGCATGGAGATGGTGGAGAAGCTATCTCTCACCACAAGACCACATCCACATCCTTATTACATCCAATGGTTCAACAACAGCGGCAAGGTTAAGGTCACACGTACTGTTCGTGTGCATTTTAGTATCTCTACATATGTTGATTATGTTGATTGTGATGTGGTACCTATGCAAGCATGTTCCTTATTACTTGGTAGACCATGGCAATTTGATAAAAATTCTATACACCATGGTAGAAACAATCAGTATACTCTTGTTCATAAGGATAAAAATATTACTTTGCTTCCTATGACTCCTGATTCCATTTTGAAAGATGATATTAATAGAGCTAATAAAGCAAAATAGGAGAAAAATAAGAGTGAAAATCAGATTGTGGCAAAAGAATTTGAGCAACAAATGAAGCCTAATAATAAACCATCTACTGTTGCTTCTGAAATTAAATTGAAAAGTGCATGTTTATTTGCCACCAAATCTGATATTGATGAGCTAGATTTTAGCAAATCTGTTTGCTATGCTGTTGTATGCAAAGAGGCATTATTTTCATTCGAGGACGTGCCTTCCTCTTTGCCTCCTGCTGTCACTAACATTTTGCAGGAGTTCGCCGACGTCTTTCCACAAGACGTGCAACCGGGATTACCACCTATTCGAGGGATTGAGCATCAGATTGACTTAATTCCCGGTGCATCGCTACCCAACCGCGCACCATACCGTACCAATCCAGAAGAGACGAAGGAGATTATGCGTCAAGTACAGGAGCTACTCGACAAAGGTTATATACGCGAATCCCTTAGTCCTTGTGCTGTTCCTATTATTCTAGTGCCGAAAAAGGATGGTACATCGCGTATGTGTGTTGATTGTAGAGCCATTAATAATATTACTATTCGTTATCGTCATCCTATTCCTAGGCTAGATGATATGCTTGATGAATTGAGTGGCTCTACAATATTCTCCAAAGTTGATTTGCGTAGTGGATACCATCAAATTCGTATGAAATTGGGAGATGAATGGAAAACAGCATTTAAAACTAAGTTTGGATTATATGAGTGGTTAGTCATGCCTTTTGGGTTAACTAATGCACCTAGTACTTTCATGAGATTAATGAATGAAGTTTTACGTGCTTTCATTGGACAATTTGTGGTCGTATACTTTGATGATATATTGATTTTTAGCAGATCTTTGGAGGAACATTTGGAACATTTACGTGCTGTTTTTATTGCTCTACGTGATGCACGTTTATTTGGTAACCTTGGAAAGTGCACCTTTTGCACCGACCGAGTATCTTTTCTTGGCTATGTTGTTACTCCACAGGGAATTGAGGTTGATAAAGCCAAGATTGAAGCTATTGAGAGTTGGCCGCAGCCCAAAACGGTCACACATGTGAGGAGTTTCCTTGGCCTCGCTGGATTCTATCGGCGTTTTGTGAGAGATTTCAGCACCATTGCTGCACCTCTCAATGAGCTTACAAAGAAGGATGTGCCTTTTGTTTGGGGTACTGCACAGGAAGAAGCATTCACGGTATTGAAAGATAAGTTGACACATGCTCCTTTACTCCAACTTCCTGATTTTAATAAGACTTTTGAGCTTGAATGTGATGCTAGTGGAATTGGGTTAGGAGGTGTTGATACAGGGTGGAACCCTAATCAGCGGATCTTTCACGAAATGGAGTGGATCCCATGATGAACACGAAGAACACGAGAGGGAACACGAGGGGAAACACGAGAGAATCACTCAAACCAACAAGAACAAGTCACACATATGCTAGATCCTCGAAACACAAAGAGATACAAGATCCATGATCAACAAGGGACGATACAAAGGGTAACCGGTTCTTCTCCGTGAGGAGGTCTTGATATCCCTGGGGATCTTCTCCGATGAAGGAGGTCCTGAATCCGTAGTGGATCTTCTCCGTAGAGGGGCCGCAGTCACTCACAAGGAGATGAACCACTACGGATTCAGGACCTCCTTCATCGGAGAAGATCCCCAGGGATATCAAGACCTCCTCACGGAGAAGAACCGGTTACCCTTTGTATCGTCCCTTGTTGATCATGGATCTTGTATCTCTTTGTGTTTCGAGGATCTAGCATATGTGTGACTTGTTCTTGTTGGTTTGAGTGATTCTCTCGTGTTTCCCCTCGTGTTCCCTCTCGTGTTCTTCGTGTTCATCATGGGATCCACTCCATTTCGTGAAAGATCCGCTGATTAGGGTTCCACCCTGTATCATATGGTATCATGAGCCACGGTTTCTCACGAATTTGGAGCCTCCCCACCGTTTTCTAGCCTTGTTTTGTTGTGTTCTTCCCCAAATTCGAAAATTCCCCACCAAAAATAGCCCCAAAAAATTTTGTGATCTGTTGGTTTGATGACATTTTGTTGATTTTGATCCGTGGATTTGCTTGGTTTCAAGTGGATCTAGCATTTCCCCAAGTTTCCCCATCTTTCCTCCACAAAATCCGTCAAATTTTGCCCCCAAAATCATCAAATTCCGCCCACAAACGAGTTTGGAAGTCCCGATTCAGATCTGGAATCGTCGGGCCGGACATCCGGGCCATAGGCCGGACATCCGGGCCATCGGGCCGGACATCCGGGTCCCCGGCCGGACATCCGGCTCCTGGAGGGCAAAATCCCGCGCGGTTCTGGACATCAGGCCCCGGAAATCCGGCCTCGGCCCCGGATGTCCGACCCCTGGGAATTTCAGACTTTTTCATTTCACCGTTTTGTCCATAACTAATTCATCCGAACTCCGATTTCGACGTTCTTGAGCTCGTTTTAAAGCTCTTGACATCCCCCATAACACAAAAATACCACCATAATCATTTGACTCCATCATATTTTGTGGATTTTGGCATCTTTGCCTAGGGCTTCCACCATATCATCCACATAACCACCACCGACTTCCGCAACCTAACAAATTTTGTCCCCCTTAGCATTTGTGGTTGCTTGAGTAGTGATTTGAGTCTCCTAAGGTGTTTAGGCTACTTAGGGACCATTGCTTCTTCATCAACCACCACCACCACTTCCGCATACCCTTTGCCCATTATACATAGCCAACCAAACTTAACCCAATTTTGTTAGAGCTTGTTTGAGTTGTGGCTTGTGTCTCCTAAGGTGTTTCGGCTACTTAGGGACCGTGAATTCAACTCCGACATCGTGTATAGCCCATCATTCCACTTCCGCAACCACCACGGCATTGCCGCTACCACCATTTGATATTTGTCCTTGAGATTTTGAGTTGTGGTTTTTCCGTTTCCTAAGGTGTTTCGGCTAATTAGGAACGGGTCTACATCAAGAGCACCACCTCTCATCATCGACACGGACGGTAACCTCGACGACATCATTGTATATTCCCTTGCAATTGCATTGTTAACCCCTAGCCCATTTTGCGTCACTTGCCTATCGAGACTAGCCTTTGAGTATTGCCGGCAACGTTACTTGTGCACATTAGTGATCATCGATCCGCCCTTCCATTGCATATATACCATATCATATTGGTATCATCATATCATCCCTTGTGTCACAAGATTGTTCCCGCATATACACAATTGCTATCTTGGTTTGTGCATCGTGGCCATATACAAAAAAAAAGAGAATAAGCTTTTAAGCAAAAGAGCCACAAAGAAGCTTGTAAGCAAGAGCCATAGCATCACATCATATCATATCATACTTGATCATTTTGGATCATACCACCGGAATACTATACATATAGCATACTTGGGATAGAAGTCGTTGCATACATTTGCATCTTATAGGTTGTGCACAAGTGTTGTATCCGCCTATTGAGCAATCGTGCTAGCGTCTCTCTTGAGTTGTGCAACACGAGCGTTTTCCGTGGACTCCACATTTTGTGCTCATTCCTTGGTTGCACGACCCCATCTATCTATCCGTGTGTGTGTTTTCGTGTGCCACATATTGCTATTGGTCTACTTGTTTCATTTGCAAATTTGTGAATCTCTTTCAACATTATTGACTCTTGCTAACATTTTGCATCAAATTTTTGTGCCACTATCCTCACCGAGCTCCACCATAAGCTTTACTTGATAGGTGTGAGTGAACAAGTCCGGTACCAATTCCACTATTCTTTCATTTCACATTGAGTGAAACGGGATACATCCTCAACATTCGGAAAAGGTAACTTGGTATTGTTTATCTCATCTCCTACTCACCTTTGCTCGAGTCTTGTGATGGATAGGAAAAGCATTTCATCTACTTCGGTCTACAACAACAACGACAAGTTCGATGCCATGACGAACAACTTGTGCGCCAACATGGATGCTCAAATGGAGGAGCTCAAAGCCCTCATCAAGAACCGCAAGAGGTCTCCCTCATCTTCGAGAAGACGCTCAAGTGCACACCCTTCCGAGCTACCATCTCCGGCGAGATCACATCGGCATCACCACCATCAACGACAAGAACGTGAAGGTCAAGAGCTCAACACCAACAACCGCTCAACGACTTCACCGTACACCTTGGCATCTTCGCCAAGCGACTTCAAGGCATCTTCGCCTTTGGACATGCGGCATCTTCGCCCACAAGAACCTCAAGCTTATGATCAAGAGAAGCTCCCCAAGCTCAAGTCCGCGCCTTCCACGAGCTACTACGACCTCGACAACAACGACCATGAGATTCCTTTCTTTGGGACTCAAGACCCCGAGGAGTATCTCGAGTGGGAGCGCAAGATGGACGACTACCTCACGCTACATCAAGTTCCCTACGAAGATCAAGTGAAGTGCGCCACAAGAAACTTCCACGACAACGCGTCAACATGGTGGCTTCACACACCTTCGACGAGCTTCAACGTGAATTGGCCCAAGACGAAGAAAGCTATGCGACGAGAGTTCGTGCCTTCCACCTACACGGAACAACTTCTACGCCAATTGGAGAACACCATTCAAGGATCCAAGTCCATCGACAAGTACTTCAAGGAGATGAAGATGGCCTTGCAACGAGCCGGCGTGGACGACCCCATCTCAATGAAGCTCCACTTCATGATGGGATTGCACAATGACGTCTACAAGACTATCTTCTTCGAGAACTACAAGTCCCTCGACGACAACTACATTGGTGCTCTCAAGGCGGAACAAGAACTTATGAAGGCCAAGGCTTCTCTACCGCAAGCACACTTCTCGAAGACCAAGCTCCAAGATGGCGAGCATGAGGCTAGTACCACCATGATGTCCAAGCCCGACGAGCTCCAAGACGACGTTCCCAAGTTCGACTTCATCGCCATCCCTCTTTGTGGCATTGATGATGCCGAGTCTACTTCGACTCTTTTTCAAGACGGTGCGGCGACGACTACGACTACGGAGCCATTCGAGGACCACGCTTTGGAGGCGAACGACATGGTGACGAGCAAGGTTGATGCTTCCATCTTTGGAGGCGAGAGTGATGATGTGCCATCTTCGGCCTTCATCCACGACGACAATGAGGAGATGGTTGAGCATGGATTTTCCCTTCGACCACGGCGACATATGATGACTTGAGTGACTTGTGCCACCATAGTGAGAGTGAGAGTGAATTCACCACTAGCCCCATATATGATGAGCTGCCCCAATTCCCATGTGAGGAGAGCCACAACCCCCACCACTTGAGTGAGATGAGTGACTCCACCATATGCGAGCTTGAGTGCACCTACCTTGAGGGAGTGAGTGAGCCACCACATAGAGAGAGTGAGATAGTTGATAGGTCATGTGAGGCCACTTTCAACACTAACGACTTGACCTCTACCTCTATTGTGTCTTCTCATTCGGTGCTAGGTCCCACATTTGATGACGCGCCGATCCTCGACGACTTCGTCCTTCCATTGGACAAGACGATGGCCATGGTGGAATATTATGCACCTCCCACATGGTTCCATCAAGATGAAGATGATGACCACCATTTGGTCTTTCCCACCTCACCTACACCACATGAGTGGAATGAAAAAGGTAACAAAGGTGAAGGTGATGCTCTCGTCCCACTAGTGGACTATGTTGACATTGATTGCTTGCATGATGTTGATCCACCTATTGCCATGCTTCATGCTAGTATGATTGCCACATGCGATGATTTACCAATTTATGATGAGTTTGATGATTGCCATGTGGAGTCTATTAGTTGTGATGCCATGTTGCATAGGATTTCATGTGATAATTCTCTCGGTCACATCATGTTTGACAATCCTCTTGACTTGTCATATGCTATGCATGAGATCTATAGTATGTCCTATTTGCAATCTCTTCGTAGTAACTATGCATATGCCATTAAGATAAACCCAATTTGCACATATGGCATAGATGACAAGCCCATAGTTATTGGCATTTGTTTTTCTTGTGATGATATTGACATGCTTCCTTTGCATCATATCCATCATATGCCATGCCATGAACACCTAGCTTCCGATATGCATTGTTTTGGATGTTGTCCTTTTTCTACAAATGATGTTTTCGATATTGCTCATGAGGAGACCCCCATAGTTTCCTCATACATTTTAGGAGATTTTGGTCCATCCTATCCATTGCATGATCCCCATACTTGTATGCTCAATTTGCATCCACATCATGCTATACACAATAACTATTCATTCATGATGGATGACATGTTCTTATACCATGCATCAAATTTCTTTGAGCAATGCTTATCTTGTGCTAACTCATACGTGCACATACACGTCATGATGGATGATGTGTACATTTACCACGCGCACAATTTCTTTGGTTTGTGTGCATGTGTAGGATACTTGGACTATGTGTCGACTTCCACTTCACGTGAGTTGACCATTCGAGCTCTTGAGAGCGAACCACTTTCTACCACGACGCTTCGACATCGCACTTGCTTGTGCTTCGGCATTGTTGAGGATGCACAAGGACACGTTTTCAAGGTGATATCCTTCTCTTTCGAGAACCCAAAAACCATGAGCATGACTATTGTGGATCATACTACATGTGTTGCTTGCACCATGAGACTTATTTGTCATCTTGGACCCCTTGATCGCGCACATGTTAGTGATATTGCTTTCTTTCACGATAGCCAAATTGCCATGCCTCATGTTATATATGCCTTGTGTGTTGCATCCAATTCTTGGATTACTTGTCCCTATCTTATGCTTGGTTGCAACAATGTCATCTCTTCACATATGCCATGTCCCATTGCTTTTCACATGATTGACTTGATGGCCTCACACATGTTGAACAATTGCTCTTTCTATTGTGTTGAGTGCCATACTATCTTCACTACACCCTATGCACATTATGCTTGGATTGTCTTGCACGTGACCCATGTGTTTAGACACTTCATTTTACATGGTGTTGTGAATGATTCCTATGCCTACCATAGACCTTTCATTGAGTGCTTTATGCATGCTTGCTACGACTTTGAGGTAGATGCTTACTCTCTTGTCACACATATGTGCATCTCTACCTCACATTTACATACTTGCTTCCATGATGACCTTGATTGTGCTCAGTTCATATGCTTACATGCCATGTCACAATCCTTTGTCACACCACATGCTATGCTTGATGACCACACTTGTTGGGTGAATCACCTCTTGAATGTTTGGTTTTGCACTAACGCTAACCACATTTGTTTTTCCAAGTGTTTGTTGTCTTTGCTCCTTTTGAAGGAATCACTAGACGGAGAGACATTGGAGAGTGCCCATGTTGAGCTTCAAGATGATGAGCACTTCGTGATGGTCCACATCTACACGACGACGCCATCTCTTTCCCATGGTGATTTGGTTTTCGATCCGAGGTCGGATCTTTTCCAAGGGGGAGGGGATGATACGGTGTATCCTATGGACATCACCATGTCAAGAGTCTGCTTGGGAAGTGACACGTGCGACCTCTACTTCTCATACATAAAGGTGAATCATCTCCTTTACACGTGTTCACTTGACCCCTTCGAGGATGGTATACTACTTGACACTCCACTCGTGTGCATGCATAGGTATTGTCGGAGCTTCACGGACGACGACGAGGAGTGCAAGCGCCGAGGAACACCTACACCATCCGCGAGGGAAGCTTGGAAGAGAAGACGGAAGAAGACGGAGCGGCTGAAGGTACAGCCGCCGGACATCCGGCGCCAGCCCGGACATCCGGCGCCAGCCCGGACATCCGGCGCCAGCCCGGACATCCGGCGACCTGCCCGGACATCCGGCGCTTCAGCAGAGGCCGGACATCCGGCATCACCCCGGAAATCCGGCAAGGGCAACAGAAGCACCCGAGGAACGACCATCGCCAGGCCGGACATCCGGCCCGTGCCCGGACATCCGGCCTCCCATGAACGGCCGGACATCCGGCCCCCAGCCCGGACATCCGGCGCCTGCCTGCGCGCAGAGTCGGGCCAGAGGCCCATGTATCCTCTCCCACTTACCCCTTCGTGTACTAGACTATATATACTCCTCCACCTCCACCATTTTAGGGTTAGCAATGGTTTAGCTCATATGAGAGATAGAGCTTTGCTCATCCATCCCGGATCTACTCCACGAGAGAGACCGCGGCCCCTCTACGGAGAAGATCCACCTTGGATTCAAGACCCCTAGCGGGAAGATCCTTCACGGATTCAAGACCTCCTCTTGGAGATGAACTCTACCCATGTATCTTTCCCTTTGTTGTTCATGTATCTTGTGATCTCGTGTGTTTGATTGTCTAGTGGATGTGTGATTGGACTTGTTCTTGTGTGTTTCCTCTCGTGTTTTCCCCCGTTTCCCTTTGTGTTCTTCGTGTTCATCGTGGGATCCCCTCCATTTTGTGAAAGATCTGCTGATTAGGGTTCCACCCTGTATCATATGGTATCATGAGCCACGGTTTCTCACGAATTTGGAGCCTCCCCACCGTTTTCTAGCCTTGTTTTGTTGTGTTCTTCCCCAAATTCGAAAATTCCCCACCAAAAATAGCCCCAAAAAATTTTGTGATCTGTTGGTTTGATGAAGTTTTGTTGATTTTGATCCATGGATTTGCTTGGTTTCAAGTGGATCTAGCATTTCCCCAAGTTTCCCCATCTTTCCTCCACAAAATCCGTCAAATTTTGCCCCCAAAATCATCAAATTCCGCCCACAAACGAGTTTGGAAGTCCCGATTCAGATCTGGAATCGTCGGGCCGGACATCCGGGCCATAGGCCGGACATCCGGGCCATCGGGCCGGACATCCGGGTCCCCGGCCGGACATCCGGCTCCTGGAGGGCAAATTCGCGCACGTTTCTGGACATCTGGCCCCGGATTTCCGGGCTCCACCCCGGATGTCCGACCCCTGGGATTTCAGCCACCCGTGTTTCACCGTTTTGTCCATAACTAATTCATCCGAACTCCGATTTCGACGTTCTTGAGCTCGTTTTGAAGCTCTTGACATCCCCCATAACACAAAAATACCACCATAATCATTTGACTCCATCATATTTTGTGGATTTTGGCATCTTTGCCTAGGGCTTCCACCATATCATCCACATAACCACCACCGACTTCCGCAACCTAACAAATTTTGTTCCCATAGCATTTGTGGTTGCTTGAGTAGTGATTTGAGTCTCCTAAGGTGTTTAGGCTACTTAGGGACCATTGCTTCTTCATCAACCACCACCACCACTTCCGCATAGCCTAGTCCACCATACATAGCCAACCCAACTTAACCAAATTTTTATTCGAGCTTGTTTGAGTTGTGGCTTGTGTCTCCTAAGGTGTTTCGGCTACTTAGGGACCGTGACTTCAACTCCGACATCGTGTATAGCCCATCATTTGATACAGGGTGGAACCCTAATCAGCGGATCTTTCACGAAATGGAGGGGATCCCACGATGAACACGAAGAACACAAAGGGAAACGGGGGAAAACACGAGAGGAAACACACAAGAACAAGTCCAATCACACATCCACTAGACAATCAAACACACAAGATCACACGGTACATGAACAACAAAGGGAAAGATACAAGGTAAAGTTCATCTCCAAGAGGAGGTCTTGAATCCGTGAAGGATCTTCCCGTTAGGGGTCTTGAATCCAAGGTGGATCTTCTCCGTAGAGGGGCCGCGGTCTCTCTCGTGGAGTAGATCCGGGATGGATGAGCAAAGCTCTATCTCTCATATGAGCTAAACCATTGCTAACCCTAAAATGGTGGAGGTGGAGGAGTATATATAGTCTAGTACACGAAGGGGTAAGTGGGAGAGGATACATGGGCCTCTGGCCCGACTCTGCGCGCAGGCAGGCGCCGGATGTCCGGGCTGGGGGCCGGATGTCCGGCCGTTCATGGGAGACCGGATGTCCGGGCACGGGCCGGATGTCCGGCCTGGCGGTGGCCGTTCTTCGGGTGCTTCTGTTGCCCTTGCCGGATTTCTGGGGTGATGCCGGATGTCCGGCCTCTGCTGAAGCGCTGGATGTCCGGGCAGGTCGCCGGATGTCCGGGCTGGCGCCGGATGTCCGGGCTGGCGCCGGATGTCCGGCGGCTGTAACTTCAGCCGCTCCGTCTTCTTCCGTCTTCTCTTCCAAGCTTCCCTCGCGGATGGTGTAGGTGTTCCTCGGCGCTTGCACTCCTCGTCGTCGTCCGTGAAGCTCCGACAATACCTATGCATGCACACGAGTGGAGTGTCAAGTAGTATACCATCCTCGAAGGGGTCAAGTGAACACGTGTAAAGGAGATGATTCACCTTTATGTATGAGAAGTAGAGGTCGCACGTGTCACTTCCCAAGCAGACTCTTGACATGGTGATGTCCATAGGATACACCGTATCATATCCACTACGCAAATCAACTTTGGAGAATATTGTAGAGCCACTCAATTCATCAAGCATATCATCTATCCTAGGAATAGGATGACGATAACGAATAGTAATATTATTAATGGCTCTACAATCAACACACATACGCGATGTACCATCCTTTTTCGGCACTAGAATAATAGGAACAGCACAAGGACTAAGGGATTCGCGTATATAACCTTTGTCGAGTAGCTCCTGTACTTGATGCATAATCTCCTTCGTCTCTTCTGGATTGGTACGGTATGGTGCGCGGTTGGGTAGCGATGCACCGGGAATTAAGTCAATCTGATGCTCAATCCCTCGAATAGGTGGTAATCCCGGTGGCACGTCTTGTGGAAAGACGTCGGCGAACTCCTGCAAAATGTTAGTGACAGCAGGAGGCAAAGAGGAAGGCACGTCCTCGAATGAAAATAATGCCTCTTTGCATACAACAGCATAGCAAACAGATTTGCTAAAATCTAGCCCATCAATATCAGATTTGGTGGCAAATAAACATGCACTTTTCAATTTAATTTCAGAAGCAACAGTAGATGGTTTATTATTAGGCTTCATTTGTTGCTCAAATTTTTTGCCACAATCTGATTTTCACTCTTATTTTTCTCCTGTTTTGCTTTATTAGCTCTATTAATATCATCTTTTAAAATGGAATCAGGAGTCATAGGAAGCAAAGTAATATTTTTATCCTTATGAACAAGAGTATACTGATTGTTTCTACCATGGTGTACAGAATTTTTATCAAATTGCCATGGTCTACCAAGTAATAAGGAACATGCTTGCATAGGTACCACATCACAATCAACATAATCAGCATATGTAGAGATACTAAAATGCACACGAACAGTACGTGTTACCTTAACCTTGCCGCTGTTGTTGAACCATTGGATGTAGTAAGGATGTGGATGTGGTCTTGTGGTGAGAGATAGCTTCTCCACCATCTCCATGCTAGCCAAGTTGTTGCAACTCTCTCCATCTATGATCACGCGAACAGAAAGTTCCTTCACAACTCCCTTTGTATGGAACAAATTATGCCTCTGATTTTGCTCAGCTTGTGTAACCTGCACACTCAAAACACGTTGAGCAACTAAACATTCATACCTGTCAGCATCTTCAGGAGCCATGTATTGCGTCTCATGATCAGAATCGTCTCCGCCGTGTTCTTCACGTGTAATAAGAGCCAAAGTCTCCTCATCATAGTCACTAGCGGATTCATATCCACCATCCTCAGTAGCAATCATCACACGCTGAGATTTGCAATCTCTCGCAAAATGTCCTCTTCCCTTACAACGACGACAAATAATATCACTGGTGTGCCCTGTTGATGCCATGGAAGAAGAAGAACTCTGTGCAGGCCCAATAGGTGTGCTCTTGGCAGATAATGGTGGTTGTGCCTGCTTCCTTGTATCATGGCTGGAGGTAACAGCTGATAGAGGTGTCGGTGCAGTAGAATGTGAGGAAGTAGAGGATGCACGCGGTGTCCATGATGAAGGTCGTCCTGCAGAAAAGTTAGTCCGCGCCAATGCCTGTCGATCCTGCACTTCACGTTCAGCTTTACAAGCAAGATGGAATAAACGAGTGATAGTAGTATAATCCTTATACTCTAGAATGGTCTGAATCTCTCTATTTAATCCACCCATAAAACGTGCAAGCATAGTTTCATTCTCCTCAACAATACCACATCTAATCAGGCCAGTTTGTAATTGCTGATAATATTCTTCTACAGAATTTTTTCCTTGTCTTAAGCGCTGCAGTTTTTGAAGTAATTCACGTTGATAATATGGTGGAACCCAACGAGTACGCATAGCAGTTTTCAAAGCAGTCCAAGTAGCTGGAATAGGATATAATCTACAATGTTCAGACCACCAAACACATGCAAAACCAGTGAAAGCACAAACAGCAGCAGGAACACGTCTCTCCTCGGGATAGTTTAAACATGTAAAACGTTGTTCAGTTTGTAACTCCCAAGTAAGATATATATCAGGAACATATCTACCCTCAAATGGTGGAATATTCAATTTCAGTTTAGGAAGATGGTCATGTACCTCAGGTGGTGGTGCAGCCCTACCGTTGCGATGATATGCATGAGGACGACCTGGAGGTGGTGGTGCTGGTTGTTGCACGTAGTTCTGATTTTGGTCAACCTCATCCTCGTAATGGTCCTCCACCTCTGCAGTAGCAGCAGGAGCTACATAAACATCAACAGCAGCACCAGAAGCTTGACCAGTCTCAAGGGGAACGCGCTGTGCTCGTCCCACTTGATTCGGAAGGCGCCGTTGTTGTTGTTGTTGTTGTTGAAGAGGTGGGACAGCTGCAGCAGCCGGTGGTGGTGGAAAACGCGCAAGCAATTCAGCAAACTTGTTATCGAGCTTTGTGTCAAACGTCTTCTCCATGCCATCTATCTTCTCCATGGCCTCGTCAAATCTGTTTAGCACATCTTGCACCTGTTCACTCATCATTTGCTGAAACTTATCATGAAGCTCCTTGTTCGTCAAGTTCTCCCAGTCAGTCTCGTCGACTTGTGATCCTGGCATGGTTAGCAGCAATAGAAACACACAAGAATATGATCCTACAGACTACTAAGAAGTGGTGGGGGTGGCGGGTGTCACAAATCCGACAAGCTGATATAGGGTGGAACCCTAATCAGCGGATCTTTCACGTTTGGAGGTTGGCACACGATGAACACGGGGAAAACACGGAGAAGGATGGGGAAAACACAAGAGAGAACACTCAAATCAACACGGAAGCAATCACACAAGTGCTAGATTCGCGATACAAGGTCGAGATACATGATCCAAAGTCAACAACGGTGATACAGATAGTCTTCTCCCGGAGGAGGTCTTGGAATCCCGTGGGATCTTCCCGTTAGGGGTCTTGAATCCAGAGGTGGATCTTCTCCGTAGAGGCGCACCGGTCTCGTGGGAGAAATCCACACAAGTGTCAAATGAGCTAAAACCACAGCTAACCCTAAACGGAAAGAGGAGAGGAGTATATATAGTCTACGGGGCGAATGGGTACATGGGCCTCGGTGATACAGGGTGGAACCCTAATCAGCGGATCTTTCACGAAATGGAGGGGATCCCACGATGAACACGAAGAACACAAAGGGAAACGGGGGAAAACACGAGAGGAAACACACAAGAACAAGTCCAATCACACATCCACTAGACAATCAAACACACAAGATCACAAGATACATGAACAACAAAGGGAAAGATACATGGGTAGAGTTCATCTCCAAGAGGAGGTCTTGCATCCGTGAAGGATCTTCCCGCTAGGGGTCTTGAATCCAAGGTGGATCTTCTCCGTAGAGGGGCCGCGGTCTCTCTCGTGGAGTAGATCCGGGATGGATGAGCAAAGCTCTATCTCTCATATGAGCTAAACCATTGCTAACCCTAAAATGGTGGAGGTGGAGGAGTATATATAGTCTAGGGTCATGAAGGGGTAAGTGAGGGGCGAAACGGGTACATGGGCATCGGCCCGGATACATGCACGCAGGCAAGGCCGGACGTCCGGGCTGGCAGCCGGATGTCCGGGGCTTCGGGGCGAGCCGGATGTCCGGGGTTACGGCCGGATGTTCGGGCTGGCTCGGTCCAGCTTCTGTGAAGGAGGGCCCGGATTTCCGGGAGGAGTGCCGGATGTCCGGCCGTTGCTGAAGCGCCGGATGTCCGGCCTTTGGCCCGGATGTCCGGCCGCTGTAGTATCAGCAGCTCCGTCTTCTTCCTTCTTCTCTTCCAAGCTTCCCTCGCAGATGGTGTAGGTGATCCTTGGCGCTTGCACTCCTCCTCGCCATCCGTGAAGCTCCGACAATACCTATGCATGCACACGAGAGGAGTGTCAAGTAGTATACCATCCTCGAAGGGGTCAAGTGAACACGTGTAAAGGAGATGATTCACCTTTATGTATGAGAAATAGAGGTCGCACGTGTCACTTCCCAAGCAGACTCTTGACATGGTGATGTCCATAGGATACACCGTATCATGGCTCCTGAAGATGCTGACAGGTATGAATGTTTAGTTGCTCAACGTGTTTTGAGTGTGCAGGTTACACAAGCTGAGCAAAATCAGAGGCATAATTTGTTCCATACAAAGGGAGTTGTGAAGGAACGTTCTGTTCGCGTGATCATAGATGGAGGGAGTTGCAACAACTTGGCTAGCATGGAGATGGTGGAGAAGCTATCTCTCACCACAAGACCACATCCACATCCTTACTACATCCAATGGTTCAACAACAGCGGCAAGGTTAAGGTAACACGTACTGTTCGTGTGCATTTTAGTATCTCTACATATGTTGATTATGTTGATTGTGATGTGGTACCTATGCAAGCATGTTCCTTATTACTTGGTAGACCATGGCAATTTGATAAAAATTCTGTACACCATGGTAGAAACAATCAGTATACTCTTGTTCATAAGGATAAAAATATTACTTTGCTTCCTATGACTCTTGATTCCATTTTGAAAGATGATATTAATAGAGCTAATAAAGCAAAACAGGAGAAAAATAAGAGTGAAAATCAGATTGTGGCAAAAGAATTTGAGCAACAAATGAAGCCTAATAATAAACCATCTACTGTTGCTTCTGAAATTAAATTGAAAAGTGCATGTTTATTTGCCACCAAATCTGATATTGATGAGCTAGATTTTAGCAAATCTGTTTGCTATGCTGTTGTATGCAAAGAGGCATTATTTTCATTCGAGGACGTGCCTTCCTCTTTGCCTCCTGCTGTCACTAACATTTTGCAGGAGTTCGCCGACGTCTTTCCACAAGACGTGCAACCGGGATTACCACCTATTCGAGGGATTGAGCATCAGATTGACTTAATTCCCGGTGCATCGCTACCCAACCGCGCACCATACCGTACCAATCCAGAAGAGACGAAGGAGATTATGCGTCAAGTACAGGAGCTACTCGACAAAGGTTATATACGCGAATCCCTTAGTCCTTGTGCTGTTCCTATTATTCTAGTGCCGAAAAAGGATGGTACATCGCGTATGTGTGTTGATTGTAGAGCCATTAATAATATTACTATTCGTTATCGTCATCCTATTCCTAGGCTAGATGATATGCTTGATGAATTGAGTGGCTCTACAATATTCTCCAAAGTTGATTTGCGTAGTGGATACCATCAAATTCGTATGAAATTGGGAGATGAATGGAAAACAACATTTAAAACTAAGTTTGGATTATATGAGTGGTTAGTCATGCTGATGTAGGGTGGAACCCTAATCAGCGGATCTTTCACGTTTGGAGGTTGGCACACGATGAACACGGGGAAAACACGGAGAAAGATGGGGAAAACACAAGAGAGAACACTCAAATCAACACGGAAGCAATCACACAAGTGCTAGATTCGCGATACAAGGTCGAGATACATGATCCAAAGTCAACAACGGTGATACAGATAGTCTTCTCCCGGAGGAGGTCTTGGAATCCCGTGGGATCTTCCCGTTAGGGGTCTTGAATCCAGAGGTGGATCTTCTCCGTAGAGGCGCACCGGTCTCGTGGGAGAAATCCACACAAGTGTCAAATGAGCTAAAACCACAGCTAACCCTAAACGGAAAGAGGAGAGGAGTATATATAGTCTACGGGGCGAATGGGTACATGGGCCTCGGCCCAGGGGCTGCACGCAGGGAATTCAGGGGCCGGACGTCCGGGCGGCGGGCCGGATGTCCGGGACTTCACAGGACGCCGGATGTCCGGGGCGGGGGCCCGGATGTCCGGGCTGGAGTGGACGCGCCTCGGGTGCTCTCTGGACAGAGGCGCCGGATTTCCGGGCGCGGGGCCGGATGTCCGGGCCGTGCCTGGCCGGATGTCCGGGCCCTGGCCGGATGTCCGGGCCCTGTAGCCTTGGCTGCTGTTGGCCTTCTGTGGGTGAATGCCCAGGGGCCGGATGTCCGGGCCAGGGGGCCGGATGTCCGGGTCCTGGAGCTCTCTTCTGCTCTTCTCGATGCATTGGCTCGTCCATGAACTTGAGGACTCGTCCATCTTCACGCCCCTCTCCGATGTGGTCTTCTTCACACCTGAGCACACACAACACGTCCGTCTGAGGTAGCGACCATGTCTCGCAAGATTTGTATGGAAGTAGGGCTAGGAGTGACGTCACCTCGGTCTCGGGAGCTCTAGTCCTTGGTCCTTTGGGCACTTGTTGAGGTGAAGGAGGGTCCATGGGGATGGCCCTAGGATACACCGTATCAGATGGTGGTTATCGTTTTGGAGGAAGTCGACTTTGACGATCCGACTACGAACGTGCGAGGACGTCGCGCCTTAGCAATCGCTAAACCAACTCCGAGAGGTTGTTGACCACGCCGGAGCACGATCAACCTGACCACGAAGGTCTGTTTCCTGCAGGCAAACGAAGAACAAGCAAGAAACTAAGATTGCAATCTGGATATTGCGAATATAAGAGGAAAGCTTTATTGATCAAGGTGGGGTTCTGTGACGCCTTGGTCTGGTCGTTGAACACAAACGAAGTACGCGAAGTTGCAGCTATGGCGAACTTTTAATCTAAACAAAACCCAAAGTCTAAACGACGCCCTAAGGGCTGTATATATGAGGGAAAGAGGGGGGAATTTCGTGGCCCTTGGTGGAGGGGTCCGAAACCAACCCTAACTCTTGTTTCCCCACACATACGGACTCTAAAAACAGCCTATACTCAAGTATTTCGAAATTACATGGGCCTGGCCCAATAATAAGGTGACGCAGCACCTAAAATAGCCTCTGGACGAAATTTATGAAGTGGCATTTTGTATATTTCGTCCAAGGCTTCTCGCACTCATTATGGTGGCTTCAAAGTCCTGAAATCATCCATTGCAACTCCATTCTTGTCCCCCTTGCGCGTGCCATCATCTCCATGCTTGATCTTGCTCCAATGTTCATCCTTCTTGTCCAAGCTAGGCCCTTCATTTGTAAGCAAGACAAATGTATCCAATTTAGGCAGCATCATATTCTCATGAACATTAGATTCATTACCAAGAAACGAAAGTACCTGGTAATTTAATTGGCGTGCGCGAGCTCTAGTAATTGCTCCTGTATATGTGCCAGTTGGAACTGTGGGTGTCACCTTGTTAGTGATGTCCTCATCAGAAAGCATAGTATAACGACGAGACAATGCATCAACAATAACATTTTCTTTTCCCTTCTTGTGTTTAATAACATAAGGGAAAGTATCTATGAATTCAACCCATTTAGCATGTCTACGGTTCAATTTTGCTTGACTTTTAATGTGCTTCAAAGATTCATGATCAGAATGTATAACAAATTCTTTGGGCCATAAATAATGTTGCCTTGTTTCCAAAGTCCAAACAAGAGCATATAATTCCTTATCATAAGTAGAATAATTTAGACTAGGCCCACTCAATTTTTCGGAAAAGTATGCAATAGGTTTACCATCTTGTAATAACACACCTCCTAACCCAATTCCACTAGCATCACATTCAAGCTCAAAAGTCTTAATTAAATCATGAAGTTGGAGTAAAGGAGCATGTGTCAACTTATCTTTCAATATCGTGAATGCTTCTTCCTGTGTAGTACCCCAAATAAAAGGCACATCCTTCTTTGTAAACTCATTGAGAGGTGCAGCAATGGTGCTGAAATCTCTCACAAAACGCCGATAGAATCCAGCGAGGCCAAGGAAACTCCTCACGCGGCCAACTCTCAATAGCTTCAATCTTGGCTTTATCAACCTCAATTCCCTGTGGAGTAACAACATAGCCAAGAAAAGAGACTCGGTCGATGCAAAAGGTGCACTTTCCAAGGTTACCAAACAAACGTGCATCACGTAGAGCAATAACAATAGCACGTAAATGTTCCAAATGTTCCTCCAAAGATCTTCTATAAATCAATATATCATCAAAGTATACTACCACAAATCGTCCAATGAAAGCACGTAAAACTTCATTCATTAATCTCATGAAAGTACTAGGTGCATTAGTTAACCCAAAAGGCATGACTAACCACTCATATAATCCAAACTTAGTTTTAAATGTTGTTTTCCATTCATCTCCCAATTTCATACGAATTTGATGGTATCCACTTTGCAAATCAAATTTGGAGAATATTGTAGAGCCACTCAATTCATCAAGCATATCATCTAGCCTAGGAATAGGATGACGATAACGAATAGTAATATTATTAATGCCTCTACAATCAACACACATACGCGATGTACCATCCTATTTCGGCACTAGAATAATACGAACAACACAAGGACTAAGGGATTCGCATATATAACCTTTGTCGAGTAGCTTGTGTAGTTTATGCATAATCTCCTTCGTCTCTTCTGGATTGGTACGGTATGGTGCGCGGTTGGGTAGCGATGCATCGGGAATTAAGTCAATCTGTTGCTCAATCCCTCGAGTAGGTGGTAATCCCGACGGCACGTCTTGTGGAAAAATGTCGGCGAACTCCTGCAAAATGTTAGTGACAGCAGGAGGCAAAGAGGAAGGCACGTCCTCGAATGAAAATAATGCCTCTTTGCACACAAAAGCATAGCAAACAGAATTGCTAAAATCTAGCTCATCAATATCAGATTTGGTGGCAAGTAAACATGCACTTTTCAATTTAAGTTCAGAAGCAACAGTAGATGGTTTATTTTTAGGCTTCATTTGTTGCTCAAATTCTTTTGCCAGAATCTGATTCTCACTCTTATTTTTCTCCTGTTTTGCTTTATTAGCTCTATTAATATCATCAGTCAAAATGGAATCAGGAGTCATAGGAAGCAAAGTAATATTTTTATCCTTATGAAAAAGATTATACTGATTGTTTCTACCATGGTGTATAATTTTTTTATCAAATTGCCATGGTCTACCAAGTAATAAGGAACATGCTTGCATAGCTACCACATCACAATCAACATAATCAGCATATGTAGAGATACTAAAATGCACACAAACATTACGTGTTACCTTAACCTTGTCGATGTTGTTGAACCACTGGATGTAGTAAGGATGTGGATGTGGTCTTGTGGTGAGAGATAGCTTCTCCACCATCTCCATGCTAGCCAAGTTGTTGCAACTCCCTCCATCTGTGATCACGCGAACAAAACGTTCCTTCATAACTCCCTTTGTATGGAACAAATTATGCCTCTGATTTTGCTCAACTTGTGTAACCTGCACACTCAAAACACGTTGAGCAACAAAACATTCATACCTGTCAGCATCTTCAGGAGCCATGTATTGCGTCTCATGGTCAGAATCGTCTCCACCGTGTTTTTCATGTGTAATAAGAGCCAAAGTCTCCTCATCATAGTCACTAGCGGATTCATATCCACCATCCTCAGCTGCAATCATCACACGCTGAGATTTGCATTCTCTCGCAAAATGTCCTCTTCCCTTACAATGACGACAAATAATATCACTGGTGTGCCTTGTTGATGCCATGGAAGAAGAAGAACTCTGTGCTGGCCCAATAGGTGTGCTCTTGGCAGATAATGGTGGTTGTGCCTGCTTCCTTGTATCACGGCTGGAGGTAACATCTGATGGAGGTGTCGGTGCAGTAGAATGTGTGGAAGTAGAGGATGCACGCGGTGTCCATGATGAAGGTCGACCTGCAGAAAAGTTAGTCCGCGCCAATGCCTGTCGATCCTGCACTTCACGTTCAGCTTTACAAGCAAGATGGAATAAACGAGTGATATTATTATAATCCTTATACTCTAGAATGGTCTGAATCTCATTATTTAATCCACCCATAAAACGTGCAAGCATAGCTTCATTCTCCTCAACAATACCACAACTAATCATGCAAGTTTGTAATTGCTGGTAATATTCTTCTACATAATTTTTTCCTTGTCTTAAGCGCTGCAATTTTTGAAGTAATTCACGTTGATAATATGGTGGAACCCAACGAGTACGCATAGCAGTTTTCAAAGCAGCCCAAATAGTTGGAATATTATCCGGATGTAATATACAATATTCAGACCACCACACACAAGCAAAACTAGTGAAAGCACAAAGAGTAGCAGCAACACGTCTCTCCTCGGGATATTTTAAACATGTAAAACGTTGTTCAGTTTCTAACTCCCAAGTAAGATATATATCAGGAACATATCTACCCTCAAATGGTGGAATATTCAATTTTAGTTTAGGGAGATGGTCATGATCGCGTACCTGAGGGTATGGTGCAGCCCTACCATTGCGATTATATGCATGTGGATGACCTGGTTGTTGTGGTGCTGGTTGTTGCACGTAGTTCTGATTTTGATCAACCTCTTCCTCATAATCCCCCGCGTAATCGTCCTCCTCCTCAGCAACAACAGGAGCCATAGAAGTATCAACAGCAGCACCAACAGGTTGGCCAGGTAGAAGAGGGACACTGATGCAGGGTGGAACCCTAATCAGCGGATCTTTCACGTTTGGAGGTTGGCACACGATGAACACGGGGAAAACACGGAGAAAGATGGGGAAAACACAAGAGAGAACACTCAAATCAACACGGAAGCAATCACACAAGTGCTAGATTCGCGATACAAGGTCGAGATACATGATCCAAAGTCAACGCCGGTGATACAAAGATAGTCTTCTCCGTGAGGAGGTCTTGGAATCCCGTGGGATCTTCCCGTTAGGGGTCTTGAATCCAGAGGTGGATCTTCTCCGTAGAGGCGCACCGGTCTCGTGGGAGAAATCCACACAAGTGTCAAATGTGATACAGGGTGGAACCCTAATCAGCAGATCTTTCACGAAATGGAGGGGATCCCACGATGAACACGAAGAACACAAAGGGAAACGGGGGAAAACACGAGAGGAAACACACAAGAACAAGTCCAATCACACATCCACTAGACAATCAAACACACAAGATCACAAGATACATGAACAACAAAGGGAAAGATACATGGGTAGAGTTCATCTCCAAGAGGAGGTCTTGAATCCGTGAAGGATCTTCCCGCTAGGGGTCTTGAATCCAAGGTGGATCTTCTCCGTAGAGGGGCCGCGGTCTCTCTCGTGGAGTAGATCCGGGATGGATGAGCAAAGCTCTATCTCTCATATGAGCTAAACCATTGCTAACCCTAAAATGGTGGAGGTGGAGGAGTATATATAGTCTAGTATACGAAGGGGTAAGTGGGAGAGGATACATGGGCCTCTGGCCTGACTCTGCGCGCAGGCAGGCGCCGGATGTCCGGGCTGGGGGCCGGATGTCCGGCCGTTCATGGGAGGCCGGATGTCCGGGCACGGGCCGGATGTCCGGCCTGGCGATGGCCGTTCTTCGGGTGCTTCTGTTGCCCTTGCCGGATTTCCGGGGTGATGCCGGATGTCCGGCCTCTGCTGAAGCGTCGGATGTCCGGGCTGGTCGCCGGATGTCCGGGCTGGCGCCGGATGTCCGGGCTGGCGCCGGATGTCCGGCGGCTGTAACTTCAGCCGCTCCGTCTTCTTCCGTCTTCTCTTCCAAGCTTCCCTCGCGGATGGTGTAGGTGTTCCTCGGCGCTTGCACTCCTCGTCGTCGTCCGTGAAGCTCCGACAATACCTATGCATGCACACGAGTGGAGTGTCAAGTAGTATACCATCCTCGAAGGGGTCAAGTGAACACGTGTAAAGGAGATGATTCACCTTTATGTATGAGAAGTAGAGGTCGCACGTGTCACTTCCCAAGCAGACTCTTGACATGGTGATGTCCATAGGATACACCGTATCACAATGGGACATGGCATATGTGAAGAGATGACATTGTTGCAACCAAGCATATGATAGGGACAAGTAATCCAAGAATTGGATGCAACACACAAGGCATATATAACATGAGGCATGGCAATTTGGCTATCGTGAAAGAAAGCAATATCACTAACATGTGCGCGATCAAGGGGTCCAAGATGACAAATAAGTCTCATGGTGCAAGCAACACATGTAGTATGATCCACAATAGTCATGCTCATGGTTTTTGGGTTCTCGAAAGAGAAGGATATCACCTTGAAAACGTGTCCTTGTGCATCCTCAACAATGCCGAAGCACAAGCAAGTGCGATGTCGAAGCGTCGTGGTAGAAAGTGGTTCGCTCTCAAGAGCTCGAATGGTCAACTCACGTGAAGTGGAAGTCGACACATAGTCCAAGTATCCTACACATGCACACAACAAAAGGAAGAACGTATGCGCATGGTAGATAAACACATCATCCATCATGATGGTTCTCTTCTCTTGCACATAACCATTAGGAGCAAAAGTGCATGAATAAGATGATGCAACAATGGCTATATTCATGGCACTAGGCATATGGTGCAAAGAGGTAAGACAAGCATGCTTCACAAGAATGAAGTCATAATCTCCAAATAAATGCGAGAATGCTATGGGGGCAATCTCATTGGCGAGACTGAAATCATGGTTGCGCTCAATACATTGTAGCATGAGAGAGGCAACATGTGGAGACATATGACAACAAGCAATATCAATCATGTGCAAAGCATGGCAATAACAAGTGATATCTCCACCAAGCTTGCAAATACACATACAAGTATGAGAATCAATCATCATGTGTAATGCGAAGCGTGGGTCACAAATGCATGGCGAAGGCATATAAATGAGCATACCATGCAAAGTGAACATGGAAAGATGGGCATAAGAGATATAATGGACAATAACCCATAACCATGTGAGTGCCATGTAGAAGGAATGCGCGAAGTCTTTGCGCGAAGGGAACGGTGGGAAAGATAATCCACGGAATCCCAAGTCATCATTGCTCTCTAGAGCTCGTTTCGTCAACTCGTGCTCTTGCGAGGTTGACGAGTATCCATGTGTACCTACACAAAAGAGACAGAAGCCAAAGAAATTGTGCGCGTGGTAAATGTACACATCATCCATCATGATGTGTATGTGCACGTATGAGTTAGCACAAGATAAGCATTGCTCAAAGAAATTTGATGCATGGTATAAGAACATGTCATCCATCATGAAGGAATAGTTATTGTGTATAGCATGATGTGGATGCAAATTGAGCATACAAGTATGGGGATCATGCAAAGGATAGGATGGACCAAAATCTCCTAAAATGTATGAGGAAACTATGGGGGTCTCCTCATGAGCAATATCGAAAGCATAATATGGAGAAGTGGAACAACATCCAAAACAATGCATGTCGGAAGCTAGGCAATCATGGCATGGCATATGGTGGATATGATGCAAAGGAAGCATGTCAATATCATCACAAGAAAAACAAATGCCAATAACCATGGGCTTGTCATCTATGCCATATGTGCAAATTGGGTTTATCTTAATGGCATATGCATAGTTACTACGATGAGATTGCAAGTATGACATATTGTTGAACTCATGCATAGCATATGACAAGTCAAGCGGATTGTCAAACATGATGTGACCGAGAGAATTATCACATGAAATCCTATGCAACATGGCATCACAACTAATAGACTCCACATGGCAATCATCAAACTCATCATAAATGGGTAAATCATCGCATGGGGCAATCATACTAGCATGAAGCATGGCAATAGGTGGATCAACATCATGCAAGCAACCAATGTCAACATAGTCCACTAGTGGGACGAGAGCATCACCTTCACCTTTGTTACCTTTTTCATTCCACTCATGTGGTGTAGGTGAGGTGGGAAAGACCAAATGGTGGTCATCATCTTCATCTTGATGGAACCATGTGGGGGGTGCATAATATTCCACCATGGCCATCGTGTTGTCCAATGGAAGGACGAAGTCGTCGAGGATCGGCGCGTCATCAAATGTGGGACCTAGCACCGAATGAGAAGACACAATAGAGGTAGAGGTCAAGTCGTTAGTGTTGAAAGTGGCCTCACATGACCTATCAACTATCTCACTCTCTCTATGTGGTGGCTCACTCACTCCCTCAAGGTAGGTGCACTCAAACTCGCATATGGTGGAGTCACTCATCTCACTCAAGTGGTGGGGATGGTAGCTCTCCTCACATGGGAATTGTGGCAACTCATCATATATGGGGCTAGTGGTGAAGTCACTCTCACTCTCAATATGGTGGCACAAGTCACTCAAGTCATCATACGTCGCCGTGGTCGAAGGGAAAATCCCATGCTCAACCATCTCGTAGTCGTCGTCGTGGATGAAGGCCGAAGATGGCACATCATCACTCTTGCCTCCTAAGATGGAAGCATCATCCTCGCTCGCCACCTTGTCGCTCGCCTCCAAAGCTTGGTCCTCGAATGGCTCCGTCGTCGTAGTCGTCGCCGCGCCGTCTTGAAAAAGAGTCAAAGTAGACTCGGCATCATCAATGCCACAAAGAGGGATGGCGATGAAGTCGAACTTGGGAACGTCGTCTTGGAGCTCGTCGGGCTTGGACATCATGGTGGTACTAGCCTCATGCTCGCCATCTTGGAGCTTGGTCTTCGAGAAGTGTGCTTGCGGTGGAGAAGCCTTGGCCTTCATAAGTTCTTGTTCCGCCTTGAGGGCACCAATGTAGTTGTCGTCGAGGGACTTGTAGTTCTCGAAGAAGATAGTCTTGTAGACGTCATTGTGCAATCCCATCATGAAGTGGAGCTTCATTGAAATGGGGTCGTCCACGCCGGCTCGTTGCAAGGCCATCTTCATCTCCTTGAAGTACTTGTCCATGGACTTGGATCCTTGAATGGTGTTCTCCAGTTGGCGTAGAAGTTGTTCCGTGTAGGTGGGAGGCACGAACTCTCGCCGCAAAGCTCTCTTCGTCTTGGGCCAATTCACGTTGAAGCTCGTCGAAGGTGTGTGAAGCCACCATGTTGACGCGTTGTCGTGGAAGTTTCTTGTGGCGCACTTCACTTGATCTTCGTAGGGAACTTGGTGGAGCTTGAGGTAGTCGTCCATCTTGCGCTCCCACTCGAGATACTCCTCGGGGTCTTGAGTCCCATAGAAAGGAATCTCGTGGTCGTTGTCGAGGTCGTAGTAGCTCGTGGTAGTCGCGGACTTGAGCTTGGTAAGCTTCTCTTGATCATAAGTTTGAGGTTCTTGTGGGCGAAGATGCCGCATATCCAAAGGCGCAGATGCCTTGAAGTCGCTTGGCGAAGATGCCAAGGTACATGGTGAAGTCGTTGAGCGGTTGTTGGTGTTGAGCTCATGATGACCTTCACGTTCTTGTCGTTGATGGTGTCGATGCCGATGAGATCTTGCCGTAGATGGTAGCTCGGAAGGATGTGCGCTTGAGCGTCTTCTCGAAGATGAGGGAGACCTCTTGCGGTCCTTGATGAGGGCTTTGAGCTCCTCCATTTGAGCATTCATGTTGGCGCACAAGTTGTTCGTCATGGCATCGAACTTGTCGTTGTTGTTGTAGACCGAAGTAGATGAAATGCTTTTCCTATCCATCACAAGACTCGAGCAAAGGTGAGTAGGAGATGAGATAAACAATACCAAGTTACCTTTTCCCAACGTTGAGGATGTATCCCGTTTCACTCAATGTGAAATGAAATAATAGTGGAATTGGTACCGGACTTGTTCACTCACACCTATCAAGTAAAGCTTATGGTGGAGCTCGGTGAGGATAGTGGCACAAAAATTTGATGCAAAATGTTAGCAAGAGTCAATAATGTTGAAAGAGATTCACAAATTTGCAAATGTAACAAGTAGACCAATAGCAATATGTGGCACACGGAAACACACACACGGATAGATAAATGGGGTCGTGCAACCAAGGAATGAGCCAAAATGTGGAATCCACGGAAAACGCTCGTGTTGCACAACTCAAGAGAGACGCTAGCACGATTGCTCTATAGGCGGATACGACACTTGTGCACAACCTATAAGATGCAAATGTATGCAACGACTTCTATCCCAAGTACGCTATATGTATAGTATTCCGGTGGTATGATCCAAAATGATCAAGTATGATATCATATGATGCTATGCTATGGTTCTTGCTTACAAGCTTCTTTGTGGCTCTTTTGCTTAAAAGCTTATTCTTTTTTTTTTGTTTTTTGTATGTCCACGATGCGAAATGCACAAACAAAGATAGCAATTGTGTATATGCGGGAACAATCTTGTGACACAAGGGATGATATGATGATACCAAGTGATGTGGTATGTATGCAATGGAAGGGCGGATCGATGATCACTAATGTGCACAAGTAACGTTGCCGGCAATACTCAAAGGCTAGTCTCGATAGGCAAGTGACGCAAAATGGGCTAGGGGTTAACAATGCAATTGCAAGGGGAATATACAATGATGTCGTCGAAGTTACCGTCCGTGTCGATGATGAGAGGTGGTGCTCTTGATGTAGACCCGTTCCTAATTAGCCGAAACACCTTAGGAAACGGAAAAACCACAACTCAAAATCTCAAGGACAAATGTCAAATGGTGGTAGCGGCAATGCCGTGGTGGTTGCGGAAGTGGAATGATGGGCTATACACGATGTCGGAGTTGAAGTCACGGTCCCTAAGTAGCCGAAACACCTTAGGAGACCCAAGCCACAACTCAAACAAGCTCAACAAAATTGGGTTAGGTTGTGTGGAAATGTATAGTGGGCAATGCTATGCGGAAGTGGTGGTGGTGGTTGATGAAGAAGCAATGGTCCCTAAGTAGCCTAAACACCTTAGGAGACTCAAATCACTACTCAAGCAACCACAAATGCTATGGGGGACAAAATTGGTTAGGTTGCGGGAGTCGGTGGTGGGTATGCGGATGGTATGGTGGAGGCCCTAGGCAAAGATGCCAAAATCCACAAAATATGATGGAGTCAAATGATGATGGTTGTATTTTTGTGGAATGGGGGATGTCAAGAGCTTCAAAACGAGCTCAAGAACGTCCAAATCGGAGTTCGTATGAATTAGTTATGACCAAAACAAAAATCAGCCGAAGTCAAAATCTGGGGATACCGGACGTCCGGAAAAGACCGGAAATCCGGTAATTTTTGCTGTATAGGTAGTTCCGGTCGTCCGGTGAATTCCGGACGTCCGGTGCTTCGTGAGGGTCCGGACGTCCGGTAAAACGCCGGTCGTCCGGTGGGTCGGGGTCAACGCGAGATTTGAGTTCCGGGACGCGATTTTGGGTGGAAAATGGAGATTTTGGGGTCAAAATTGATGAGATTTCGTGGATGAAAGATGGGGAAACTTGGGGAAATGCTAGATCCACTTGAAACCAAGCAAATCCATGGATCAAAATCAACAAAACATCAACAAACCAACAGATCACAAAAATTTTTGGGGCTATTTTTGGTGGGGATTTTCGAATTTTGGACGAAATCACACAAAACAAGGGTAGAAAACGGTGGAGGGGGCTCCAAATTCGTGAGAAACCGTGGCTCTTGATACCATATGATACAGGGTGGAACCCTAATCAGCAGATCTTTCACGAAATGGAGGGGATCCCACGATGAACACGAAGAACACAAAGGGAAACGGGGGAAAACACGAGAGGAAACACACAAGAACAAGTCCAATCACACATCCACTAGACAATCAAACACACAAGATCACAAGATACATGAACAACAAAGGGAAAGATACATGGGTAGAGTTCATCTCCAAGAGGAGGTCTTGAATCCGTGAAGGATCTTCCCGCTAGGGGTCTTGAATCCAAGGTGGATCTTCTCCGTAGAGGGGCCGCGGTCTCTCTCGTGGAGTAGATCCGGGATGGATGAGCAAAGCTCTATCTCTCATATGAGCTAAACCAATGCTAACCCTAAAATGGTGGAGGTGGAGGAGTATATATAGTCTAGGTCCACGAAGGGGTAAGTGAGGGGCGAAAGGGGGATACATGGGCCTCGGGCCCGAACACTGTGCGCAGACAGGTGCCGGTCGTCCGCTGGACACCGGACGTCCGGTGGCTCGGGAGGGACCGGACGTCCGGTAGCTCCCGGACTTCCGGTAATTTCCTGGATTTCGGTTCTGTTGCCGATGTCACGGACGTCCGGTGGCCGCCGGTCGTCCGGTCGCCTGGGACGCGTCGGACGTCCGGTAAACGCCGGTCGTCCGGAGCCTGAAGCTTGCAGCAGCTTCGTTTCTTCCGTCTTCTCTTCCACGCTTCCCTCGCCGATGGTGTAGTTGATCCTTGCCGCTTGCACTCCTCCTCGTCATCCGTGAAGCTCCGACAATACCTATGCATGCATACGAGTGGAGTGTCAAGTAGTATACCATCCTCGAAGGGGTCAAGTGAACACGTGTAAAGGAGATGATTCACCTTTATGTATGAGAAGTAGAGGTCACACGTGTCACTTGCCAAGCAGACTCTTGACATGGTGATGTCCATAGGATACACCGTATCAAAATGAGCTAAAACCACAGCTAACCCTAAACGGAATGAGGAAAGGAGTATATATAGTCTACGGGGCGAATGGGTACATGGGCCTCGGCCCAGGGGGCTGCACGCAGGCAGATCAGGGGCCGGATGTCCGGGCGGCGGCCCGGATGTCCGGGTCTTCGAGGGGTGCCGGACGTCCGGGGCGAGGTGCCGGATGTCCGGGCTGGAGCGGTCTGGTCTCGGGCGCTCTCTGGACAGAGGCGCCGGATTTCCGGGCCCGGGGCCGGATGTCCGGGCCATGCTTGGCCGGATGTCCGGGCCCTGGCCGGATGTCCGGGCCCTGTAGCTTCAGTTGCTGCTGGTCTTCTGTAGTTGATGGCCCAGGTGCCGGATGTCCGGGCCATGGGGCCGGATGTCCGGGGCCTGGAGCTCCCTTCTGCCCTTCTCGATGCATCAGTTCGTCCGTGGCCTTGGGGACTTGTCCATCTTCACGCTCTTCTCCGAAGCGGTCTCCTTCACACCTGAGCACACAAAGCACACTCGCTTGAGGTAGTAACCA
Source organism: Secale cereale (assembly GCA_902687465.1). NCBI lineage: Eukaryota > Viridiplantae > Streptophyta > Magnoliopsida > Poales > Poaceae > Secale > Secale cereale. The sequence goes on from LR738715.1 coordinate 439,315,598, forward strand.
TGTCTCGCAAGATTCATAAGGAAGTAGGGCTAGGAGTGACGTCACCTCGGTCTCGAAAGCTCTAGTACGGGCACGTGTCATCGGTCCTTGAGGCACTTGAGGGGGTGAAGGAGGGTCCATGGGGATGGCCCTAGGATACACCGTATCATCTCCCCTCCCTTGGGAAAGATCCGACCTCGGATCGAAATCTTCATCACCATGGAAAGGAGAGAGGTCCTTGATGTTGAAAGTATCGCTCACGGAGTACTTGTCTCGTGGGATGTCGATCTTGTAGGCGTTGTCGTTGTAGCGTGCTAGCACCTTGAAGGGTCCGTCGGCGCGAGGTAGAAGCTTGGACTTGCGCTCGAGTGGGAAGCGGTCCTTGCGAAGGTGAAGCCAAACAAGATCTCCCGGTTGGAACACCATCGGTGCCTTGTTGACGTTGAGCTTGGTGGCGCGACGGCGGACTTGTCGCTCGATCATCGCCCTTGTGTCTTCGTGCACCTTCTTGGGATAAGTTGCCCTTGCACTTGCGTCCATGTTCGTGCGCTCTTGGAGAGGAAGCGGTAGGATGTCCAAAGGTGACAATGGGTTGAAGCCGTAGACGATCTCGAAGGGGGACTTGCCGGTTGTGGAGTGTCTTGCGCGGTTGTAGGCGAACTCGGCGATTGGTAAGCAATGCTCCCATTCCCGGATGTTCCTCTTGATCAACACACGAAGAAGAGTGGATAGCGTGCGGTTCGTCACCTCCGTCTGACCGTCCGTTTGTGGATGGTACGCCGAAGAAAATAGAAGCTTGATTCCGAGCTTGGCACATAGTGTTTTCCAAAAGTAACTCAGGAACTTGACGTCCCGGTCAGAGACGATCGTTTTGGGCACGCCGTGTAGACGAAGTATCTCCCTGCAAAAGAGAGTTGCAACATGTGAAGCATCGTCGATCTTGTTACAAGGAATGAAATGAGCCATTGTGGAGAACCTATCTACCACGACAAACACGGAATCTTTGCCATTTTGAGTCCTAGGCAAACCAAGTATGAAATCCATGCTTATGTCTTCCCATGGGTGATATGGAATAGGAAGAGGCATATGAAGACCATAAGATTGCGCTTTGGACTTAGCTTTGCGGCATGTAGAACAACGGTTGGTGAAGCGTGAGACGTCACGAAGCATCTTGGGCCAAAAATAGTTCTTAGAGAGTGTAGCAAACGTCTTGTCTCGTCCAAAGTGTCCCATGAGTCCTCCTCCATGCGATTCCTGCAAACGAAGCGAAGACTCGGGAATGCAAAGTTTGTTAGCTCTCATAAGATATCCATCTTTGATGTAGTAATGCTCCCAAGAAGTGTGAGTCAAGCATTTAGCATAGGCATTTGCAAAGAAAGGATCATGCTTATATAAATCTTTAATATGCTCAAAGCCAATCACATTCAACTCAAGTTGTGTAACAAGCATGCATTTGCGGGAAAGCGCGTCCGCCACAACATTTTCTTTGCCCTTGATGTATTTGATGACATAGGGAAAAGACTCAATGAACTCACTCCATTTAGCATGACGCTTGTTCAACTTGGTTTGACCTTTGAGATACTTGAGTGTCTCATGGTCCGTATGAAGAATGAATTCATGAGGTCTAAGATAGTGTTCCCAAACACGTAGAACTCTCACCAAGGCATAAAGCTCTTTATCATAGATAGGATAGTTAAGTTGCGCTCCCGATAGCTTCTCGCTAAAGTACGCAATTGGGCGCTTTTCTTGCATTAGCACGCCACCGATGCCGGTACCACTAGCATCACAATGAATCTCAAACGGTTTGTCAAAGTTTGGTAGTGCTAGAAGTGGTGCGTGCGTGAGCAAGCTCTTAAGCTCATTGAACGCGGTGTCTTGCGAAGGACCCCAAATGAAAGGTGCGTTCTTCTTGCTCAAAGCGTGTAGAGGCATAGCAATGGTGCTAAAATCCTTCACAAAACGTCGATAGAAACCGGCTAGACCAAGGAAACTACGCACTTGCATAAGATTCTTTGGTTGAGGCCAAGTTTTAATTGCTTCAATTTTAGTTTCATCAACGTGAACACCTTGAGAAGATACGACAAATCCTAGAAAGACAACCTTGTCAACCCCAAAAGTGCATTTTTCCATATTAGCATACAATTGTTGTTTGCGAAGTGCTTGCAAAACTAGTTGTACATGGTCAACATGTTCTTCAAGCGACTTGCTAAACACAAGAATGTCATCAAAGTAAACCACAACAAAGACACCTATGTAGGGTCTAAGAACAAAGTGCATAAGACGCACGAAAGTGCCGGGTGCTTCCGATAAGCCCATTGGCATAACAAGCCACTCGTATAACTCGAACTTGGTTTTAAAAGCAGTTTTCCACTCATCACCCTCTTGAATTCGAATTTGGTAGTAACCACTTTTAAGATCAATTTTTGAAAAGATGGTGGCACCACAAAGTTCATCAAGCATGTCATCTAAGCGAGGAATAGGGTGACGATATCTAACGGTGATAGCATTTATCGGGCGGCAATCGGAACACATGCGAAAAGTTCCGTCTTTCTTAGGCACGAGAATAACGGGAACGGCACAAGGGCTTAGACTTTCACGTACATGACCCTTGTCGATGAGATTTTGCACTTGCCGTTGTATCTCCTTCGTTTCCTCGGGGTTGACGCGGTACGGAGCTTTGTTTGGAAGTGGAGCACCGGGTACGAGGTCGATGCGGTGTTCTATCCCTCGAAGTGGAGGTAGACCCGGTGGTAGCTCATCCGGAAAGACGTCCGAGAATTCCTGCAACAATTTAGACAACACCAAAGGTGGAGGTGGTGAAGTGTTAGTAGGTTTGGCTTCCCCTTTGTATAGAAGCACAAGGTGGAAAACGCTCGATGGGTTCTCACACACTTCTCTCATCTCACGTTTGGTAGCAAATAGCACTAGTTGCTTCTTGTCGCTCATCGTGGAGTCGCTCATATTTGGCTTGTGGCTCTCGCTCTCTTTTTGGTGGTTCGCTCTCTCACCATTCTCTCCACGATGGGTAGTAGGTAAAAGCTTGTCGTCGGCTACTTGACTTGGGGTCATAGGTCGGAGCACGAATTCCTTGCCCTTCATCTTGAAGTGATAGTGATTCGTCCGTCCATTGTGTGTGACTCCACGATCATATTGCCATGGTCGTCCAAGAATAAGGTGGCACACGGACATGGGTATCACATCACACTCAAGAGTGTCCTCGTAAGCGCCAATCTTGAAAGAGACTTGCACGGTGTGCTCGACTCGAAGAATTCCGGCGTCGTTGAGCCATTGGACCTTGTAGGGGTGAGGATGCTTCGTCTTGACCAAATGAAGCTTGTCGCATAGCTCTTCGCTTGCCAAGTTGTGGCAACTTCCGCCATCGATGATAACCTTGACGGCGCGTCCATTGATGCCGGCCTTCGTATGGAAAATGTGACAACGTTGGTCGTCATCTTGTTGATGTTGGAGTGTCAAGACTTTGGAGACAACAAGGTTGGGACTTGAGTCATTGTCGCAAAACACTTGACGTTCTTCGTCTTCATTCACTTGGCGATGCATAGCGACATGCTCAAGTGCTTCCATCTCATCATCGCTCATGGAATCATAAGATCCGTCGTCGTTGATGATCATGGTGCGAACGGTCTTGCACTCAAATGACTTGTGGCCTCGTCCTTGGCACTTGAAGCATTTGATGGAGCTCGTCTTGTTGTTATCTTCGGTTGGAGTTGTAGTTGAGGAAGCTCTTGGCTTGAAGTTGTTGGTAGAAGGTTGACGACTCGAGGTAGTCGCATTCTTGTAGCTTGACTTGTCACCGAAGTTTGTAGAAGGCTTGATAGAGGTAGGAGGAGTAACCGAAGTCGTTGAAGCTTGGTTATAGGAGCCGAAGTTCTTGGAGTTGAACTTGGAGTACTTGTAGTCTTCGTGAACTTGTCGCTCCGCTTTGGTTGCTTGATGTACTAGCTCGAGGAGATTGTTGTATGGTTGGAAGTCCGCAATCTTCTTGATGGGATAGTTGAGTCCATTCAAGAATCGCGCCATAGTTTGCTCATCATCTTCCGTGATGTTCGCTCGTATCATGGCAATCTCCATCTCCTTGTAGTACTCTTCAACGGACTTGGTACCTTGCTTGAGGAGTTGTAGCTTCTTGAACAAGTCACGGTTGTAGTGTGTAGGCACGAAGCGTGCTCTCATCACTTCCTTCATTTGAGCCCAAGTGATGATTGGAGGTTCGCCTTTGGCTTCCCTTCTCTCTATGATTTGCTCCCACCAAATGAGAACATAGTCTTGGAACTCAAGTGATGCCATAGCGATCTTCTTCTCTTCATCGAAGTTGTGAAGGCGAAAGATCTTGTCAACTTTCAATGCCCATGAGAGGTAGTCTTCGGGATCAATGCTTCCGGAAAACTTTGGCATGGTGAACTTGAGCTTGCCATAGCGATGCTCGTCATTGTTTCCTTGCCTATTGGGAAGATGATCTCGATTTTGGCGGTTTGCCATATCTTGTTGCTCTTGTTGAGGAAGATGTTCTTGTTGGGGTTGGTGCTCTTGCCGCGCGTGAGGAGGAGCTTCTTCTTGCATTCTTGCTAGATGGCGCCTTTCTTGCATCTCATCTCGAAGGAAATCCTCTTCTTGACGAGTGTGACGAGTGCGGGCTGCCACATTGCGATGTGCATCTTGTAAAGCACGTTGCGCCTCCATAGCTTGAGCTTCTCGACGTTGTTGTGCTTGGTGGTTAGCCTCGGCATCTTGTTCTTCTTGATATTGACGAGCTCGCTCTTGTTGTTGTTGGCGTATTCGTTGCCGTTCTTGTGCTTGCTCAAGTGTAGCTTGGTTGTGACGACGTCGATTTTCTTGTTCGTCGAATAGCTCTTGGGAACTCTTGTCATGTAGAGGTTGCCGATGTTCATGTCGAGCTTGACGTGCGGCTTGACGAAGAGTGTTTGACGTAGGTGTACTGGAGTCTTGCGTTGAGTCGGTATGTCGACTTGAGCGGCTTCGTCGATGAGATGATGTTGAGGAAGAACGTCGGTTGATGATCAATGTCCGTAGCTCATTGTATTGAGTAGACATGTTGGTGTTGATGAGGTCGATTTGCTCCTTGGTGCTTTGTTGGAATTGTCGCGCGTCCTCGGCAACTTGACCAATGTACTCTCGCATAGCTTCACTCTCTTGATGTAGAGCTCGTTGGACACCGAAGAGATGTAGTTTGGTGACGTAGTTGTTCGCTTCTTGAGGATCGTCGAAGATCGGGTTGGTAGATGAACTTGGCCTATCCATCATCACAAGCAAGTAAGTGAGTGGAGAAAGGAGAAGACAATATCAATGTACCTTAACCGAGGTTGAAAATGGATCAATGATCACTCAACAATGTAACCCGGAAATAGCACTATTGGTATCACTTCGTGTCGATTCTCACACCTACACAAGTAAAGCTTTGAGAGGAGCTCGGTTAGGATGTGGCACAAATTCAATGCAATTGTCAAAGTGACTCAAAAATGTTGAAAATGGTTCACAATTTGCTCATGCAACAAGTAGATCACTAGCAAAGAGTAGCACACGGAACACACGCACGGATAGACAAATGTGGCTGTGCAACCAAGGATGAGCGAAAAATGTGGTAAACCACGGAAAATGCTCGTGTTGCACAACGCTAGAGAGACGCTAACCGATTGCTTAATAGGCGGATACGCACTTGTGCACGACCTATAAGAGGCAAAACGTAACGACTATCTATCACAAGTATGCTATGAGTGTATGATCTCTTTGGATGCAAGGCGTATGATGCTATTGTTTCTTTGCTTGGATTGGCTCTTTTGCTTAAAAGCTTTTGAGCTCTTTCTTTGGGCACATATGCATTCTTCTCGGATCGAGGTAGCTATTGTGTATGCGGAGCACTCTTGTGGCACACGGGGATATGCAAGATACCAAGATGATGTGATGTTACTCACAATGATGTGGTATGCAATATCTATGACTATCACTAATGTGCACAAGTGTCGTGGCCCGGCAATACTCAAATGGCTAGTCTCAATGGGAAAGCTACGCAAAGATGGTTCATAGGGTGACAATGCAATTGCAAGATAGAGTGAGCAAAGTGTCGTCGATGTTACCGTCCTTGCCGAAGTTGAGCGGTGGTGTCGTCGAAGTCTTGCCGTCCCAAGGTAGCCTAAACATCCAAGGAAACGGTGAAACCACAACTCAAATATCCACGGCAAATGGGGACAAATTTTCCAAACTCGAAGCGGTGAAGTGAAGGTGGTTGTTGCGGAAGATCGGTGGTGGTTTGCGGAAGAATGGGTGGGTCACCGAACGCAAAGGGGTGGATGATTGCTAGGAGGGAAGTGGTGGTGGTTTGTGGCTGCGGGAGGCCGGATGTCCGGGCCAAAGGCCGGATGTCCGGGCCGGGCCGGATGTCCGGGGCACGAGCCGGATGTCCGGGGTGCCCGAGCCAGGAAAAACTCCTTGCAACCGGTGGTGTTTGGGGAAAAATTCGGCGGATTTTGCGGATGAAAATTGGGGAAAAGTGGAGGAAAAGCTAGATCCACACGTGGCACAGCAAATCCATGGAACAAATTCAACAAAATCTTGCCAAATCAACAGATCACAGAAAATTTTTGGGGCTCTTTTTGTGGGGTAATTTTCGAAATTAGGAAGAACACGACAAAAACAGGCTAGAAAACAAAGTGTGGGGCTCCAAAATCGTGAGAAACCTTTGCTCTAGATACCATATGATGCAGGGTGGAACCCTAATCAGCGGATCTTTCACGTTTGGAGGTTGGCACACGATGAACACGGGGAAAACACGGAGAAAGATGGGGAAAACACAAGAGAGAACACTCAAATCAACACGGAAGCAATCACACAAGTGCTAGATTCGCGATACAAGGTCGAGATACATGATCCAAAGTCAACGCCGGTGATACAAAGATAGTCTTCTCCGTGAGGAGGTCTTGGAATCCCGTGGGATCTTCCCGTTAGGGGTCTTGAATCCAGAGGTGGATCTTCTCCGTAGAGGCGCACCGGTCTCGTGGGAGAAATCCACACAAGTGTCAAATGAGCTAAAACCCCAGCTAACCCTAAACGGAATGAGGAAAGGAGTATATATAGTCTACGGGGCGAATGGGTACATGGGCCTCGGCCCAGGGGGCTGCACGCAGGCAGATCAGGGGCCGGATGTCCGGGCGGCGGCCCGGATGTCCGGGTCTTCGAGGGGTGCCGGACGTCCGGGGCGAGGTGCCGGATGTCCGGGCTGGAGCGGTCTGGTCTCGGGCGCTCTCTGGACAGAGGCGCCGGATTTCCGGGCCCGGGGCCGGATGTCCGGGCCATGCTTGGCCGGATGTCCGGGCCCTGGCCGGATGTCCGGGCCCTGTAGCTTCAGTTGCTGCTGGTCTTCTGTAGTTGATGGCCCAGGTGCCGGATGTCCGGGCCATGGGGCCGGATGTCCGGGGCCTGGAGCTCCCTTCTGCCCTTCTCGATGCATCAGTTCGTCCGTGGCCTTGGGGACTTGTCCATCTTCACGCTCTTCTCCGAAGCGGTCTCCTTCACACCTGAGCACACAAAGCACACTCGCTTGAGGTAGCAACCATGTCTCGCAAGATTCATAAGGAAGTAGGGCTAGGAGTGACGTCACCTCGGTCTCGAAAGCTCTAGTACGGGCACGTGTCATCGGTCCTTGAGGCACTTGAGGGGGTGAAGGAGGGTCCATGGGGATGGCCCTAGGATACACCGTATCAGACACGGCTCGCTTTGCGGAGGGCGATTTCGCGACATGAAGGTGGTTGTTGTTGTTGTTGCAACGGTGCAGTAGGTGGAGGTAGACGCGCAAGCACTTCAGCGAATTTGGCATCCAACTTGGTGTCAATTGACTTCTCAATGCCATCCATCCTCGCTAGTGTGTTGTCAAAAATGGTCATGACATCTGCTACCTGTTGACCCATCATTTCCTGAAATTTATCATGCAACTCCTTGTTTGTCATGTTCTCCCAGTCAGTCTCGTCGACTTGTGATCCTGGCATGGTTAGTAGCAATAGAAACACACAAAAATATGATCCTACAGACTACTAGAAAATGGTGGTGGTGGGGTGTCACAAATCCGTCAAGCAAAACTCAAATTCTTACCAGTTCTTACCCAGCAGCAGGTGGTGATCGGCAATCGTGGTAGTCAAAACTCTCAAAGGTTGGATCGATTACCAGGGAGAGTCAAACACATGACGTAGATGTATGTGGAGCTGGGAAGGCTTATAAGATGGTAGCAAAAAGGGTCAGCAATAATCAATTCAGAGATGCAAAGTTGAATAAACGCTCAACGACGGTACTATGCTGGTCCTAGGCTAGACCGTACTAGTTTGTCCAGGCTCAAGAGGGACACGACACGCTTTGCGGAGGGCTGTTTAGCGACGTGAAGGTGGTTGTTGTTGTTGTTGCAATGGTGCAGCAGGTGGAGGTAGACACACAAGCACTTTAGCAAATTTGGCATCCAACTTGGTGTCAATTGACTTCTCAATGCCATCCATCCTCGCTAGTGCATCGCCAAAACTGGTCATCACATCCTCTACCTGTTGACCCATCATTTGCTGAAATTTATCATGCAACTCCATGATAGTCATGTTCTCCCAGCCAGTCTCGTCGACTTGTGATCCTGGCATGGTTAGCAGCAATAGAAACACACAAAAATATGATCCTAAAGACTACTAGAAAATGGTGGTGGTGGGGCGTCAGAAATCCCTCAAGAAAATCTCAAATTCTTACCAGTTCTTACCAAGCAGCAGGTGGCGATCGGCAACCGTGGTAGTCAAAACTCTCAAAGCTTGGATAAAGCGATTACCAGGGAGAGTCAAACGCACGATGTAGATGTATGTGGAGCTGGGAAGGCTTATAATATGGTAGCAAAAAGGGTCAGCAATAATCAATTCAGAGATGCAAAGTTGAATAAACGCTCAACGACGGTACTGTGCTGGTCCTAGGCTAGACCGTACAAGAGACGCAAGCCTAGAACACTAACAAAATCACGGCGCTGCACGTAATCAAGGGGAAAGCACACTCTGAATTTTTGTTCGCCTCTTTTTTGCGATCTATTTTTTTTGCGCTGCTTTTTTTTTGCCGAAAATCACTATAATGGCGAGTGTCTCAAAACACTTCCCAAGTCAAACTAAGATGATAGGCACGAAATATTTTTGACGATTTTTTTTTCGGAATCAGGGCAGCGACGATGAATAAGTGCGGTAAAAAAATCGTATGGTGGCACGTGTCTCAAAAGACTCAGAAAAGCCCAAAAATAGGATAGGAAAAAAATATTTGCACCTGCCGAAATTTTGGCCTAAAAACTGCCCGGGGGTCTCCGGACTCTTTTCTTTTTTCTTTGTTCGAGACCTACTCAGGCAAGGAAACACGAAACCGAAACTAGATGGATCTCGAAAGCCAATCTAAAACGAAAAGAACTCGGATTGGTGGTAGATATGTGGTGGTAGAATATGGCAGCGCTGGTGGTATATGGCAGCAGTGGTGGTATATGGATACGGATTGGTGGTGGTATATGGATACATATCGGTGGTGGTATGTGGCAGTAGCGATGAAGATGTTGCGGCGGCGGCGTGACAACTTATGAGCAGAACTCGAAACTCTGAAAGACTAGACGCTAAGACCAGCAACTTGACACGAAGATGCAACCGCAAATTCAACTAAGCAAACACGGAAAAGATTATGCAATGGCTTAGACTGGTTCGGATATGATGAACTAACCCTAATTTTTTGTGGCTTTTTCGTGGACTGTAGGTATGAAGAACAGACTCGATCTAATCTACGAAAAAATGTAAAATCTCATCGAGCAACCTGGAAATCTGATACCACTTGATAGAGGCAAAGGTGTCCCGTCTTTCGATGAGATGGTGGCTATCGTTTTGGAGGAAGTCGACTTGGACGGTTCGACTACGAACGTGCGTGGACGTCGCGCCTTAGCAATCGCTAAACCAATTCCGAGAGGTTATTGACCACGCCGGAGCACGATCAACCTGACCACGAAGGTCTGTTTCCTGCAGGAAAATGAAGAACAAGCAAGAAACTGAGATTGCAATCCGGATATTGCGAATTCAAGAGGAAAGCTTTATTGATCAAGTGGGGTTCTGCGACGTCTTTGTCTAGTCGTTGAACACAAATGAAGTACGCGAAGTTGCAGCTATGACGAACTTTAATCTAAACAAAACCCAAAGTCTAAACGACACCGTAAGGGCTGTATATATGGGGGAAAGAGGGGGCAATTTCGTGGCCCTTGGTGGAGGGGTCCGAAACCAACCCTAACTCTTGTTTCCCCACACATACGGACTCTAAAAACAGCCTATACTCAAGTATTTCGAAATTACATGGGCCTGGCCCTATAATAAGGTGACACAGCACCTATAATAGCCTCTGGACGAAATTTATGAAGTGGCATCTTGTATAATTCGTCCAAGGCTTCACGCACTCATTATGGTGGCTTCAAAGTCCTGAAATCATCACTTGTAACTCCATTCTTGTTCCCCTTGCGCATGCCATCATCTCCATGCTTGATCTTGCTCCAATGTTCATCCTTCTTGTCCAAGCTAGGCCCTTCATTTGTAAGCAAGACAAATGTATCCAATTTAGGCAACATCATATTCTCATGAACATTAGATTCATTACCAAGAAACGAAAGTACCTGGTAATTTAATTGGTGTGCGCGAGCTCTAGTAATTGGTCATGTATATGTGTCAGTTGGTGCTGTGGGTGTAACCTTGTTAGTGATGTCCTCATCACTAAGTCGAGAGGGATCAAGTGCATGTGAAGGAGAATGAGTAAGTGTGCATAAAGAGTATGTGTGTGAAAGAGAAAGTGACAACAAACGATAAATTAGAGAGAGTGTGTTTTTTTCGTTTCTTAGGCGAACATATCACGCATGCTACTCCGAGATAGAAAAGCGAGGTGAGGAGATACACGAAGATAGCTAGTGTGTGATTGTTTACATCGGAGAGAGACACCCCTATAGCACATGTCCAATAGAGGTCTGGCCAACAAGGTACAAAGGTCGAGAGGGACACCTGGAGAACATGGACGCATGGGGAGGGCGAGAGGGTGTATTTACGATAGAGAGACCCCCTCGAGATCATGAGGGGGCTATATGGGTGGGAGATCGAGGGAGTGAAAGTGCGTTATATCGACTAGAGGGGGGTGAATAGGCGATTTTTGTGAATTCTTCACTTAGGAATTTGCTGTTGAGGAAATTCCTTAGCGAAGAACTACTTGCAGCGGAATAAGTACTGAGAAGTAAACATAACAGAATACAAGCATGTTCATAATGAAGATATGAGGACAAACATAGCGTACGAGAAGCGTAAACACAGGATAGCATAGAATGAAGACAAACAGACTGAAGAAATTGAACTTAGGAAATTGAGAAAGTCTTTAGTCAAAGTCTTCAAATAGATACGAACAAGCACATAACACATATATGAGGAAATGAAAGAGTTGAGGAAATAGAACCAGTAAGCTTGATGAAGACAATGATTTGTTAGACCCGTTCCAACTGTTGTCTCTGTTGTACATCTAGTTAGGGCGGCTAGGTATTTAAACCTGATGACACACAGTCCCGGACACCCAGTCAAGGACACACAGTCCAAGACACCAAGTCCTCACCGTATTTCCCTTGAGCTAAGGTCACACAGACCTCGCCCAATTACTCGTGGTAAGTCTTCAGGTGACTTCCAAACCTTCACAAACTAGGTCACTCGGCGATCCACAATTCCTCTTGGATGCTCTAGACCATGACGCCTAACTGTCTGGAAGAAGCACAATCTTCAAAGGTAACAAGTGTCGGATCCACGCAGGATCAATCTCTTAAGTGATGCTCAATCACTTTTGGGTTTTTAGGTGTTTGGGTTTGGTTTGGGTTTTTCCTCACTTGATGATTTTCGCTCAAAGTCCTTGGAGGATGGGTTGCTCTTATTACAAGTGTCAGTTTCTCTCGGAGCAGCCAACCAGCTAGTGGTTGTAGGGGGCGGCTATTTATAGCCTAGGGAGCAGCCTGACATGATAAGACATAAATGCCCTTTAATGATATGATCGTTAGGTAGGTAGATATTTTGGGACAGCTGGCGCGTAGCACAACAACGGTCGGAAATTTGAGTATCAAATTCCTCAGGGCTATCATGTTCCTCACTGTGTAGGTAATTCGCACTGGCAAATTCCTAACTCCTCAGTCATAACAAATTCCTCAGAGACCAGAAGAACTTTGTCTCTGTCACTGAAGAATATGACTAAACTGTATGAGATTTCCAATGGCTTCACTCGAAGGGATTGGTAGGTGTAGGATTTTGAGTTGAGCATCACATGGAATTTTTTCCTTAGTATTTCCTCGACCCCCTTTAACAGTACGGTGTTTCCTATGACTCAAGAAAGAGAAAATGAAACTACGAAAACAAAAGTCTTCACGCTTCATGTTCCTCAAATGAATACCAAGTCTTCAGGGTCACACCAATTTCTTCACTTTCAAAGTCTTCAGAAAGTCATCAGAAATCCAAAGTCTTCAGTCGAAGAACTTCATTTTTAGGGGTCGACTTTCTCTGTAAATATCAAACTCCTCATAGACTTATAGACCTGTGTACACTCATAAACACATTAGTCTCTTAACCTATAAGTCTTCAATGCACCAAAATCACTAAGGGGCACTAGATGCACTTACAATCTCCCCCTTTTTGGTGATTGATGACAATATAGGTTAAGTTTTCAACGGGGATAAATATATGAAGTGTAAATACTGATATTGAGGAATTTGATTGCAAGATATAGAAGGACTCCCCCTGAAGATGTGCATAGTGAGGAATTTGCTTTTGAAGCAATGCACACTTGAAGAGTAGAATCATGGAGGTCTCCCCCTATGTCTTGTAATTCATAGACGCATTTGACATATAATATGAAGAATTTGAAATGCATGATGACATATGGTGACTGATGTAATTCAGCATGCGTGCATAACATTAATGAGGAATAAGCATGCAGAAACACCACAGCAAAAGTATCAGGTCATCATAGAGTTTAAGTTTACAACTCGATCCGCAAAGTCATCAGAAGAACGAGAGTTGTAACTTAGCAAAAAACGCCTATATATATAGACCCGCTTGAGGCCTAACTCAAATTTCTCCCCCTTTGTCATCGAATGACCAAAAGGATCAAAACTGAGGACTAACGCCCCTGAAGAATCTCAAGATGATGAAGGAGCACCAGCGTTGTTGGGGTCGATGGTTGAAGTAGAGCCTGCCGCAGTGTCGTCCAAGTCTTCATACTCATCGGTATCGCCTGATGAAGATTAGGAGCTGGCCACCAAGGGAGGAACCTTGACCTTCTTGTATTTCTTCGGAGGAGGAGCAGACCAGTCAAAGTCATCCTTGAGACCCATTTTCTTCAGATCTTCTTCGCCATACAGATGAGACAGAACAGCCCAGGTGCGGTTGAGGGTTTCATGAAGGTAGTAATGGTTTTTCTTCACTGCATTATGTGTAGAGGTCATGTTGTGAAGAATTGAACCAAACTGTCGCTTGACCCATTTGTGGTTGCGATCAACCTTCTGATGAAGACTGAGGAGAAGCTCACGATCAGTCATCACCCTGGGAGCTATGCCTTGAGGATTTTGCTTGGGGGCGTTGGCGGCAGAGTCATGAGTGGCAGAGTCATCATTGGTGGAGTAAGATGCAGCTTTGCGAAACTGGCCATCCAATGGACGAGTGCCTTCATCAAACACAATAGTGGCCTTGCCCTTGTCATCAGCTGAGGAAAATGTTCGTTTGAGGACTTCAATTGGGGGCAAGTAGCTGCAATGATTTAGTGTATCAGCTTTGTAATTCACTGAAGACCTTGTCCTGATGAATCTCATAATCCATGGAGCATAAGGCTTCAGGTTGAAAGGGGACAGTGCAACACTTGCCATTGTCCTCATGAAGAAATCATGAAAGTTGACGGGAACGCCATGGTGTCGAATAGCAGATTCTTCATGATGCCAACGACTTCTTCATCATTCGAGTCGTGGCCCTTGATTGGACTCAATGTCTTCTTCAGAATGCGATAGACAGTCCGTGGCAGAAACAACAATTCCTTCACGAGGAATTTTGTCCGTGGGGCTTGACCTGGTTTCAAAGGCTTCATAAGCACTTGCATGTAATGATCAGTGAGTTCAGTTTCATCATACATGCAGCGTGCTGCTTCATTTGGAGGACTGAGGGGCAGAGCCTGAAGCAATTCAGAGGCTGGAGCTTTGTAGTGAGTGTTTTCATACATCCAGTCCAACACCCATGAATTCACATCTTCAGAATTGCCGGTGATGTGCAGGGTTGCATAAAATTGGAGAATCAGTTCTTCATTCCAACCACATATATCAGTGCAAAAACCTAGAAGTCCAGCGTCGTGAAGAACACTAAGGACTGGCACAAAGCATGACAGAGATTCCATATCTACGTGAGGAATATGCTGATGATCGAAGACTTTGTCTTTGTTGTAAAGCACTGAGGAATAGAAATTTGCCTGACTGGCAGTCCAGAAACGCCTCTTCCTTATGCGAGCAGAGCCATAGGGATTGAAATTCGTGAAGAGCACATGCTCACCAAAGAAATCAGCCTTCTTAAAAGATTGCTTCCTTGAGAAAGGATCCTTTGGCTTGGGTTGAGGAGTATCAGTCAATTGCATCACAACCTCTGGATTCACAATCTCGGGTTCTTCAGTCTGAGGAAATTCGGGTTCCTCTTCAGTGGCAGTCTTCATCGATTCAGCAGCAACAACAGTTTTTTCAGCAATAGTGGCTGGAATGTCTTCATGAACAGACTGTGTGGGATGAGTTTCTTCAGAGCTCAATGGAACAGTTGGTGCTGGTGAATGAGGAATTTGTTGCAGCGGCGTGAACAAAGGGGAGTTGGGATGTTGACTATCCCAGAATTCATCAGTCATCAAAGGAGTGGCATTCCTAATGTCCACGTCCGATTCTTGTTCTTCCAATTCTTCAACGTTGGCCTCTTCAGCAGTAAACTAAGGCATATGCGAGGAGATGATTGGGGTTGAAGGGATATCATCCACTTCAATTTCTTCATTTGTCTGCTCTGAGGAAGCAGCAGAGGGAATGTCTTCATCCGATTCACTTGGAATCACATAATCTTCATCAAAAGGAACAAGGTCCTTTGATGGCACAGATGAAATTGGAACGGCATCAATTGGATTCTCAGCTGAGCTTGTCAAGGGCTTCATTTTCTTCGGAGCTGAAGAATCTGAAGAAGCTGATGCCTTCCTTTTCTTCACAGATGCACGCTCTGCAGCCTTTGTCTTCTTCACATCTGATGCAGATGGAAGGATAGGAGTTGGTGTAGGCGCAGGAGGAGCAGAGGAATCTGGTTGTTTTTCTTCAGGCACAACTGATGCAGTTGCCCAGATCTCTTCATGTTCTTCAGGCACAGCCTTTTGAGCTTCAGCCGGCTTGACATTTTCTTCAGGCGCAACACTAGAGGTTGCCCTGGCAATTTCTTCAGCGGCTGGAGTGGGGTCATCAGCCCTCGGATTTTCTTCAGCAGCCTGATGTTCTTCAGCGGTGCTAGCTTGTCCTTCAGCAGACTGAGCAGATGCTTCAGCCTGAGGAATTTCAATGCGTGTCTTACGAGCATCACTTGAAGAAAAACCTTTAGTCAAATTTACAAATCTGACTTTGGCGCCCAACCAGTCAGCACAATATGCTTCAAATTCATCACTGAAGGTTTTGATTTCACCCCGAATCTTGACTAGTTCTTCAGTTGTCATGTTGACAACATTTTTCTTCAAGAAGCGCTCCTTCTTGTACTGCGCTTTCTTGGTGTGCCTGGCCTATTCAAACTTCCATTTTTCTTCGCCTATGAAGGCGGTCAGCATATGACTTTGGCCAGGAGTCAGGTTGAAGTCAGGCATAGGAGTGTTTGGGTCCTTATGCCTATGATCAATGAAATCAAGGATCACCTTGGGATCCAACAACAGTGGTACTTCGCTTCCTTTGGATCCAGCGGCCTTTTCTTGCCTGTCTCTGATGATTTGAACCAGTTCTTCATCATCAGCTTCGTCATCAGACGACACTTGGAAATCGACTTGTTTCTTGTGAGGACTTGGACGAGAGACACGTCCAGCAGTTGTCTTTTTCTTCAGCAGCGAGGGACCAACTGAGGAACTTGGTATCGCTGAGGAACTTGGGGCAGCTGAGGAGCTTGCAGAGGCTCCTGAGGCAATGGATATGCCCGTAGTCCTCTGATATGTGGCAAGATGCACTGGAGCAGATGACTTTGTTGCATTATCTGAAGACTTTTGCGGAGGAGCTGATGACTTTGGAGGAGCAGGAGCAGTCTGGGGAATTTGCCGTGAGGGCTTTGAAGAAACTGTCCATGAGGGCATTGCTGAGGAAGAAGCACTTGTCTTGTGAGCAGGCATGAAAAGAGGCAGCATCAGAGTCATAATTGAATTTCCTCACTGCTTCTTTTGCTTGTTTGGCCAACTTGGCCTGGTGCTTAGCCCATTCTTCAGGAAAGTCCTCACCACATTTAACGCTAGTGGGATCAGCAACTTTGCCATGTGCCAGTGGAGGTCTTGGGCAGGGAGGATTGAGTGCGAATTTCTTCATGTATTTGGGAGTGACATATCTGTACTCCCTCCACTCACGTGCCCATCTCCTCTCTATTCTTTGTATGCGCACTTTGCGCTGATTCTTGTCCTCTTTTCCGAACTTTGCCTCATCAGGAGTGCAATAGTCAGCATAAATGTCTTCAGGTATTTCAAAAGCAGTATTGACCTCAGGCCTCTTCCCTCCTTTCTGTGGCTTCTTTCCATCAGCCATTTTCTTCAGATGAGGAATTCGAACAATCAAATCCTCTAAAGAAGTATGCAACTTTTCTTTAAGGAACGCTGCAAATGAGTTAAGTTGATGAGAACCTAGTGATTCAGCAGCAGACATGAGTACCTGTGAACAGAGTATAGTATCGAGGAATTTGGAGAGGTCATATGCGTTCTCAGAAGGTTTTGTAAAAAGAACAAGTTTGAGGAATTTGACCAGATGAGTCTTGAAGAATTTGACTAAGCGTTCTTTGTCTTAGGTTCCAGAGTTGTATAAATTGAAAAATCCACAGAATTGAGGAATGTTGAAGAAAATCATAGCTTAGAGAAATCAAATCAAGAACAGATGATATGTGAGGTGTTTAGTGTGTGAAGATTTGACGAAGAAAACACCTTTTGAGAATTTGAAGAAAACGTTTGAATCAAAGAGGGCAGTAAAAGTAACTTTTAATTACCCTGGATGAAGAACACGATGAACTGTGGGATGGAGAAGTGAAGTTCGTCTATGCAGATCTTCCACGCCCTAACTTGGCAGAGGAGGACAGCTACGGCGGCGGCGGAGTGAAGAAATCAGTGGCCGGCGCGAGTACGACGGCGACGAGGTTGAGGCAGTAAAGCTCTTCCTCACCGGCGACGATGGAGTAGTGGCGGCGCTAGGGTTGGAGAAGCTCGAGCGGGAGAGTGAGAACGAGTGGAGTAAAAAGTGAAGTGAGGGAAGGGGAGGGGTATTTATAGCTGGGATGAAAAACCGTTCACTCGAAGAAATTGGACGAACGTGCCCCTGACCCTTCTCATTCGCACGTCATGTGTCACCCACGTACTGTGTAGTGGAGATCGTGTGAGATCTTGGGTGAATAGATAAGTATTGTCGTGGGATGCGGAACGATTTGAGCGGCAAAACCGAAAATTTTGGAAAGGATCAGTTTTAACGTTGCGTTCGCAATTTCTTCAGCTGACAAGGACACAATGAAGATTTTGAACAAGTTTCAAATAAAATGTATATGAAGAATTTGTGAATGGAATGGGTTGAGTTTAGCATAGAGGGGGAAGGGTCCGATCACATTCACTTAGCAGAAAAAGCAACTTGCAGAAATAGCAATAAGTGAATGCTATAGAGGACATAAACTCATATATATATATATATATATATATATATATATATATATATATATATATATATATATATATATATATATATATATATATATATATATATAGCCATTGAAGAACAGAGACGGAAACAATGAAGACAATGCAAAGTTGAAGAATATGAACAATTGAGGAATTTCAAAAAACTCAAATTGAAAATTTTCAACTTCTGTGATGGCGTGACCCACCGTATAAGAATGATGATTTCAGGCACCGCGTACAATTGTTGTAGGGTTCTGAGAATCAAATTCTTCATTAATTTCTTCACACTTAGAGCATTATTCTTCATTGATTGAAGAAAAACAATTTCTTCATGTGTTGCACATCTAAGTCATCAATTTTGCATAAGTGTTAGGATAAGTGTCCAATTCAAAGAACATTCGAAGATTCTAAGATGTTTAGCTCACACCGCAACTTGCTAAATCTCTTCTCATCCAAGGGCTTTGTGAAGATATCGGCTAGTTGTTCTTCAGTCTTCACATGTTCAATGGAAATGTCGCCCTTCAACAGATGGTCAGGAAGAAAATGATGATGCATCTGAATGTGCTTTGTCTTCGAGTGCTGAACTGGATTGTGAGCAATCTTGATGGCACTCTCATTGTCACAGAAGAAAGGCACATTCTTCACGTTGACGCCATAGTCCTTGAGAGTTTGCTTCATCCATAACAATTGAGCACAACAAGAGCCAGCAGCAATATACTCAGCTTCAGCGGTAGACAATGATACACAATTTTGTTTCTTCGAGGACCAATAGACCAAAGATCTTCCAAGGAAATGACAGGTAGCAGATGTTGATTTGCGGACCACACGATCACCAGCATAGTCAGAGTCTGAATATCCAATAAGACCAAAAGCCGAGTCCTTGGGATACCATAATCCAAGTGTTGGTGTGTGAGCTAGATATCGAAGAATATGTTTCACAGCCTTATGGTGTGATTCCTTCGGTGCAGCTTGAAATCGGGCACACATGCAAACACTAAGCATTATATCTGGCCTAGATGCATATAAGTACAATAAAGAACCAATCATGGAGCGGTATACCTTATGATCGATTCAATACCATTTTCATCAGTGCACAGATGGCCATTTGTGGGCATAGGAATTTTGACGCCTTTGCAATCGTGCCGATGAGGACATCACTAACAAGGTTACACCCACAGCTCCAACTGACACATATACAGGACCAATTACTAGAGCTCGCGCACGCCAATTAAATTACCAGGTACTTTCGTTTCTTGGTAATGAATCTAATGTTCATGAGAATATGATGCTGCCTAAATTGGATACATTTGTCTTGCTTACAAATGAAGGGCCTAGCTTGGACAAGAAGGATGAACATTGGAGCAAGATCAAGCATGGAGATGATGGCATGCGCAAGGGGAACAAGAATGGAGTTACAAGTGATGATTTCAGGACTTTGAAGCCACCATAATGAGTGCGTGAAGCCTTGGACGAAATATACAAGATGCCACTTCATAAATTTCGTCTAGAGGCTATTATAGGTGTTGCGTCACCTTATTATTGGTCCAGGCCCATGTAATTTCGAAATACTTGAGTATAGGCTGTTTTTAGAGTCCGTATGTGTGGGGAAACAAGAGTTAGGGTTGGTTTCGGACCCCTCCACCAAGGGCCACGAAATTCCCCCCTCTTTTCTCCATATATACAGCCCTTAGGGCGTCGTTTAGACTTTGGGTTTTGTTTAGATTAAAGTTCGCCATATCTGCAACTTCGCGTACTTCGTTTGTGTTCAACGACCATACAAAGACGTCACAGAACCCCACTTGATCAATAAACCTTTCCTCTTAAATTCGCAATATCCAGATTGCAATCTCAGTTTCTTGCTTGTTCTTTGTTTGCCTGCAGGAAACAGACCTTCGTGGTCAGGTTGATCGTGCTCCGGCGTGGTCAATAACCTCTCGGAGTTGGTTTAGCGATTGCTAAGGCGCGACCTTCTCGCACGTTCGTAGTCGGATCATCAAAGTCGACTTCCTCCAAAACTGTTCTCATCGAAAGACGGGACACCTTTGCCTCTATCAAGTGGTATCAGATTTCTAGGTTGCTCGGTGAGATTTTACAGTTTTTCATAGTTTAGACGAGTTTGTTCTTCATACCTATAGTCCACGAAAAAGCCAAAAAAAATTAGGGTTAGTTCATCCCATCTGAACCAATCTGAGCCTTTGCATAATCTTTTCTGTATTTGCTTTGTTGAATTTGCGGTTGCATCATCGTGTCAAGTTGCTGGTCTTAGCGTCTAGTTCTTTAGAGTTTTGAGTTCTGTTCACAGTTTGTCACGCCGCCGCCGCACCATATTCATCGCCGGTGCCATACCACCACCGCTGCCATATCCCACCACCGCCACCACATACCACCACCGCTGCCATAACCTACCACCGCTGCCATATCCTACCACCATATATCCACCACCAATCCGAGTTCTTTTCATATTAGGTTTGTTCTCGAGATCCATCTAGGTTTCGGATTTGTGTATCCTTGCCTGCGTAGGTCTCGGAAAAAAAATTCGGAGACCCCCGGGCAGTTTTTAGGCCAAAATTTCGGCACGTGAAAATATTTTTTCCCTATCCTATTTTTGGGCTTTTCTGAGTCTTTTGAGACACGCGCCACCATACTGTTTTTTTACCGCACTTTTTCGTCGTCGCTGCCCTGATTACGAAAAAAAATTCGTCAAAAAAATTTCGTGCCTATCATCTTAGTTTGACTTGGGAAGTGTTTTGAGACACTCGCCATTATAGTGATTTTCGGCAAAAAAAAGCAGCGCAAAAAAAAAGAGCGCAAAAAAAAGAAGGCGCAAAAAATATTCAGAGTGTGCTTTCCCCTTGATTACGTGCAGCGCCCTGATTTTGTTAGTGTTCTAGGATCGCGTCTCTAGTACGGTCTAGCCTAGGACCAGCACAGTACCGTCATTGAGCGTTTATTCAACTTTGCATCTCTGAATTGATTATTGCTCACCCTTTTTGCTACCATCTTATAAGCCTTCCCAGCTCCACATACATCTACGTCGTGCGTTTGACTCTCCCTGGTAATCGATCCAACCTTTGAGAGTTTTGACTACCACGGTTGCCGATCACCACCTGGTGCTGAGTAAGAACTGGTATGAATCTGAGATTTGCTTGACGGATTTGTGACGCCCGACCACCACCATTTTCTAGTAGTGATAGAGGCAAAGGTGTCCCATCTTTCGATGAGATGGTGGCTATAGTTTTGGAGGAAGTCGACTTTGACAATCCGACTACGAATGTGCGAGGACGTCGCGCCTTAGCTATCGCTAAACCAACTCCGAGATGTTATTGACCACGCCGGAGCACGATCAACCTGACCACGAAGGTCTGTTTCCTGCAAGCAAACAAAGAACAAGCAAGAAACTGAGATTGCAATCTGGATATTGCGAATTCAAGAGGAAAGCTTTATTGATCAAGTGGGGTTCTGTGACGTCTTTGTCTGGTCGTCGAACACAAACGAAGTACGCGAAGTTGCAGCTATGGCGAACTTTAATCTAAACAAAACCCAAAGTCTAAACGATGCCCTAAGGGCTGTATATATGGGGAAAAGAGGGGGGAATTTCGTGGCCCTTGGAGGAGGGGTCCGAAACAAACCCTAACTCTTGTTTCCCCACACATACGGACTCTAAAAACAGCCTATACTCAAGTATTTCGAAATTACATGGGCCTGGCCCAATAATAAGGTGACGCAACACCTATAATAGCCTCTAGACGAAATTTATAAAGTGGCATCTTGTATATTTCATCCAAGGCTTCACGCACTCATTATGGTGGCTTCAAAGTCCTGAAATCATCACTTGTAACTCCATTCTTATTCCCCTTGCGCATGCCATCATCTCCATGCTTGATCTTGCTCCAATGTTCATCCTTCTTGTCCAAGCTAGGCCCTTCATTTGTAAGCAAGACAGAATGTATCCAATTTAGGCAGCATCATATTCTCATGAACATTAGATTCATTACCAAGAAACGAAAGTACCTAGTAATTTAATTGACGTGCGCGAGCTCTAGTAATTGGAACTGTATATGTGTCAGTTGGAGCTATGGGTGTAACTTTGTTAGTGATGTCCTCATCATCCTCACCTTCTTGAATTGAAGTCGTCCTCGACGGAAACTCATCTTCCTCACCCAAGTAAGGCTTCAAATCTGCAATGTTAAATGTGGGACTAACCCCAAAATCTGCAGGCAACTCAAGTTTATATGCATTATCATTTATTTTCTCTAACACCTTGAAAGGACCATCAGCACATGGCATTAGCTTTGATTTGCGCAGATTAGGAAACCTATCCTTACGCAAATGTAACCAAACAAGATCTCCAGGTGCAAAGACAACACGTTTTCTACCCTTATCTCCAACAAGTTTATATTTAGCATTCGTGCGCTCAATATTTTCCTTAGTTAACTCATGCATTTTTAAGATCAATTCAGCACGTTGTTTAGCGTCAAAATTAACCTTCTCCGAATATGGAAGAGGCAACAAATCAATAGGTGCACGAGGTAGGAAACCATAGACAATTTCAAAAGGGCACATCTTAGTAGTAGAATGCAACGAACGATTATAAGCAAATTCAATATGAGGCAAGCATTCTTCCCACATTTTCTTATTATTCTTCAAAACAACCCTAAGCATAGTAGACAAAGTTCTGTTGACTACTTCAGTTTGACCATCAATTTGGGGGTGACAAGTAGTACTAAAAAGCAGTTTAGTCCCCAACTTAGCCCATAAACATCTCCAAAAGTGGCTAAGAAATTTAGTATCAAGATCTGAAAGAATAGTATTTGGCACACCATGCAAGCGAATAATTTCACGAAAGAACAAGTCAGCAACATTAGCAGCATCATCGCTTTTATGACATGGTATAAAGTGTGCCATCTTCGAGAACCTATCCACGACAACAAATATGCTATCCCTCGCCTTCTTCGTTCGAGGCAAACCCAAAACAAAGTCCATAGATATATCTTCCCAAGGAACGCTAGGGACAAACAAAGGCATATATAAGCCATGAGGATTGAGTCGTGACTTAGCTTTTTGACATGTAGTGCAGCGACCAACAAAACGCTCAACATCCCGTCGCATCTTTGGCCAAAAGAAATGTGTAGCAAGTATGTCCTCCGTCTTCTTCACGCCAAAGTGTCCCATTAATCCTCCTCCATGCGCCTCCTGCAACAACAAAAGACGAACAGAGCTAGCTGGAATGCATAGCTTGTTAGCACGAAACACAAATCCATCTTTAACGACGAACTTGTTCCATGTTCTCCCTTCTTTACAATTCTGCAGTACATCTTTAAATTCAGCATCATGCACATATTGATCTTTGATGGTCTCCAAACCAAATATTTTAAAGTCAAGTTGTGAAAGCATAGTATAACGACGAGACAATGCATCATCAATAACATTTTCTTTTCCCTTCTTGTGTTTAATAACATAAGGGAAAGTCTCTATGAATTCAACCCATTTAGCATGTCTACGGTTCAGTTTTGCTTGACTTTTAATGTGCTTCAAAGATTCATGATCAGAATGTATAACAAATTCTTTGGGCCATAAATAATGTTGCCATGTTTCCAAAGTCCGAACAAGAGCGTATAATTCCTTATCATAAGTATAATAATTCAGACTAGGCCCACTCAATTTTTCAGAAAAGTATGCAACAGGTTTACCATCATGTAATAACACACCTCCTAACCCAATTCCACTAGCATCACATTCAAGCTCAAAAGTCTTATTAAAATCAGGAAGTTGGAGTAAAGGAGCATGTGTCAACTTATCTTTCAATACTGTGAATGCTTCTTCCTGTGCAGTACGCCAAACAAAAGGCACATCCTTCTTTGTAAGCTCATTGAGAGGTGTAGCAATGGTGCTGAAATCTCTCACAAAACGCCGATAGAATCCAGCGAGGATAAGGAAACTCCTTACGTGTGTGACCGTTTTGGGCTGCGGCCAACTCTCAATAGCTTCTATCTTGGCTTTATCAACCTCAATTCCCTGTGGAGTAACAACATAGCCAAGAAAAGATACTCGGTCGGTACAAAAGGTGCACTTTCCAATGTTACCAAACAAACATTCATCACGTAGAGAAATAAAAACAACACGTAAATGTTCCAAATGTTCCTCCAAAGATCTGCTAAAAATCAATATATCATCAAAGTAAACTACCACAAATCGTCCAATGAAAGCACGTAAAACTTCATTCATTAATGTCATGAAAGAACTAGGTGCATTAGTTAACCCAAAAGGCATGAATAGTAATATTATTAATGCCTCTACAATCAACACACATACGCGACGTACCATCCTTTTTCGGCACTAGAATAATAGGAACATCACAAGGACTAAGGGATTCGCGTATATAACATTTGTCGAGTAGCTCCTGTACTTGACGCATAATCTCCTTCATCTCTCCTGGATTGGTACGGTATGGTGCGCGGTTGGGCAGCGATGCACCGGGAATTAAGTCAATCTGATGCTCAATCCCTCGAATAGGTGGTAATCCCAGTGGCACGTCTTGTGGAAAGACGTCGGCGAACTCCTGCAAAATGTTAGTGACAGCAGGAGGCAAAGAGGAAGGCACGTCCTCGAATGAAAATAATGCCCGTTTGCACACAAAAGCGTAGCAAACAGATTTGCTAAAATCTAGCTCATCAATATCAGATTTAGTGGCAAGTAAACATGCACTTTTCACTTTAATTTCAGAAGCAACAGTAGATGGTTTATTACTAGGCTTCATTTGTTCCTCAAATTGTTTTGCCACAATCTGATTTTCACTCTTATTTTTCTCCTGTTTTGCTTTATTAGCTCTATTAATATCATCTTTCAAAATGGAATCAGGAGTCATAGGAAGCAAAGTAATATTTTTATCCTTATGGACAAGAGTATACTGATTGTTTCTACCATGGTGTACAGAATTTTTATCAAATTGCCATGGTCCACCAAGTAATAAGGAACATGCTTGCATAGGTACCACATCGCAATCAACATAATCAACATATGTTGAGATACTAAAATGCACACGAACAGTACGTGTTACCTTAACCTTGCCGCTGTTGTTGAACCATTGGACGTAGTAAAGATGTGGATGTGGTCTTGTGGTGAGAGATAGCTTCTCCACCATCTCCATGCTTGCCAAATTGTTGCAACTCCCTCCATCTATGATCACGGGAACAGAACGTTCCTTCACAACTCCCTTTGTATGGAACAAATTATGCCTCTGATTTTGCTTAGCTTGTGTAACCTGCACACTCAAAACACGTTGAGCAACTAAACATTCATACCTGTCAGCATCTTCAGGAGCCATGTATTGCGTCTCATGATCAGAATCGTCTCCACCGTGTTTTTCACGTGTAATAAGAGCCAAAGTCTCCTCATCATAATCACTAGCGGACTCATATCCACCATCCTCAGTAGCAATCATCACACGCTGAGATTTGCATTCTCTTGCAAAATGTCCTCTTCCCTTACAACGACGACAAATAATATCACTGGTGTGCCCTGTTGATGCCATGGAAGAAGAAGAACTCTGTGCAGGCCCAATAGGTGTGCTCTTGGCAGATAATGGTGGTTGTGCCTGCTGCCTTGTATCATGGCTGGAGGTAACAGCTGATGGAGGTGTCGGTGCAGTAGAATGTGTGGAATTAGAGGATGCACGCGGTGTCCATGATCAAGGTCGACCTGCAGAACAGTTAGTCCGCGCCAATGCCTGTTGATCCCGCACTTCACGTTCGGCTTTACAAGCAAGATGGAATAAACGAGTGATATTATTATAATCCTTATACTCTAGAATGGTCTGAATCTCTCTATTTAATCGACCCATAAAACGTGCAAGCATAGCTTCATTCTCCTCAATAATACCACATCTAATCAGGCCAGTTTGTAATTGCTGATAATATTCTTCTACAGAATTTTTTCCTTATCTTAAGCGCTGCAATTTTTTGAAGTAATTCACGTTGATAATATGGTGGAACCCAACGAGTACGCATAGCAGTTTTCAAAGCAGCCCAAGTAGCTAGAATAGGATATAATCTACAATGTTCAGACCACCAAACACAAGCAAAACTAGTGAAAGCACAAACAGCAGCAGGAACACGTCTCTCCTCGGGATAGTGTAAGCATGTAAAACGTTGTTCAATTTCTAACTCCCAAGTAAGATAGATATCAGGAACATATCTACCCTCAAATGGTGGAATATTAAATTTTAGTTTAGGAAGATGGTCATGTACCTCAGGTGGTGGTGCAGCCCTACCCTTGTGATGATATGCATGAGGACGACCTGGTGGTGGTGGTGCTGGTGGTTGCACGTAGTTCTGATTTTGGTCAACCTCATCCTCGTAATGGTCCTCCACCTCTGCAGTAGCAGTAGGAGCTATAGAAACATCAACAGCGGCACCGAAAGATTGACCAGGCTCAAGGGGAACGCGCTGTGCTCGTCCCACTTGATTTGGAAGGCGATGTTGTTGTTGTTGTTGTAGAGATGCACAGCTGCAGCAGCCGGTGGTGGTGGAAAACACGAAAGCAATTCAGCAAACTTTTTATCGAGCTTTGTTTCAAACGTCTTGTCCATGCCATCTATCTTTTCCAATGCTCGTCAAATCTGGTTAGCACATCTTGCACCTGTTCACTCATCATTTGCTGAAAATTATCATGAAGCTCCTTGTTCGTCAAGTTCTCCCAGTCAGTCTCGTCGGCTTGTGATCCTGGCATGGTTAGCAGCAATAGAAACACACAAGAATATGATCCTACAGACTACTAGAAAATGGTGGTGGTCGGGCGTCACAAATCCGTCAAGCAAATCTCAAATTCTTACCAGTTCTTACCCAGCAACAGGTGGTGATCGGCAACCGTGGTAGTCAAAACTCTTAAAGGTTGGATAAAGCGATTACCAGGGAGAGTCAAATGCACGACGTAGATGTATGTGGAGCTGGGAAGGCTTATAAGATGGGTAGCAAAAAGGGTCAGCAATAATCAATTCAGAGATGCAAAGTTGAATAAACGCTCAACGACGGTACTGTGCTAGTCCTAGGCTAGACCGTACTAGAGACGCGAGCTTAGAACACTAACAAAATCACGGCGCTGCACGTAAGCAAGGGGAAAGCACATTTTGATTTTATTTTTTCGCCTTTTTTTTTGCTCTTTTTTTTGCGCTGCTATTTTTTTGCCGAAAATCACTATAATGGCGAGTGTCTCAAAACACTTCCCAACTCAAACTAAGATGATAGGCACGAAATTTTTTTGACGATTTTGTTTTCGGAATCAGGGCAGCGACGACGAAAAAGTGCGGTAAAAAAATAGTATGGTGACACGTGTCTCAAAAGACTCAGAAAAGCCCAAAAATAGGATAGGGAAAAAATATTTTCACTTGCCGAAATTTTGGCCTAAAAACAGCCCGGGGGTCTCCAGACTTTTTTTTCTTCCGAGATCTATGCAGGCAAGGAAACACAAATCCGAAACCTAGATGGATCTCGAGAACAAACCTAATATGAAAAGAACTCGGATTGGTGGTGGATATATGGTGGTAGGATATGGTAGCGGTGGTAGGTTATGGCAGCGGTGGTGGTATGTGGTGGCGGTGGTGGGATATGGCAGCGGTGGTGGTATGGCAGCGGCGATGAATATGGTGCGGCGGCGGCGTGACAAACTGTGAACAGAATTCGAAATTCTAAAGAACCAGACGCTAAGACCAGCAACTTGACACGACGATGCAACAGCAAATTCAACAAAGCAAATACAGAAAAGATTATGCAAAGGCTCAGATTGGTTCAGATGGGATGAACTAACCCTAATTTTTTTTGGCTTTCTCGTGGACTATAGGTATGGAGAACAAACTCGATCTAAACTATGAAAAACTGTAAAATCTCACCGAGCAACCTGGAAACCTGATACCACTTGATAGAGGCAAAGGTGTCCCGTCTTTCGATGAGATGGTGGCTATCGTTTTGGAGGAAGTTGACTTTGACGATCCGACTACGAACGTGCGAGGACGTCGCGCCTTAGCAAATGCTAAACCAACTCCAAGATGTTATTGACTACGCCGGAGCACGATCAACCTGACCACAAAGGTCTGTTTCCTGCAGGCAAACGAAGAACAAGCAAGAAACTGAGATTGCAATCTGGATATTGCGAATTCAAGAGGAAAGCTTTATTGATCAAGTGCGGTTCTGTGACGTCTTTGTCTGGTCGTTGAACACAAACGAAGTACGCGAAGTTGCAGCTATGGCGAACTTTAATCTAAACAAAACCCAAAGTCTAAACGACGCCCTAAGGGCTATATATATGGGGAAAAGAGGGGGGAATTTCGTGGCCCTTGGAGGAGGGGTCCGAAACAAACCCTAACTCTTGTTTCCCCACACATACGGACTCTAAAAACAGCCTATACTCAAGTATTTCGAAATTACATGGGCCTGGTCAAATAGTAAGGTGACGCATCACCTATAATAGCCTATGGACGAAATTTATGAAGTGGCATCTTGTATATTTCGTCCAAGGCTTCACGCACTCATTATGGTGGCTTCAAAGTCTTGAAGTCATCACTTGTAACTCCATTCTTATTCCCCTTGCGCATGCCATCATCTCCATGCTTGATCTTGCTCCAATGTTCATCCTTCTTGTCCAAGCTAGGCCCTTCATTTGTAACCAAGACAAATGTATCCAATTTAGGCAGCATCATATTCTCATGAACATTAGATTCATTACCAAGAAACGAAAGTACCTGGTAATTTAATTAACGTGCGCGAGCTCTAGTAATTGGTCCTGTATATGTGTCAGTTGGAGCTGTGGGTGTAACCTTGTTAGTGATGTCCTCGTCAAGTAGTCTGTAGGATCATATTCTTGTGTGTTTCTATTGCTGCTAACCATGCTAGGATCACAAGCCGACGAGAATGACTGGGAGAACTTGACGAACAAGGAGCTTCATGATAAGTTTCAGCAAATGATGAGTGTGCAGGTGCAAGATGTGCTAAACAGATTTGACGAGGCCATGGGGAAGATAGATGGCATGGAGAAGACGTTTGAAACAAAGCTCTATAACTAGTTTGCTGAATTGCTTTCGCGTTTTCCACCACCACCGGCTGCTGCAGCTGTCGCACCTCTACAACAACAACAACAACAACAGCAACAACAACAACATCGCCTTCCAAATCAAGTGGGACGTGCACAGCGTGTTCCCCTTGAGCCTGGTCAAGCTTCTGGTGCCGCTGTTGATTTTTCTGTAGCTCCTGCTACTACTTCAGAGGTGGAGGACCATTACGAGGATGAGGTTGACCAAAATCAGAACTACGTGCAACCACCAGCACCACCACCACCAGGTCGTCCTCATGCATATCATCGCAACGGTAGGGCTGCACCACCACCTGAGGTACATGACCATCTTCCTAAACTGAAAATGAATATTCCACCATTTGAGGGTAGATATGTTCCTGATATATATCTTACTTGGGAGTTAGAAACTGAACAACGTTTTACATGTTTACACTATCCCGAGGAGAGACGTGTTCCTGCTGCTGTTTGTGCTTTCACTAGTTTTGCATGTGTTTGGTGGTCTGAACATTGTAGATTATATCCTATTCCAGCTACTTGGGCTGCTTTGAAAACTACTATGCGTACTCGTTGGGTTCCACCATATTATCAACGTGAATTACTTCAAAAATTGCAGCGCTTAAAACAAGGAAAAAATTCTGTAGAAGAATATTATCAGCAATTACAAACTGGCCTGATTAGATGTGGTATTGTTGAGTAGAATGAAGCTATGCTTGCACGTTTTATGGGTTGATTAAATAGAGAGATTCAGACCATTCTAGAGTATAAGGATTATAATAATATCACCCGTTTATTCCATCTTGCTTGTAAAGCTGAACGTGAAGTGCAGGATCGACATGCATTGGCGTGGACTAACATTTCTGCAGGTCGACCTTCATCATGGACACCGCGTGCATCCTCTACTTCCACACATTCTACTGCACCGACACCTCCATCAGCTGTTACCTCCAGCCGTGATACAAGGAAGTAGGCACAACCACCATTATCTGCCAAGAGCAAACCTATTGGGCCTGCACAGAGTTCTTCTTCTTACATGGCATCAACAGGGCACACCAGTGATATTATTTGTCGTTGTTGTAAGGGAACAGGACATTTTGCGAGAGAATGCAAATCTCAGCGTGTGATGATTGCTACTGAGGATGGTGGATATGAGTCCGCTAGTGACTATGATGAGGAGACTGTGGCTCTTATTACACGTGAAGAACACGGCGGAGACGATTCTGATCATCAGACGCAATACATGGCTCCCAAAGATGCGGACAGGTATGAATGTTTAGTTGCTCAACGTGTTTTGAGTGTGCAGGTTACACAAGCTGAGCAAAATCAGAGGCATAATTTGTTCCATACAAAGGGAGTTGTGAAGGAACGTTCTGTTCGCGTGATCATAGATGGAGAGAGTTGCAACAACTTGGCTAGCATGGAGATGGTAGAGAAACTATCTCTCACCACAAGACCACATCCACATCCTTACTACATCCAATGGTTCAACAACAGCGGCAAGGTTAAGGTAACACGTACTGTTCGTGTGTATTTTAGTATCTCTACATATGTTGATTATGTTGATTGTGATGTGGTACCTACGCAAGCATGTTCCTTATTAATTGGTAGACCATGGCAATTTGATAAAAATTATGTACATTATGGTAGAAACAATCAGTATACTCTTGTTCATAAGGAATTATATGCTCTTGTTCGGACTTTGGAAACATGGCAACATTATTTATGGCCCAAAGAATTTGTTATACATTCTGATCATGAATCTTTGAAGCACATTAAAAGTCAAGCAAAACTGAACTGTAGACATGCTAAATGGGTTGAATTCATAGAGACTTTCCCTTATGTTATTAAACACAAGAAGGGAAAAGAAAATGTTATTGCTGATGCTTTGTCTCGTCGTTATACTATGCTTTCACAACTTGGCTTTAAAATATTTGGTTTGGAGACCATCAAAAATCAATATGTGCATGATGCTGAATTTAAAGATGTATTGCAGAATTGCAAAGAAGGGAGAACATGGAACAAGTTCGTGGTTAATGATGGATTTGTGTTTCGTGCTAACAAGCTATGCATTCCAGCTAGCTCTGTTCGTCTTTTGTTGTTGCAGGAGGCGCATGTAGGAGGATTAATGGGACACTTTGGCGTGAAGAAGACGGAGGACGTACTTGCTACACATTTTTTTGGCCAAATATGCGACGGGATGTTGAGCGTTTTGTTGGTCGCTGCACTACATGTCAAAAAGCTAAGTCACGACTCAATCCTCATGGTTTATATATGCCTTTGCCTGTCCCTAGTGTTCCTTGGGAAGATATATCTATGGACTTTGTTTTGGGTTTACCTCGAACAAAGAAGGGGAGGGATAACATATTTGTTGTCGTGGATAGGTTCTCGAAGATGGCACACTTTATACCATGTCATAAAAGCGATGATGCTGCTAATGTTGCTGATTTGTTCTTTCGTGAAATTATTCGCTTGCATGGTGTGCCAAATACTATTGTTTCAGATCGTGATACTAAATTTCTTAGCCACTTTTGGTTATTTTTATGGGCTAAGTTGGGGACTAAATTGCTTTTTAGTACTACTTGTCACCCCCAAACTGATGGACAAACTAAAGTAGTCAACAGAACTTTGTCTACTATGCTTAGGGCTGTTTTGAATAATAATAAGAAAATGTGGGAAGAATGCTTGCCTCATATTGAATTTGCTTATAATCGTTTGTTGCATTGTACTACTAAGATGTGCACTTTTGAAATTGTCTATGGTTTCCTACCTCGTGCACCTATTGATTTGTTGCCTCTTCCATCTTCGGAGAAGGTTAATTTTGATGCTAAACAACGTGCTGAGAGTTAACTAAGGAAAATATTGAGCGCATGAATGCTAAATATAAACTTGTTGGAGATAAGGGTAGAAAACATGTTGTCTTTGCACCTGGAGATCTTGTTTGGTTACATTTGCGTAAGGATAGGTTTCCGAATTTGCGCAAGTCAAAGCTAATGCCACGTGTTGATGGTCCTTTCAAGGTGTTAGAGAAAATAAATGATAATGCATATAAACTTGAGCTGCCTGCAGATTTTGGGGTTAGTCCCACATTTAACATTGCAGATTTGAAGCCTTACTTCGGTGAGGAATATGAGCTTCCATCGAGGACGACTTCAATTCAAGAAGGGGACGATGATGAGGACATTACTAACAAGGTTACACCCACAGCTCCAACTGGCACATATACATGATCAATTACTAGAGCTCGCGCACGCCAATTAAATTACCAGGTACTTTCGTTTCTTGGTAATGATTCTAATGTTCTTGAGAATATGATGTTGCCTAAATTGGATACATTTGTCTTGCTTACAAATGAAGGGCATAGCTTGGACAAGAAGGATGAACATTGGAGCAAGATCAAGCATGGAGATGATGGCATGCGCTAGGGGAACAAGAACGGAGTTACAAGTGATGATTTCAGGACTTTTAAGCCACCATAATGAGTGCGTGAAGCCTTGGACGAAATATACAAGATGCCACTTCGTAAATTTCGTCTAGAGGCTATTATAGGTGCTACCTCACCTTATTATTGGGCCAGGCCCATGTAATTTCAAAATAGTAAAGTATAGGCTGTTTTTAGTGTCCGTATGTGTGGGGAAACAAGAGTTAGGGTTGGTTTTGGACCCCTCCTCCAAGGGCCACGAAATTCCCCCCCCCCCTCTTTCCCCATATATACAGCCCTTAGGGCGCCGTTTAGACTTTTTGTTTTGTTTAGATTAAAGTTCACCATAGCTGCAACTTCGCGTACTTCGTTTGTGTTCAACGACCAGACAAAGACGTCATAGAACCCAACTTGATCCATAAAGCTTTCCTCTTCAATTCGCAATATCCAGATTGCAATCTCAGTTTCTTGCTTGTTCTTCGTTTGCCTGCAGGAAACAGACCTTCGTGGTCAGGTTGATCGTGCTCCGGCGTGGTCAATAACTTCTCGGAGTTGGTTTAGCGATTGCTAAGGCGCGATGTCCACGCGCGTTCGTAGTCGGATCATCCAAGTCGACTTCCTCCGATACTATAGCCACCATCTCATCGAAAGACGGGACACCTTTGCCTCTATCAGAATGTTTAGTTGCTCAACGTGTGTTGAGTGTGCAGGTTACACAAGCTGAGCAAAATCAGAGGCATAATTTGTTCCATACAAAGGGAGTTGTGAAGGAACGTTCTGTTCGCGTGATCATAGATGGAGGGAGTTGCAACAACTTGGCTATCATGGAGATGGTGGAGAAGCTATCTCTCACCACAAGACCACATCCACATCCTTACTACTCAACAACAGCGGCAAGGTTAAGGTAACACATATTGTTCGTGTGCATTTTAGTATCTCTACATATGCTGATTATGTTGATTGTGATGTGGTACCTATGCAAGCATGTTCCTTATTACTTAGTAGACCATGGCAATTTGATAAAAATTCTGTACACCATGGTAGAAACAAACAGTATACTCTTGTTCATACGGATAAAAATATTACTTTACTTCCTATGACTCCTGATTCCATTTTGAAAGATGATATTAATAGAGCTAATAAAGCAAAACAGGAGAAAAATAAGAGTGAAAATCAGATTGTAGCAAAAGAATTTGAGCAACAAATGAAACCTAATAATAAACCATCTACTATTGCTTCTGAAATTAAATTGAAAAGTGCATGTTTACTTGCCACCA
Source organism: Secale cereale (assembly GCA_902687465.1). NCBI lineage: Eukaryota > Viridiplantae > Streptophyta > Magnoliopsida > Poales > Poaceae > Secale > Secale cereale. The sequence goes on from LR738715.1 coordinate 439,349,291, forward strand.
AATCTGATATTGATGAGCTAGATTTTAGCAAATCTGTTTGCTATGCTTTTGTGTGCAAAGAGGCATTATTTTCATTCGAGGACGTGCCTTCCTCTTTGCCTCCTGCTGACACTAACATTTTGCAGGAGTTCGCCGATGTTTTTCCACAAGACGTGCCACTGGGATTACCACCTATTCGAGGGATTGAGCATCAGATTGACTTAATTCCCGGTGCATCGCTACCCAACCGCGCACCATACCGTACCAATCCAGAAGAGACGAAGGAGATTATGCGTCAAGTACAGGAGCTACTCGACAAAGGTTATATACGTGAATCCCTTAGTCCTTGTGCTGTTCCTATTATTCTAGTGCCGAAAAAGGATGGTACATCGCGTATGTGTGTTGATTTTAGAGGCATTAATAATATTACTATTCGTTATCGTCATCCTATTCCTAGGCTAGATGATATGCTTGATGAATTGAGTGGCTCTACAATATTCTCCAAAGTTGATTTGCGTAGTGGATACCATCAAATTCGTATGAAATTGGGAGATGAATGGAAAACAGCATTTAAAACTAAGTTTGGATTATATGAGTGGTTAGTCATGCCTTTTGGGTTAACTAATGCACCTAGTTCTTTCATGAGATTAATGAATGAAGTTTTACGTGCTTTCATTGGACGATTTGTGGTAGTATACTTTGATGATATATTGATTTTTAGCAGATCTTTGGAGGAACATTTGGAACATTTACGTGTTGTTTTTATTGCTCTACGTGATGCACGTTTGTTTGGTAACCTTGGAAAGTGCACCTTTTGCACCGACCGAGTCTCTTTTCTTGGCTATGTTGTTACTCCACAGGGAATTGAGGTTGATAAAGCCAAGATTGAAGCTATTGAGAGTTGGCCGCAGCCCAAAACGATCACACACGTGAGGAGTTTCCTTGGCCTCGCTGGATTCTATCGACGTTTTGTGAGAGATTTCAGCACCATTGCTGCACCTCTCAATGAGCTTACAAAGAAGGATGTGCCTTTTGTTTGGGGTACTGCACAGGAAGAAGCATTCACGGTATTGAAAGATAAGTTGACACATGCTCCTTTACTCCAACTTCCTGATTTTAATAAGACTTTTGAGCTTGAATATGATGCTAGTGGAATTGGGTTAGGAGGTGTGTTATTACAAGATGGTAAACCTGTTGCATACTTTTCTGAAAAATTGAGTGGGCCTAGTCTGTATTATTCTACTTATGATAAGGAATTATATGCTCTTGTTCGGACTTTGGAAACATGGCAACATTATTTATGGCCCAAAGAATTTGTTATACATTCTGATCATGAATCTTTGAAGCACATTAAAAGTCAAGCAAAACAGAACCGTAGACATGTTAAATGGGTTGAATTCATAGAGACTTACCCTTATGTTATTAAACAACAGAAGGGTAAAGAAAATGTTATTGCTGATGCATTGTCTCGTTGTTATACTATGCTTTCACAACTTGACTTTGAATATTTGGTTTGGAGACCATCAAAGATCAATATGTGCATGATGCTGAATTTAAAGATGTATTGCAGAATTGTAAAGAAGGGAGAACATGGAACAAGTTTGTCGTTAATGATGGATTTGTGTTTCGTGCTAATAAGCTATGCATTCCAGCTAGCTCTGTTCGTCTTTTGTTGTTGCAGGAGGCGCATGGAGGAGGATTAATGGGACACTTTGGCGTGAAGAAGACGGAGGATGTACTTGCTACACATTTCTTTTGGCCAAAGATGCTACGGGATGTTGAGCGTTTTGTTGCTCGCTGCACTACATGTCAAAAAGCTAAGTCACGACTCAATCCTCATGGTTTATATATGCCTTGGCCTGTTCCTAGTGTTCCTTGGGAAGATATATCTATGGACTTTGTTTTAGGTTTACCTCGAACAAAGAAGGGGAGGGATAGCATATTTGTCGTCGTGGATAGGTTCTCGAAGATGGCACACTTTATACCATGTCATAAAAGCGATGATGCTGCTAATGTTGCTGACTTGTTCTTTCGTGAAATTATTCGCTTGCATGGTGTGCCAAATACTATTGTTTCAGATCGTGATACTAAATTTCTTAGCCACTTTTGGAGATGTTTATGGGCTAAGTTGGGGACTAAACTGCTTTTTAGTACTACTTGTCACCCCCAAACTGATGGTCAAACTGAAGTAGTCAACAGAACTTTGTCTACTATGCATAGGGCTGTTTTGAAGAATAATAAGAAAATGTGGGAAGAATGCTTGCCTCATATTGAATTTTCTTATAATCGTACGTGGCATTCTACTACTAAGATGTGCCCTTTTGAAATTGTCTATGGTTTCCTACCTCGTGCACGTATTGATTTGTTGCCTCTTCCATCTTCGGAGAAGGTTAATTTTGATGCTAAACAATGTGCCGAATTGATCTTAAAAATGCATGAGTTAACTAAGGAAAATATTGAGCGCATGAATGCTAAATATAAACTTGTTGGAGATAAGGGTAGAAAACGTGTTGTCTTTGCACCTGGAGATCTTGTTTGGTTACATTTGCGTAAGGATAGGTTTCCTAATCTGCGCAAGTCAAAGCTAATGCCATGTGCTGATGGTCCTTTCAAGGTGTTAGAGAAAATAAATGATAATGCATATAAACTTGAGTTGCCTGCAGATTTTGGGGTTAGTCCCACATTTAACATTGCAGATTTGAAGCCTTACTTGGGTGAGGAGATGAGCTTCCGTCGAGGACGACTTCAATTCAAGAAGGGAGGATGATGAGGACATCACTAACAAGGTTACACCCACAGCTCCAACTGACACATATACAGGACCAATTACTAGAGCTCGCGCACGCCAATTAAATTACCAGGTACTTTCATTTCTTGGTAATGAATCTAATGTTCATGAGAATATGATGTTGCCTAAATTGGATACATTTGTCTTGCTTACAAATGAAGGGCCTAGCTTGGACAAGAACGATGAACATTGGAGCAAGATTGATAGAGGCAAGGGGCCCGATCTGTCGATGAGATGGTAACTATCGATTTGGTGGAGACGACTTTGACGATCCGACTACAAACATGCACGACGTTGCGCCTTAGCAATCGCTAAACCAATCTCCAGGGGTTACTTATGATGCCAGAAGCACGATCAGCCTGACCACGAAGGTCTATTCCAGCATGCAATCAAAGAACAAGCAAGAATATGATAAAGCAATCTTAATATTGCAAATATAGATTAAGTATTGATAAATGTGGGGATCCAAAAGCGGTCTTGGTCTGGTCGTTGGACACAAACGAAGTACACGAAGTTGCAATGGCTAACTTTTGACTAAACAAATCCCAAAGAAAAAGCTACTAGATGGATCTACTTATATAGGAGCAAGGGGTGGTGGCCAAGGAGGTGGAAGGACGTCCCAAGGCAGCCTAAAACTAAGCCTAGGTCGTACAAGGCTCATGGGCCAAAGTGGAGGTGACGCAACACCTTTGGACTTGTAGTTTGACTCGGATTCTGCTGCAGCGTCAGATTGTTTCATCGGTATCTCAACGCTCCGGACGAATTTTAAGGTGAATCCAATTGGGTTGGAAAGTGTATGAAATCTAGTTTCCAATAAAAAAAGAAACACCCAATTCGGAGTCCGTATGAAGGAGTTCTTGCCGTCTTGAGTCAGGTATATCTGTGCAGTCCGAATCTGGATGCAGAACGTGAGAGACTTGAACTCTATCTTCTCTTGGCCCAAAAGTGACGTGAGAGAACTTTTTGAACAGCACCTAAACTTCTCTTTTTCCCTTATCTTCATATGTGGATTGTACAAATGTCCCATACACCTGGAATTAGACATGGCACAAAAGTCTGTGAAGTATTTTTGTCCTGGATGACATAAATAAATTGTTGCATAGCTTGCATTTGAAATCACCTCACAAATATACATGTATGCAATATTTTTGGTCGTATCCAAGGTAGTCATGTCCTCATCATCCTCCCTTTTTGAAAATAAAGCCGTCCTCGGCGTTGCTTAATCTGAAATGTGGGTAAGAAAATAGACAAGGTGTACATGTTGTATATGTATATGTCATCCATTTTTACTTCCCTTAATTTTCGCACATAAGACACATGTATAGATGAGTTACTTTCATAGTTCATAAAATATAAAGCCAAAATATTATCACAAGAGGTAGAAGGCATGAAAATATTGCAACTCAATTTTCACATATAAGTGAAGCTCTTAATCGTTACAAAAGATTGGCAATGCTCATCATTAAACCATCCCAACCTTGATGAACCATCACCAAGATTAGAGGTCATATCAAAATGATTAAACATTGGCACAACTATTTTCACACATATTTGATCCAAATCTGATTTATTCCCTAATTCAAATGGTTCTTTCGCATCAATAGTTAATTCAATTGGTTCACTCACAATTGTTTGATCACATGGCAAAGTCAAATCACGAACATATTCCTCTAAAATAGTTGGTGTGATCAAAGTAGTGGATAGCTCATCGCATGGTTCATTTAAATTGACAAGGCATTCATCATACTCATGTGGAGGTGGAAGATCGGTACCTTTGTCATTACCTCTTATGATCAACTCAGATGATGTAGGCACTGTCGGAAGTGATGTGTCACATGGTGGAGTTGATGTAGTCCTCACAACAACGGATGTGTCTTTCATAGTACGCCTAGTAGTGGAAGGAACAACCGTATCATCTCTTGGAATGTGCACCTGGCGCTTATTCTCCTTATGGACAATACGTCGTCTTATTTCCTATTCAGCAATACAAGCAAGACGAAACAAATGGTCCATAGGATAACACTCTTCATGAATTAGCATCTCCTGAATATCACGGTTTAATCCTCCCCAAAATCTATCCATAAAATCATCTTCACTTTCCTCTAACAAGGAATGCAACAAGGTAGTTCGTAAATCATCATAATATTTTGTTACGGTGTCACTACCTTGTTTCAAATGTTGTAGTTTTTTAATCATGCCACGAGTATAATAAACATCGACAAATCTATCTCTCATCACAAGTTTTAAATCATCCCAAGTAGTAGGTACATGATTAGGGTATAACCAACAATATTCACTCCACCAAACTAAAGCATAACCAGTGAAAGAACCAACCGCAACCTTAACTTTTTTACGTTCATCAAAACTATGGGAAGCAAATATATTATTGATGTTGAACTCCCATTCAATATATAAATCAGGTTTAAAACGACCATGAAAAGGTGGCATGGAAATAAGAACCTGTTTGTGTGCATTCTGATGTCTTTGTACCTCTTGTGATGGTGGTTGTATTTTCTGAGGTGATGACACGTCTCCCACGATCGATGAAGCCCAACTGACCCTTGAACCTGCCATGATTAGTAGAAACAAGAAACAAATTCCAAAAATAATGTTCCTATGAACTACTAGGATGTGGTGGTAAAGCGCTCACAGTAAAGCAAATATCAATATCTTACAAGTTCTTACCATGCAGCAGGTGGTGATAGGCAACCAGCGGTGTCAAATAACTCCAAAGATTGAGTAAAGCGATTGCCAGGTGAACGTACGTAAACACGGTGTAGAAATATGTGGAGCTGGGTTGGCTTTATATATGGTAGCAAAAGATTAGCAATAATCAATTCAAAGATGCAATGTTGAATAAACGCTCAACGACGGTACCGTGCTGGTCCTATGCTAGAGCGGACTAGAGACGCAAGCCGAGAACACTAATGAGGTCACGGTGTAGCACAACTAGCATCAATAAAGGATACGAAGTAGCTCTGGACAGCAAGATATAAGTGAAGATCACAACGGCAGTAAAGATAATGATGAAAACAACTGCCAAGAAGAATATACAACAACACTCTCTCCAACTTTCTTTTCCTTATTTTTCTTTTTCTTTTTTCTCACACTTTTTTCTTTTTCTTTCTCTCCTCTTTTTCTATTTTTTTTCTCTATCTTTTTTTTTTCTTTCTCCCTCTTTCCAAGACAAACTAGATAAGATACAGATTGGATCAAGCAAAGATGCGAACGACTTCAACTATGATTGGGACAATGAACGATGGGTAGCACGAGGTGGAAATTGATGCATGAGGTGGTGGACAGCGGAAGGGATAACGATGCAGCGGCGACGTGACTAATGTGAACAGAACTCAAAACTCTAATGAACTAGACACTAAGACCAGCAACTCGACACGATGATGCAACCGATAATTCAATAATGCAAACAATGAAAAGAAAATTGCAAAGTCACAGACTGGCTAGGACAAAGGATGAATAGATCTAACTTTTTTGTGGCTTTTCCTTGGACAATAGGTAAGAAAATAAATCTAATCTAGGAATAACCGAAAATTCTCACCGAGCAACCTGAAAACTGATACCACATGATGGAGGCGAGGGGCCCGATCTTTCGATGAGATGGTAACTATCGATTTGGTGGAGATGACTTTGACGATTCGACTACAAACGTGCACGACATTGCGCCTTAGCAATCGCTAAACCAATCTCCAGGAGTTACTGACAATGCCAGAAGCACGATCAGCCTGACCACGAAGGTCTATTCCTGCATGCAATCGAAGAACAAGCAAGAATATGATAAAGCAATCCGAATATTGCAAATATAGATGAAGTATTGATAAATGTGGGGATCCAAAAGCGGTCTTGGTCTGGTCATTGGACACAAACGAAGTACACGAAGTTGCAATGGCTAACTTTTGACTAAACAAATCCCAAAGAAAAAGCTACTAGATGGATCTACTTATATAGGAGCAAGGGGTGGCGGCCAAGGAGGTGGAAGGACGTCCCAAGGCAGCCTAAAACTAACCCTAGGTCGTACAAGGCTCATGGGCCCAAGTGGAGGTGATGCAACACCTTTGGACTTGTAGTTTGACTCGGATTGTGCTGCAGCGTCAGATTGTTTCGTCGGTATCTCAACGCTCCAAATAAATTTGAAGGTGAATCCAATTGGGTTGGAAAAGTGTACGAAATCTAGTTTCCAACAAAAAAAGGAACACCCAATTCGGAGTCCGCATGAAGGAGTTCTTGCCGTTTTGAGTCAGGTATGTCTGTGCAGTCCGAATCTGTATGCAGAACGTGAGAGACTTGGACTCTATCTTCTCTTGGCCCAAAAGTGACGTGAGAGAACTGTTTGAACAACACCTAAACTTCTCTTTTTCCCTTTCTTCATATGTGGATTGTACAAATGTCCCATGCACCTGGAATTAGACATGGGACAAAAGTCTGTGAAGTATTTTTGTCCTGGATGACATAAATAAATTGTTGCATAGTTTGCATTAGAAATCACCTCACAAATATACATGTATGCAATATTTTTGGTCGTATCCAAGGTAGTCATGTCCTCATCAAAGATCAAGTATGGAGATGATGGCATGCGCAAGTGGAAGAAGAATGGAGTTACAAGTGATGATTTCAGGACTTTGAAGCCACCATAATGAGTGCGTGAAGCCTTGGACGAAATATACAAGATGCCACTTCATAAATTTCGTCCAGAGACTATTATAGGTGCTGCATCACCTTATTATTGGGCCAGGCCCATGTAATTTCGAAATACTTGAGTATAGGCTATTTTTAGAGTCCGTATGTGTGGGGAAACAAGAGTTAGGGTTGGTTTCGGACCCCTCCACCAAGGGCCATGAAATTCCCCCCTCTTTTCCCCATATATACAGCCCTTAGGCGTCGTTTAGACTTTGGGTTTTGTTTAGATTAAAGTTCGCCATAGCTGCAACTTCGCGTACTTCGTTTGTGTTCAACGACCAGACAAAGACCTCACAGAACCCCACTTGATCGATAAAGCTTTCCTCTTAAATTCGCAATATCCAGATTGCAATCTCAGTTTCTTGCTTGTTCTTCGTTTGCCTGCAGGAAACTGACCTTCATGGTCAGATTGATCATGCTCCGGCGTGGTCAATAACCGCTCGGAGTTGGTTTAGCGATTGCTAAGGCGCGATGTCCTCGCACGTTCGTAGTCGGATCGTCAAAGTCGACTTCCTCCAAAACTATTCTCATCGAAAGACGGGACACCTTTGCCTCTATCACGTGCATACTTAATTTCCTCAGTTCATCCTTGAGGTATTTCTCCTGAGATATGAATATGCCATTGCGTTGTTGACGAATTTGAAGACCTTAGAAGAATTTCAACCCTCCCATCATAGTCATTTGATATTCTTCACTCATCATATAGGCAAATTCATCACTATAGCGTTGGTCAGTACATCCAAAGATAATATCATCAACATATATTTGACACACAAATAATTCAGCATCATAAGATTTAGTGAAAAGAGTGGGATCAAGTGAACCGGGTTTGAAGCCTTTCTTCATGAGGAATTCCTTCAAAGTATCATACCAAGCTCGAGGGGCCTGCTTGAGGCCATAGAGAGCCTTATAGTTTGAAGACTTTGTCAGGATTCTTTGGATCTTCAAAACCTGGGGGTTGAGCAACATATACTTCTTCCTCAAGCTTACCATTGAGGAATGCACTTTTCACATCCATTTGATAGAGAATGATATCATGATGGTTAGCATAAGCAAGTAATATGCGAATAGCCTCAAGTCTAGCAACATGTGCAAAAGTTTCATCGAAATCAATTCCTTCAACCTGTGTGTAGCCTTGAGCTACAAGCCGTGCCTTATTCCTTACCACAAGATCATTTTCATCTTGCTTGTTGCGGTAGATCCACTTTGTGCCGATGATATTATGCTTGCGAGGATTTGGACGTTTGACCAGTTCCCAGACGTTGTTGAGCTCAAACTGATGTAATTCTTCTTGCATAGCTTGAATCCATTCAGGCTCCAGAAATGCTTCATCTACCTTAATGGGATCTGTGATAGAGACAAAAGCAAAGTGCCCACAAAAGTTAGATAAATGTGAAGCTTTTGAGCGTGTGAGAGGACCTGGTATATTGATGTCGCTGATGATTTTCTCAATCCACACTAACGCGAGGATGAGCTGGTTGTCTTCGAGGAATTTGATCAGCATTTTCTTCAGCATTTTCCTCAGGTGCATCAGCTCGACATTCTTCAGGTTCTGGAATGAATTCTTCAGCAGATTCTTCGGTAGGAATTACATCCTCAGTAGCCTTGAATTTGATAGTTTCCTCAGGTGCTGGTTCATCTATCATAGTAGGCAGGTGCTTTCTTTGCGAGTCATTAGTTTCATCGAACCACACATCTACAGTTTCAACAACCTTGTGAAGAACGTTATTGAAGACTCTGTAGGTGTGCAAGTCCTTTCCGTAACCAAGCATAAACCCTTCATGTGCTTTTGGTGCAAATTTTGAGTTGTGATGAGGATCTCTAATCCAACATTTAGCACCGAAGACTTTGAAATAACTCACATTGGGTTTCTTGTCAGTGAGGAGTTCATAGGCACTCTTCTTGAAGAATTTGTGAAGATATACTCTGTTGATGATGTGGTACGTAGTATCAATAGCATCAATCTAGAAACGACGAGGGGTTTTGTATTCATCAAGCATAGTGCGAGCCATCTCAGCAAGAGTCCTATTCTTGCGCTCTACAACACCATTTTGCTGAGGAGTATAAGGAGCAGATAGCCCATGAGTAATTCCAAGTTCATCAAGATAGTCATCGAGACCAGAGTTCTTGAACTCAGTTCCATTGTCACTTCTGATGTGCTGGATCTTCACACCAAAGTTGGTTGAAGCCCTCGAGGAAAATCGTTTGAAGACTTCCTGCACTTCATGTTTGTAAGTAACAATGTGTACCCATGTATATCGAGAGTAATCATCAACAATTACAAAGCCATATACAGAAGCATCATTCAAAACTGCGGAATAATGATTTGGACCAAAAAGATCCATGTGAAGCAATTCAAATGGTCGAGTAGTAGTCATGATAGTCTTCGCTGGATGCTTGGCCTTGGTCATCTTTCCAGCTTCACAGGCACCGCATAAGTGATCCTTGAGGAATTTGACATTCTCAATGCCAATGACATGCTTCTTCTTCGCAAGCGTGTGCAAATTCCTCATGCCTGCATGACCAAGTCGTCGATGCCATAGCCAGCCTTCTGAAGCTTTTGCAAGTAGACACACGGCTGGTTGAGGTCCTGTAGAGAAATCAACAATATACAAGTCTCCTCTCCTAAAGCCTTCGAAGACTATGGAGTTGTCAGATTCCATGATCACAACACAACGATGTTTGCCAAAGGCAACAACTATATCCAGATCGCAAAGCATTGAGACAGACATGAGGTTGTATGCTAAGGACTCGACAAGCATGACTTTGTCCATGTGTCGATCCCTAGTGATCGCAACCTTACCTAGACCAAATACCTGACTTTTGCCTTTGTCAGCGAAGATGATGTGCTTCAGATGAGCTGGTGATAAGGGGGCATCCATCATGAGATTCTTGTCACCAGTCATGTGATTTGTACATCCACTATCGAGGACCCACTCAGTGGCTTTGGGTTGATCATCCTGTAGATGAATTAGTGCAGCTTACAAACTCATATACTTCATCAGTGAAGAATATGACATCAAATCATCAGATCAGTTTTATCAAGCAATGCAACAGATAAAGCAGTATGAGGACGTAAGAAATGAGAGTTCATTTCTTCGTGATTAGCCTGCGTCCTTTCAGGCACCTTTCGGGTCTCCAGCAAATTCTTCAGACGTTTGAGCACGTCTGGAGACCAGACCCTGCAGAAGATATTAATTCTTTTTCTTCACCACCCACATCTAAAGGGGTGGCAAAGAGTTCATCACTCTGCGAGCTCCATATGAAAAAGGTGGCATAGACGTCAGCCCATTTCGTTTCACATAAGTGGAGTTAGGATAAGCATATGAATAAGCAGAGTAATTCTTCGAGGACTTATGAACATAATGGTTAGAAGAATAATGCTCATATTCATAGCCTTTAGCTCTTCCCTGTGAAACAGAGTTGTTAGCACGATGATATTCATATGAGGACTTTGATCCTTTTGAGGAATTTGATCCATATGAGGAATTGAATCCATCTGAAGATTTTGATCCATATGAAGAATTGGATCTGAGGTTCCTATTCCTCACACGAGGTGTCATGAGGACATTCACTTGAAGACTTTCAAGGTGCCTCTTAGGGACCCATATTTTCTTCATAGGGGGACCATTCCCGCAGTTAGTTCCAACATATCTAGCAAATACTTCACCATTCTGATTTTTGAATAGTTTATAGTTGGAGTCAAATGACTCATCAGAAGAATGAGGATATTCACATGTAAAGCCAGATAAATTGGTGGATCAACTGGAGGTCCCTTTGCAGCAACCCATGAGGTTTTGGAGTACTACTCAGGCTTCCAATATGAACCATCAGCATTGAGTTTCCTATCAAAGGCAATTCCCTCTTTCCTAGGGTTCCTGTTGAGGATCTGCTTTTTAAGCACATCACAACGAGTCTGATGCCCTTTGAGGCTTTTGTACATGCCTGTCATGTACAATTCCTTCAGCCCTGCATTGTCAGTGATACTAGCAATGTCCTCAGATGAGGAATTAGTGATAGCAGAGGCAGTTGAAGAATTTGTAGCATTAGAAGCATTTGAACATTCATGTGAGGAGTTAGCAGTTTCTCATTCAATGCATTTCAAGCATGGAGGAATGAATTCTTCCTGAGAAGCACTGATTTGTTGAGCAAGTAATGAATTGCGCTCCTTCTGAAGATCTTCATAACTCACCCTTAGCTTTTCAAGATCTTGCTTTCTTTGAAGAAATTCATAAGAAAGCTTCTCATGATCAGACAAGAGAGTGTTACGATGACTTTGAAGGTTATCACACTTGGACTGAAGTCTTTGAAGATTTTCAGTCAAGATTTTAGATCGATCCATTTCTTCACCCAACATACCATCACTTTTATCTAGCATGTTTTGAACCTTATCAAGAGCCTTTTGTTTTTGCACAACAATTTTAGCAAGTTTAGAATAGCTGGGCTTAAGGTTTTCATCAGATTCATCCTCACTAGATTCAGAGGAGGGATATTTGAGTACCTTGGCACCCTTTGCCATGAAGCAATAGGTAGGAGCATAGTCATCATTGTCTTCATCAGCCTTATTGGTGAAATCATTTTCTTTAGTGTTGAAGATAGACTTGCTGACGAATGCAGTTACGAGATCTAGACTTGCCACACCAGATTCGGATTCCTCAGATTCCTCCTCTTCCTCATGATCCTCAGATTCAGCTTCCGAATCCATTTCCTTGCATAGGAAAAATACGCGTTTTTCAAAATTGCATTTAGGTCCGGAAAAAATGTTCACTTTGTCCTAAATATTATTAGAGGACGGTGAAAATTTATTTCAGGAATTTTGGATTCCGTTTGGTATTTCTTTCGTTAGTTTTTCTGCGACGGGACTCATTTAGAAAAAAAAATAGGAAACCGACTAGGAGTCGTGAAGGCCCAGGACTCCTGGGCTTTATAAACGCAGCGCCCCGGCCAGTCGCCCCGTTGCCCCAGCCCGCAGCCGCCTGTGCCCCAAACCTTAGCGCCGCGCCGCCCGAGCCCGCCGCCGCCGCCGCTCGCGTCGCCGCCGCCGCCGCTCGTGCCGCCGCCGCCTGCCGCCGCCCGCCGCCCCGCATCGCCGCCGCGCCGCCGCCTCGCCTCGCCGGAGCACCGCTGTCGCCGAAGTTCGTCGTCGAGGTATCGTTTTTTTTTTAGAAAACCGATCGGTTTAGTAATAAAATCGTAGATTCGTTTTTTTCAGATTAGATCGGTTCGGTTTTTTGGTTCAGTTATTTAGCGGACGTTCGTCCGTACGTTCGTCCGTACGTTCATTTTAACGAACGGTTTTCGTTAGTTAATCGCAGATAGCGAATGTTCGTTCGTTAGCCTGTTCGTCGTTTTTCTTTTTCGGGGTATTTATCTGCGGTTATTCCGATCGCGATTTCTGCCCTGATCTCCTTTTTCGTTTTTCTTTTCGCTCGAGATTCGGAATCAGGTGATTCAAAATCCCAGATCTTCGTCTCGAAGACCTCTTTACGTTAGAACAACTGGAACAAAGTTTTGGCTACTGTAAAATTTGACTTTAGGCCAACTAGTAAACCGGAGCTCGTTTCTTTTGCAGTTTGAGTTTCGTTGCTTCTTTCGAGTTGATTCTTTTGCAAACTGGAGTTCTTAAGTTGAACTTTCTGGTTAGACCTCTTATTTGAGTTTTACCCGTGCATTAGTTAAGTACTTATTGTATGCTTGTTTGATTGCGATAGAGTACCCGGAGTGCGCCGCTTGCTACTTTGAGTCTCTAGGTTTTGCGGATCATCAGCAAGGCAAGTAACACTTTGATCATACTTTCAAATTACCCAGTTTTCATTGCATTAGTTCAACCCTCACACATTGCATGAATAGGATCAATTAACTTGTGGGATTGGGAAGTAGATTGAGGTAGTACCTATTACCTGCATTACATTCAAACCTTTGGGAGTTACTTCTATGTTTGCTGTTAGGACATGCTATGCTCGTAGACGTGGATTGGGTGAGTGAAATCCATGACAGATGTGAGTTTGTTAATTAATGGTTCAACTTAAGGTGGCAACATTAATACACATCTGTGTGGATTGAGGCATCTGGGTATTCCAGTGATTGCCTATTTTTCTTTTGGACCGCCACCCAGGCTCAAAGGGATCATGAGATTATTCATACTAGAAACTTCCGTGTGCAGCCACAATGCTATTATGGGCTCTAGCATAGTATGAGTAAGTTGAGCGAACTCTTACAGTGATGGACTAGCAGATGTAGGGGATGTAGGTTGGTACGGTCTGCCCGATCGTAAGGTGCTAGCGCTTCTGAAAGACTATGTCTTGGTCATCCGTTTCTCAAACACCATGCAGTGCGAGAAACCAAACGGAGGGGATCGAGTCTTGTGGGAAAAGTGCACAAATCTCTGCAGAGTGTACAAACTGATCATGATTAGCCGTGTCCCCGGTTATGGACGTCTTGAGTATCTAGTACCTGGATTTTCATGTGCATCTCATCATGTTACTTTAATTAATATTGTTGGGTTAATGATGAACTTTAATTGGGGTTGAGAGGATGTCTATCTTCTCAACGATGTTTCAACTACCATGATAGTTAATTAAAATGCATTCCTTTGTAGTAGGGAAAAATTGGCTTTACGCAAAAACTTAACCATAGAGCTTTCCACCAGCCAAATATGCATATAGTATAGCGTTACTTTCATTGTATTCTCTTGTGTTACCTTGCCAGCATATTCCATGTGCTGACCCGTTTTCGGGCTGCAACGTTTCATGTTGCAGACTTTCAGACGACGAGTAAGATACCCTTTTAGGTCGTGGTTCTATACTCAGTGATGCCGTAGGAGTTGATGGACTCACTTATCTTCCAAGCCTTCCGCTGTTATCGTGTTAGATGGCCTTCAGCCATATTATTTGTAATAAATTCATCGTTGGACTATCGATGTAATAAGTGTGTGATTGCTACTCTGTTATAAATCCTTCAAGTACTGTGCGTGTCAGCATTACTGATCCAGGGATGACACTGATGCACAGAGATCAGACTGTTTGAGATCTGGTCACTACAGTCACTCGGCGATCCACAATTCCTCTTGGATGCTCTATACCATGACGCCTAACCGTCTGGAAGAAGCACAGTCTTCAAAGGTAACAAGCGTCGGATCCATGCAGGATCAATCTCTTCAGTGATGCTCAATCACTTTTGGGTTTGCTTTGGGTTTTTCCTCACTTGATGATTCTCGCTCAAAGTCCTCGGAGGATGGGTTGCTCTTTTGACAAGTTTCTCTCGGAGCAGCCAACCAGCTAGTGGTTGTAGGGGGCGGCTAATTATAGCCTAGGGAGCAGCCCGACATGATAAGACATAAATGCCCTTTAATGATATGATCGTTAGGTAGGTAGATATTTTGGGACAGCTGGCGCGTAGCACAACAACGGTCGGAAATTTGAGTATCAAATTCCTCAGGGCTATCATGTTCCTCACTGTGTAGGTAATTCGCACTGGCGAATTCCTAACTCCTTAGTCAGAACAAATTCCTCAGAGACCAGAAGAACTTCGTCTCTGTCACTGAAGAATATGACTGAACTGTATGAGATTTCCAATGGCTTCACTCGAAGGGATTGGTAGGTGTAGGATTTTGAGTTGAGCATCACATGGAAAATTTTCCTTAGTATTTCCTCGACCCCCTTTAACGGTACGGTGTTTCCTATGACTCAAGAAAGAGAAAATGAAACTACGAAAACAAAAGTCTTCACGCTTCATGTTCCTCAAATGAATACCAAGTCTTCAGGGTCACACCAATTTCTTCACTTTCAAAGTCTTCAGAAATTCATCAGAAATCCAAAGTCTTTAGTCTAAGAACTTCATGTTTAGGGGTCGACTTTCTCTGTAAATATCAAACTCCTCATAGACTTATAGACCTGTGTACACTCATAAACACATTAGTCTCTTAACCTATAAGTCTTCAATGCACCAAAATCACTAAGGGGCACTAGATGCACTTACAGGGAGGTGCGTGCGCGATAGAAAGATGCCCCGGGAGAAATCTAGATAGACCATGCACATGTTTGTGATGGAGACTAAGATTAGCTAGTCATATACATATAGGGAGGCCTGCGTGTGCCTACGATTGAGTGAGAGACCATCATATTTGGCTAGCTAGGCATGAGATTGTGTGTGTGTGTGTGCGGGTGAGATGGAGAGAGAACGAGGGATAGAGATAGAGTTTTAGATGGGCCTATCGAGTGCGAGTGAGATATACATGTGTATGTGTGACCCAGGTAGATGGAAAGTTTGAGAGAGAGGGGGAAGAGCTCCGAGACGACAGAGTGGCACATGAGAGAGTTACAGGCAACGAGCCAAGGAATTTGTGTGCGTATGATGAGTGCACCCAAGATATCTAGCTTGGACAAGAGAATCACACATAGTGTGCGTGAGAGACCTATAGATGGAGTATATATGCATGCGAACTAGAAAGACCCCCCACGCACACACACACACACAAAGAGAGAGAGATGGAGAGAAAGAGAGGGGACCAACAAGGTTTGTGTGTTGGATGCGTGTGACAGAACTGAAGATTGTCGGTGCGCGCGAGAGAGAGAGAGAGAGCAGGAGTCCGGGAGAGGGGGAGGTCACGTTTTTATGCATCAAAGACTGATATAAACCATGTTTCGATATAAACTTGCATTCAAATATTTAAATTGGAGAACATGTTGTCTGCAATCCATACATGAACGGATATATGCGTACATCAAACAAGTTCATTAATTTGACTTTCAACATGTTCATGGAGTACTGTAATACTGTACAACATGCTATTCGATTGAGGTGTTCAATTTTGGATTTAGTTCACTATTTCGACCTGGTGAACGAGCTATTTCATTGAATCGAGATATTTCATTTTGGGTTTGATTCCGGTTTTTGAGTGGGTCAACTATTTGTCATATAGTAAATCGCTAGCAACGAGTATGTAAAAACACATTACTCCCGAGCATCATCTCTCCATCTAAAAAAGAAGTGGCAAGCTAATATTTCTAAATTTGATTCGAATCGACTTGGTAAGGTAGACGTGGATGCTCATTCTTCCAAATTTTAAACGAACCATTAAACATCCTCTCCTCGGTGGAATTCGCCCGAGCAAATAAATGGGAGACGTGAAATTACCGTACTATGTGGGAGACACATTGATTGGCCCATTGTGCATTGAGGGTAGGTTCGTAACTTCATCCAAGCGGGCCTTCTCCTCGACCGAAATGACATGTGCCGAAAATTCATAGACCATGGTCGGCAAAACACGCTCTCCTCGCCCGAAATAGCTCGTGCCCACTATTTGAAAACATGCTCTCCTCGCCCAAAATCGCTCGCGCCCACTATATTTCAAAACACGCCCTCCTCGCCCGAAATCGGTCCCGCCCACTATTTGGGGAGAAGCAAAGTTTCTCTACTATCCCCGACCCTCAGTACACAGACCCAAGCCGAGAAACCTAAAGGCAGGGGTAGAACTGTAACTCCCCCTCACATTTCAGACAAATGCGTACATGGTTCCACTCCCCTCCCAATTCCCCCCCCCCCATTCATACCTCGTGGGCGCCAAATCACCTTCTCCCCGGAAGCTTCCTTGTCCCGAGCCGCAAAACCTCAGCTCCTCCTCCATGACGCCCCCCACAGCACCAATTTCACAGCCACCCTCCTCCCTAATGCCGGCGACGCTGTCCATTTGCCACCGTCCACTAGGCCGTGTGCCTCTTACTCAGTGCTGCTGGAGCTGCCTCGATGACGGCCGCGTGAACCGTACCGGAGCCGATTCACCCCCGCCGTTGTTCACGACGCCGTAGCGGCTCCAACTTCGGATCCGTCCAGAGTCCCGACGCTGCTTCCCCGTAGCCGTCGACCATCACGACATTGTTGTTTCCCTGCCGTCGGTGGCCACCGCAACCGCGCCGGCCTCACCAACTCGGCAGCTGGACCTGCCTACTTCACCATGCTGCCACATAGGTCGCACCCTCATCTCAAATCACTTTATTTAGGTGTCAGTTGTCTGAATTTTTATTCTGGTCCAATCAATTCCCAATGGGAAGCAGCACCCCTCGAGGCGGTGGAGCTCCTAGGGTGTCGGTTGGCTGGTGTCTAACGTAAGTGCGGGGCCGCAAGTTTGCCTTGGAAGCAGCGCTTAGATGGCTATCTTAGAGTTGCGTGGGTTCAAGGTACTGCCGCCGCCGGATCTGGATGACGGGGAGTATTTTTGGATTGGCCCGGGAGCGGCGCAACCACGGCAGTGCGGTGGGGCAGGGAGCGGGGTTTTGGCCGGGGCCACGGACGGCGGAGGCAAGCTGCTCTGCCATTGGTCGCTGGCTCTTCGGGGAAGATTCCTAACAGTGTCAGCTGGGAGGCATAAGATGGTCATCAAGCCATTCGGCGTAGATCGGACAGTACCAAAATAAAATAAAATCGTGTGACCCCAATTTAGTCTCAGTCAACGGACGTGTGACCACTCCCGTACCTTGCTGTTGATCTCTTAGTGTATTTCTTCAGATCAAAGAGAAGTGTCGTTCTTAACATTATGCTTTATCTGCATCCTCAACCACACCGCCTTCCGACTCACCACAGCTGCTCCAACAAGGGAAGCATACACCAGAAGGGAGCTATAGTCCCCACTCAACAGTTCCCTGCATCGAATGCGCATGCCCGACATGGACAGCCACAACAACTGCAGGGCCATCGACAAGTCAGCACATGATGCTCACTCCTATGGATGGCGGCCAGATAGGTTGTACCCTCATCTTACTTGTGTGCTATATTTATGGCTTTGTTATTCATTTAAGCATGGAAAATAGATTATCACATTTCACTATATGTCAGGGATATTACTAGCAAGTATAAACCGGCTAGTATAAACCGGATTATGATGATATAGTTGTATAATTATAAAACCCAGTAGAGGTTACGACCCATGAAGGCTTAGAGCCCATGTATAGAGTCACAGTTTGTAAACCGCCTGATCGTGTAACTTGATAGACAAGGAAGAAAGAGCAGAGACCGAGGCGGACACAAATATGAGCCGGTCTCGGGACTCTGTAAACCGGACCGGTCGTCACTTCTATATAAAGGGGCGACCCGACGACATTTGAGGGACAAGAGACAACCCATCGAGACACAGGCAAGCGATCCGCTCCTTGTTCATCGACGCCCAAGCAATACCAAACCAAACTAGACGTAGGCTTTTACCTTCCTTGAAGGGGCCGAACTAGTATAAACCCTTTGTGTCCTTTGTGTGCTTTTAACCCCTTCAAGCTAACCCGTGCGATGGTTCCTCAACTAAGTCTATTAAACCGGACATCTGCCGTGTTAATTCCATGACAGTTGGCGCCCACCGTGGGGCCTCCGCACGATGGTTTCGAGTTCTTGAAGGGCAGCTTTGAAGGGCTCAAAGGTTACGCGGTCGGCCGGATGACCAAGAGTCGTCGTGGCCGGATCTACATCGACGACGCAGGTTGGGGACCGGAGGCCGATTCAATCGAATACGGGTACCGGGTTCCCTTCGGCGGCATCCACGTCTTCATCGGCAAGATTGGTGAACCGGGACCTGAGCCAGACGTCTTCTCCGACATCGTCGAGCCGGCTCAGCGTGCGAGATCGGCCCGGATTCAGCCTGCCATGAAGCGCGTTTTTGTTGGAGCAATACATGGAGTCCAAGCCGAGGACGGATCGGATTCCGGTGGCGAGACGGTTGTCTATTCCGATGATGGATCCTCATCCGAAGAGACTGAATCCCTGTATCTGTTGCGGGACGCCCGGTCTGAGGGTGTGTCCGACGGAGACAGTATTCCGGACCCCTTTGATCTGCCAAACCGGGTGGTTGTGTTTATGGCCGGATCACAACATACGCCGCAGCCCACGGTGACCGGAGCGTTCACAGCTGGAGCAGGGGGGAGCGGGCAAGCTCCCTCGGCCGCTGACGCTCTATCAACCTTGGTAGAGGAGTTGACAGCACGGACAGTAGCAGTGGTGGCTCCCGCAGACAAGGCGTAGCATGATGCAGAAATCCAGCAGCTGAGGGGCCGAATCGAGCAAGCAAGAGAGGATCTGAAGGCAGAGAAAGTTATGATAGCAACAAGACAGGCAAAGCTGGACTCCCAGGCTTTTCAGTTAAGGATGGATCAGGCTTATGTACAGGCCGTGAGGGATAGAAGGCACCAGTCTCGTTTGCCGCCGGTTTATGAGGCGATGAATCTCTTCGGGACGCCGGGAGTAGGAGCTAGCAATGATCCCGAAGTAAACCGGAGGACGGCTCCGGTGAGGGGGGAACCGGTCCGACAGCCCACAGCGGAGCAATATCGCCGGATTACGTCCACACCTCACATCCCCACTCCTCCGGGTCATTACTCAAATCCTTTGGATAACATTGTTGCTGCCGCTTCACGCCTGGCCGCTTTACCCATTGAGGGGACATCCCCCGTGGCGATGGAGGCACGCAGGGTTAAGGATCTGCTTAACACGGCATTAACACAACAACAAGCATATTCTTATAGCAGGGAGAGGCTTCATTCAACACCCCGCCACAGCCGAAGTTACACTAGGCATTGGGAGGAACCAGAGGTGTCTAGTAGTGAATGGAGGCGACACCGTCACATGCAAGATAATCCGGCGGGCGCAGAGGCACAAGCTCAGGGGGCGCTAGACCGGGTTAGATCTGCGGCTCGCGAGGAGGTCCGCCAAACGACACCGGTTCACACAACCACATCAGAAATAGGAGTCACGACGAGTTCCTTCGGGGTGCAGTGTCTTGTTCCCGCTTTACGGAGCGTGAAGTTGCCCAAGGATTTTAAGGGTCCACGTAAGGTGCCTAATTACACAGCAGATCTGGCTCCGGAAGCTTGGGTTGAGAGTTACGAGATGGCCATGGAGATGCTGGACGTGGATGAAGCGGCTTGCGTGAAATACTTTACCATGATGCTTGAGGGTACAGCCCGGACCTGGCTAAAGGGTTTGCCGCCAAATTCCATCGGATCATGGGGAGAGTTACGTCACCAGTTCATCAAAAATTTCAAGGATACGTGCAAGCGGCCAATGTCAGTGGTGGATCTGGCAGCCTGTATACAAGGAGACCAGGAGCCTACAAGTGCATGGGTGCGGCGAGTATCAGAAATCTTGCACTCTTCGAACGGTATCAATACCAGTACAGCAATAGTGACACTGGAAAACAATTGCCGGTTTGAGTCTCTGAAGTTAAAACTAGGACGGCTCAAACGGGATTGTAACGACATGGGAACTCTCATGAGCGCTCTGGTGAAGTATGGGGACTCTGACAACACTAAGTATCCAGAAGCGGATGGAGATAAAACGGGAAAAGCCAATAAGCCCGGTAAACCGGCACAGGCTAATCCGGTCGGAACAAGCTTCTTAGGCAAACGAAAAGCGGAGGGTGGCTCTGATTTCGTGGCCAATACCCAGGTTCAAGGGGGCTTTCAGCGCAATAAAGGTAAACCGCCTCTACAAACCGGCGGAGGGCCCATTAGCTGGGAGCAGGAGTTGAATGAGCCTTGCCCGAAACACGGATCAAAGGAACATCCAGCTAAACACACCATAGGAGAATGCAAGGCCATGATGGAAGCCATGAGCCGGTTCAGACCTAACAATAGGCCACCGGGCGGCGGTCCAGGCCCCGGGTTTTATGGTCCGGGTCACCAGGGGAACGGCTCCGGATCAGGATATCGTGGCAACAACAGTGGTTACAATAACCAAGGCAATAATCAGTATGGTCAGGGAGGTTACAATAACCAAGGCAATCAGCAGCATGGTCAGGGTGGTTACAATAACCAAAACAACCAACATCAGGGCCAGGGTAATCACAATAACCAAGGCAATCAGTAGCGTCAGCAGCAGCAACAGCAGTCCGGATATCAGAGTAATCCGAAGGAGCTGAGTAGCGGGCAGTATCATGTGTTCACCACGAGTCTGTGCAAACGGGATCAGAAAATTTTAAAACGGGCGGTCCATGCGGTTGAACCGGCGACACCACAGTTCTTGCGCTGGTCGGAGCAACCTATCGTATGGAGCCGAGAGGATCATCCGCCGCGAGTGGATAATCCGGGCCAATTGGCTTTAGTAGTGGCACCACAGGTGGGTGGCTACAAATTCACTGAAGTCATCATGGACGGCGGCAGCAACATCAATATCTTATATTATGAGACTTTCCGTCGCATGGGGCTGACAGATAAGAAGCTAAGACAGTCAAACACGGTGTTTCATGGGGTGGTGCCAGGTAAATCAGCTTACCCAGTTGGGAAAATTGACCTAGAAGTTACCTTTGGAGATGAACAGGATTCCAGGTCGGAGATGATAACCTTTGAAGTTGTCAAGATCCGGAGCCCTTATCATGCTCTGTTTGGAAGGTCGGTTTATGCCAAGTTTATGGCCAGGCCGTGTTATGTTTATCTACAACTCAAGATGCCGGGTCACAAAGGAACCATCACGGTTCACGGAAGTCGCAAGATTGCATTGGAGTGTGAGGAAGGAGACGCTGCTTACGCGGAAGCAGTATGCGCTACGGAGGAGTTGAAGTTTTACAAGGACAATGTTGATCCGGCAGATATGTCCCCGTTGAAGAAGCCAACTACAGAGCATGATCCGGCATTGAAGTTTAAGTCTGCGGAGGAGACCAAGCAAGTTGATTTTGTGCCAGGCGATTCATCCAAGCAGTTCACTATTAGCGCTAACCTTGATCCTTAATAGGAAAGCGCGCTCATCGAGTTCATCCGTGAGAACCGGGATATTTTTGCATGGAAACCTTCTGACATGCCAGGTATTCCGAGGGAACTCGCTGAGCACAGTCTCAACATTGATCCGAAGTTTAAACCAGTCAAGCAGTATCTGCGCCGCTTCAACGAGGAAATGCGCAAGGATATAGGAGAAGAAGTGGCCAGGCTTTTGGCCGCAGGATTCATAGTTGAAGTTTTTCACCCGGAGTGGTTGGCTAATCCGGTGCTGGTGTTAAAGAAGAATGGGAAGTGGAGAATGTGTGTGGATTACACAGATCTAAATAAAGCTTGTCCAACTGATCCTTTTGCTCTTCCTCGCATTGATCAGATCATTGATGCCACGGCAGGCTGTGAGCGGCTAAGTTTTTTGGATGCATACTCAGGGTATCACCAGATCAAGATGGCAGTTAAAGATCAGGAGAAGACGTCCTTCATAACCCCTTTTGGTGCTTTTTGCTATGTATCTATGCCCTTTGGGCTCAAGAGTGCCCAAGCAACCTACCAGCATTGTGTACAGAATTGTCTTAAGGGGCAGATAGGGAGGAATGTTCATGCTTATGTGGATGATATCGTGGTGAAGTCAAGGAAGGAGGAGACGCTGATAGAGGACCTTAAGGAGACCTTTGACAATCTTCGGGCTTATAAAATGATGCTTAACCCGGAGAAGTGTGCTTTCGGTGTTCCGGCGGGTAAACTCCTTGGATTCTTGGTGTCCAACAGAGGAATAGAAGCCAATCCGGAGAAGATCAAGGCAATCACATCTTTGACTAAACCGGCTTGCATAAATGATGTTCAGCGGATCACTGGCCGGATCACAGCATTGAGCCGGTTCATCAGCCGTCTGGGAGAGAAGGCAATCCCGCTTTATCAGATGCTGAAAAAGACAGACCGGTTTATATGGAGTGATGAGGCAAATGCTGCGTTTGAGGATTTGAAACGGCAATTGGCAGCGCCGCCGGTCCTTGCTGCCCCTGTTGATAATGAGTCGTTATTGTTATACGTCGCCGCCAATGCACGGGCAGTCAGCGTGGCAATCGTGGTTGAGCGCAAGGAGGCAGGAAAGGAATACCCGGTTCAACGCCCGGTCTATTATGTCAGTGAAGTTCTCATTGAATCTAAGCAAAGGTACCCGCATTGGCAGAAGCTGGTATATGGTGTGTTCATGGCAAACCGGAAGTTGAAACATTATTTCCAAGGCCACCCAATAACTGTTGTTAGTTCAGCACCATTGGAGGATATAATCCAGAACAGGGAAGCTACTGGCAGAGTGGCGAAGTGGGCCATTGAGCTTAGCCCACACGGATTGAAATATGTGCCACGCACCGCTATCAAATCTCAAGCATTGGTGGATTTCATCAATGATTGGACAGAACTACAAACACCAGAGGAGAAGCCGGATCTTGCGTACTGGACGATTCATTTTGACGGTTCAAGGCAATTAGAAGGCTCGGGGGCTGGAGTTGTTTTAACTTCCGCATGAGGGGACAAGTTTTCTTATGTCCTCCGTTTACTGTTTCCTTGTACTAACAATGCAGCAGAGTATGAAGCATTGCTTCATGGCTTACGGATGGCCAAGGAAATGAACTTGAGCCGGGTCAAGTGTTTTGGCGATTCAGATTTAGTGGCGCAGCAGGTATCCGGCAAGTGGGATTCAAGAGACCCTCTCATGGCAGCTTACAGACGAGAAGTTGAAGGAGTCGCAGGATATTTCAAAGGGTATCAGGTGGATCACATAGACCGGCGAAGGAATGAAGCGGCCGATGCCCTAAGCCGGCTAGGTTCTCAACGTATACCGGTACCACCGAATACTTTTTTGGATGAGCTGCACAGTCCATCGGTTCAAGTACCATCGGAGGAAGACCTGGCTGTTCCTGATCCAGAGGCACAGCTAGTTGCAGCACTTCATGTTATTCCAGATTGGACGCTGCCGTATTTGGCGTATTTAAGCCGGGGAGAGCTGCCGGATGACAAGATCGAAGCAAGACAGATAATCCGACGTTCCAAATCTATGACAATTGCAAACGGAGAACTTCACCATCACAGTGTTTCCGGAGCGTTCCAGCGGTGTGTGTCACCTGAGGAAGGTTGTGATATTCTGCGTGAAATCCATGAAGGGGATTGTGGTCATCATGCCGGTTCAAAATCCTTGGTGGCTAAAGCTTTTCGACATGGATTCTATTGGCTGACGGCCCATGCTGATGCAGCGGATCTAGTCCGGAAGTGCAATGCTTGTCAGAAATTTTCACGACGTGCTCTTGTTCCGGCGCAGGAGCTCCGGATGATACCGATCACTTGGCCGTTTGCAACTTGGGGGCTTGATATGGTTGGGCCTTTCAAACGATCCCAGGATCAAAAAACTCATCTGCTGGTTGCTATAGATAAATTTACAAAGTGGATTGAGGCAGAGCCTGTGAGCAAGTGTGATGCGGCAACAGCGGTTAAATTTATCAAAAAGGTAATTTTCCAGTTTGGTTTTCCACACAGCATCATCACAGACAATGGCACCAATTTATCCAAGGGAGTGATGGAAGAGTTTTGTCAACGCGAGCATATTCGACTAGACGTATCTTCTGTAGCTCACCCTCAATCCAATGGTCAAGCTGAAAGAGCAAATCAGGAGATCTTGCGAGGTATCAAGCCCCGTCTTATGACTCCCTTGCAAAGAACACCAGGGTGCTGGGTTGAGGAGTTACCTTCTGTCCTTTGGAGCATCAATACTACGCCAAACCGGTCCACAGGTTATACACCTTTCTTTATGGTGTATGGTGCTGAAACGGTCCTTCCAAGTGATATCCGTCATGATTCGCCACGGGTGACGGCATATGTTGAAGCGGCCAATGAGCAGGCAAGACAGGACAATTTGGACTGGCTAGATGAAGAACGTGACATAGCAGCAGCACGGTTGGCAATTTATCAACATGACTTGCGCAGATATCACAGCCGCCGGATCAAGACCAGGACGTTCCAGGAGGGAGATTTGGTACTCCGGCTCATCCAAGATCAAACAGATATGCACAAGCTATCCCCGCCTTGGGAAGGGCCCTTTGTGGTCAGCAAGAATCTGCACAACGGTTCATATAACCTGGTGGACGTTCGAGAACACAAGGATTCACGGACATCGGAGGAAGAGTCAAAGAGGCCGTGGAACATCGCCCTCTTGCGGCCCTACTATACCTGAGCCATGAGCTCTGCTGTATCCCATGTATATATTATGATTAATGAATTAACCGGCACCCTCGGTAAACCGGGGGATCAGCCTTTTTTCCAATATAAAGTGTTTTATGGGGATAACCATCTTCAGCTTACATCTCTTATTATATGTCATATTTTAAAAGATGCTTTGATCAGTCTATCTGGGTGTGCAGGACAATTGCCATATATGTACTCTGGAGCTGTGATCACTAAAGGGCTTCCTGTTCAAATATAGGTCGTATTCGAACCAAAGAGAACATAGCCATTCAGTTCAAACATAGGTCGTATTCGAACCAAAGAGAACATAGCCATTCTGTTCAAACATAGGTCGTATTCGAACCAAAGAGAACATGGCAAAGGCCAGTAGGGGGCAGGATCGTATTCAAATCCTAGCTTAGCCCCTATGGTCCGGTTTGTATGGTTGTATTCGAACCATAAGCTCAGTGGATTGTATTCGAATCCACTGCTTGGCTAAAGTTAAAATGGCCAGTAGGGGCAGGATCATATTCGAATCCTAGCTTAGCCCCTATGGTCCGGTTTGTATGGTCGTATTCGAACCATAAGCCCAATGGATCGTATTCGAATCCATTGCTTGGCTAAAAATTTTAGGCCAGTAGGGGGCAGGATCGTATTCGAATCCTAGCTTAGCCCCTATGGTCCGATTTACTGATCGTATTCGAATCAGAAGTTTTGATTTGGAGCCTGGCAGCTCGCAAAAAGCCTCGACTACATGTTTTTCTTTGCAAAACTTGCATTTTTTGTATTGCGTTTTTTGATTCTTTAATCCGGAGGGGGATAATTCCAAAGTTGGCCACATATCCTCAAGGTCTGGACAAGGAGTTCCAGCATTATTTAAACCGGTAGCTTCTGTAAACCCGTAATCATTGTTGGGTCTGTTCCCAAAGGCTCCCTCCGAAAACTACAAAGTTTGCCGGATTAAAATATCAAGCATACTTAAATCAGGTATGAAGTTATTCCTATTTTAAACAGATACTTGTTTGATATATTTATGAGAACAATTTAATGGGTCCGGTGGTAAACCGCTAGGACACCTTTTAAGAGTTTTCTATGCAGAATCAGAGAGTATGCAAGTTAAAACATATCAGACAAAGGATTCAACTTGGCAGATACCAAAGCAAGGTTGGATCGTCCGGATCACGACGGACAGTAGTTCAAAGCTATCCTATTACAAAGGCACAGCAGGCCTGATCGGATTAAAGTTTTTTCGGCAAAGTAAAACAAAGGCTACAAAGATAAACTGATTGGCCTATGCTTCCTCCTGCTGGGACGGTTGAGGATCGACATGTTCTGGAGCTTCTTCGTCTTCTTGAAGCGGCTGAAAGTCAGGGACGCACTAATCGATTTTCGTTAAAGCGCTGAAGTACATCTCTTCCGTAATAAGTTCAGACGGATCAACATCTGGGGCGAAAGTATGGGGGCGCACTGGTGGGATTAGATTTATGGTATCATAAACCGGCCGATCCACCCGCTCGTTCTGTAAATCATACCCCGGATGATACCTGGTCAAGTCTGATTCGGCAGCAAGCTTGCTAGCGAGAGGACGCATCTCCTTAGTCAAAGCGTGAAGGTCTTTGGTAGTGAAAGCTGATCCGTCTTCTTTAGTGCTGGGATACCCGTTCAAGGCTTCTTCCGGATCAAAATCTGGAACCCACGCTTTGGCTCTGGTGAGCGCTATGAGAGAACCGGCTCGGGCAGCAGACTTCTTCACTTCCTCCAAGCGTGCTGGTAAGACAGAAAATTTCTCTAGTGTGCCTTGGATAGTGGTGGGGGCCGGTTTATTGAAAGACATTGCGCTTATGATCCTTTGAGTGCCGGAATACAGCTGCTCAACCAGAGTATAAGACGCCTTGAGTTTCTTCTGTAAATCATCCCCAAGATGGGTAATGCGGCGCCCTACATATGATCATTACAGTTAAACCGGACTGGAATACAGATTGCAAGGATGAAAGCATGCGTGCAGATTAAGTACTTACCGAAGACGGCAGAAGTCATCAGTTAGATTTGCTGCTTTAAACCAGTCAGTTCTTTTGTCACCGGATTAAGAGCTTCCTCAGCATCCTCTCCAGCGCGTTCTTTTGCACTTCAAAGGCTGTCCGCTCCTCTTCAAAAAATTTCTTCAGCTGTTCAGCAGTAGTTAAGATCAGCGCCAAGTCTTTTTTCGCCTTGGCAACAGCAGATTCAGTTTCAGCAAGTCTGTTCCGGAGTTCAGTGATTTCATCAGCCTTCCGGTTTAAATCAGCCTGCAAGGAAATTCAAGTGGAATAAGCAACATAAAGTTCATACAAAGTTTCAAGTACATAACCAAGTTATCCACTTGACACTTGGGGGCTAACGGGCTATTGAAGTATCAAAGAGTGGCAATTCAAAATAAGTCTCAAGCACACAAACCAGTTGTCTACTTGACACTTCGGGGCTAATGGATAGCTGAAACATCAAAGGAAAAATTCAGACAAGTCCCAGGCACATAAACCGAATTATGCCCCTGGCACTTGGGGGCTAATGTAAGATCATTTGCTCAAATTGGAAGTACCGGTTCACCTTCTAAACATAGCTAAACCGGAACTTGGGGGCTACCATGATATAGACAGAAACACAACAAAGGCAAAAACAAAAGACAAGGGAGATACCTCGTATTTTTCCTTCATCATGCTGATTAAGCCCGCTTCATAATCCCGACCAGTATGAAGCTGGTTCAGATACCCGGAATAGAGCTCCTGGGCACTCAGCTTGGCGAAGCTAGACACGTCAGTGCTCCATTTGCCCTTCTCTTGATGGAGCTTCTCCGCTTTAGCTATATGCTTGGCTAAAACAGTGGGCTTAGCAGGAGTGGTGTAAGCTGTACCGGTTATTTGAACATCCGGAGAAGGAGCAGCTGCCGATGGTGGAGTAGCAGTGTGAACCGGGCTAGCGGGAGCCGGGCTAGTCCGAGGAGGGTTGGCCCGGGCAGGACTCGCCGGTTCATGGACATTTTCAGTGTTGGGGTTCTCAGGAACAATGGCATAAGTGTGCTCCATGGGAGCAGGATCTTCAAGCTGAACTGTGGGCTCACCTTCCGGAGGGACAGTTGTATCCGGATCAACCGCCGGATCATCAGTGGCAGTCTCAGCAGCCGTTTTGTTGGCCTTTGCCTTTTTGCTAGGCTTAGGCTTGCTGAAAGAAATTAGAAAGTAAATCAGAGTCACAGAAGCAAATGCAATCATAAACCGGATAAGATGAAGGACTTACCCTGGGACAGTTTTCAGGGCTGGGACTTGTGTGGCAGTGGATTCGCCAGAAGAAGATAAAGGAGTCTCCTGATAATTAGGGTAATACGGTTTAAGTGGTTTGCGTATAAGCCCGGCCTTGGGATGAAGAAAAGTTGGAGAAAGTATAACCTCAGAGCGGCGCCTCCGGGCCGGAGTAAGAGATATTCCGGAAGATTCAACTACAAGGCCACTATGGCGTGTAGCCCGGCGAGCTTCATGTTGTTGTTTCTTCAAAAGAAAATTGGGGTCCAGTTGAGCGTAAGGATGAGAAAATTGATATTTCCGGACTACCCGACGAATTTTTGGTGGAGGCGGTCCTGAGTCTGAAGAAAGAGTAATTACCTCAGTTTCTGCCGCTTTATCACCTTCAGCCAAGTCCTGTGAAAAGATACCGTTAACACAAGTTTGGATAAAAGTGCACAAATCATAGCCGGATTAAATCATACCTCAGAGTCCGGATCATCTTCTTCAGCATGTGAACCGGAGCTAGCAGCCGCCTTTCTCTTCTTAATAACGTAAGTTTTCCGGCGCGGCTGTTTGCCTGCTTTATCCTGAGGTTTCCTCTTCCAAAAAGGATCATCTGCCTGTACACAAGAAGAAAGATAAATAGAAGATAATTTAAATGGAAGGATTAAAAGCGAACAGAAGGGATTAAGGCTTACTGCAGGCAACTTGTTCTTCTTATAGTATAGAGCCAATCCGGTTTGGCTACATTCTTCCAAAGAGACATTGAGCATCTTCTTGGCAGATTCAATGACTTCCGATTCAGAAAGCGTTATTTTGGAAAACCGCTGAGGATCATCCGGCTTTCCGGAATACTTACACATCAAACTGGAGCGTGGACTCAGAGGGAGGATACTCCAGGTAAGCCAGCAGCGCATAAAATCAATTCCGGTTAATCCGTTGGCCATAAAGGCCTTCAGCTTGGCGAGTTGAGAAGCGAACCGGGGCCGTTCTGAAGAACTGAGACACTGCGGCAGAGGGTGATCTTCAGGAAGACGATGTTCGCGATAACCCGGCAGTGGATTCTCTCCTTCAGGTGATGTATCAAGGCAATAAAACCAAGACTTGTTCCATTCCTTGGGGTGTGTATGGAGAGCGGCATGAGGAAAGACTGCGTCTCTTCTCTTCTGAATGCTGACCCCGCCCAGTTCTTGATGAGGACCGCCAGTAAACTCAGTTCGCCGGTTCAAATGGAAGAAATCCCGGAACAAGTCGACTGATGGCTCCTCCTGCAGATACACTTCTGAGAAAACTTGAAAATCGCAGATGTTTGAAATGGAGTTTGGACCTATGTCCTGAGGGTGAAGTTGAAAAGCGGCAAGTACGTCCCGGAAGAATTTAGAACCGGGAGGAGTAAAACCTCGGGCCATGTGGTCAAAGAAGACAATAACTTCCCCTTCTCTGGGAGTAGGGGGACATTCATTTCTTGGGGCCCGCCATTTTAGGACTGATTGAGGGCCCAGAGTGCCAATTGCAGCCGCATTAACTAAATCTTCTTCCGTAATGACAGAAGGGACCCAGTCGCAAGAAACAAACTGTTTGGCAGACATCGTAGCAGAAGGAAAGTGCTGAAAATGCGAAGTATAAAATCCAGATTATTCAAGTACAGATATATAAACCGGATCACATATGCAAAGTCACACCGACGGTTTAGACAAGGGACTAATGACATTGCTAACCCGGCAGTAAGCAGGAAACGCATTACTACCGGTTCATGATAACAAAAGAGAGGTGCTAAACCGTCGTGTTCATTGTTGATGCATTACAGAAGCAATACATGACTGACTAAACCGGCAAATATAGTACAGATCTATAAGGATGAAGAAACAAGTTTCTACGGAAAGCTAAGGTAAAACAGATCTGAGCGGTAAGAAAAAGAGAAAACTTATGCAGGTCTATTACAGAAAGAATTGCGGGGGTCTTATACAGAGCGGACGAATCTAAAGGATTGAATCTAAATGCTAAAATCTGAGCATAAGGCAGCGGGGCAGAAGCAAATTTCGAAGACAAAATCTAAAGGTTGAAACTACTTCGAACATGGTGTCTAGGACGAACAGATGAAGCTTTTTCTAGGTCTAATGGCGGAGGCATGGGAAGAACCCTAAGGCTACAGATCTACAGCAAGGGAGAAAAAATACCTGAGGCAGCAAGAAGCGGCGGCGGAGTAATCTGGTCGCGTTCAGGTTGATGCAGCGGCCGGACTTGCTGGCGACAGCGAGCTTGACGGACGACGGCGGAGGCTTGAGCTCGGGCGACAGAGGAAGAAGACTATAGGAAGGAGATGGAGAAGAGATGCGGCGGTATTTATAAAGGGGGAGAGACGAAACGGCAGGCGCGTGATTTTAGGAAGTGAGAGATTGGATAAATAGTCCCTATCGCCTCGATTCTCGGGATGGCCTTTAAACAAAAGTAACAAACAGCTGCATGCGTTAATGCGGAAGTGATGTCACGATCAAATTAAGTGATTTCCAAGGATGACGTCATCGCCGGTTTACAAAACTGAGAAGACACAAGAAAGAAGATCACGCAAGACTGGGAAGACTGATGTGAACAAGTTCAAATCATTCTGGGGCCTAATGTCAGGGATATTACTAGCAGGTATAAACCGGCTAGTATAAACCGAATTATGATGATATAGTTGTGTAATTATAAAACCCAGTAGAGGTTACGGCCCATGAAGGCTTAGAGCCCATGTATAGAGTCACAGTTTGTAAACCGCCTGATCGTGTAACTTGATAGACAAGGAAGAAAGAGCAGAGATCGAGGCAGACACAAATATGAGCCGGCCTCGGGACTCTGTAAACCGGACCGGGCGTCACTTCTATATAAAGGGGCGACCCGGCAATGCTTGAGGGACAAGAAACAACCCGTCGAGACACAGGCAAGCGATCCGCTCCCTGTTCATCGACGCCCAAGCAATACCAAACCAAACTAGACGTAGGCTTTTACCTTCCTTGAAGGGGCCGAACTAGTATAAACCCTTTGTGTCCTTTGTGTGCTTTTAACCCCTTCAAGCTAACCCGTGCGATGGTTCCTCAACTAAGACCGTTAAACCGGACATCTGCCGTGTTAATTCCACGACACTATATATTCATGCTGATCTCTTACGGGTCATGTTCAAGAGTTAACGTTGTTCCATAGTTCAGCTAAGATACTTGTTCTTTAGGTAACGCTGTTCCATAGTGATAGAGGCAAAGGTGTCCCGTCTTTCGATGAGATGGTGGCTACCGTTTTGGAGGAAGTCGACTTTGATGATCCGACTACGAACGTGTGATAGAGGCAAAGGTGTCCCGTCTTCCGATGAGATGGTGGCTATCGTTTTGGAGGAAGTCGACTTTGACAATCCGACTACGAACGTGCGAGGACGTCGCGCCTTAGCAATTGCTAAACCAACTCCGAGAGGTTATTGAGCACGCCGGAGCACGATCAACCTAACCACGAAGGTCTGTTTCCTGCAGGCAAATGAAGAACAAGCAGGAAACTGAGATTTCAATCTGGATATTGCGAATTTAAGAGGAAAGCTTTATTGATCAAGTGGGGTTCTGTGACGTCTTTGTCTGGTCGTTGAACACAAATGAAGTACGCGAAGTTGTACCTATGGCGAACTTTAATCTAAACAAAACCCCAAAGTCTAAACAACGCCCTAAGGGCTGTATATATGGGGAAAGAGGGGGGAATTTCGTGGCCCTTGGTGGAGGGGTCCGAAACCAACCCTATCTCTTGTTTCCCCACACATACAGACTCTAAAAACAGCCTATACTCAAGTATTTCGAAATTACATGGGCCTGGCCCAATAATAAGGTGACGCAGCACCTATAATAGCCTCTGGACGAAATTTATGAAGTGGCATCTTGTATATTTCGTCCAAGGCCTCACGCACTCATTATGGTGGCTTCAAAGTCCTGAAATCATCACTTGTAACTCCATTCTTGTTCCCCTTGCGCATGCCATCATCTCCATGCTTGATCTTGCTCCAATTTTCATCCTTCTTGTCCAAGCTAGGCCCTTCATTTGTAAGCAAGACAAATGTATCCAATTTAGGCAGCATCATATTCTCATGAACATTAGATTCATTACCAAGAAACGAAAGTACCTGGTAATTTAATTGGCGTGCGCGAGTTCTAGTAATTGGACCTGTATATGTGTCAGTTTGAGCTGTGGGTGTAACCTTGTTAGTGATGTCCTCATCATCCTCCCCTTCTTGAATTGAATTCATCCTCGACAGAAGCTCATCTTCCTCACCCAAGTAAGGCTTCAAATCTGCAATGTTAAATGTGGGACTAACCCCAAAATCTGCAGGCAACTCAAGTTTATATGCATTATCATTTATTTTCTCTAACACCTTGAAAGGACCATCAACACGTGGCATTAGCTTTGACTTGCGCAGATTAGGAAACCTATCCTTACGCAAATGTAACCAAACAAGATCTCCAGGTGCAAAGACAACATGTTTTCTACCCTTATCTCCAACAAGTTTATATTTAGCATTCATGCGCTCAATATTTCCCTTAGTTAACTCATGCATTTTTAAGATTTTTTCAGCATGTTGTTTAGTATCAAAATTAACCTTCTCTGAAGATGGCAGAGGCAACAAATCAATAGGTGCACGAGGTAGGAAACCATAGACAATTTCAGAAGGGCACATCTTAGTAGTAGAATTCAACGAACGATTATAAGCAAATTCAATATGAGGCAAGCATTCTATCCACATTTTCTTATTATTCTTCAAAACATCCCTAAGCATAGTAGACAAAGTTCTGTTGACTACTTCAGTTTGACCATCAGTTTGGGGGTGACAAGTAGTACTAAAAAGCAGTTTAGTCCCCAACTTAGCCCATAAACATCTCCAAAAGTGGCTAAGAAATTTAGTATCACGATCTGAAACAATAGTATTTGGCACACCATGCGAGCGAATAATTTCACAAAAGAACAAGTCAACAACATTAGCAGCATCATCGCTTTTATGACATGGTATAAAGTGTGCCATCTTCGAGAACCTATCCACGCCAACAAATATGCTATCCCTCCCCTTCTTTGTTCGAGGTAAACCCAAAACAAAGTCCATAGATATATCTTCCCAAGGAACACTAGGAACAGGCAAAGGCATATATAAACCATGAGGATTGAGTCGTGACTTAGCTTTTTGACATGTTGTGCAGCGAGCAACAAAACGCTCAACATCCCGTCGCATCTTTGGCCAAAATAAATGTGTAGCAAGTATGTCCTCCGTCTTTTTCATGCCAAAGTGTCCCATTAATCCTCCTCCATGCGCCTCCTGCAACAACAAAAGACGAACAGAGCTGGCTGGAATGCATAGCTTGTTAGCACGAAACACAAATCCATCATTAACAACGAACTTGTTCCATGTTCTCCCTTCTTTACAATTCTGCAATACATCTTTAAATTCAGCATCATGCACATATTGATCTTTGATGGTCTCCAAACCAAATATTGTAAAGTCAAGTTGTGAAAGCAGAGTATAACGACGAGACAATGCATCAGCAATAACATTTTCTTTTCCCTTCTTGTGTTTAATAACATAAGGGAAAGTCTCTATGAATTCAACCCATTTAGCATGTCTATGGTTCAGTTTTGCTTGACTTTTAATGTGCTTCAAAGATTCATTGATGAGGACATCACTAACAAGATTACACCCACAGCTCCAACTGACACATATACATGACAAATTACTAGAGCTCGCGCACGCCAATTAAATTACCAGGTACTTTCGTTTCTTGGTAATGAATCTAATGTTCATGAGAATATGATGCTGCCTAAATTGGATACATTTGTCGTGCTTACAAATGAAGGGCCTAGCTTGGACAAGAAGGATGAACATTGGAGAAAGATCAATGATGAGGACATTACTACCTTGGATACGACCAAAAATATTGCATACATGTATATTTGTGAGGTGATTTCTAATGCAAACTATGCAACAATTTATTTATGTCATCCATGACAAAAATACTTCACAGACTTTTGAGCCATGTCTAATTCCAGGTGTATGGGACATTTTTACAATCCACATATGAAGATAAGGGAAAAAGAGAAGTTTGGATGGTGTTCAAAAAGTTCTCTCACGTCACTTTTGGGCCAAGAGAAGATAGAGTCCAAGTCTCTCACGTTCTGCATCCAGATTCGGACTGCACAGACATACCTGATTCAAAACAGCAAGAACTCCTTCATACAGACTCCGAATTGGGTGTTTCGTTTTTTGTTAGAAACTAGATTTCGTACACTTTCCAACCCAATTGGATTCACCTTCAAATTCGTCCGGAGCGTTGAGATATCGACGAAACAATCTGACGCTGCAGCAGAATCTGAGTCAAACTACAAGTCCAAAGGTGTTGCATCACCTCCACTTGGGACCATGAGCCTTGTACGACCTAGGGTTAGTTTTAGGCTGCCTTGGGACGTCCTTCTACCTCCTTGGCAGCCAACCCTTGGTCCTATATAAGTAGATCCATCTAGTAGCTTTTTCTTTGGGAATTTGTTTAGTCAAAAGTTAGTCATTGCAACTTCGTGTACTTCGTTTGCGTCCAACGACCAGACCAAGACCGCTTACGGATCCCTATAAATGATGTATTGATAAAGGTGGGGATCTGTAAGCGGTCTTGGTCTGGTCGTTGGACACAAACGAAGTACACGAAGTTGCAATGGCTAACTTTTGACTAAACAAATTCCCAAAGAAAAAGCTACTAGATGGATCTACTTATATAGGAGCAAGGGGTGGCGGCCAAGGAGGTGGAAGGACGTCCCAAGGCAGCCTAAAACTAACCCTAGGTCGTACAAGGCTCATGGGCCCAAGTGGAGGTGATGCAACACCTTTGAACTTGTAGTTTGACTCGGATTCTGCTGCAGCGTCAGATTGTTTCATCGATATCTCAACGCTCCGGACGAATTTGAAGGTGAATCCAATTGGGTTGGAAAGTGTACGAAATCTAGTTTCCAACAAAAAAAGAAACACCCAATTCGGAGTCCGTATGAAGGAGTTCTTGCCGTTTTGAGTCAGGTATGTCTGTGCAGTCCGAATCTGGATGCAGAACATGAGAGACTTGGACTCTATCTTCTCTTGGCCCAAAAGTGACGTGAAAGAACTTTTTGAACATCATCCAAACTTCTCTTTTTACCTTATCTTCATATGTGGATTGTACAAATGTCCCATACACCTAGAATTAGACATGGCAGAAAAGTCTGTGAAGTATTTTTGTCCTGGATGACATAAATAATTTGTTGCATAGTTTGCATTAGAAATCACCTCACAAATATACATGTATGCAATATTTTTGGTCGTATCCAAGGTAGTCATGTCCTCATCATCCTCCCTTTCTTGAAAATAAAGCCATCCTCGGCGTTGCTTAATCTGAAATGTGGGTAAAAAAAATAGACAAGGTGTACATGTTGTATATGTATATGTCATCCATTTTTACTTCCCTTAATTTTCGCACATATGACACATGTATAGATGAGTAACTTTCGTAGTTCATAAAATGTAAAGCCAAAATATTATCACAAGAAGTAGAAGGCATGAAAATATTGCAACTCAATTTGCACATATAAGTGAAGCTCTTAACCGTTACAAAAGATTGGCAATGCTCATCATTAAACCATCCCAACCTTGATGAACCATCACCAAGATTAGAGGTCATATCAAAATGATTAAACATTGGCACAACTATTTTCACACGTATTTGATCCAAATCTGATTTATTCTCTGATTCAAATGGTTCTTTCGCATCAATAGTTAATTCAGTTGGTTCACTCACAATTGTTTGATCACATGGCAAAGTCAAATCACGAACATATTTCTCTAAAATAGTTGGTGTGATCAAAGTAGTGGATAGCTCATCACATGGTTCATTTAAATTGACAAGGCATTCATCATACTCATGTGGAGGTGGAAGATCGGTACCTTTGTCATTACCTCTGATGATCAACTCAGATGATGTAGGCACTGTCGGAGGTGATTGTCACATGGTGGAGGTGATGTAGTCCTCACAACAACGGATGTGCCTGTCATAGTACACCTAATAGTGGAATGAACAACCGTATCATCTCTTGGAATGTGCACCTCGCGCTCATTCTCCTTATGGACAATACGTCGTTTTATTTCCTGTTCAGCACTACAAGCAAGACAAAACAAATGGTCCATAGGATAACACTCTTCATGAATTTGCAGCTCCTGAATATCACGGTTTAATCCTCCCCAAAATCTATCCATAAAATCATCTCCACTTTCCTCTGAAAAGGAGTGCAACAAGGTAGTTCGTAAATCATCATAATATTTTGTTACGGTGTCACTACCTTGTTTCAAATGTTGTAGTTTTTTAATCATGCCACGAGTATAATAAACATCGACAAATCTATCTCTCATCACAAGTTTTAAATCATCCCAAGTAGTAAGTACATGATTAGAGTATAACCGACAATATTCACTCCACCAAACTAAAGCATAACCAGTGAAAGAACCAACCGCAACCTTAACTTTTTTACGTTCATCAAAACTATGAGAAGCAAATATATTATTGATGTTGAACTCCCATTCAATATATAAATCAGGTTTAAAACGACCATGAAAAGGTGGCATGGAAATAAGAACCTGTTTGTGTGCATTCTGATGTCTTTGTACCTCTTGTGATGGTGGTTGTATTTTCTGAGGCGATGACACGTCTCCCACGATCGATGAAGCCCAACTGACTCTTGAACCTGCCATGATTAGTAGAAACAAGAAACAAAATCCAAAAATAATGTTCCTATGAACTACTAGGATGTGGTGGTAAAGCGCTCACAGTAAAGCAAATATCAATATCTTACAAGTTCTTACCATGCAGCAGGTGGTGATAGGCAACCAGCGGTGTCAAATAACTCCAAAGATTGAGTAAAGCGATTTCCAGGTGAACGTACGTAAACACGGTGAAGAAATATGTGGAGCTGGGTTGGCTTTATATATGGTAGCAAAAGATTAGCAATAATCAATTCAGAGATGCAATGTTGAATAAACTCTCAACGACGGTCCTATGCTGGTCCTATGCTAGAGCGGACTAGAGACGCGAGCCTATAACACTAATGAGGTCATGGTGTAGGACAACTAGCATCAATAAAGGATATGAAGTAGCTTTGGACAGCAAGATATAAGTGAAGATCACAACGGCAGTAAAGATAATGATGAAAACAACTGCCAAGCAGAATATACAACAACACTCTCTCCAACTTTCTTTTCCTTCTTTTTCTTTTTCTTTTTTCTCACACATTTTTTTCTTTTTCTTTCTCTCCTCTTTTTTTTTCTTTTTTTTTCTCTGTCTTTTTTTTCTTTCTCCCTCTTTCCAAGACAAACTAGATAAGATGCAGATTGGATCAAGCAAAGATGCGAACGACTTCAACTATGATTGTGACAATGAACGATGGGTAGCACGAGGTGGAAATTGATGGATGAGGTGGTGTACAACGGAAGGGATAACGATGCAGCGGCGACGTGACTAATGTGAACAAAACTCGAATCTCTAACGAACTAGAAACTAAGACCAACAACTCGACACGACGATGCAACCGATAATTCAATAATGCAAACAATGAAAAGAAAATTGCAAAGGCTCAGACTGGCTAGGACAAAGGATGAATATATCTAACTTTTTTTGTGTGGCTTTTCCTTGGACAATAGGTAAGAAAATAAATCTAATCTAGGAATAACTGGAAATTCTCACCGAGCAACCTGAAAAACTGATACCACTTGATAGAGGTGAGGGGCCCGATCTTTCGATGAGATAATAACTATCGATTTGGTGGAGTCGACTTTGACGATCCGACTACAAACATGCACGACGTTGCGCCTTAGCAATCAATAAACCAATCTCCAGGGGTTACTGCCAATGCCAGAAGCACGATCAGCCTGACCACGAAGGTCTATTCCTGCATGCAATCGAAGAACAAGCAAGAATATGATAAAGCAATCTGAATATTGCAAATATAGATGAAGTATTGATAAAGGTGGGGATCCGTAAGCGGTCTTGGTCTGGTCGTTGGACACAAATGAAGTACACGAAGTTGCAATGGCTAACTTTTGACTAAACAAATTCCCAAAGAAAAAGCTACTAGATGGATCTACTTATATAGGAGCAAGGCGTGGCGGCCAAGGAGGTAGAAGGACGTCCCAAGGCAGCCTAAAACTAACCCTAGGTCGTACATAGCTCATGGGCCCAAGTGGAGGTGATGCAACACCTTTGGACTTGTAGTTTGACTCAGATTCTGCCGCAGCGTTAGATTGTTTCGTTGATATCTCAACGCTCCGGACGAATTTGAAGGTGAATCCAATTGGGTTGGAATGTGTAGAAAATCTAGTTTCCAACAAAAAAAAGAAAGACCCAATTCGGAGTCCGTATGAAGGAGTTCTTGCCGTTTTGAGTCAGGTATGTCTGTGCAGTCCGAATCTGGATGCAGAACGTGAGAGACTTGGACTCTATCTTCTCTTGGCCCAAAAGTGACGTGAGAGAACTTTTTGAATATCATCGAAATTTCTCTTTTTCCCTTATCTTCATATGTGGACTGTACAAATATCCCATACACCTGGAATTAGACATGGCACAAAAGTCTGTGAAGTATTTTTGTCCTGGATGACATAAATAAATTGTTGCATAGTTTGCATTAGAAATCACCTCACAAATATACATGTATGCAATATTTTTGGTCGTATCCAAGGTAGTCATGACCTCATTAATCAAGCATGGAGATGATGGCATGCGCAAGGGGAACAAGAATGGAGTTACAAGTGATGATTTCAGGACTTTGAAGCCACCATAATGAGTGCGTGAAGCCTTGGACGAAGTATACAAGATGCCACTTCATAAATTTCACCCAGAGGCTATTATAGGTGCTGCGTCACCTTATTATTGGGCCAGGCCCATGTAATTTCGAAATACTTGAGTATAGGCTGTTTTTAGAGTCCGTATGTGTGGGGGAACAAGAGTTAGGGTTGGTTTCGGACCCCTCTACCAAGGGTCACGAAATTCCCCCCTCTTTCCCCCATATATACAGCCCTTAGGGCGTCGTTTAGACTTTGGATTTTGTGTAGATTAAAGTTCGCCACAGCTGCAACTTCGCATACTTCATTTGTGTTCAACGACGAGACAAAGACGTCACAGAACCCCACTTGATCAATAAAGCTTTCCTCTTAAATTCGCAATATCCAGATTGCAATCTCAGTTTCTTGCTTGTTCTTCGTTTGCCTACAGGAAACAGACCTTCGTGGTCAGGTTGATCATGCTCCGACGTGGTCAATAACCTCTCGGAGTTGGTTTAGCGATTGCTAAGGCGCGACGTCCTCGCACGTTCGTAGTCGGATCGTCAAAGTCGACTTCTTGCAAAACGATAGCCACCATCTCATCGAAAGACGGGACACCTTTGCTTCTATCAAGTGGTATCAGATTTCCAGGTTGCTCGGTGAGATTTTACAGTTTTTCGTAGATTAGAGCGAGTCTGTTATTCATACCTACAGTCCACGAAAAAGCCAAAAAAAATTAGGGTTAGTTCATCATATCCGAACCAGTCTGAGCCATTACATAATCTTTTCCGTGTTTGCTTAGTTGAATTTGCGGTTGCATCATCGTGTCAAGTTGCTGGTCTTAGCGTCTAGGCTTTTAGAGTTTCGAGTTCTGGTCATAAGTTGTCACGCCGCCGCCGCAACATCTTCATCGCTACTGCCATATACCACCACCGATCTGTATCCATATACCACCACCAATCCGTATCCATATACCACCACCGCTACCATATACTACCATCGCTGCCATATTCTACCACCACATATCCACCACCAATCTGAGTTCTTTTCGTTCTAGATTGGCTTTCGATATCCATCTAGTTTCGGTTTCGTGTTTCCTTGCCTGAGTAGGTCTCGGAAACCCCCGGGCAGTTTTTAGGCCAAAATTTCGGCAGGTGAAAATATTTTTTCCCTATCCTATTTTTGGGCTTTCCGGAGTCTTTTGAGACACATGCCACCATACTAATTTTTTACCGCACTTTTTCGTCGTCGCTGCCCTGATTCCGAAAAAAAAATTCATCAAATTTTTATCGTGCCTATCATCTTAGTTTGACTTGGGAAGTGTTTTGAGGCACTCGCCATTATAGTGATTTTCGGCAATAAAAAAAGGAGCGCAAAAAAATAGCGCAAAAAAAAGGCAAAAAAAAATTCAGAGTGTGCTTTCCCCTTGATTACGTGCAGCGCCGTGATTTTGTTAGTGTTCTAGGCTCGCGTCTCTAGTACGGTCTAGCCTAGGACCAGCACAGTATCATCGTTGAGCGTTTATTCAACTTTGCGTCTCTGAATTGATTATTGTTGACCCTTTTTGCTACCATCTTATAAGCCTTCCCAGCTCCACATACATCTACGTCGTGCGTTTAGACTCTCCCTGGTAATTGCTTTATCCAACCTTTGAGAGCTTTGACTACCACGGTTGCCGATCACCACCTGCAGCTGGGTAAAAACTGGTAAGAATTTGAGATTTGCTTGACGGATTTGTGACGCCCGACCACCACCATTTTCTAGTAGTCTGTAGGATCATATTCTTGTGTGTTTCTATTGCTGCTAACGATGCCAGGATCACAAGCCGACGAGACTGACTAGGAGAACTTGACAAACAAGGAGCTTCATGATAAGTTTCAGCAAATGATGAGTGAACAGGTGCAAGATGTGCTAAACAGATTTGATGAGGCCATGGAGAAGATAGATGGCATGGAGAAGACGTTTGAAACAAAGATCGATAACAAGTTTGCTGAATTGCTTTCGCGTTTTCCACCACCACCGGCTGCTGCAGTTGTCGCACCTCTACAACAACAACAACAACAACAACATCACCTTCCAAATCAAGTGGGACGAGCACATCGCGTTCCCCTTGAGCCTGGTCAAAATTCTGGTGCCGCTGTTGATGTATCTGTAGCTCCTGCTGCTACTGCAGAGATGGAGGACCATTACGAGGATGAGGTTGACCAAAATCAGAACTACGTTCAACCACCAGCACCACCACCACCAGGTCGTCCTCATGCATATCATCGCAACGGTAGGGCTGCACCACCACCTGAGGTACATGACCATTTTCCTAAACCGAAATTGAATATTCCACCATTTGAGGGTAGATATGTTCCTGATATATATCTTACTTGGGAGTTAGAAACTGAACAACGTTTTACATGTTTACACTATCCCGAGGAGAGACGTGTTCCTGCTGCTGTTTGTGCTTTCACTAGTTTGCATGTGTTTGGTGGTCTGAACATTGTAGATTATATCCTATTCCAGCTACTTGGGCTGCTTTGAAAACTGCTATGCGTACTCGTTGGGTTCCACCATATTATCAACGTGAATTACTTCAAAAAATTGCAGCGCTTAAGACAAGGAAAAAATTCTGTAGAAGAATATTATCAGCAATTACAAACTGGCCTGATTAGATGTGGTATTGTTGAGGAGAATGAAGCTATGCTTGCACGTTTTATGGGTGGATTAAATAGAGAGATTCAGACCATTCTAGAATATAAGGATTATAATAATATAACTCGTTTATTCCATCTTGCTTGTAAAGCTGAACGTGAAGTGCAGGATCGACAGGCATTGGCACGGACTAACTTTTCTGCAGGTCGACCTTCATCATGGACACCGCGTGCATCCTCTACTTCCACACATTCTACTGCACCGACACCTCCATCAGCTGTTACCTCTAGCCGTGATACAAGGAAGCAGGCACAACCACCTTTATCTGCCAAGAGCACACCTATTGGGCCTGCACAGAGTTCTTCTTCTTCCATGGCATCAACAGGGCACACCAGTGATATTATTTGTCGTTGTTGTAAGGGAAGAGGACATTTTGCGAGAGAATGCAAATCTCAGCATGTGATGATTGCTACTGAGGATGGTGGATATGAGTCCGCTAGTGACTATGACGAGGAGACTTTGGCTCTTATTACACGTGAAGAACACGGTGCAGACGATTCTGATCATGAGACGCAAT
This sequence comes from Secale cereale, assembly GCA_902687465.1. Taxonomy (NCBI): domain Eukaryota; kingdom Viridiplantae; phylum Streptophyta; class Magnoliopsida; order Poales; family Poaceae; genus Secale; species Secale cereale. The sequence continues at coordinate 439,391,934 of LR738715.1, forward strand.
ACATGGCTCCTGAAGATGCTGACAGGTATGAATGTTTAGTTGCTCAACGTGTTTTGAGTGTGCAGGTTACACAAGCTGAGCAAAATCAGAGGCATAATTTGTTCCATACAAAGGGAGTTGTGAAGGAACGTTCTGCTCGCGTGATCATAGATGGAGGGAGTTGCAACAACTTGGCTAGCATGGAGATGGTGGAGAAGCTATCTCTTACCACAAGACCACATCCACATCCTTACTACATCCAATGGTTCAACAACAGCGGCAAGGTTAAGGTAACACGTATTGTTCGTGTGCATTTTAGTATCTCTACATATGCTGATTATGTTGATTGTGATGTGGTACCTATGCAAGCATGTTCCTTATTACTTGGTAGACCATGGCAATTTGATAAAAATTATGTACACCATGGTAGAAACAATCAGTATACTCTTGTTCATAAGCATAAAAATATTACTTTGCTTCCTATGACTCCTGATTCCATTTTGAAAGATGATATTAATAGAACTAATAAAGCAAAACAGGAGCAAAATAAGAGTGAAAATCAGATTGTGGCAAAAGAATTTGAGCAACAAATGAAGCCTAATAACACACCATCATCTCATGTTGCATCTGAAATTAAATTAAAAAGTGGATGTTTATTTTCCACCAAATCTGATATTGATGATCTAGATTTAAGAAAATCTGTTCGCTATGCTTTTGTATGCAAAGAGGCATTATTTTCATTCGAGGACGGGCCTTCCTCTTTGCCTCCTGCTGTCACTAACATTTTGCAGGAGTTCGCCCACGTCTTTCTACAAAACGTGCCACCGGGATTACCGCCTATTCGAGGGATTGAGCATCAGATTGACTTAATTCCCGGTGCATCGCTACCCAACCGCGCACCATACCGTACCAATCCAAAAGAGACAAAGAAGATTATGTGTCAAGTACAGGAGCTACTCGACAAATGTTATATACGCGAATCCCTTAGTCCTTCTGCTGTTCCTATTATTCTAGTGCCGAAAAAGGATGGTACATCGCGTATGCGTGTTGATTGTAGAGGCATTAATAATATTACTATTCGTAATCGTCATCCTATTCCTAGGCTAGATGATATGCTTGATGAATTGAGTGGCTCTACAATATTCTCCAAAGTTCATTTGCGTAGTGGATACCATCAAATTCGTATGAAATTGGGAGATGAATGGAAAACAACATTTAAAACTAAGTTTGGATTATATGAGTGGTTAGTCATGCCTTTTGGGTTAACTAATGCACCTAGTACTTTCATGAGATTAGTGAATGAAGTTTTACGTGCTTTCATTGGACGATTTGTGGTAGTTTACTTTGATGATATATTGATTTTTAGCAGATCTTTGGAGGAACATTTGGAACATTTACGTGTTGTTTTTATTGCTCTACATGATGCACGTTTGTTTGGTAACCTTGGAAAGTGCACCTTTTGCACCGACCGAGTATCTTTTCTTGGCTATGTTGTTACTCTTCAGGGAATTGAGGTTGATAAAGCCAAGATTGAAGCTATTGAGAGTTGGCCGCAGCCCAAAACGGTCACACACTTGAGGAGTTTCCTTGGCCTCGTTGGATTCTATCGGCGTTTTGTGAGAGATTTCAGCACCACTGTTGCACCTCTCAATGAGCTTACAAAGAAAGATGTGCCTTTTGTTTGGGGTACTGCACATGAAGAAGCATTCACGGTATTGAAAGATAAGTTGACACATGCTCCTTTACTCCAACTTCCTGATTTTAATAAGACTTTTGAGCTTGAATGTGATGCTAGTGGAATTGGGTTAGGAGGTGTGTTATTACAAGATGGTAAACCTGTTGCATACTTTTCTGATAAATTGAGTGGGCCTAGTCTGAATTATTCTACTTATAAGACTTTTGAGCTTGAATTATTCTACTTATAATAAGGATTTCTGAAAAATTGTGTTATTACAAGATGGTAAACCTGTTGTAAAGAAGGGAGAACACGGAACAAGTTCGTCATTAATGATGGATTTGTGTTTCGTGCTAACAAGCTATGCATTCCAGCTAGCTCTGTTCGTCTTTTGTTGTTGCAGGAGGCGCATGGAGGAGGATTAATGGGACACTTTGGCGTGAAGAAGACAAAGGACGTACTTGCTACACATTTCTTTTGGCCAAAGATGCGACGGGATGTTGAGCGTTTTGTTGGTCGCTCCACTACATGTCAAGAAGCTAAGTCACGACTCAATCCTCATGGTTTATATATGCCTTTGCCTGTCCCTAGTGTTCCTTGGGAAGATATATCTATGGACTTTGTTTTGGATTTACCTCGAACAAAGAAGGGGAGGGATAGCATATTTGTTGTCGTGGATAGGTTCTCGAAGATGGCACACTTTATACCATGTCATAAAAGCGATGATGCTGCTAATGTTGTTGATTTGTTCTTTCGTGAAATTATTCGCTTGCATGGTGTGCCAAATAGTATTGTTTCAGATCGTGATACTAAATTTCTTAGCCACTTTTGGAGATGTTTATGGGCTAAGTTGGGGACTAAACTGCTTTTTAGTACTACTTGTCACCCCCAAACAGATGGACAAACTGAAGTAGTCAACAGAACTTTGTCTACTATGCTTAGGGCTGTTTTGAAGAATAATAAGAAAATGTGGGAAGAATGCTTGCCTCATATTGAATTTGCTTATAATCGTTCGTTGCATTCTACAACTAAGATGTGCCCTTTTGAAATTGTCTATGGTTTCCTACCTCATGCACCTATTGATTTGTTGCCTCTTCCATCTTCGGAGAAGGTTAATTCAGATGCCAAACAACGTGCTGAATTGATCTTAAAAAATGAATGAGTTAACTAAGGAAAATATTGAGCGCATGAATGCTAAATATAAACTTGTTGGAGATAAGGGTAGAAAACGTGTTGTCTTTGCACCTGGAGATCTTGTTTGGTTACATTTGCGTAATAATAGGTTTCCTAATTTGCGCAAGTCAAAGCTAATGCCACGTGCTAATGGTCCTTTCAAGGTGTTAGAGAAAATAAATGATAATGCATATAAACTTGAGTTGCCTGCAGATTTTGGGGTTAGTCCCACATTTAACATTGCAGATTTGAAGCCTTACTTGGGTGAGGAAGATGAGCTTCCGTCGAGGACGACTTCAATTCAAGAAGGAGAGGATGATGAGGACATCACTAACAAGGTTACACCCACAGCTCCAACTGACACATATACAGGACCAATTACTAGAGCTCGCGCACGCCAATTAAATTACCACGTACTTTCGTTTCTTGGTAATGAATCTAATGTTCATGAGAATATGATGCTGCCTAAATTGGATACATTTGTCTTGCTTACAAATGAAGGGCCTAGCTTGGACAAGAAGGATGAACATTGGAGCAAGATCAAGCATGGAGATGATGGCATGCGCAAGGGGAACAAGAATGGAGGTAGAAGTGATGATTTCAGGACTTTGAAGCCACCATAATGAGTGCGAGAAGCCTTGGACGAAATATACAAGATGCCACTTCATAAATTTTGTCCAGACGCTATTATACGTGCTGCGTCACCCTATTATTGGGCCAGGCCCATGTAATTTCGAAATACTTGAGTATAGGCTGTTTTTAGAGTCCGTATGTGTGGGGAAACAAGATTTAAGGTTGGTTTCGGACCCCTCCTCCAAGGGCCACGAAATTCCCCCTCTTTCCCCCATATATACGGCCCTTAGGGCGTCGTTTAGACTTTGGGGTTTTGTTTAGATTAAAGTTCGCCATAGCTGCAACTTCGCGTACTTCGTTTGTGTTCAACGACCAGACAAAGACGTCACAGAACCCCACTTGATCAATAAAGCTTTCCTCTTGAATTCACAATATCCAGATTGCAATCTCAGTTTCTTGCTTGTTCTTCGTTTGCGTGCAGGAAACAGACCTTCGTGGTCAGGTTGATCGTGCTCCGGCATGGCTAATAACCTCTCGGAGTTGGTTTAGCGATTGCTAAGGCGCGATGTCCACGCACGTTCGTAGTCGGATCGTCCAAGTCGACTTCCTCCAAAATGATAGCCACCATCTCATCGAAAGACGGGACACCTTTGCCTCTAGCACATCCGTGTTGATGTTGCAGATTGTGATGTTGTAGATTGTTAGGTTCTATTCATTTATTTGCACTCGCATCAATCCTTGATTGCCTAGTGGATGTAATTTCCTGTAATATATGCTGGATGTGCAACGTTTTCCCCTGTATGCCGTACCTTTGCTTGATCGGTTTTGGTCCTATGCATAATTGCTCGTCGTAATTGGCTTAAATTATCTAATTTGTCCTAAAGACATGTACGAACTTTAGTGGGCCCATTAAGTTAATGGGCCGTTACCAGGCCGAAACTTAATGGTCGGCCCTCTTAACTTCCGGGTCGTTAACAGGCTGACATCGAAGCGGGCAACAGTTGGGCCCAATTGATTTCATGGGCCTTTACAAAGTTTGGGCTACATATGGCCCAACTATACCGTGGGCCATTAGCAGGCCAAAAGGGACAGCGGGCTTGTACTGGACCATTAAGAGCATGGGCCGCTAAGAGGCCGAAAGTCAGGTCGTATTGTAAATGGCCCAACTGTGTTGTGGGCCTTTAGCAGGCCGAAAGAGAAACCGGGCTGGTATTGGACCATGAAGGGCATGGGCCATTAAAAGGCCAAAACTCGGGTCTGACTACAAATGGCCCAACTCATTTATCGTCCGTTAACAGGCTGAAAGGCACAGAGGGCCAGGAATTGGCCCAACACTTAAATGGGTCGCTAAAAGGCCAAAACTCAGGTCCGACTACAAATGGACCAACAGATATATGGGCCGTCACCAGGCTGAAAGACACACCGGGCCGGAAGTTGGCCCAACACTTAAATGGGTCGCTAAAAGGCTGGAACTCAGGTCTGACTACAAATGGCCCAACTGATTTATGGGCCGTCAACAGGCTGAAAGACAAACCGGGCCGAGAATTAGCCCAATATTTAAATGAGTCGCTAAAAGGCCGAAAGATGCACATCATGAAAATTGGCCCATCCACTGAATGGGCCGTTAACAGGCCGAAATCTCATCGGGCCGATATTGAGCCATAATATATAGCGGGCTGTTAACGGGCTCGAATTGACGATGGGCTGCAATGGTGTCAAATCTTTAACGGGCCGTTGACGGGCCGAATTGACACATCTCGTATGGGCCATGGGCTTAAATGGACCTGGCACAAGTAGGCCTTATATGGGCCGGCCTGCTATTTTTTACTGGGCCGACCTTTTTCACCGGAATGGGCCACTGTTGGCCCGTGCCACGTGTCGACCTATCATAGGCGCCAGCTGTCCAATGAGTGGATGACATCTGTCCCAACGGTGAGGCAACACGTGTTTCCTCCGGCCAATCATGATTTTACACGTGGAAAATCCCCATTGGTCTGCGCTGTTAAAGGGTTATCGGATCCAAAACCGGACCCGATAGCTTAATGGCGTTCCTTTACGGTGGATGCCATGTGTGGGTCACCCTTGACGAAAGCACATTTGTGACGCGCGATTTATCGTCATGGAAGTGGACACTTCCATGATGATAATTTTGGTAATGTCATGGAACACTTCTACGACAGCACATGTATGACTATCTTCATTCTGTCATAAATTTGTCATGGATGTACAAGCATGACTAGAAAACGTGACCTACTGTGACAAACACGTATCATCACAGAAGTGTATTTTTTGTAGTGTAGCCAAGTTGTTGCAGCTCCCTCCATCTATGATGACGCGAACAGAACGTTCCTTCACAGCTCCCTTTGTATGGAACAAATTATGCCTCTGATTTTGATCCGCTTGTGTGACCTGCACACTCAAAACACATTGAGCAACTAAACATTCATACCTGTCAGCGTCTTCAGGAGCCATGTATTGCGTCTCATTTTCAGAATCATCTCCACCATGTTCTTCACGTGTAAAAAGAGCCAAAATCTCCTCATCATAGTCACTAGCGGACTCATAACCACCATCCTCAGTAGCAATCATGACACGCTGCGATGGGCATTTGCTCGCATAGTGACCACAACCAGTGCAACAACGACATATAACATCATGTGTTGGCCCTGTGGATGCCATGGATGAAGAAGAGCTCTGCGCAGGACCGGAAGGTGTACTCCTGGTTGATGGTGGTGGTGCCTGTTTGCTTTTATCACGACTAGAAGTGACAGATGAAGTAGGCGGTGGTGCAGCCGGACGTGTCGAAGTAGATGATGCACGCCGTGTCCATGATGAAAGTCGACCTCTAGAAAAATTAGTTCGCGCCAAGGCCTGTCGATCCTGCACTTCACGTTCAGCTTTAGAAGCAAGATGGAATAAACGAGTGATATTATTATACTCCTTATACTCTAGAATTGTCTGAATCTCTCTATTTAAGCCACCCATAAAACGTGCAAGCATAGCCTCGTTATCCTCAACAATACCACATCTAATCAGGCCAGTTTGTAATTCCTGATAATATTCCTCTACATAATTTTTTCCTTGTCTTAAACACTGCAATTTCTGAAGTAATTCTCGGTGATAATATGGTGGAACCCAACGAGTACACATATCAGTTTTCAAAGAAGCTCAAGTAGTTGGAATATTATCCGGATATAATCTACAATATTCAGATCACCACACACAAGCAAAACTAGTGAAAGCACAAAGAGCAGCAGCAACACGTCTCTCCTCGGGATATTTTAAACATGTAAAACGTTGTCGGTTTCTACCTCCCAAGTAAGATATATATCAGGAACATATCTGCCCTCAAATGGTGGAATATTCAATTTTAGTTTAGCGAGATGGTCATGATCGCGTACCTGAGGGTGTGGTGCAGTCCTACCATTGCGATTATTTGCATGTGGATGACCTGGTGGTTGTGGTGCTGGTTGTTGCATGTAGTTTTGATTTTGATCAACCTCATCCTCGTAATCCCCCGCGTAATCGTCCTCCTCCTCAGCAGCAGCAGGAACCACAGAAGTATCAACAGCAGCACCAACAGTTTGGCTAGGCTGAAGAGTGACACGGCTGGCTTTGCGGAGGGCTGTTTCGCGACGTGAAGGTGGTTGTTGTTGTTGTTCCAATGGTGCAGCAGGTGGAGGTAGACGCGCAAGCACTTCAGCAAATTTGGCAGCCAACTTGGTGTCAATTGATTTCTCAATGAGATCCATCCTCGCTAGTGCGTTGTCAAAACTGGTCATCACATCTTCTACCTGTTGACCCATCATTTGCTGAAATTTATCATGTAACTCCTTGTTCGTCATGTTCTCCCAGTCAGTCTCGTCAACTTGTGATCCTGGCATGGTTAGCAGCAATAGAAACACACAAAAATATGATCCTATAGACTACTAGAAAATGGTGGTGGCGGGGAGTCACAAATCCATCAAGCAAATCTCAAATTCTTACCAGTTCTTACCCAGCAGCAGGTGGTGATTGGCAACCGTGGTAGTCAAAACTCTCAAAGCTTGGATAAAGCGATTACCAGGGAGAGTCAAACGCACGACGTAGATGTATGTGGAGCTGGGAAGGCTTATAAGATGGTAGCAAAAAGGGTCAGCAATAATCAATTTAGAGATGCAAACTTGAATAAACGCTCAACGATGGTACTGTGCTGGTCCTAGGCTAGAGCGTACTAGAGACGCGAGCCTAGAACACTAACAAAATCACGGCGCTACACGTAATCAAGGGGAAGCAGACTCTGTTTTTTTTTCGCCTCTTTTTTTTGTTTGTTTTTTGCGCTCCTCATTTTTTTACCGAAAGTCACTATAATGGCGAGTGTCTCAAAACTCTTCACAAGTCAAACTAAGATGATAGGCATAAAAAAAATTTGATGATTTTTTTCGGAATCAGGGCAGCGACGATGAAAAAGTGCGGTCAAAAAACTGTATGATGGCACGTGTCTCAAAAGACTCAAAAAAGCCTAAAAATAGGATAGGGAAAAAATATTTTCAACTGCCAAAATTTTGGCCTAAAAACTGCGCGGGGGTCTCCAGACTCATTTTTTTCCGAGGCCTACATAGGCAAGGAAACACGAATTCAAAACTAGATGGATCTCGAGAACAGACCTAATATGAAAAGAGCTCGGATTGGTGGTGGATATATGATAGTTGGATATGGCAGCGGTGATGGTATGTTGTAGCGGTGGTGGGATATGGCAACGGTGGTGGGATATGGCAGTGGTGGTCGTATGGCAGTAGCGATGAATATGGTGCGACGGCGTGACAACTGTGACAGAACTCGAAACTCTAAAGGTAGACACTAAGACCATCAACTAGACACGACGATTCAACCACAAATTCAACAAAGCAAAACCCTAAAAAGATTATGCAAAGGCTCAGATTGGTTTGGATATGATGAACTAACCCTAATAACACTTGATAGAGGCAAAGGTGTCCCGTCTTTCGATGAGATGGTGGCTATAGTTTTGGAGGAAGTTGACTTTGACGATCCGACTACGAACGTGCGAGGACGTCGCGCCTTAGCAATCGCTAAACCAACTCCGAGAGGATATTGACCACGCCGGAACACGATCAATCTGACCACGAAGGTCTGTTTCCTGGAGGCAAACGAAGAACAAGTAAGAAACTGAGATTGCAATCTGGATATTGCAAATGCAAGAGGAAAGCTTTATTGATCAAGTGGGGTACTGTGACGCCTTTGTCTGGTCGTTGAACACAAATAAAGTACGCGAAGTTGCAGCTATGGCGAACTTTAATCTAAACAAAACCCAAAGTCTAAACGACGCCCTCATGGCTGTATATATGGAGGAAGAAGGGGGAATTTTGTGGCCCTTGTAGGAGGGATCCAAAACCAACCCTAACTCTTATTTCCCCGCACATACGGACTCTAAAAACAGCCTATACTCAAGTATTTCAAAATTACATGGGCCTGGCCCATTAATAAGGTGATGCACCACCTATAATAGCCTCTGGACGAAACTTATGAAGTGTCATCTTGTATGTTTCGTCCAAGGCTTCACACACTCATTATGGTGGCTTCAAAGTCCTGAAATCATCACTTGTAACTCCATTCTTGTTCCCCTTGCGCGTGCCATCATCTCCATGCTTGATCTTGCTCCAATGTTCATCCTTCTTGTCCAAGCTAGGCCCTTCATTTGTAAGCAAGACAAATGTATCCAATTTAGGTAGCATCATATTCTCATGAACATTAGATTCATTACCAAGAAATGAAAGTACCTGGTAATTTAATTGGCGTGCGCGAGCTCTAGTAATTGGTCTTGTATATGTATCAGTTGGGGCTGTGGGTGTAACCTTGTTAGTGATATCCTCATCAAACCTTGCCCCTTCCATCCCGACACTTTACCCTTTGAGCTTTCTCTGACATATTTGTGACGCCCGAAGACCGACGCTCCAGAAGATTTCCAGATATTCCGGGTTGCGCCGTGTGTTCCTTATTTGCTTGCTCTATTTTATTTTGCATTGCATCATGCCATCATGTCATCATGTCATTAATCTTTTGCATCTCAACTTAAATAAATCGTGTGGATCTTAGATCCATTTAAATCGAGGGAAGGATGACTTCTCTTTATAACATATCCTCCTAATATTTATGGAGCTATTATAACAATATTCCATTTGTTGGAAGCAACCAACTCACTTGCAAATATTCCTCATATTCTTGTCTACTTCAATTTTGACTATGTAACCTTCCTCGAAACTCTTATCTCTTTTATCGAGCCTCCTCAAAAATCCGAACATTTTTTTGGACTCTTCAAAGCCTAGCCCTTTTTCAAACCATTTGAATTAAATTCAAATGAATTTGAATTTAAACCTTGCAAGATGGCCATTCCTATTTTTCTCGGATCAAGCTCATTTTATGAGCCCGAGAAAAATAACCTCATGTGCAAACTCTTTCCCTAACCCACCTCTTTCTTTTTCTTCTCTTTAATTGTTTTCTGCTAAAAAAAAGGAGAAGGGCCCCAGCCGCGGCCTTCTAAGCTCAGCCGAATTGGGCCCAACTCCCGCGCCTTCTAGGCCCATCCCAGCCGTAGCCAGGCCCAGTCGCGGCCTCCCTGGCCCTTAAGGCCTAGGCCCAGCACCTAACCCTCCTAACCCTAGTGATGCCCAACACTCCCGATCGCTCCCTCACGTTTCCCTCGCACCGCACCCATCGACCCCTCTTCCTTGTTTCCTCCGCCGCTAGGCACTCCCTCCCGCTCGATCCCGAGCCTCTCTCTCCCTCCGCTTCGATCTCCTCTTCCCCTCGTCGCCTGTTGCGCCCCTCCACCACCACAGAACCGCGCCGCCCGTTGCGGGCCACTCCTTCCTCCGCTCGCGAGCTCCTCTGCTCCGCCCTGCGCTCTGCATCGACTGTGATGCCGCGCCTCTCCTCCCTGTCTCCTCCTCGCCAAGCACCGGCGACTGAGGCCCCGAGCGCGCCCGCGACCCCGCCTCGCCAGCTCGTCGTCACGCCGCCGTCCCGACGCCGAGCCGCCCGTTCATCTGTGTCTGCCCCCCATGGCGCTGCTCCCCGCTGGCTCTCCTCCGACCTCGTCCTCTTCGCCTCGACCCGAACCTCGCCGGCCTTCACCGTGCGTGAAGCTGCTCCCCAGCCTCTTGGGCTCCTCTGCCTGTGCGCCCGTCCCGGCCGCCGCCCTCCGCCCGCCTCGTCGCCCCGCGCACTATGGCCTTTTGCCTTGCGCCCTCCATCAGCAAGCTGTCGCCCGCCTGCCTGCTAGAGCATGCCCGAGGCCATGCCTCCTCTTCCCTCCTCTGCTCGGCCCCGAGTGGGTCGCGAGCACTGAGCTCCTCGACATCTTCCTCCCTCGGTTCCCCAATGTTGACTGTACGCCAAGACTGTTGCTGCTGCCAATGTACACAAAGACATGTACAACTACACGGTTTCGCTGAGTACGACTACACACGGGACCCGTCAAGTTCGTCTACGATTGCCGTGAACGACCCCGTTGTCGAGACGCAAATACCACGACAATGCGCCAAGTACATCTACGGATACCCGAACGTCTACAAAACGTGTACCGCCACCATCGCCGCGTACCACTACTTCCACTACCGTCGCGAGAACGTCTACTTCCTTCTACACCGCATTGAACTCGAACTGCTTCAGAACCCACGCTCCGAAGGTATACCGCGAGATGACACCCGAGAACGTTTGCTTGTGTTGTATGAGATGCACCCTTTGTTGCACCGTGTTAGAAGTACCCCTCATTGCCTTGTCGCCGAACCGTGGGAACCCGGCAACGGGATCACCCCATCTCTTTTGCATGTCACGCTCTCCGTCATCTTTTGCACCGGACTCTCAACGAGTTACCGGAACCGATATGTTGTGTGGCATCATTTTCGGATTCGCCGCCGTGGCCCCTTCCTTTCCACCACGGTGACAAATACTTCATATCTCTTCATGTTAACTTTTACTAAAAATTGCATAAAACTTGATCATGTTATCCGCATCATGATAACAACCTTTGAATGTTAAATTGTTGTCGCTTTAATAATTGCTAAATTGGTCATGGGGATTTTCCGAAATTGTTGTTGTTATTTCCGGCCTCATTTAAAATGCCTAGATAGTGTAGTTTTACCCATGCTTCAACTCTTGCCATGTTTAATAAAAACATTTAATCTTGTCTTGTAGATAAACGAGAGTCAACTAAATAAATAAAATGTGGTGTTTTGTCAATATGCAACTCGTTTCATATTGAGCTCCACTTAAATAGTAGTATTGTTTGTGCACTTTGCCATGCTATGCAAATTTAAACCGGACATGCATCATACTTGGTTGTGCATCATATGTCATGTTTATGCTTGTGTGTTTACCGCGTTGTTTGCTTCTTTCCGGTTTGCTTCTCTCGTTCGCTCCGGGTTCGTTCCGGAGTTGTGAGGATTTGTTCGACTACTTCATGGACTTGTTCTTCTTCCTCGCGGAATCCCAGGCAAGATGACCATACCCTTGGATACCTTTACTATCTTTGCCATGCTTAGTTGTCTCGATGCTATCGTTAAGTTTCGCGCTACCCATCATTTAATGTCAGCCCCTCTCCTTGTTGCCATGAAACCTATAACCTTTGACACCTTCCCAGCAAACTGTTGTTTGGCTATGTTACCCGCTTGCTCGGCCCCTCTTATAGCGTTGTTAGTTGCAGGTGAGGATGAAGATTGTTCCATGTTGGAACTTGTGGTTGGAATATCACAATATCTATTATTATTATTAACACACCTATATACTGGGCATGGGGGGAATGCTTGGCCTTCTGCTCGGTGTTTTGTTTCACTCATGCCACCTTAGGAGCCGATAAACCGGCGTTATGTTCCTTGATTTTGTGTTCCTTACACGGTTGGGTATATGGGGACCCCTTGACAGTTCGTCTTTGAATAAAACTCCTCCAGCAAGGCCCAACATAGGTTTTAATTTGCCTCATAATAACAACTTAATTAATTAATTAAATTGCATAGGGGGTTGATGTAGGGTGGAGCCCTAATCGGCAGATCTTTCATGAAAGGAGGTCATCCCACGATGAACACGGAGAACACAAGGAGGATACGGAGGAAAACACGAGGGGAAACACTCAAATCAACACAAATACGGTCACAAAGGTACTAGATCCACGATACACATCAAGATACACGATCCATAGTCAACAACGATGGTACAAATATAGTCTTCTCCCGGAGGAGGTCTTGGGTATCCCTTGGGGTCTTCTCCGGTGTGGAGGCCTTGAATCCGAGGTGCATCTTCTCCGAAGAGGCCGCAGTCTTGTACGAGAGGAACCACAAAGGTCTATGATGAGCTATCCAAAAGCTAACCCTAAAAGATGTGGGGAAAGGAGTATATATAGAGTATGGAGCGAAGGGATACATGGGCCACGGCCCAAAGGGATGCGCGCAGGCAATCAGGGGCCGGACGTCCGGGCGACGGGCCGGATGTCCGGGGCTTCGCGGGTCGCCGGATGTCCGGGGCGAAGGGCCCGATGTCCGGGCTGGAGGGGTCGAGTCTCGGGTGGCTTCTGTAGAGTGGCGCCGGATTTCCGGGCCCGAGGTCGGATGTCCAGGCCTTGCCTGGCCGGATGTCCGGGGCCTGGCCGGATGTCCGGGCCCTGTAGTTTGGCCGCTGGTGCCCTTCTGTAGTTGTCTGTCCAGGGGCCGGATGTCCGGGCCAGGGGGCCGGATGTCCGGGGCCTGGAGCCTTCTTTAGCCCTTCTTGATGCAAAGCCTCGTCCGTGAGCTTGGGGACTTGTCCATCTTCATGCACAACTCCAATGTGGTCTTCTTCACACCTGAGTACACAAAACACATCCGTCTGAGGTAGTAACCATGTCTCGCAAGATTCATATGGAAGTTGGGCTAGGAGTGACGTCACCTCGGTCTCGAGAGCTCTAGCACGAGCACGTGTCATTGGTCCTTGAGGCACTTGGTGAGGCAATGGAGGGTCCATGGGGATGACCTTGGGATGCTCCGCATCATCTCCCCCCCCCCCGGGAAAGATCCGACCTCGGATTGAAATTTTCATCACCATGGAAAGGAGATAGGTCCTTGATGTTGAAAGTGTCGCTCACGGAGTACTTGTCTCGTGGGATGTCGATCTTGTAGGCGTTGTTGTTGTAGCGTGCAAGCACCTTGAAGGGTCCGTCGGCGCGAGGTAGTAGTTTGGACTTGCGCTCGTGTGGGAAACGGTCCTTGCGAAGATGAAGCCAAACATGATCTCCCGGTTGGAACACCATTGGTTCCTTGGTTGACGTTGATCTTTGTGGTGAGACGATGGACTTGTCGCTCGATCATTGCCCTTGTATCTTCGTGCACCTTCTTGAGATAGCTCGCTCGTGCACTTGCGTCCATGTTTGTGCGCTCTTGTAGAGGTAGAGGTAGGATGTCCAATGGGGACAACGGGTTGAAACCGTAGACGACCTCGAAAGGGGACTCGTCGGTAGTCGAATGTCTTGCGCGGTTGTAGGCGTAATCGGCGATGGGCAAGCATTGCTCCTATTCCTTGATGTTCTTCTTGATCAACACGTGATGAGGACATCACTAACAAGGTTACACCCACAGCTCCCACTGACACATATACAGGACCAATTACTAGAGCTCGCGCACGCCAATTAAATTACCAGGTACTTTTGTTTCTTGTTAATGAATCTAATGTTCATGAGAATATGATGCTGCCTAAATTGGATACATTTGTCTTGCTTACAAATGAAGGGCCTAGCTTGGACAAGAAGGATGAACATTGGAGCAAGATCAAGCATGGAGATGATGGCATGCGCAAGGGGAACAAAAATTGAGTTACAATTGATGATTTCAGGACTTTGAAGCCACCATAATGAGTGCGAGAAGCCTTGGACGAAATATACAAGATGCCACTTCATAAATTTCGTCCAGAGGCTATTATAGGTGTTGCGTCACCTTATTATTGGGCCATGCCCATGTAATTTCGAAATACTTGAGTATAGGCTGTTTTTAGAGTCCGTATGTGTGGGGAAACAAGAGTTAGGGTTGGTTTTCGACCCCTCCACCAAGGGCCACGAAATTCCCCCCTCTTTCCCCCATATATACAGCCCTTAGGGCGTTGTTTAGACTTTGGGTTTTGTTTAGATTAAAGTTCGCCATAGCTGCAACTTCACGTACTTCGTTTGTGTTTAACGACCAGACCAAGACGTCACAGAACCCCACTTGATCAATAAAGCTTTCCTCTTGAATTCGCAATATCCAGATTGCAATCTCAGTTTCTTGCTTGTTCTTCGTTTGCCTGCAGGAAACATACCTTCGTGGTCAGGTTGATCGTGCTCCGGCGTGGTCAATAACCTCTCGGAGTTGGTTTAGCGATTGCTAAGGCGCGACGTCCTCGCACGTTCGCAGTCGGATCGTCAAAGTCGACTTCCTCCAAAATGATAGCCACCATCTCATCGAAAGACGGGACACCTTTGCCTCTATTAACACGCGAAGAAGTGTCGAAAGCGTGCGGTTCGTCACCTCCGTTTGGCCGTCGGTTTGTGGATGGTATGCCGAAGAGAAGAGGAGCTTGATTCCTAGTTTGGCGCATAGAGTTTTCCAAAAGTATCTCAAGAACTTGATGTCCCGATCCGACACGATCGTCTTGGGCACGCCATGTAGACGAATGATCTCCCTACAAAAGAGATGTGTAACATGTGAAGCATCGTCGGTCTTGTTACAAGGATTGAAATGAGCCATTTTAGAGAATCTATCCACGACAACAAACACGGAATCTTTGCCATTTGAGTCCTAGGCAATCCAAGTACAAAGTCCATGCTTATGTCTTCCCATGGATGGAATGGAATAGGAAGTGGTATGTAAAGACCATGAGATTGAGCTTTGGACTTAGCTTTGCGGCATGTAGAACATCGATTGGTGAGGTGTGAGACGTCACGTAGCATGTTGGGCCAAAATTAGCTCTTTGAGAGCGTAGCGAATGTCTTGTCGCGTCCAAAGTGTCCCATTAGTCCTCCTCCATGCGATTCCTACAAAAGGAGCAAACGAAGCGACGACTCGGGAATGCAAAGTTTGTTAGCTCTCATAAGATATCCATCCTTTATGTAGTAACGTTCCCAAGAAGTGTGAGTCAAACACTTAGCATAAAGATTTGCAAAGAAAGGATCATGCTCATATAAATCTTTTATGTGCTCAAAGCCAATCACATTCAACTCAAGTTGTGTAACAAGCATGCATTTGCGGGAGAGCACATCCGCCACAACATTTTCTTTGCCTTTGATGTACTTGATGACTGATAGAGGCGAGGGGCCCGATCTTTCGATGAGATGGTAACTATCGATTTGGTGGAGACGACTTTGATGATCCGACTACAGACGTGCACGACGTTGCGCCTTAGCAATCGCTAAACCAATCTCCAGGGGTTACTAACGATGCCAGAAGCACGATCAGCCTGACCACGAAGGTCTATTCCTGCATGCAATCGAAGAACAAGCAAGAATATGATAAAGCAATCATAATATTGCAGATATATATGAAGTATCGATAAAGATGGGGATCCGTAAGCGGTCTTGGTCTGGTCATTGGACACAAACGAAGTACACGAAGTTGCAATGGCTAACTTTTGACTAAACAAGTCCCCAAAGAAAAAGCTACTAGATGGATCTACTTATATAGGAGCAAAGGGTGGCGGCCAAGGAGGTGGAAGGACGTCCCAAGGCAGCCTAAAACTAACCCTAGGCCGTACAAGGCTCATGGGCCCAAGTGAAGGTGATGTAACACCTTTGGACTTGTAGTTTGACTCGAATTCTGCTGCAGCGTCAGATTGTTTCGTCGGTATCTCAACGCTCCAGACGAATTTGAAGGTGAATCCAATTGGGTTGTAAAGTGTACGAAATCTAGTTTCCAACAAAAAAAGAATCACCCAATTCGGAGTCCGTATGAAGGAGTTCTTGCCGTTTTGAGTCAGGTATGTGTGCAGTCCGAATCTGGATGCAGAACGTGAGAGACTTGGACTCTATCTTCTCTTGTCCCAAAAGTGACGTGAGAGAACTTTTTGAACAGCACCTAAACTTCTCTTTTTCCCTTATCTTCATATGTGGATTGTACAAATGTCCCATACACCTGTAATTAGACATGGCACAAAAGTTTGTGAAGTATTTTTGCCCTGGATGACATAAATAAATTGTTGCATAGTTTGCATTAGAAATCACCTCACAAATATACATGTATGCAATATTTTTAGTCGTTTCCAAGGTAGTCATGTCCTCATCATCCTCCCTTTCTTGAAAATAAAGCCGTCCTCGGCGTTGCTTAATCTGAAATTTGGGCGAGAAAATAGACAAGATGTACATGTTGTATATGTATATGTCATCCATTTTTACTTCCCTTAATTTTTGCACATATGACACATGTATAGATGAGTAACTTTCGTAGTTCATAAAATATAAAGCCAAAATATTATCACAAGAAGTAGAAGGCATGAAAATATTGCAACTCAGTTTGCACAAATAAGTGGAGCTCTTATTCATATGAAAATATTGACAATGTTCATCATTAAACCATCCCAACATTGGTGAATAAACCTTGCTTGCATGAAATTCACAGGCTACAACATGCTTAAATAAGCAAACATGCAATAAGTCATTTGACATAGAATCGTTACCAAGATTAGAGGTCATATCAAAATGATTAAACATTGGCACAATTATTTTCAAATGTATTTTATCCAAATCTGATTTATTGTCCAATTCACATGATTATTTTGCACCAATAGTTAATTCAATGGGTGCACTTAAAATTGTTGGTATTTCAGTTGTTTGACCACATGACGGATTTGTGACAGTAACATGATTATCTAAACTAGGTGGTGTGCTCAAATCAACAGGTAATTCAATACATGATGTATTCAAGTTAACTAGATATGCATCATCCTCATGTGAAGTTATATCATCATTGGTTTTACTGTTACCTTGTCGCAAAGACGTAGCTGATGTAGGTACGGATGATGACAATGTACCATACACTTTAGATGATGTCACGCTCACAATTGGAGGGGTGGCTGCTCTAGTAGATGCAATGGCGGAGGAACCAACCAGTGGTGGTGAGCATGAACTGGAATAGTAGTTGTTGTAGTCACACAATGCATCCTCCTGTATTTGTCTCTCAAAGGTACAAGCACGAACATACATACCAATAATGCAACGAGGAATATACTGAAATCTTGCACGAATATCATGGTTCAAACCACCAAAAAATCTATTCATTGTATCATCCTCAGATTCTTCTATGTCACAATGATGCATATAAGATTTGAACTCTTGTTAGTAAGCATGAACAGTGTTATTGCCTTGTTTTAATTGTTCCAATTTACGAAGTAATTCACGGCGATAGTACGGAGGAAAAAAATGTTTTCTCATTATAGCCTTCAAATCTTTCCAAGTTGTGGGTTGGTTATCAATATTTTTCTTACAATGCACACTCCACCAAACAGAAGCAAAACCAGTAAATACTCTAGTGGCAGCTCATACTCTCTCAAGTTCAGAAAAATGATGGTGAATAAAAACTTTTTCTACTTCAAGCTCCCAAGCTAGATAAATAGCAGGATTAAATCTACCCTCAAATGACGGTAAAGAAATACCCTGACCATGTGCTTGTGTGTGTTGTCCCACGTCTCGTGATGGTGAAGATGTATCTGTCGTCCAAGAACATCTGTCTGCGGTACCTGTCACGATTAGTAGAAACAAGAAACAAAATTCGAGAATAATGTTCCTATGAACTACTAGGATGTGGTGGTAAAGTGCTCACAGTAAAGCAAATATCAATATCTTACAAGTTCTTACCATGCAGCAGGTGGTGATAGGCAACCAGCGGTGTCAAATAACTCCAAAGATTGAGTAAAGTGATTGCCAGGTGAACGTAAATATGCACGGTGTAGAAATATGTGGAGCTGGGTTGGCTATATATGGTAGCAAAAGATTAAAAATAATCAATTCAGAGATGCAATGTTGAATAAACGTTCAATGACGGTACTGTGCTGGTCCTAGGCTAGACCGGACTAGAGACGCGAGCCTAGAACACTAATGATGTCACGGTGTAGCACAACTAGCATCAATAAAGGATACGAAGTAGCTCTGAACAGCAAGATATAAGTGAAGATCACAACGGCAGTAAAGATATTGATGAAAAGAACTGCCAAGCAGAATATACAACAACTCTCTCTACAACTTTCTTTTTCTTCTTTTTCTTTTTCTTTTTTCTCACACTTTTTTTCTTTTTCTTTCTCTCCTCTTTTTTTAACTTTTTTTCTCTGTCTTTTTTTTCTTTCTCCCTCTTTCCAAGACAAACTAGATAAGATGCAGATTGGATCAAGCAAAGATGCGAATGACTTCAAGTATGATTGTGACAATGAACGATGGGTAGCACGAGGTAGAAATTGATGGATGAAGTGGTGGACAGCGGAAGGGATAACGATGGAGCGGTGACGTGACTAATGTGAACAGAACCCGAAACTCTAAAGAACTAGACACTAAGACAAGCAACTCGACACGACGATGCAACCGATAATTCAATAATGCAAACAATGAAAAGAAAATTGCAAAGGCTCAGACTTGCTTGGACAAAGGATGAATAGATCTAACTTTTCTTGGGACTTTTTCTTGGACAATAGGTAAGAAATCGAATCTAATCTAGAAATAACTAGAAATGCTCACCGAGCAACCTGAAAACTGATACCACTTGATAGAGGCGAGGGGCCCGATCTTTCGATGAGATGGTAACTATCGATTTGGTGGAGACGACTTTGACGATCAGACTACAAACGTCCATGACGTTGCACCTTAGCAATCGTTAAACCAATCTCCAGGGGTTACTGACGATGCCAGAAGCACGATCAGCCTGACCACGAAGGTATATTCCTGCATGCAATCGAAGAACAAGCAAGAAAATGATAAAGCAATCTTAATATTGCATATATAAATGAAGTATTGATAAAGATGGGGATCCGTAAGCGGTCTTGGTCTGGTCGTTGGACACAAACGAAGTACACGAAGTTGCAATGGCTAACTTTTGACTAAACAGATCCCCAAAGAAAAAGCTACTAGATGGATCTACTTATATAGGAGCAAGGGGTGGCGGCCAAGGAGGTGGAAGGACGTCCCAAGGCAGCCTAAAACTAAACCTAGGTCGTACAAGGCTCATGGGCCCAAGTGAAGGTGATGTAACACCTTTGGACTTGTAGTTTGACTCGGATTCTGCTGCAGCGTCAGATTGTTTCATCGGTATCTCAACGCTCCAGACGAATGTAATGCCCCGGATGTAATAATTTCCCTTTGTGGCAATATATGATATCTTTGCTTCATCAATTCCATTCCGGGTTCTTCGTTTTTCGGGTTTTCGTCGTTTTGTTGTGTGCGTGTGTGGCATTCATTCATATCATGTAGTCATGTGCATCGCATTGCATTTGTGTTGTCGTTTGCATCCGGTCCCACTCGGAGGGGTGGCATCCCCGAGGCCTACTTTGGTGTTTGGCCGTGTAACGTTTCTAGTTTGGCGTGAGACTTGTCGTGTGTTGTTGTTTTGGTGTGTGTAACCGCCTGTCAAATCTCGTCGCGTTTGGGGTTCGTTTGCTACCCCAACAGTTATTCTCGTGGGCTCAAAGTACCCCCTCTTTGAGGCCCAAGACACTCCTCCAACAGCCCACCAAACCAACCCAAACCCCTCCCTTCATCTAGGACATCCAATTCTGATCGTGTGGCCGAAAACCACACCTCATTTGGACAACCCTAGCTCCTTGTGCCTATATATTTGTCCAACTTCCCCAATTTTTGCCCTAAATAAAAAAACCCTAGCCCCATCATCCCCATCCTCCAGCCATCCTCAACCTCCAGATCGGGACCTCGCCGGAGTTCTCGCAGCCGCCGGACTCCTCGCCGGAGGAGCTCGCTGGAGCCCTCTTCCTCGCCGGCCGGAGTCCATCTCCTCGCCTCCCGCCGGCCGGGGACCTCGCCACCGGTCCCCAGCACGACCCCGCACCCCGGCCGTCGCCGGTCACCAAGCAGTGCGCCAGGCCCCTGCTCCTTCCGTCGTCCAGCGCCGAACCATCGATCGCCAGCCAGCCGCCGCGCCTGCGCTCGAGGGCGTCGAGGCCAGGGCGCCCCGATCCGGTCGCCTCCGCCCCTGGGCCTCCTCCTCCTGGGCCGAACCCTAGGGCCCAGCTGCCCCTTTTTCCAGGCCGCAAGGCCCAGCGCCGATCCGCCTTGCCCCGCTTCTCCTCGAGCTAGCGCCGCCGCTCGGGCGCCAAGAGCTAGGCTCCCGATCCCCTCGCCCAGGTTCCCGATCGGGGATCTCGATCCGCCGCCGCAAACGGGTCGGGCCCGCTAGCCGCCGGGTCCGCTCCGCCCCCCCCCCCAGCCCGATCCGCGAGTCCGGCGCCCGATCCGTGCCAGGTGGGCCGGATCCGGCCCGATCCGCTTCGGACCCGCTCCGCCGCCGTTGACCAGCTCCGTTGACCCGTTGACTGAGGAGGTTTATTTTCACTAAGTCCCTGTGATTTTTTTAGTGTCTGATGCTATTTTAGATTGTGGATAACTTTTTGTGTGATGGTCCGATTTGAGTGAATGATATGTCAAAATGTTCGTGGAGACATGTACTACATTTTGTTCCATTGTGCCATGCATGTTTTAGGTCATCTAGATGCTTAAATATCTGTTGGAAGAGGGCAACTTGTTATAAACTGCTGTTAGTTGTTGTTTTCATGCCATCTTTGCAATGTGATAACTTGGTGCATGTTTATCCAAATGATGCAAATGATATGTCCACGTGCTCGTCATGAAATGCTCTACATGTTGATTGCTTTAGCTTGCATGATAGAATTAATCTTGCCATGTTTATCTCCTTTGCAAAGTGCTATGTGGCTGTTATGTCGTTAAACTTGTTATGAGATGTCAATTTGAGGAGCTCAATGATATCGTTGTGTTTGTTCCCTTGATGCATGCTTAGATGTTTTGGATTCACCATCATGTGTACCTTGCTGTGGTGCTTACCACTTGCCATGTTTAGCTTTGAGGTGACTTAAACTTGCTCTCAAAGATGCCATGATGAAACTGCTGTTTTAACACTTAGTGAAATTTCACGAAGTCTGGAATCTGTAATTTCCAGATGCCATGTTTGCTTGTTGTTCTAGGCCAATCCATGATAGTTTCGGGGTGACTCTTGATGATTCCTTGTTGTAGATATTGTTGGATATCCATTCATGCTCTCACATGCTTATTTGAGTGGCTGTAGCATATTTAACTCTTGCTCCCAAGTTGCAACAAATTACTGCTGTCAGGATTTTGTTGTCAAGTTCAAAATGTCATAGCTTGTTGCTATTGATCCATGGCTCCTTTGGGGATGCTCCAATGGATTTGTTTGCTGTAGGATATGTCTAGTTTATGCCCATGCTCATTTCCATAATGTTTGAGTGCTGTAGCTTATTTATCTATTGCTCCGAAGTTGCTATGTGGCTGTTATTTTCAGCTTGTGCGTATTTATTGTTTCGGGTGTAACTTTTAGCCCGTAGCTCCGTTTTGAGCAAGTCCTATATGAAACTTGTGTGATTTTTCATGTAGATTCATAATATCCGATTGTTATCATGTTTTGAAGTATTTTGCTTGAATGCATATTTTTCATGCTCCTTGTGCGATTACACAGTGCTTCCTTTGTAGACTTCCTGTGCTTCCATGGTGCATTTGTTTTGCTTCCTTAGTGCATCAGCCATGCATCCAGCATTTTCGTGTGCGCATTGCATCTTGTTGATTTCGTGTCTTGTGTGTTTGTGTTGAGTAGAGACGGAAGCTGAGACTGAGTACGAGTACGAGCACGAGGTTACTACCGAGGTTGAGAACGAGGACCCCTCTTACGATCCCATCGACAACTCTTCAGGCAAGATGACCGAACCCCGATAACATTACTATCTTTGCCTATTGCTAGAAGTCTCGATTTATAGTTTTGCCTCGATGCCCATGTTTTTCCTGTCAGCCTCCTATTGTAACCATGAACCTGTGTAACCACCCCACTTATGCAAACCATTGATTGGCTGTACGTAGGCTTCGCTCAGCCCCTCTTATAGCATTGTTAGTTGCAGGTGAAGATTGAAGATTCTTGCTTCTTGTGGAAGCTTGCTGGGATATCACACTATATTAATTATTAAATGAAATCATCTATATATTGGTAATGGGTGGAAGGCTAAGCCTTTTGCTTGGTGATTTGTTCCACTCATGCCGCTAGGAACCGTATAAACCGGTGTTATGTTCCTTGATTCTGCGTTCCTCACACGGTTGGGGTTATGGGACCCCCCTCGATAAACCGCTAAGTGCTAAGTCTTTTCCAGCAAGTCCCAATATTGGTACTATTTGCCTAATAACTAATAAACTTGCATAGGGAGTAATTAACCCTCTTTCTTAATCAACAACCCCGGGCCAGTGCTCCACATGAGTGTTGGTCCGAACTGGGGGTCCTGCGGGGCCTCCTTGGGGAAACCCGAGGTATCTGGCATACACATGTAGCATCGCCCATCCGGTCGTGTCCTGAGACTAGATACGCGCGGCTATTGTCAGGGTGTCGACACGCCGGGAGGATTTGCTGGATTAGCCTTACGTTAGTCGGAGTATCTTGAGCACGGGATTCCGAGGATACTCGGGCCTTCCCACCTTGGAGTTGCGACTCCGCGGATCATGGGCTTGTCATGGGCCAAGTTGGGACACCCCTGTAGGGTTATGAACTTTCGAAAGCCGTGCCCGCGGTTATGTGGCAGATGGGAGCTTGTTAATATCCGGTTGTAGAAAACTTGGCACCATGTTCCAATACACTACCAGCGTGAGTACCGTGACTGTCATTTTTCGAAAGGGATTCGGGAGATGAACACGGTGGGGTTATGTTTGACTTGCTTTAGTTAGGATCACTTCGTGATCATCTCTCGACCGAGGCACCTTCTCTTCTCGCTCTCTTTTACGTAAGTTAGTGCTAGTGCTGCTGCAGACTTTTGCTCTTTCTTCAGCCTTGTCCACACCCAAGGCTTAAATAGTCGTGTTACCCAGGAACGGGATTGCTGAGTCCTTTGTGGCTCACAGTTACTTCAACACCCCAGATGCAGGTACGATGGTGAGCTACACAGGCGATGGCACTGAGCTAGACTGGGAGTACGATGAGGAGCGTAGCCGTTACTATGTGAACTATCCGGTTGATCAGTAGAGCTTCTACTAGGATTCGATCTAGACCTGTGGTTTAAGTTATGTTTGGTATCTTGTCATTTGGATCTTTACCCTTAGATGGGCTGTGATGTTTTATCTAAATGATGTTTGAACATGTAATGAATTTGTGTGACGTGGCGAGTGTAAGCCAACTATCTTTTCAGTTGTCCATCCCTATTTTTACATGAGTTGTGCAATGGTACCAAACTTGCGGTCATTCCAGAATGGGATTATGTCTTTAAGTCATGCCTCGACACGTAGGAGATATAGTCTCATCCTGGGCATTACAAGTTGGTATTCAGAGCCTTCTCCGACCTAGAAGCCCCCACTGATTGATCGAATCATTGACGGTCGAGTCTAGGCACACACTGAAAATGTTTTGAGTCCTATATTTATATCGGAGAGTAGGATTTCTTCGCTCCTCATCCCCTTTCACTCTGGTGAGGACTCCTGACGACTACTCTTGCCTCTTCTACTTTCAAAATTTGCACAAATTTTTTTTTAGGAATCTCGCGAGTATTGTTGGATTGTTTCGATGTACTTGTGACGAGAATATTGTTCTCGATGCCTCCTGACATTAGGGGTTGTGGCAGTGTCCCGGGGAGTTGAGCTTCGGGGTATTGTCGTCACAAGCATATCGCGACAGTACTAGAATACTTAAGACGGCCGACATCGAAAACTCTCCTATACGGTTAGTGGCAAGATAACCCCGACATCACCCAGTACTGGGGAGGTAGTTCAGGAGTATTGCCATAGCTTTGTATAGTGGATGCTTTTCGAAGGTCCGAGGTAGACAGTTTCCGAGAAAGACTGGTTATGTGTTGAAGGATGGATACAGCTGGATGTAGGATTAGAGTTGATTGCGCGGTGCTTCCCCTGTATCCCCAACACCGGATTGCATAACTGGAAACTTTCAGAAATTAATAGGTGGGTTTATCCAGTAGATCATAGGCATTCTTCCAACGAATGCAGGTTAGCGAGTTCGGGGTTCTACATTGAGTGAAGTGGTTTTATGGCCGATGTTCCGATCGGGAGTTGCATCTTAAAGGATCCTTGTCTATGCTGATCCGGGGATTGCAAAACCCTTTCGTAACGCGTTCATAAGCTTGCAGCACAAAGATGTCGAACGAAGCTCCTATCTTGTGTTTGTTCCATCTGCACCTTGTGTTTTTCTTATTTACCTTTTGTCCCCTATGTGGCTTCTCGTGAAGATTGTTGTTATCATTAAGCTGAGAATTTCATTCGTTCCTCTTGTTCGAATGATTCTTGTGAAGACTATGTTGCATTTCTATCCATTATTTCAGCTTATACCTTCTTTCAACCAAATTGCTGATTGGTGGTCATCTCTTTCAGGATGGCTCCGGAACGGGTTCCCAACGCTAACCCAGAGGGTGAAGAGGTTCCAGATCGTCCTCCTTCCCCTCCTCCTCCGTCTGAGGCTTGGAGAACGATTATGCTGACTACAAATCAGAACACCCAGATGTTGATGCAGATGATGCAGCAGATGCAAGCAAATCAAGCAAATCAGGGTGCTCCAGGGAACCAAGGCAATTTCTTCAACCAACAGCACCATGCTACGCTCAACCTGTTCTTGGCCAATCAACCAAAGGCTTTTAGTTACTGTGTCGACCCTCTCGATGCGGAAGATTGGATTACTGATATCAAGAAGCATTTTGAGTGCAGCAACGTAAGGCCTGAGGACTATGTGAAATTTGCAGCCTTCCAACTCAAAGACCAAGCAGCTGACTGGTGGCAGCAGTACAAAGACTCCAGAGAAGGGCGTGTGATCTCTTGGGATGATTTCTGCAAGGACTTTCGCTCTCACTACATTCCAACAAGTGTCATCGAGGGTATGCGTGAGCAATTCCGCAACCTGAAGCAAGGCTCTATGACTGTCTACCAGTATAATGTCAAGTTCCAAAACCTCGCCCGCTATGCTAAGCAAGACATACCAGATGCCAAGAGCAAGATCTATCAGTTCCGTGGAAGTCTCAAAGATGAACTTCAACTTGCTCTCACCTTGTTCGAGCCTGAGGAATTCGACAAATTCTATAACATGGCGCTCAAGCAAGAGGCAGCCCAGCTCAAGATGGAGGCTTCCAAAAAGAGGATTCGAGATGCCGTTCACTCCTCCTCATCTTCTCAAGTCGTCGCGAAGCAACCGAAATTTTGGCTTCCTCCTCCTCCAGTGATCCGAGCTCCTTACAACTACAACAACAGCAACAAGAACTTCGGTGGTCGTGGTTTCTCCCACCCACCCAACCCGAGCAACCAGTCGAAGAATCAGTTTCAGTCTCAAGGTTCCAAGTCAAGTGGTTCTCATTTCCGTCCTCTCTCAGAAGTGGTCTGCAACAAGTGTGGCAATAAGGGTCACTATGCCAACAAGTGCCCCAACCCAAGGCGCCTTCCGCCACCTCCACCTGTCAGCACAACTATTGTCAAGCATAATCCAAAGTCTGCAAGGGTGAATCTGATGAATGTAGCGCAAGCGGAGAATTCGTCTGATGTCATTTTGGGTAACCTTCCAGTGAACTCTTTTCCTGCTAAAGTGTTGTTTGATTCGGGTGCTTCATGTTCTTTCATGTCATATCCATTTGCATCCAAGCACGATGTTGTCACCAAAAATCTGCCAAGGGAGTTATCAGTTATTTCTCCGGGGAGACGAATGCATTCCAGTGTATATGCTCCGAATGTATCTATTCGCATGGGTGATTATCGATTTCTGGCTAATCCGGTGGTTCTCGGCAATTCCGACATTGACCTCATCCTCGGGATGGATTGGCTTTCTCAGCATGATGCTCAAATTGACTGTGCACAGAAGGAAGTCAAGATTACTCATTCCGATGAAGATGTGATTATCTTCGCCTCCAGGGATAACACAATCAGGCTTTTCTCTCTCAATGACAAGGGCGAGATGAATGCCATATCTCAAATTCCGGTGGTTAACGAATATGAAGACGTCTTTCCTGAAGAACTTCCAGGCATGCCTCCACACCGTCAAGTGGAATTCGTCATTGAACTTGAGCCGGGCACCGAGCCAGCATGCCGGCGTCCGTACAAGCTCTCTCCTAAAGAGTTGAAGGAGTTGAAGAAGCAGCTTGATGAACAGGAGCGTATGGGTCTCATCAGGCCTAGTACGTCTCCTTGGGGATGTGGTGTCTTATTTGTCAAGAAGAAGGATCGCATAGAGCGTCTCTGCGTTGATTACCGGCCATTGAATAAGAAGACAATAAAGAACAAGTATCCGCTCCCCAACATCAACGAACTGTTCGAGCAGCTCAAAGGAGCTAAAGTGTTCTCTAAGCTCGATCTCCGAATGGGCTATCACCAAATTCGCATTCGAGAAGAAGATATCCCCAAGACTGCCTTCAAAACGAGCTACGGCTCATATGAGTATATAGTCATGTCCTTTGATCTCGCCAATGCTCCACCTACCTTCTTGAGAATGATGCACTACATTTTCAATCCCTACAACGGCGAGTTTGTGCTTGTGTATCTGGATGACATTTTGGTATTTTCCAAGAATGAAGAAGATCACGAAAAGCACCTCCGTCTGGTTCTCGACAGACTCCGTGAACATAAGTTTTATGCCAAGTTCTCCAAGTGCGAATTTTGGCTCAATAAGGTCTTGTATCTGGGCCATATCATCTCCGCTGACGGTATTGTGGTAAATCCCGAGAAAGTTGAAGCAATTGTCAACTGGGAAGCTCCTCAGAATGTCAAGCAACTCCGAAGCTTTCTTGGTCTTGCCAGCTATTGCAGAAGGTTCGTTGAGAACTTCTCCAAGATTGCCAAGCCTCTTTCCAACTTGCTGCAGAAGAATGTCAAGTACTATTGGTCTCCAGATTGTAAAGTGGCATTCAAAACTCTCAAAGAAAAGCTCGTCTCTGCTCCAGTTCTCACTCCTCCAGATGAGTCCAAGCCCTACGAAGTATTCTGTGATGCTTCTCTTCAAGGACTTGGTGGTGTGCTTATGCAGGACAAGAGAATTGTGGCATACACTTCTCGTCAGCTGAAGCCAAGTGAGAAGAACTACCCCACACATGATCTCGAACTAGCAGTTGTAGTACATGCTTTGATTACGTGGAGACACCTTCTGTTGGGCAGAAAAGTCGACATCTTCACCGATCACAAGAGCTTGAAGTACATCTTCACACAGCCGAATCTGAACCTCCGCCAGACACGTTGGGTTGAAATGATCCAAGAGTATGATCCTAGCATTGAATACACTCCTGTCAAGGCGAATGTGATTGCAGATGCTTTGAGCAGAAAGGCATATTGCAACAGCCTTCTTATCAAGCCGTTCCAGCCCGAGCTTTGTGAAGCATTCAGGAAGCTCAACCTCCAAGTTGTTCCGCAAGGTTTTCTTGCAAATCTTCAAGTTGCTCCTACCTTGGAAGATCAGATCCGTGAGGCCCAACTCAGTGATGCTATGGCGCAGAAAGTGAAACATGGTATTGCAAAGGGTACTTGTAATGCCCAGGATGGGACTATACCTCCTACGTGTCGAGGCACGACTTAAAGGTATAAGCCCATCCTAGAATGATCTCAAGTTTGGTATCTTTGCACAACTCATGTAAAAGAGGGATTAAATTGCAAAAGGAGATAGTTGGCTTACACTCGCCACTTCACACAATACATTACATAAGCAATCATCATTCAAAACATCACAACCCGACTACGGGCGAAGATCCAAAAGAAAGATACCAAAACAACATAAAGCCACAGGTCAGGATCGAATCCTAGTAGAAGAACCACTACTGATCGTCGAAGCGACACAAGCAAACGGACACACTCTTCAACGAGCTCCTGGTGATGCACTGAACCAGCTCCTGCATCGTACACGGCTGAACCTGCATCTGGTGTGGTGAAGTAACTGTGAGCCACAGAGGACTCAGCAATCCCGTTCCCGGGTAACAAGACTATTCAAGCCTTGGGTGAGGACAAGGCTGAAGAAAGAACAAGAGGTGAAGGAACAACAAGAGTCTGCAGCAGCAACTAGCACTAACTTACGTAAAAGAGAGCGAGAAGAGAAGTGCCTCGGTCGAGAGATGATCACGAAGTGATCCTAACTAAAGCCGGTCAAACATAACCCCACCGTGTTCAACTCCCGAATCCCTATTCGGAAATTGACAGTCACGGTACACACGCTGGTAGTGTATTGAATCATTGTGTCGAGTTATCTACAACCGGAATTAACAAGCTCCCATCTGCCACATAACCGCGGGCACGGCTTTCGAAAGTTCAAACCCTGCAGGGGTGTTCCAACTTGACCCATTACAAGCCCACGATCCGCGGAGTCGCAACTCCAAGGTGGGAAGACCCGAGTATTCTCGGAATCCCATGCTCAAGTTAAACCGAACTAAGGTAAGGCTAATCCAGCAAATCCTCCCGGCGTGCCGACACCCTGATAGTAGCCGCGCGTATCTCGTCTCAGGCCACGACCGTATGAGCGCTACGTACAGTACCGAAGACCCCAGATAACTGGGTGGTACCGCAAGTGACTCTAGTTTGGGACCAACACCATCAGCACTGGCCCCCCCTGCTATGTAGAATTAAGAATCCTCGGGGACGCGACCCCCTATGCAAATTTAATTAATTAAATTAAGTTGTTATTATGAGGCAAATAGTACCAATGTTGGGATTTGCTGGAAAAGACTTAGCACTTAGCGGTTTATCAAGGGGTTCCCATACACCCCAACCGTGTTAGGAACGCATAATCAAGGAACATAACACCGGTTTATACGGTTCCTAACGGCATGAGTGGAACAAAACACCAAGCAAAAGGCTTCGCCTTCCACCCTGCCAGTATATAGATGATTTCATTTTAAGCATTTATATAGTGTGATATAACCCAACCAAACTTCAACATGAAGCAAGCATCTTCAATCTTCACCTGCAACTATCAAAGCTATAAGAGGGGCTGAGCAAAGCGTACTTAGCCAAGCAACGGTTTGCGTAGGTAGGGTGGTTAAACAAGGCAATTGTTACAAGTAGGAGGCTGACAAGAAAGACATGGGCATCGAGGCAAAACTATAGAGCGGAACTACTAGCAATAGGCAAAGATAGTAATGGTATCCGGGTTCGGTCATCTTGCCTGGGATTCCACAAGGGAGAAGAACGGTTCCATGAAGTAGACGGAGCAACACAGACGAGAGAAACCTCACAACTCCGGAACGAAACCGAAGCTAACAAGAGAAGCAACCGGAAAGAAAGAAACAACACGGTAAACACACAAGCATTAACATGGCATACGATGCACAAACAAGTATGATGCATGTCCGGTTTAAATATGCATGGCATGGCAAGGTGCACAAACAAATACTACAAGTTAAGTGGAGATCAATATGCAACGAGTTGCATATTGACGAAACACCACATTTAATTATTTAATTGACTCTCGTTATTTACAAGACAAGGTTAAATGTTTTTAACATGGCAAGAGGTGAAGCATAATAAACTACACTATTTAGGCATTTTAAATGGGGCCGGAGAATAACAACAACATGTCCGGAAAATCCCCATGAGCATGTTTAGTAATTATAAACAAACAACAAACACACATATTATAATGTTGTTAACATGATGCGGATGACATGATCAAGTTTATGCAAGTTTTATTAAAAGTTGACATAAGAGATAAGAAGCATTGTCACCGCGGTGGAAGGAAAAGGTGCCACGGCAACGATCCGAAAATGATGCAACGCAACATATCGGTTCCGATAACTCGTTGAGAGTCCGGTGCAAAAGATAGATGGCGTGGGTGAGTCAAACGAGATGAAAGGTGGGCGATCCCGTTGTCGGGTTCCCACGAGTCGGTGACGAGGCAACCGAGGAACAAGACAAAAGGGACGAAACGGACACGGTGCACACACGGGAAACATTTCATACAACACAAACAAGCATCACACGGGTCACGTCTCGGGGTTATACCTTCGAAACACTCGTTTCGGGACGGTTCGAGATCGTAGAGGAAGAAGGCGTTCACGTGTCCGACGAGGAAGAAGTCGTTCCGTAGAGGGAAGTAGTTGTTCTCGCAACTCGTAGAGGAAGTAGTGGTTCACGTCATCGTGTCGTGGTACTTGGCGAATTCCTCGTTTCCGGGCGACGGTAGTGGTACATGCCGTAGAGGGAAGTAGGTACACGGGCGACGGTAGACGTTCACATTCCGTAGTGGTACTTGGTGTTTCCGGGCGTCGGTAGTCGTACACGGGGCGTTTTGTAGATGTTCACGGAGCTCGTTCGTAGATGTACTCATATCCGGAGGGGTACTTGGGGTCTCCGAGTAGTCGTACTCGTACGTCGTGGTACTTGGTCGTGGTTCGTAGGCGTACACGTTCTCTGTCAAGGAACACAAACAACACAAAACAAAACAAAAAACTACAGCACGGAGACAAGGCCACGGCAGCAGCAAACAAGACGGTCTCGGACACGGCGAGGAGGGGCCATGGGGCGACGCGGTCCGGCGCTGGAGAACGGGACGGCGGAGGGAGGCCGGCTGCGGGGCGTTCCGGGCCGAAGGGCGCGGTTGCCCGGGCTCCCACCTGGAGACGGAGCCGCTGGGAGGCTGCAGGGGCGCGGGCGCAGAGAGGAGGATGGCCGCGGTGGTCGAGGTCGCGGCCTTGGAGGCGCATCGGTGCTGCAGGAAGAAGTTCCAGCGCGGAGGATGGAGGCCGGAGGCGCGCCGGTGCGGGATGGAGGCAGGAGATGGCTCGGGGAGCTCCGGCGCGGGGAGAGCCCGCGAGCTCCGTCGGCTCGAGAGGAAGGGCGCCCGACGCCCGGCGCTGGAGGCGCGAGGTCGCGGCGGCGCCTTGGTGACAGAGGCCTCTGGTGCGGCCCCGGGCCAGCTTGGTGAAGCGGCGGTTGGGGGTGAGCTGCGAGGGATCGGGCTGGGTGTTCGCGAGGAGGAGAGGCGACGCGAGAGAGAGAGGTCGACGCGGGGAGATCGGGGCGAGAGGTGAGGGTTCGGGCGACAGAGGGAGAAAGGAGGAGCGGTCGAGTGAATCGGGGGCTCGGGGGGAGAAGGGTGCGGCGACAGAGGGAGATGGAGAGGAGCGAGGGGGTGGAGCGAGCTGCAGGCTAGGGTTGGGGAGGCTGCGGGCCTAGCAGGCCAAGAGGGATGGGCCTTAGGGAGAAGGGGAAGGAGGCTGGAGGGCCATAGGCTGGAAGGGAAGAAGAGCAGGTGCGGCTGGCCCTGCAGCCTAGCCTTTCTCTAATTCTTTAGCAGTAAAAGAAATAGAGAGAGAGAGCTAAAAAAAAGAAAGGAGGCCACGAACAAGGAATAAAATATGGAACAATTTTGAAAGGCTTTATGGAATACTTCCGACCCCACAAAAATAGTTCCAACAACAAAAGGGAAAAACAAACTAAAATAATTAGTTTGCCTTAAAGGAGTTTGAAAGGAGTCTAGATTTCTAGGAGGAGCCTCGAAAAATAACGGAAAGAATTATAGCAAGGTTTTGAAGGAAACTCGAAGTGAGAAAGACATGGGGAAATATTGCAAGTGTGTTAGGTTATTCCGAAGCAAATGGAATATTTATTTATAATAGCTCCATAATATTTGGAGGATATGTTATAAAGAGAAGTCACCTTCCCTCGATTTAAATGGACCGAAGGTCCACACGATTTATTTAGGTTGAGATGCAAAATAAAAAATGACATGATGGCATGATAACATGATGCAATGCAAAAATAAATAACACAAGCTCAAAAGAAACACACGGGCAACCCAGAACATCTGGAATCTTCTAGAATCTTCTGGGATCTTCTGGAATCTTCTGGGACGTCGGTCTCGGGCGTCACAACTCTCCCACACTAACAGAGGATCTCGACCCGAGATCCTAGAGATATCACCGGGTAAAAACAGAAGAGGAAGAGGTAAACAAAGTTGCTTCTTTGACAGACGAGTGAAACCAAAGAACCTTGAGAGGTTAAACAAGTTGAAAGAAAGAATGCAACGGAGATGAACGAAGATGAAAACTCCGTTAGAAAAGAGGAACAAGGAACCTAACAAGAACCTTGTAGGTTGAAAGACATGAAGCAAGAGCTTACGAACCAAAAGAATATGAAACTGCAATGGTATAGCCAAGGAATAAGAATGGCAGAATTTGGACAGCACTCCGTCTGAAAATGGAAGGAATTAACAAGAACTTGAGGAGATGGAATGATACTTGATGAAAACAACAACATATTGCCTCCGAAACAATTAAAAGAATGGCACAAGGTGTAAGGAAGGCTTCAGATAGCACTCCGGTTAAAAGATAGGCAAAACTTGATAAGATGAGAGAACTTGAATGAAAAATACAACACTCCGGTTAAATGATAAGCAAGGGAAAGAACATGATCTCGATAAAACGATATGATGGTCAAAGAGAGCAACATCACAAAGCCTCCGGAATGAAAGAATAGCATATAAATCAACGAAAGAAATGAATGGAGAAGAATATGACAACTTCTCTCAAAATTGAATTTGAAAGGGCATCCTTACGAAGAAGGGTTGAACGGAGTTGTTGGAAATTCAACAACGAAAAGAATAAGCTCGATGTGGGCTTATGGAAAACATCTCAAAATTAAGAGGTGACAACCAGCCACTAACGGAAACATTTAATTGGATT
Organism: Secale cereale; assembly: GCA_902687465.1. Lineage (NCBI taxonomy): Eukaryota > Viridiplantae > Streptophyta > Magnoliopsida > Poales > Poaceae > Secale > Secale cereale. Next base: position 439,425,175 of record LR738715.1, read on the forward strand.
GAGATCAACAAAGAGACGATAAACTTATTCACCGGAATGATAAATGAAGAACTTGGGTCATTTATAAGCACCATAATAGCAACAATCCTTAGGGAAAGCTTTTAGGTGAATACAACCCAAGATAACTCCAATGAATAAATAAAGGGTTGAAAAGATCTCCTGAACAAGGAAAATGATGGGTTTAAATATCTCATTCTTGATAACTTGAGAGTCATGAAACATGAAGGGAAAATTGTCAAGAATGACATAACACCATCTGAAAAGATAAGGTAGGACGGATTGCAATTGGAAAGCATGATGAAGAATGCTTGAGCTCCAACAAGAATCTTGATGAAGACTTCGAGGAAGAATTAAATGATGATGAACCACCATGAGAACTCCGGTAATGAAAGCATGAGAAGTGAAAGATGAAAAGAATAAGATTCAAGGCCTGCGATGAATTAGATGGAGCTTTGGAATGATATAATTGAAATAACTTGGAACTCCGGAAACAAGATGAAGAACTTAGGACCAAGGATATGATATGATGAACAAGCTCCGGACAAAAGAATTAAATCACCTTGAAGGAATAGAATAAGAATTATGTGATGCATATCCTTCACCTATTTAAATGATGACAACCAAGGATTTGGCATATTACTTATTCTCGTTGCAAGGAATTAAAGAGGGATCAAGCACAAGCTTGGGTAAATCTTCAACAAGCACCGGTAGGATTGAGAAAAGAACAAATGAATTAAAACGATAACAACGGAAGGGTAATCTTGAAAGAACCACCGTAAAAAATATGGAGACGAACGAAGAGACATCAATGAAGAATATTTGGAGGACGAAGTTGAAAACTGGGAACGAAGAAATATTCTGAAATGATGGCCTTCGGAGGATCACAAAGAAAAGAATTCAAGAAATGCTTCGGGTGGTATAAAAGAATTCCTCACAATCAAAACAATAATGAGGATGGCATGAAGCTAGAACCACAAATCTTCAAGAAGACGGGCCAAGATTTAAGAGAAACACTTGTCCGGTCTCCGATGCTGAGAATGAAGACGAGAAATGCCATGAAGAATTGTTGAGCACTCCGGAATGAAGAATTAAAAAGGTTGAACCAACGATGAAAAGAATTTGAAAGCGATCTTGGAGAAGGCATGTGACTGATGTAATCCATTCTTACGTCACCTTTGAAAAGAATTTGAGTATAACTCTAGAAAAAAATAGAAGAGTCAGGTAAGATCCTGGAAAAGACCTGTGGGTTAGGGCCCACTCAAAGAAATCACCGTTGAAAAAGATTGTTTAAGAGATATTGCACCGGTTGACTTAAATGACTTGAGTAAGATAACAATCTCAAAAAAATAGCTTGAATGGATTAAGAATGGAATTATGAATCTTCAGCTCTCCGGATAAGAATAGCAAGAGGAGAATGATTAATTGGTGCACCGGAATAAGAAAGCATTGTGAAATGAGGAAAAGGATAAGATCAGCACCAAAATCTTGAATTACATCCACCGGTAGAATTTGAGAACAGAAGAATGATGAACTAGAAGCTCTTGAGCATCTTCCTGATAAAATCACCGAATAAGAACATTGAAGGAAAAGAATGAAGAAACATCACATGAATAAAATGGATACTTCAATTGAGAATTTCTTGCTCCAAGAAGAAGAAGGGTGGGAGGGTGGGGAAAAACAAAGACAACTTGGGATGAACAAAATGGACACTGGTTGAAAAGAATTTAATATGACCATCTTGATGATCAAGAAGGACCTGCATTCCCATAGAAATATGAGAATACCGATTAGTAAAGGTATGGAATCAACATTTGACATCGAAGCAACTCGAATACCAGAATCAAAACAAAAACAAAGGGTAGATGTGTAGCAGCCTAATCTTCACAATATCATCCGAACAGAGAATTGAACGAATGAATTCCGCAGGTACATCAGCTTGACGAGAAGCCACTTAGGAGAAGGAAAAGGTAAATAAAAGGAACAAGGATCAGATAGAACAAATACTAGATAGAAGCTTCGTTCGACATATTCGTGCTGAAAGCTCATGGAACGTGTTACAAAAGGGTTTTGTCATCCCCGGATCAGCATAGCCAAGGACCCTTTAAGATGCAACTCCCGATCAGAACAAGTCCATAAAACCACTTCACTCGATGTAGAACCCCAAACTTCATATCGTGCATCCGTTGGAAGAATGCCTAGAACTACTAGATGAACCCACCTATAGATTTCCGAAAGTTTCCAGTTATGCAATCAGGTGTTGGGGATACACGGGAAGCACCGCGCAATCAACTCTAAACCTACATCCAGGTGTATCCATCCTTCAACACATAACCAGTCTTTCTCGGAAACTGTGTACCTCGGACCTTCGAAAAGCATCCACTATAACAAGCTATGGCAATACTCCCGAACTACCTCCCCAGTACTGGGTGATGTCGGGGTTATCTTGCCACTGGCCGTATAGGAGAGATTTTCGATGTCGGTCGTCTTAAGTATTTAGTACTGCCGCGATATGCTTGTGACAACAATACCCCGAAGCTCAACTCCTCGGTAACAGGAGGCATCGAGAACAATATCCTTGTCACAAGAACATCGAAACAATCCCAGAATACTCGCGGGATTCCTAAAAAAAAAATTTGGTGCAATTTTGAAAGTAGAAGAGCAAGAGTAATCGTCAGGAGTCCTCACCAGAATGAAAAGAGATGAGAAGCAAAAGAAATCCTACTCTCCGATATAATATAGGACTCAAAACATTTTCATGTGTGTGCCTAGACTCAACCGTCAACGATTCGATCAATCAGTGGGGGCTTCTAGGCCGGAGAAGGCTCTGATACCAACTTGTAATGCCCAGGATGGGACTATACCTCCTACGTGTCGAGGCACGACTTAAAGGTATAAGCCCATCCTAGAATGATCTCAAGTTTGGTATCTTTGCACAACTCATGTAAAAGAGGGATTAAATTGCAAAAGGAGATAGTTGGCTTACACTCGCCACTTCACACAATACATTACATAAGCAATCATCATTCAAAACATCACAACCCGACTACGGGCGAAGATCCAAAAGAAAGATACCAAAACAACATAAAGCCACAGGTCAGGATCGAATCCTAGTAGAATAACCACTACTGATCGTCGAAGCGACACAAGCAAACGGACACACTCTTCAACGAGCTCCTGGTGAAGCACTGAACCAGCTCCTGCATCGTACACGGCTGAACCTGCATCTGGTGTGGTGAAGTGATACAGTGTATCCCATGATCATCCCCATGTTCACTCGACGAGACCTCAACCACACACAATTGGACACAAGGTTCACTCGCTCCTCTCTGAACCCCCACTTTCTACATGTGAGACATGGCTACTACCTCAAATATATGTGCTATGCATGACCAGGAACCAAGAGGGAGGCCATGGAACAGCTAGGAGCATTGGACAAGACGGCGAGGACACCAAGTACAAGGAACAGGAGAAGCTGCTGGAAAAGCTACAGGCTCCGGACGTCCGGCATCTACCGGACGACCGGCGACTCCCAGGCGACCGGACGACCAAAGGCCACCGGACGTCCGTGACTTCGACGACAGAAGGAAAATAGCGGAAGTCCGAAGACTTCCGGACGTCCGGACCCTCGCGAGCCACCGGACGTCCGGTAGCCGTCGGACGTCCGCTACCTGCTGTCTGCGCACAGTTATCGGGCCAGAGGCCCATGTATCCCTCTCCCACTTACCCCTTCGTGGCCCTAGACTATATATACTCCTCCACCTCCTCCTAATGAGGGTTAGCTTAGAGATAGCTCATTTGATACCTAGAGCTTTGCTCATCTAGTGGTTCATCTCCTTGTGAGTGACTGCGGCCCCTCCACGGAGAAGATCCACACGGATTCAAGACCTCTGCGGAGAAGATCCTACGGGATTCAAGGCCCCTCGCGGGAAGATCCTACGGGATATCATCAAGACCTCCTCACGGAGAAGAACCGGTTACCCTTTGTATCGTCCCTTGTTGATCATGGATCTTGTATCTCTTTGTGTTTCGAGGATCTAGCATATGTGTGACTTGTTCTTGTTGGTTTGAGTGATTCTCTCGTGTTTTCCCTCGTGTTCCCTCTCGTGTTCTTCGTGTTCATCGTGGGATCCCCTCCATTTCGTGAAAGATCTGCTGATTAGGGTTCCACCCTGTATCATGAAGTAACTGTGAGCCATAGAGGACTCAGCAATCCCGTTCCCGGGTAACAAGACTATTCAAGCCTTGGGTGAGGACAAGGCTGAAGAAAGAACAAGAAGTGAAGGAACAACAAGAGTCTGCAGCAGCAACTAGCACTAACTTACGTAAAAGAGAGCGAGAAGAGAAGTGCCTCGGTCGAGAGATGATCACGAAGTGATCCTAACTAAAGCCGGTCAAACATAACCCCACCGTGTTCAACTCCCGAATCCCTATTCGGAAATTGACAGTCACGGTACACACGCTGGTAGTGTATTGAATCATTGTGTCGAGTTATCTACAACCGGAATTAACAAGCTCCCATCTGCCACATAACCGCGGGCACGGCTTTCGAAAGTTCAAACCCTGCAGGGGTGTTCCAACTTGACCCATTACAAGCCCACGATCCGCGGAGTCGCAACTCCAAGGTGGGAAGACCCGAGTATTCTCGGAATCCCGTGCTCAAGTTAAACCGAACTAAGGTAAGGCTAATCCAGCAAATCCTCCCGGCGTGCCGACACCCTGATAGTAGCCGCGCGTATCTCGTCTCAGGCCACGACTGGATGAGCGCTACGTACAGTACCGAAGACCCCAGATAACTGGGTGGTACCGCAAGTGACTCTAGTTTGGGACCAACACCATCAGCACTGGCCCCCCCTGCTATGTAGAATTAAGAATCCTCGGGGACGCGACCCCCTATGCAAATTTAATTAATTAAATTAAGTTGTTATTATGAGGCAAATAGTACCAATGTTGGGATTTGCTGGAAAAGACTTAGCACTTAGCGGTTTATCAAGGGGGTCCCATACACCCCAACCGTGTTAGGAACGCATAATCAAGGAACATAACACCGGTTTATACGGTTCCTAACGGCATGAGTGGAACAAAACACCAAGCAAAAGGCTTAGCCTTCCACCCTGCCAGTATATAGATGATTTCATTTTAAGCATTTATATAGTGTGATATAACCCAACCAAACTTCAACATGAAGCAAGCATCTTCAATCTTCACCTGCAACTATCAAAGCTATAAGAGGGGCTGAGCGAAGCGTACTTAGCCAAGCAACGGTTTGCGTAGGTAGGGTGGTTAAACAAGGCAATGGTTACAAGTAGGAGGCTGACAAGAAAGACATGGGCATCGAGGCAAAACTATAGAGCGGAACTACTAGCAATAGGCAAAGATAGTAATGGTATCCGGGTTCGGTCATCTTGCCTGGGATTCCACAAGGGAGAAGAACGGTTCCATGAAGTAGACGGAGCAACACAGACGAGAGAAACCTCACAACTCCGGAACGAAAGAAGCTAACAAGAGAAGCAACCGGAAAGAAAGAAACAACACGGTAAACACACTAGCATTAACATGGCATACGATGGACAAACAAGTATGATGCATGTCCGGTTTAAATATGCATGGCATGGCAAGGTGCACAAACAAATACTACAAGTTAAGTGGAGATCAATATGCAACGAGTTGCATATTGACGAAACACCACATTTAATTATTTAATTGACTCTCGTTATTTACAAGACAAGGTTAAATGTTTTTAACATGGCAAGAGGTGAAGCATAATAAACTACACTATTTAGGCATTTTAAATGGGGCCGGAGAATAACAACAACATGTCCGGAAAATCCCCATGAGCATGTTTAGTAATTATAAACAAACAACAAACACACATATTATAATGTTGTTAACATGATGCAGATGACATGATCAAGTTTATGCAAGTTTTATTAAAAGTTGACATAAGAGATAAGAAGCATTGTCACCGCGGTGGAAGGAAAAGGTGCCACGGCAACGATCCGAAAATGATGCAACGCAACATATCAGTTCCGATAACTCGTTGAGAGTCCGGTGCAAAAGATAGATGGCATGGGTGAGTCAAACGAGATGAAAGGTGGGCGATCCCGTTGCCGGGTTCCCACGAGTCGGGGACGAGGCAACCGAGGAACATGACAAAAGGGACGAAACGGACACGGTGCACACACGGGAAACATTTCATACAACACAAACAAGCATCACACGGGTCACGTCTCGGGGTTATACCTTCGAAACACTCGTTTCGGGACGGTTCGAGATCGTAGAGGAAGAAGGCGTTCACGTGTCCGACGAGGAAGAAGTCGTTCCGTAGAGGGAAGTAGTTGTTCTCGCAACTCGTAGAGGAAGTAGTGGTTCACGTCATCGTGTCGTGGTACTTGGCGAATTCCTCGTTTCCGGGCGACGGTAGTGGTACATGCCGTAGAGGGAAGTAGGTACACGGGCGACGGTAGACGTTCACATTCCGTAGTGGTACTTGGTGTTTCCGGGCGTCGGTAGTCGTACACGGGGCGTTTTGTAGATGTTCACGGAGCTCGTTCGTAGATGTACTCATATCCGGAGGGGTACTTGGGGTCTCCGAGTAGTCGTACTCGTACGTCGTGGTACTTGGTCGTGGTTCGTGGGCGTACACGTTCTCTGTCAAGGAACACAAACAACACAAAACAAAACAAAAAACTACAGCACGGAGACAAGGCCACGGCAGCAGCAAACAAGACGGTCTCGGACACGGCGAGGAGGGGCCATGGGGCGACGCGGTCCGGCACTGGAGAACGGGACGGCGGAGGGAGGCCGGCTGCGGGGTGTTCCGGGCCGAAGGGCGCGGTTGCCCGGGCTCCCACCTGGAGACGGAGCCGCTGGGGGGCTGCAGGGGCGCGGGCGCAGAGAGGAGGATGGCCGCGGTGGTCGAGGTCGCGGCCTTGGAGGCGCATCGGTGCTGCAGGAAGAAGCTCCAGCGCGGAGGATGGAGGCCGGAGGCGCGCCGGTGCGGGATGGAGGCAGGAGATGGCTCGGGGAGCTCCGGCGCGGGGAGAGCCCGCGAGCTCCGTCGGCTCGAGAGGAAGGGCGCCCGACGCTGGAGGCGCGAGGTCGCGGCGGCTCCTTGGCGACAGAGGCCTCTGGTGCGGCCCCGGGCCGGCTTGGTGAAGCGGCGGTTGGGGGTGAGCTGCGAGGGATCGGTCTGGGTGTTCGCGAGGAGGAGAGGCGACGCGAGAGAGAGAGGTCGACGCGGGGAGATCGGGGCGAGAGGTGAGGGTTCGGGCGACAGAGGGAGAAAGGAGGAGCGGTCGAGTGAATCGGGGGCTCGGGGGGAGAAGGGTGCGGCGACAGAGGGAGATGGAGAGGAGCGAGGGGGTGGAGCGAGCTGCGGGCTAGGGTTGGGGAGGCTGCGGGCCTAGCAGGCCAAGAGGGATGGGCCTTAGGGAGAAGGGGAAGGAGGCTGGAGGGCCAAAGGCTGGAAGGGAAGAAGAGCAGGTGCGGCTGGCCCTGCAGCCTAGCCTTTCTCTAATTCTTTAGCAGTAAAAGAAATAGAGAGAGAGAGCTAAAAAAAAGAAAGGAGGCCACGAACAAGGAATAAAATATGGAACAATTTTGAAAGGCTTTATGGAATACTTCCGACCCCACAAAAATAGTTCCAACAACAAAAGGGAAAAACAAACTAAAATAATTAGTTTGCCTTAAAGGAGTTTGAAAGGAGTCTAGATTTCTAGGAGGAGCCTCGAAAAATAACGGAAAGAATTATAGCAAGGTTTTGAAGGAAACTCGAAGTGAGAAAGACATGGGGAAATATTGCAAGTGTGTTAGGTTATTCCGAAGCAAATGGAATATTTATTTATAATAGCTCCATAATATTTGGAAGATATGTTATAAAGAGAAGTCACCTTCCCTCGATTTAAATGGACCGAAGGTCCACACGATTTATTTAGGTTGAGATGCAAAATAAAAAATGACATGATGGCATGATGACATGATGCAATGCAAAAATAAATAACACAAGCTCAAAAGAAACACACGGGCAACCCAGAACATCTGGAATCTTCTGGAATCTTCTGGGATCTTCTGGAATCTTCTGGGACGTCGGTCTCGGGCGTCACAGTACTCCCAAATACAAGTGATATCGCGTTGATGAGAGAGATACCTTGTTCTTTGAGGATAGACTTGTGGTTCCCAAAGGTGATCTCAGGAAGCTCATAATGGAAGAAGCACATGAATCCCTCCTTTCCATTCATCCTGGCAGTTCCAAGATGTACCAAGACCTCAAGCAATCTTACTGGTGGACTCGCATGAAAAGGGAGATTGCCCAATTCGTGAATGAATGTGATGTCTGCAGAAGAGTGAAGGCAGAGCATCAACGTCCAGCCGGTCTTCTCCAACCTCTTCATATTCCCAAGTGGAAATTCGACCACATTGAAATGGATTTCGTCACTGGCTTTCCTAAGTCCAAGAGAGGGAATGATTCTATCTTTATGGTGATTGACAAGCTTACCAAAGTCGCTCACTTCCTTCCAGTCAAAGAATTCATCAATGCAGCTCAACTTGCATATTTGTACACTTCCAGAATTGTGTCTTTACATGGCATCCCTCAAGTTATCTCCTCAGACCGTGGAAGTTTGTTCACTTCTAAGTTCTTGGACTCCTTTCAGTCTGCCATGGGCACTAAGATCAGGTTCAACACTGCTTTTCACCCTCAGACTAGTGGTCAAGTCGAGCGAGTGAATCAGATTCTAGAAGACATGCTCAGAGCCTGTGTCATATCTTTTGGCATGAAATGGGAAGATTGCCTTCCGTTTGCCGAGTTCTCTTACAACAACAGCTTTCAAGCAAGTGCCGGCAAAGCTCCGTTTGAAATCCTGTATGGCAGAAAGTGTCGTACCCCTCTCAACTGGTCCGAGAGAGGTGAACGTCAACTTCTTGGCAACGACTTGATCTCAGAAGCCGAAGAAATGTGCAAAGTCATACGTGAGAATCTCAAGGCCGCTCAGTCGCGTCAGAAGAGCTACTATGACGGCAAGCATCGTGATTTGGCCTTCAACATTGGTGATCATGTCTATCTCCGTGTTTCTCCGATGAAAGGAACCCAAAGATTCGGTATCAAAGGAAAGCTTGCTCCTAGATACGTCGGGCCTTTCAAGATCCTTGGCAAAAGAGGCGATCTAGCCTATCAACTTGAGCTCCCTTCCAACTTCGCCAATATTCATGATGTGTTTCATGTGTCTCAACTCCGCAAGTGCTTCAAGACTCCTGAGCGTATGATTCCGTTTGAAGAGATTGATCTTCAACAAGATTTGTCTTACCGAGAGCATCCCGTTGCTATTCTCGAAGAAACCGAGCGCAAGACCTGCAACAAATCCATCAAATTCTTGAAAGTCAAGTGGTCACACCATGCCGACCGAGAAGCTACGTGGGAACGAGAAGATCATCTTTGTTCCGAGTACCCTTCCTTTTTCCAGTCCTAGATCTCGGGACGAGATCTTTTTGTAGTGGAGGAGAGTTGTAATGCCCCGGATGTAATACTTTCCCTTTGTGGCAATATATGATATCTTTGCTTCATCAATTCCATTCCGGGTTCTTCGTTTTTCTGGTTTTCGTCGTTTTGTTGTGTGCGTGTGTGGCATTCATTCATATCATGTAGTCATGTGCATCGCATTGCATTTGTGTTGTCGTTTGCATCCGGTCCCACTCGTTTCTTCCCGTTGTCCGTTTCGCGTTCCGGAGCTCTCTCACGTGTCCGTGGCATCCCCGAGGCCTACTTTGGTGTTTGGCCGTGTAACGTTTCCGGTTTGGCGTGAGACTTGTCGTGTGTTGTTGTTTTGGTGTGTGTAACTGCCTGTCAAATCTCGTTTGGGGTTCGTTTGCTACCCCAACAGTTATTCTCGTGGGCTCAAAGTACCCCCTCTTTGAGGCCCAAGACACTCCTCCAACAGCCCGCCAAACCAACCCAAACCCCTCCCTTCATCTAGGCCATCCAATTCTGATCGCGTGGCCGAAAACTACACCTCATTTGGACAACCCTAGCTCCTTGTGCCTATATATTTGTCCAACTTCCCCAATTTTTGCCCTAAATAAAAAAACCCTAGCCCCATCATCCCCTTCCTCCAGCCATCCTCAACCTCCAGATCGGGACCTCACCGGAGTTCTCGTAGCCGCCGGACTACTCGCCGGAGGAGCTCGCCGGAGCCCTCTTCCTCGCCGGCCGGAGTCCATCTCCTCGCCTCCCGCCGGCCGGGGACCTCGCCACCGGTCCCCAGCACGACCCCGCACCCCGGCCGCCGCCGGTCACCAAGCAGGGCGCCGGGCCCCTGCTCCTTCCGCCGTCCAGCGCCAAACCATCGATCGCCAGCCAGCCGCCGCGCCTGCGCTCGAGGGCGTCGAGGCCAGGGCGCCCCGATCCGGTCGCCTCCGCCCCTGGGCCTCCTCCTCCTGGGCCGAACCCTAGGGCCCAACTGCCCCTTCTTCCAGGCCGCAAGGCCCAGCGCCGATCCGCCTCGCCCCGCTTCTCCTCGAGACAGCGCTGTCGCTCGGGCGCCAGGAGCCAGGCTCCCGATCCCCTCGCCCAGGATCCCGATCGGGGATCTCGATCCGCCGCCGCAAACGGGCCGGGCCCCCTAGCCGCCGGGT